>OX596140.1:10094698-11294698 GCA_951394285.1 Epirrhoe tristata
TCGTACGTGTACAAAAATTACTCTTGTGTAGTGGCTGTGTAGTGTAAGTAGGCAAAACTGTGTGTTTGATTCTGTTTAAAAGCATTATGCTTTTTATAGCCAAAAATACTCGTTCTAATAGAACTTACTTTTTTGATTTGAAACGAAATTCGCCATTAGTAGGTAGGTACTCTTATTATTAACCATTGCAGTAGTTATGGAAGCTACTTTATTTTATTCTACAAACTAGGGTGCACTACGATTACAAAGGGATATAATAGGCGATAGTTGGGGTAGAAAAACAAGGGATATTTATGGCTGAATCGATATGGCACGTGCAGACACATGTCATATCCTAGACAGGTGACGAATCAAGTGAACTTTAATCACAATAATCGCGCTTACTTTGTATATCCAAAATATAAAGTAGGTATTTTTATTAAGTTAAGGGAAAATAAGTAAAATTTATTTCAATCGATATACTCGAATTATACTTATTTTGTGTATGATTTAATACAATAAAACAAAAGAAATTCGAAATAATTACGTTTTAATACTAAAAAGAAAACCGACTTCAATGTTTGACTCGGAAACGCGGTGTGACTCAGGGCGTCAAGCTGTCGATTCGATTTCTATTTGTGACATGGCTAGGAGGGAAGGTGTTTAGAGTTTTACGGGAAAACTATCAATCCCTCAGGAATAAAATGTATATGGGACCACCTCTGGAGTATACCCTTTCAAACATAAAAAGAATTTTGCAAATCTGTCAACAAATGGCGGAACAATTTCGTAACAAGATAAAAAAAAAAAAAAAACACAGACAAATTGAGAACCTCCTTTTTAACCGACAGAATTTACGAGCCCCCAAAAAACCCTTACTTAACTAAATACCATTTTATTACAAAAGCTACCTTTTAGGCTAGAAATAGAGAGGAGGGTTTTGCGGCAAAAAAATTAAATATTTAAAATACTATTTCCGGGAAACCTAAGCTGTAGTGAGGGTAAAGCCAGGGAGGTTTTACATAATAAATGAACATGTAGCCAAGGCTGGGCATTACAAATAGAGTAGAATAAACTTAGGCCTTCACTAGACTATTTATACGACATCCTACACCTACACTCAATGGGGTGCTTGGGACGTTTGCTATGGAATACCCAGCACCTAAACCTTCTTCTCAGCTTGATCTACCTTGTCCATGGTAATGACATGGTCATTTTGTAGCTGACTAGCAGAGGGTTTCGGCACAACATTTTCTTTCACCCTAGTTAGAGCTTGCATTATTATGGATATAATGTTACAATCGCAAAATTAATTAATGTTCAGAGAGAGTACATCCCAAAGTAAGCTATGCCTGTCAGTTAGCAGGCTTGGATGTACCTTTTTAAAACTTAAACTGACTGATGGAGGTATCTTGTCAAACAATAAAGCTAGAAATTGGGATGACAGCAACTTGTAATGAATTTTTACCGAGGTTAGATTTGTATGTGGGTGGATCAACTTTTTAGTGTAAAATCTTGTCCCCGACGTAAAAAAAATCGTAAAAGGTGCTGAGTTAGATTAATTGTCGGTTTTAACATTAATTAATAAAATCAGATCCTTTACCATTACGCTTGTTCATCAATATTTTAAAAATATTTAGTCGATTATATTTAAAATTATCGTGACCCAGTGGACGAAAATTGGTTTTCATACAAATTTCACTTGTCCCCAGCGCAAATCACGCACATATGCAACGCTGCTGTGTAAAATTTTTCCTTGACTTGTCTTTATATTTTCTATCTACATTGTTCCTTGATGTAACAGCATTCTAAAATACTGATTTGCGAAACAAAATATTGCATTTTTCAATGAAAAAACACGGTTTGAAATGTTGTCCCCGACTTTTACCCATTTCGCGTTGTCAACTGGGTAACGACAAAAAAGTATTACAAAGTGTAAGTAATATAGACAGTTATTGGCTAGGCTAATAGAAAACTCATCTGCATGTCGTAAAATAAAGATTGCTGACCCTTGGCCATTATGTGGACTCTGCCATTACGTCTGTAGTTCGCAGCGGGACTGGGTGTCATTGTTTTTTATCCGCTGACTCACGGCGAAATTTCTTACAAGTAAACTGCTTCTCAAAGTAATTTTGTTATTATGTTTTGACATTTGATTCTGAAATGCTTTGCATCCACGTATTTTTTTACTTTCATTAAATTCGTTGAAGAAAAAGAGTTAAAAACCTTAGTTTGTATCCTGAGTCACCGTTCCACTGGCTCACAAAAACTGTGACCCCAAGAGACAATTTTTAGTGACCCAAGAGACATTCTGCATAAAAGTAATCATAATTTATACAATAAACAATTTGGTGAGTGATAAACGGATTAAATACATAAAGATTCATTGCACATTTTTAGTTTCTAATAAAAAACACTCAGATTTAAGTTTAAAATAGCTTTAAGTATGAATTAAGAATACAAGTCAGTTGTGAGGTCGATACAATACACCACACTTCATTCGATTCTGCTTTTACACATTCCATTTATCTTTTCTTTGATCTATTTTTACCCACACTCAATGTCGGCGATGGAGAAGAGTCAAGAGGTCAACTGGCTCGAATATGCATGGCCTTTGTAGATTACGAAAAAAAACCTTTGATAGCAAGAAATCTCTCTCCATCGCTGTAAGATCCATTTTAACTATATGGATTTACTGCGGATGATGTATACCACCATAAATGTGCGGTAAAGAGGAAAACTATTAGTATTGAGACACCTTATCACCCAAGCTTTTTACGGGTGTCCTAGAAGACGTCGTAAAAACTCTTGAATTAGACAGCTCGGGAATAAAAGTCTGCCTGTAGGTAGGTGTATTCCTGTAGCACCTTAGGTTTTTAGACGATTTTTAGACGACCTCAACCTCATCCTTTTCTGGTGGAACAAAAAAAAAGATGCTTCGAAAGCTTCGGGCCTACTTTTAGAGATGCGTGATCCTGATCACTCATCTTTAAGTAGTTTACTTTTTACCTCAAAAGTAGGCCTGAAGATGATGAAGATGGTTCCAAACATTGCATTGGAAACAAGCTCTGCCAATGTGTTCTACCAACTGCCATCATGGTGCTAACTACCATCATGGTGCATTGATGCTCACGAAGGAGAGAGACTGTGCTCTCTTGAGAGTCGCACTGAGAGCTATAAAGCGAGCAATGCTCGGTATCACTTATAAGATTGTCCCCAATACCGAAATTCCCGAATGAACAAGCTAAAATTGTAAGATGCACAAGCGGTTATTGGGGCTCAAATAATATTTGTTGGGCAGGACTAGCCAGGCGGCTGTAGCAAAGTAGTAATTCAGTCCACTAACTATGAAATTATGGTGCCGAGACATGGGCGCTCACGAAGGAGACTGCGCAAGATCAGAGTCGCACCCCTGTGCGACTCTGATCTTGTGCCGTCTCCTTCGCATGGAATAAGCAATGCTCGGTATTACACTAGAAATTTATTATTAGATCTACCCAGTCCTCGATGCCGAAACACACACACAAGTGGTTAGTGGGGCTCAAATGGAGTTGGTTGGGCAGGACAAGTGGTCAGGTGCGGTGATGACAGGATCAAAGTTGTAAATGAGTGGTGTCCCAGAGGTGGTAAATAGAGTGATGGTCGTCATCACAGAAAAAAAGGATCGACGGCATCGTAAAGTCTGTAGAATATAATACAAGGACAAGATTACCATACCACAGGACAAAGACGAATGACAAAAGTGAAGAAAGGCCTGTACCCCCCGGCATAGCTGGCCAGACTGACCACAGCTGGCCCAGCCTTTCTCATCCCACGGAATAAAATTTTGATGATTATTTTGATGAATCTACAGGTAGTAAAATTTTTTTTTTTTGGCCATATGTTGAAAGATATCTTCAGTCGGTAAGTTAGTGAAAAAACTACGCTCAAGGCGAGCCGCGGTTAAATGCGCTAGAGCCTAGAAAATAGATTTCATCTACAAAAAGCTTTTTAGGTCTTCTATTAAGCGAGATTTATGTTATTTGAGATATAGGACTGGTTTGCTACGCAGATGACTGTTTAAATCAACGAAAACCCTCATTTTCATAGAATGTTATCATTAATTTTAGAGAAATATGTAATAATTGTTAGGTTAGGGGTTATTTTCTATGATAACTTTGAAAAGTAAACTGGTTGTCACATTTAAGAGATATTTTTGTACCTTGTATAGTTTTTTATAATGTAATTTGCCTATGGCATAGTACCATATATGTCTCTGGAGTCACCATTATGTCTCCGGGCTCACGTAGTTGTCCCCAAAAATTTGGACACTGATAGCAGGATTATTAAAAAAGTAAAGGTTATTATACAAAATGTTGTATGACAAATGTTTGAAGAATAACCTACAATAGTCATGTAAAAAGTGCATCTTTCTGGCGTTTCTAGAAACAGAATTACAAGAAAAGTAAATAAAATTTCTTTCATTTAGTGACCCCAGAGACACAATGAGGTATATTTTCAAAAAATTGAGACACTTTATTTAAATTTTGATTATGCCAGATTGATTTAATTGAATAATAGTTCACATTGAAACAGATTTACTTATTAAAATATAGTTTTTTATGAACTTTTTACCATAATACGTCATTGTGAGTTAGGTGACATTTTTGGGAGCCACTTTTGGAATAAAGGTATAAAAATCCATGAAAACGACAAAATTTTTTGGTGCTCGTAGTAGATTTATAAAGTACATAAATTTATTTAACAGTATTAGGTGAAATTATAGCAATATTTCAACATTTATTTTTTTACACAAAAAGTTGATTCATGACAGAAAAAAGTTGATCCGCCCATGTACAAGTTCATAGTCGACATTGTGTGTGCAAGTATACAGGGGGAAGGTTTCTATTTAAAAGGTACATTATTTCAGATGGACATAGTCTATAAACTAACCGGGAGCAAGTTAGAGTGGCAGCATGATGTATTTTTTAATAACATAAATTTCCATTAAATTATTAAGGAAAAGCCAAAGTGATAGCTGTTTGGCCGACGGCCAGAGTATTTACCCTGAGCGCCTATATACATGATTTATTACTTGTAGCACACCATGTTTCAGAATTATATTGTTGTAACATAACGCAGTTATGTGTGCCGATTTTATTTGACCTAGAATTACGTATAACAGGACTGCACAAAAGGTCCATTGTTTTTTTTTTTATCTATTTTAATTTAGGGACCTTGATCGATTATCGAGCATGCCGGTCCCATAGGACTCTCATTTACAAAACTATTCCTCCAATAGCCTGTGGGTCTGTCGGTAGAGCATGATGACTGCATCAGATGTCTGAGCGGCTAGCACGCTCTGCCACAGACCCACATCTAGCCAGTTAGTCTTACATAAGTTAGATAAATGATTTCTAATAGAAATGCTCCAAACACATTCCATAAGAAAGTGGTATACATCCTCTCTAACCCGACATATTTCACAGTTAGGGAAGGTCCATTGTGAAAGCTGTTTGAGTAGATTTCCAGTAATACACATATCATCATCATCATTCAACCAAGTAATACCCACTGCTGGGTGTAGGCCTCTCTAACACACTCCTCAGTCCCTTGCCATCCTCATTCATATAAGATTCTTCTGTATACACATATTATAGACTTATTTATTAAGCTCTCTAACATTAGAGGTAAATTTGAAAGGCAAGCAATGATTGACAATAACTCAGACAAGAGAGAGATAGAGTACAAATAGGATATTTTATGAAAAAGTCATGTAGATACAATACGCACAACTAATCTTTGTCTCTCTGAAGAAGCAGCGCAGAACCCATAAGTCAGTGTTGTATAGCTGCCTCGCTCACTCGCTTAGTTTGTTGCATCATGCTATCTTGCTTACTCTACCAATCTGCGCAATCGTTTAGTGCACCTAACTTCAGAGAGACAAAGATTGGAATCGTAGTAATTAATAAAAACTATTGCGAATTAAAGATTGCACAAGATCACCATTCATAAGTTATGTTATGCAATTTCAAAGGATTTTAATCAACCTTGTCAAAAAGAAACTTATTATTGTTTAAGTAGTTTTGATTTGTAAACTTGAATGAGTAAGTATTCGGGTGACGAAGTAAAGTACAATCGGTAATACGCGTTCGTATTCAATGTTCACAATTTTATAACCAAAAAAATTAATCAAAATTTACGCACCCTTGCTCCTCCAAACTGTCTTCCAATTCAGCGCATTTCACTTCAATCTTCCTTTTCCTCTCATGATCGAGGATTTCCTGGTTCGGTTGCTTGTTAGAAGCGCAGTCCAACTTGGCGATTTCCTCTTCTGTGCGATAGTTCACAGAATCTTTTGTTTTACGCACGGAAGCCCAATTCCTGGTGACGTATCCGTTAGTGCCGGAGCCCCGAGGCGTCGTAAGCCCGATACCGTTGTACATTTTGATGGTTTATTTACCTAAAAAACGAAAATCAATTTCTACCATGAAACACTGGCAATTTGTGTCAAGAATTATGTGAATTTACGAGCACGCTGATAGTGTATCTTTATAATTCTTGAAAAAGAGAGGTGTAAGATGTTGAACTTGTTGTGACTTATCTTACCATTTACAGCAACGTACGTATTTTCTTATTATTGAAATTTCATTAGAAACGCAAAAACACGTCCATCTTGCTCGGTTGTTTTTTTTTTAATTTTTGTTTGATTGACAGACAATTGACAACGAATGAACGAACAAATGAGTCGATTGTGTTGGACACAGAGTATTTGAAAGCATGAAGTTAGCCACGGGACAAGACACGATTCTATTATCTATTGCATCGAAATAAGAAAGGGTGGAACCATACTTTGCCTCTTCATTTGAATCAGAATTGTTTATTCGTTCATTTCGTTCTAGCAAATTCTATCTGTGGGCTAGAGAATCAACGAATAAGCAATTCGTCGAACGAACGAACGAACGGCTTTGTGACTTTTGCGAGCGAGGTTATGTTTACGTTTTCTTTGGTTTACAAACAATTAACAAAATAAAGATCATTGATTGATGTCATTAAATAATAAGAACAATCAAAATGCTGAATAAAATTTTATATAATACAGTGCTCTGTCAGACGTTTTCACCGTGTGGAAAATATATGGTAGCCGGTAACATATACGGACAGATTGCTGTATTTGAGTAAGTTTCACATTCTAACGGAAATTGGAAGCTAAAATCACTATTGAACCCACGGATTTAAAGAAATGAGATTGAACCTTATGTTTTCAATGTACACCATAACTATTGCTTGACATCTAATATAAAAAGTAACTTTTTGTTTTGTCTCACTGTTGGGCAAAGGTCTTTTCCAATTATTCGCTACTGGTCCCTGGTAGTACAACACCTAAAAGCTGTCGAGATCGTCCCGCCAACACCTTTTCGGCTACAAACCTAATACACAAACCTTATTTTTCAGCCTTAACAGAATTCTGAATCCAGTTGTAGAACTGCTCTCATCGGACTACAACAAACCAAAACACATCCACAACCTTGAATCAGGCGCCCAAGTGACCAGCCTCGTCACCACAGATAAATTCCTCATCATAGGATCAGTTAATGAAATTTCTGGGTTTGAATGGAAGGGTATCACATCTTCGAAACTTAGCAAACCGTCTTGGGTGATCAAAATACCTTCACAAAGTTACATCGAACAGTGTGACGTGAACAGTTTGTGGTTGTCGGATGATCATGAGACTTTGTATGCGGGTTGCGGAGATACTAATGTATATGTCTATAATTTGGAAGAGGGAAGATTAATGTCCACTTATAAAGGACATACTGATTATATTCACAGTGTTAATGGAAAGTAAGTATGTTCCTTCTATTTATACATAGAAACACCCAGGCCCGAGACAAATATTAGTATGTTTGTATGATAAACATTGGTCCCCCCGCGGGGATTTAACCTACAACCTTTCATTTAATCATAAAATTATATCTTAGGATCTCAATGACTTGTTCTGAAAGAAGTGCCTTAACACAGGATAGAATACAACAGGAGTAAAATCACCTAGATTTAAGACTTTTCTGAGTAGTCCCAGCGGTCCAAACTGAATAATAATTAAGTACAGTGTAAACTCCATGTAACGTCACTCTATTTAACGACAAACTCCCTTAAGCGTCGAAATCAATTGGCTTTGGTTGGTTTAGCTTGTCTTTCATACAATGTTTCTCTCTACATAGCATTACACCCACTCTCAATAACGACAACAATTGAATAATAAAAAGTACCTTTTAAGTTGCTAAAATTAGTAAAAACTGCGCAGCTGTGTACGATCTATTGTCGCTTTATTATCCTAGCCCGCAATAAACTCGACTGTTGGCATCATGCATACCGAACTTTCTAAGAAATTCGTTCTTTTGTTTACAAATTGGGTTTGCTTGAACGTGTAGACTGTTGTTGACCATGACTCATAAATAGGAGTCATGGATTATCTATACCTTATCATATTCTTAGTTGCTCACAAACTTTCAAACTGTAAACATGGCTAATAAAAGAAAATCACTGTGTATTGACGAAAAAGTTTTACTGATACGCGCAATAGAAACGGGAGAGAAGATAAGTGATGTTGGCAAACGCTAAACGGAAAAATACTTCCTTTATAACCAAGATGCCTCAATATTGCTAGATATGAATAAAATAAGTAAAAAAATACAACAAAATTACTGGTGCAGCAAAAGACCTCAGACAAAAATAACAGACTATACGCAATAGCGTTCAAATAACATTCTTTTTTATGCACATAACTACTAACAATAGCCGGAAATAAACTTTTTATTTTTCTAATTCTGATGTTTCTTCTCTCCATTTAACGACAACTCTCTATAAAGCTATAAAATGCACAGTCCCTTCAGTGTCGCTATATAGAGTTTACACTGTATATAAATATTATACTCCACTCAAATTAATTCTTTTCAGGAATGATCAGTTAGTATCAGCTGGTGAAGATGGACTGGTGATGCTATGGGACCTCAGGACGGGCAAGTCTCACAACAAGCTGGAGCCCCATAAGAACAGTAAGGTGAAGCGGCCAGATCTCGGCAAGTGGGTCGGTTCTGCCTCACTCGGAGATGATTGGATTGTGAGTACATTAATAACAGTCGGCGTCACCACTATAATAAAAATATATAATACAAAAAACAAGGTTAGGTTGCTTGTGTGGTGTGGTCACAGTCAACTCAACCTGTCTGTGGGTGTCGTATAAAAGTAGCATTATTAACGCGCCGCACGCGCCGATTTTTTTATTCTACAAAGAATAAAAAAATCTATACAATATTTATAATCCATATATATATAATTATACGATTTCGTACAAATGGCCCGGCCCATTTGGATGGCGTTGGATCAGCTTAAATATTCAATTCAAATTCAAAGATTGAGCCTAAATATTGCCGCGCCTTGGAAATATAGTTCAGAATCATGAGTCACTTGTCATTATTTGACATTTAAGCTATTGCATAGCTTCTATCGCGGGCCTTGAGCGTGTAGACCGAATCCAGAAATTCCGTAACGAAAATAACCTAATACGGGGTGTTAGGTTATTTTCGTTACTCACAAGTTGATAAAAAATGCTATGCAATAGCTTTACCGCGGCAGTCTCCGAGTACCACACGTCTTTTTATTTGCGTCCTATGCCAGTATGGTATCATGCAAATGGCGTTTAAATAGTAAGACATTTTGCATAATCGTGATCCACTTTCATTCAAAAAACTTTCCAGGTATGTGGCGGCGGTCCACGGCTAGCTCTCTACCACCTCCGTTCACTCGACGCAGTCACGATCTTCGATCTACCAGACCATGGAATCCATGTGTCATTTTTCCACGACGACTGTGTCTTCGCAGGCGGAGCAGCCAAACACCTCTACCAGCTCAGCTATTCCGGAGAAGTCAGGGTGGAACTGCCTGTGTCAGCGACCACGGTGTATTCTGCTGTTCTGAAGACAAGTCCTAAGGTGCTGGTGGTAGCTGGGTCAAGTCCTGATATAGATTTGTGTACCTCGTTGAACTATAGAGATCAGGTTTTGCATTTTCGGTAGATTAAGAGTAATAAGAATATAGGCTTTTGAATTTAATTCACTATGTTTTTGACTTTGAAAAACCAATCAAATATGAAAGTTTGTATGTTTAGCTTTCTGAAACAGTATGATTAAGACAGATTTGGATGGAACTACGAAAAGATCTAGATTATGCACTTGAATAACATAAAGGCTATTCGAAATGCAAGCGAAGCCGCGGGCAGAAACTAGTCTTAAATAAGGTTTGTATTCCTTGTAACTTGTGTAGTAATGATTGGAAAATTTAAAGTCGCCTCTGACTAGTTTGAATTGTGTGCTGTTTTTCATAGGGAATAGGACACATACAAATATAGGCCACGAGCGAAGCGAGCTATTCAATCCACTACTTTGCAGAGACAACTAAAGCGAGCTATTCAAACGCTAGCTATGGAAGTAAAAGAAACTATGCAGTACTAAACAATATAATTGTTCAAATATATCCATTCCCAGCTATACTAGCCGGTATAAACCCCTGACTTCCATCTCTTTTCCTCACGTAGAACCAGTCCGCGTCCACATCACTCTCTCCCTTTTGCACCAATGTCACCACATCTCCTTTATGCACGCTCAGCGTATCCACATTACCCGAATAATCATTCGTAACTACAAGCAAAGTTTGTTTCTTTGTTTTCACAACATCGTACCCATTTTCATAGTGAAGTTTGTCTATGTTTGAAATAGATTTGGTCTTTAAGTATAGGGTGTCAAAGTCCTTTTCTGCGCACGTGGTTTTCTTGACTCGATAGCGGCATTCAGAGCGAGTTCTTCCACGTAAATTCTCTTTCTCGGTGTCTGTGAGGTTTCCACAAGGCCGCGGGTAGATGTCGGTACTGCTTTCCCAACATGGGGTTTTCTTTTGGGGCGATGTTCTGGGAAAACAAAATAATTTTATTATTGGTGCACGAAAGGAGCTCCAAAGGCGCACTAGTTTCGAAAGAACTGGTGACACGACAAGAACAAGGTTTTAATTAAGGTTTTCATTGTGTAATGGCCATATAGCTTAAGCCGGGTGCAATGGTTTGTTGAGCCGTAAATTCATCGATTTGCATTTCATAGCGTCGAATCGGATACTATCTTATAAATTCACTTTTTTTAAAGTTTCGACATTCGTTTGGTCTTTCACGGATGCTTTTAAATACAGGGTGTAAAAAGACTGCTACCGAAGCTGAGAGGTTTCAATCAGACCATGATTTTGAACATATTTACCATTTTTTTTTATTTTTTAGTCATTTTATTTTATTTTCTAGTTATTTACTACTAGTACAACATAATAAGACCATACCTACCTAATAATTTCATTTATAAAAGAAAAAACAATTTAAACTCAAAATCCAGCAATCTACGTATAAAAACGCGCCCAGTACATACGCAAACAGTAATATTCAAACGCTGTTTTCTCCTCCTCTCCAACACACAACCAAATCCTTTTGGATTTGGTTGTGTGTTGGGATGCTGTACCTACCCGTTTCGGCTTCGGTAGACGTCTTTTTACACCCTGTATATATTTAAAATTATATCTTAGTATCTTACCGATTAGGAAGAATAGGCAGCGGCAAACAAGCTGCATACAGCACGTAGCCTTCATCTCCGTGCGGCGTTTGCGCGTAAAGCCACCGCTCCTGTTTGAACACGGCGTTCACAACAGTGCCGAGCGGTAATCTTAACGCGCGTTGTTTCTCGCCAGCCGTCTGGTATAACGTGCTAGGATACGCTATCACCACTGGGATGTTGCCAGGACGGTCGATTGACGCCTGGAAAATGGAAAAATACACTTTCATATTCATTGTATGCATTATTAAAGCCGGCGCTAGACTTGCTTCAAATGTTTGAACACATAGTGTGGCACGAGACTCGAGAGTTTGTAGTCAAAGTCTCGTGCCACACATGTCAAACATTTGAGGCTAGGTCTTCCGCCGGGGTTAGACATGACCAGCATTGGGACGATAAGTTGAATAAGAAATTCTTGCAAATTTTATAGAAGTGCAAAACATTCTATTCTAAAGCTTTAGGTTCATAAAATGTTTTTGATATTAGCTTTCGTCGATTACCAAATACAAGCCCCTTATGTAAACAAACGTGTGAACGGCTAATGCGAAGATCACTTCTCATTGTCAAGAAACGAGAGCGATACGATTACAATATTGACTAGCCGATCTCAAGGGTCATTGACTAATGAGCCGAGTCTCTAGATTAAATATTAGTTTTTAGTCCGTCTTTACCGTAATTTTTGAGACTTAAGTCTTAGGCGGAACTAACTTGCATAAACTTATATTATGTATTTAATAAATACCTACCTATGGAAATAAGTTGACTTAGCTAGGTAGATACGAAATATAAATACGAGTAAGTCGGTAGGTACCTAGACCTACCTACCTATAAACTTACCTATCATCAAAAAGAAATCTCAGAATAGTAGAAATTAGAAATCTGTCGATGGATATGCAAACTACGTAAAGACGGCAAACATTTGGGAAAGAATCGTCGTAAGATTATTTACTCGTCACGGTGTAGAGATAATAAGATCTTTTCCGCTTTCACGTAGCTAATCTCGATAAAAAATCTGTTGCACAAAATTCGCGAACCATGATACATTTAAATGCATTTGTTCCGTAAGATAATGATGTAAGTAATTAATTAAATTAATAAAATAAATTAAATTTTATTACATTTAAATAATCAGTGTAAAGTAGGAGAGAGAAATCTCGAAATTATGACTTGCGTTATGAAATGACCGAGTCCAAAACACGTTTGTTTTTAAATTTTCATACTTCAAGTAAAGTACTTACGAAATTTATTTTCCATTTCATTTTAATATTACCTAAGTACCTATCTTCTTTTGTATAAAGTCAAAATAAGCTATTTATTTTCGTTTTGAAGTTTAGTCGCTATGCTTATTTATTTACTTCCAAGCTAATCTTTCTTTACAGGCCCTTACAGTAATTTTCGGTACCAATAATAATAATCATGTCTAAACGCCAGTTTCAATTTACATTTCTTCATTAATCATGAAGCAATGTAACTTAAAGCTGGCCTCAGAGGAAATTAAATGCAATTGTAAATCTCAGTCATCATTCATCTCTTAAGACATTTCTGAATACTGATATAATGCTTGAATGGAATGTTGCAAAATGGTAGCCAAAACGGCAAATGGAAATTAGTGTTCCTAGTGGCGACAATTAAAAAAAAAAATTTTTCGTACCAAAAGAGATTCTTGGTCATGTCTACCGTGCTGATACAGTTGTTCATTCACGTTTATTCTTCTGCTCAATCCACTTTTTGTGGCATACCTCGGTGAGAAATTGGTGCAAAATTGGTTCGGGCATAAATTGCACGTCATTTTCGATTTTCGGAATTCTGCTTTCAACTTTTAATGGGACTCGCTTATCCGAACAATTTAACTTGTGTACCTTCTGATAATAATCCTTCGGGTTTAAGGCCCGATATGCACTTACTCTAAATAATATAAAATATGAGCTCTTTCGTGGTAGGTGAAGTGCCTGGCTGAGATAAATGTGTGGATTCTATTCTCGGCGGATTACTACTTACCTACTTTACCTTTTCTTTCTACTTATTTTGAGTCGTTTTCACAACAGCTAATAATGTTCTATGTTTTAATTTGGCCTCAAAATTTGCATCGGTTCGGGTAAAATGCATTAAATCTTGGGCTTGCTCATTCTTGATACGAATGTTGAATGTGTACTGGGCCTTATTTCGTCCAACGATCCATCAATGCATATATTTGGAACAACGATCGATCTTGGACGACATGGATAAAGTTGATAGACTTACGCACTTAATTTTTATACAAGAGTCACTAAATATGTCATTATAAGAATTGCTTATATGAATACTAACCTCAGTCAAAAAGCTGTCCAAATCCTTGATATCATATCCGAAGCGCTCTCTCGGCTTCTTCTTCCTCCTGTGGCGGTGCTTGTGCCTCCTCCGGGAGTACTCCTCACTGCTGTCCGAACATGACTCCTGTCCCTTCACAAACTCCTCACACGCACTCCTAAACTTTAGATTATGATAGTATTCATTCCGACCCACAACTCGACTCTGCTTGCATTTTCTATACCGTTCATTTACGTATCTCTGTCTATGATCACTAACACTTTTTACTTCACTTTTTATTTCTGGGATCTTTGCGTTCTCAAGGTTCTCCTTCAGCACCCAAGTGAGGGATATCTTGGACTTGTGGCGATGGGCCAGCGGCGTCGAGTGCCACAGACCCATGTCTCCGATCTCCGCGTAGTCAGGGCACGAGTCATCTATCTTGCAGTTCGCGAGCAGATCCAAAACGTCGCATGGTCTCTCAATCTGAAAACAAAATCGCATAAAAATCCATCCAGCCATATATCGCGATAAACATAACCTTTTAACACAGTCGCCGGGTAACAATGGGATTCACTACACGAATTTAATTGTCGATTAATTTCACATTACCTGTTCCTGTTCGATTAGTTGGTTCTCGTCGATGTTCGCTTCGTAAGGTGGAGGTGGGTCCTTTACAGTGAATTCTGGAAGAAGTGTAAAATTTTATAAACTGACACTTTCAGTTGGCTAACACTTTCCTGAATATTGAAAAAACACTTTCAGATGGCTGAGCAATTTTATTTGAATCTTGAAAAAAAAAACGCTCGATCAAATCAAAATCGGTTTATCCGTTTAGGAACGGGTGCACAACAGAGATACAAACATAAAATTACAGGAACCCTATTATTACGTTAGGATATACCTGTCAATTACCCCGAGGTAACACGAGCGGTTGGAAGGCCTTCTGTGCACACGGCTGTTTCCGCCGGCGCCTTCTGGGCCACTGATAAAATTGGTCTCCCCGAATAGCATCGTCAGACTTGAACCGCGGGTCAGGAGTCGTTTATTATGTCTCGTGGCGGCTGGGTTGCGTGTTCGATTCTCGCAGAACTTTATGGTATTTTAAATGGAGTTTTTGCGTGTGGGCCCTTTTATGATTTATTGAGAGTTGCAAACTTGAGCTGAGCAATAATTGTATAAGTTATAGAAAAACTTTTATTTTGTGGTACAAAAAGCTTACATTTTTAAGAACTAAGTATACTAATTACAATTAGGTACACACAAAATTGTGTGCTACGGATAGTGGCATTGATATTTTCTGACAAGTCAAATGAAAGAAGGCACTGCGATCTTTAAAATATTATAAAAAAAAATACCAAGCACGTCACCTATACTGGCATTGAGGAATATTTAGTCAAGAAATTATGGTGAAAATTTAGGAGTCACGAGCTCCACTCCTTAATTAGGTAAGGTGCTAAAGTAACTATACACTTCACACGCTTCCATTGTTCCTTGACACCTGTGTTTGTTTTTCATTACTCTGTCTTTCACAAGCATGTTAGAGGAAAGTTAATTTGTTTGGATTGTGGACCCTTTCATATTACGATTTTTACTTCCTCTTAACTTTATTTTTCCATTGATATATGATATATTTCGACCAAAAAAACATTTTACCTCTTCTAATCGAAGTCTACCTAGACTATGAACATTTAGATTTTTAAAGAATTTTATCCCTCAACTCGATTTTGGGAATGCAATCGTTGTTCTTAATCCAAGGACGTTGGCTTAATTGTTTCCTTATTTCAACTTGTTCGTAAGTAACGTAGGTAAAATCAATAAGATTCAATTTCGTACGAGTAGCTACTATCTAGAGCCAAAACAGCAAAGTTTTGAAAAACTTTCTACTAAGTAAAACAATAAATTACCCCAATCGACCGGAACTGAAAGTCGTGTTGTTGTTTAGCTACATAGCACGTACCTATAGCATATTGTACTCCGAACATTATGCATCGGTCATGTGCAATAACAATTATTGGCATTACGATACGAATGTACCGCTGTTGATCGCCGAAGCAAACCCATGAAATTGCCGGATCAATAAAATTCTGTACGAACTACCCGAGATCCACATCAAGCGAACTTGGTACTACCTACTGCAAAGTCAGAAGGAATTAGGGTCTTGGAAAGTATAGGATTTTGATGTTGAGCTTTTACCTACATTGATTGTTGAGATTTTTGTTGGAAGCACTCTGCGTATTTTGTCAGTTTATGACCAAAAATACATTTTATCGGCAACAAAGTTAAATTAATATTTTCTCGTGACATTTGGTTTAAGTGATTTTAAAAACGCAGAATATACATTAGGTACGCAAGATATTTTGGAAAGTTATGAGTGGTTTGCGACGGTTTCGCCACTTGTCACATATATATATCTTATTCTTTAAAAACGAGAAAGAAAATGTTGGCAATAAGTAGGTACTGCCTACCTACTTGCTTTGTCGATTGCAGAAGTTAATTGCCAGATGAATTATCTTTTTTTTATAATTTAAATTTGTATTGTATGTAGGTACCCCATTTTGTACTATGAAAAAACATAGCACTCTTATTGAAGAATGCCAACAATGTAGATTACTCCGACAGAGTCCTGTCGCATCACGATCGCCGAAATCGTGCGTACACGCATCACGGCGACCACGCGACCTATTGTCACCGAAAACACGCGCATTCCAGGAATTTTATGCATTTCTCAAGGAATAAATTCGTCATGCTGGCCTCACGACATTAGGAATTTACACACAAAGACAGTGAACTGTTTGGACAGTGAACGCTTTTTCATACAAAATTGTGTTCTGCGCAGACAAACGGCTAACTTCACGAACGCCTAGATCGGTTGGGCGAACTGTAAGCAGATTACATCTTCAAATAACCTAGTTGTCATTTCAAATTTAGAATCAGATTCAAACTTTTTTCAAAGAAATAAAAAAATATTCGTGAAAAATAAAAATAAAATACCTAATTAATTTTTAATTTGTTTCAGTCTGAAGGAAAACCATAAAATACCTTCTACAATTTCCCGCACATGGTTCTTTGCGAATTCTTTTTTTTTATTATTTATCTAAGGGTTTTATCGCTTAGCGACCACATCACCCTGTTTGCATATTCAACATACCTTCGTACAATAAAACTATTAAAATTCCATTTGTCACCCGGCGGAACACACTAGTGCTGTGTCCAATCCCGTATTTTGTGATTTACGATTCGCCACAGCTCTACAATGAGTCCTTGTATTTCTGTCACAGAATATAAGTATGTTGAAGAAAAAAACGTTGCTTCCCTTTGTAAGCACATCGCGCGCACCAAGTAATGTGCGATTTGACTGAAGTGAAATGGCTATAAGAACTGATAGGTAGAGCATCTTATGACGGACGCGAGTTTTGTAGAAGCAAATCCATTAGAATTTTGCTTTCTATTGTGTTTAATGTACCTAGTGGTCATTCTTGCTGAAACCTGTTGGCCCACCTAATAAAACGAAGACTAGACTATGTGAATCTAGGTTGCAAACAAGTTCATTTAGGAAGTGGAATATAAAACCGATAATTTATCTCGCTGATAGTCAATCACTAAATCTTTCCCACCGAAGTAATTTAGATAATGTTTATCTTAGGTGAGTAGGTAGGTACAAATTCGTCATTTGAAGATTTTGAAGCTCTAACTCTAGGTAAAACTCAAACTGAAGGAAGAGAGGAAAATGAAGTCTTATTTTGCTTTATATGAACCGGAAAGGGAAATATGGTCAAAAATCTTGTTGAAAAGGGTGTCTTTATTCAAAATTTTACAGAAAGACTGCGTCTAGGCTGTGCCCTACCTAGCTATAATGTTGTACAATAAACAACATCGTAAATCGACGTCACGATTTAAATATTTTCTAAAACATTTACTTTCACCGCGTCTTAGCAAAACGTGAAATTACATGCGATTAGGTTAACTTTTTGTTCGCCGGCGCACGCGCAGTTGCGGGCTTGCCTTGCGTCAGACGATGACTAGAGCGATGCGATATTATATGATGCTATAAAGTTCAATCAGGGAAACGTAAACAAAATTACAAAGTAAGCTCAAAACTGTATCTACCTATATTCGCTCATAACATCAAATCAATTCTTTAAATTTTTAAAAGGTCTACTAAGTTACGGCTCCAAAACTTCCAAATCAGGTATCCCTCTACGCTGAAACTTCCGTTGTAGTGCCTGGGACATTGGCTATGATAGAATAATAGACCCAGCGCATGCGCATAAATAAACCATGCTCTCACTCAGTTAAATCGGACTTATCCACCTACGTGTGATTTTTATATTATTTTATTTATTTATTTGGTTTGGTGATGCTGACTAAGCTGCGGGTTTCCTTACGATGTTTTATGACGCATAAATCCCTTCAAATATTGAAGCTATAGATGCATAGGACAGAGGCTTCTCCGCAACATTATCCGTTGCAAAGCGAGGCGAGGATGCGTTTCTCACGGTGCAATTATCGCCGCCTACACTTACACTTAATTTCGCCTACCTTCCGAGTTTCCGAACGAGGGGTAATTTCGCCACTGGAAAACATGGTATGGCGAAATTCTATATGCTTTATTATATCTTGCTTGAGCCGTGTTGGTCGAATGGGGTTGTGCCTCGACTTTCAATCTGAAGGTCGTGGGTTCGAATCCCGGCCGTGCTTCAATGGATTTTTCGTTTCGTAAAATTTATATGTGCTATAACACGAGCTCTTAACGGCGAAGGAAAACATCGTGAGGAAACCCGCAGCTTAGCTCCACACGTCGTCTTTCCTGTGGGCCAGGTTGATTAAGCTGAGAGGATGGTTTAGGTGCTGGGCAAGCCTTTTCCATCTCAAACAATGTCCCAGGCATTACAGCGTCCCGTTAAGTGTAGGCATGGATTGCCTCCTGACGGTGTATAAATCATCTAATATAGATGTAAAGGCCTAAGTTTTTATTATAGTCTTGCTTAAACCAGACCAAGGGAGGCAAATAATAAGGATAGCACTTACCTACTACTTTTAATTGAAAATAAGTAGGTACTTAAGTAAAATATTCCCGTGGTAAGGCAAATTCATGTTCTTGCAAATCAGATAAGTGTGGCATTTATATGGTTTAAAATAACCATAATGATTACCTAAAGATAATATTAATTAATATAATTATCTACGTTTAATTTCTATCACGTAGGCGGTTCAATATACCATAGAGCAGGTAATAAAAATCTGTCGATAACGATCTTATGGTAATAGGCTAGCCTTAAATGTTATGTGAAAAATTTTGGCTATTCACATTGAAGAAATGATATTCAACTTTCATAACTCTACATTTCCATTAAAAAGAAAATATAGCTTCAGTACCTACTTAGGTACATATTTATTCACATAATCAACATTTTACATAGTTGAACAAAAACACAAGCACTATAGTTATCATCGAAAGATCTTACTATGAATAAATAACTGATAACTGATTTTTGTTTGTACGATTGATCAATAAAAGTGATCTAAATCAATTAGTCGTAAAAGGCGACTAAGGGAATAAAGGAACACAGAAGACGGGCAGCAGCGTCTCTGAACCGTTTGACATCTTACTGCGATCGCCAACCCGCCTGCCAAGCGTGGCGATTATGGCAATTCCTCCCAAATGTTTGGGAGAGGCCCTTGCCCAGCAGTGGGATCCCTACGGGCTACTAAAAAAAAAAATCAATTAACTTGGGGAAACAACAAGTATGTAAGGATTAGCCTTTTTTCACCACACTGATATACACGCAGATACACTCTCGAAATCAAGTTAATAAACTTGATTTCGGTAGAGCACATTCAGCAACGTTTCAGTGCGCCTGCGCAATCACAGGTATGCGGGAAACCGATTAAAACCTCAGAAAAAAAAAAGAATCTTCACGGTAATTTAAGGTCAAGAAGGTGCGTGATCTCCTCGCTGTGGATAAAAATTATTTATTTGCGTGGGGCGCGGCAATTAGAGGGCGGGCCGCGTCTGCGCTCGACCTCTTGACCCGCGCCCATACTGCCCAAGACAGGGCCTAGTACATCGACAGTACTTCAACTCAAAAGCCAGTACTCTCAATCGATGAAGGAAAACATCGTGAGGAAACCGGCATATGGTAGAACCTACAAAAGTTCGAAAACATGTGTCAAATGCATTAAAGGAGCCTCTATGAGGCGCACTTAAAATCCGTTCACCACACTGGTTAGAAAGAACTATTAGTGACAAGATAAGAACGCCTGCCCTCCGAAGCACGGAAGCGCTCTTAACTTTTATGTTGTACATTCCAGGCGTAGAGTTCTTATCAGCGGGTCGAGTGCCGGCCGTACCAACACTTAATTTTCCTATATAGCCTAGCTTTCAATCTCAAGTAATCTCAAAACATTGGTGTGTTTATGTTCAATATAAATAAGTAAATATCTATTATTTTAAAGTAAAATAAAACATTAAGAGTAATGTTTATAAACAAAATCAGTACCTATGTAGAACATTCTGCTTCAATTATACTATGTGCCTGCGTCTGCGCACTGGGCACTCGTCACGGTGACGGCTCTGCGAAGGAATTTAAGATTGTGTCCGATTTAATGTGTTCGACACGATTTTACCTGTTTCCCGAACCCGAATCGACTTCAACTGGGCTTTTATCGTATAACCTATCATTCCAAATTATGTGAAATAACTGAATTATTAATTACTAAAGAATATGAACGCCAGTCTCTTGAAATCGTACTTAGCTATAGGTGAATCTACTCTAGATTTTAGTATGTTTATAAGTAATAGGTTAGTAGATTCGTTTTCAATAGGTACTACTTACATCAGCTGACTTTCTTACCCGTTATCTTGTAGAATTAATTAGTTGTACCCACATTACTTTTGTTTTTCATCTGTTCACGGCTGATGTTATTTTTCTGTATTCAAATACCTACCCATTTCTGAGCAAGCACCTTCGCCAAATCTTCTTTAGATGTTTAAGGTGTTTCTAGCAATAAGTTTATTATACTTTGAAGTTTGTTAAAATAAAAAAAACAACGCAAAATAATTATACATATGACACACACAACAAAGTATCAAGTCGAACGATTATTCTGAACGTGCTCTATACCTACAAAAGATTGCAACGCTCTCCTGCTACGTTCTTTTTATCATTGCAATATTGGTGAAAACCAGAAGTTATTCGATGTTCGATCGATGAAATTACTTCGATATTCATTTGGGCTCCCGTTTTACGTCGTCTCCTTGTTGTCGCATCTCTAGTTCCTGTTCCTTTGTACCAAATCCCGGACAACAATGTATTTAAATAGTAGCCATGTTATGTGTGGAATCATTCATAATTATATACCCCATGACATAAGAAATTTACCCCTTCACAAAAAAACCAAAAATTATGATTACTAGAGAAATGTTTTTACTCTATAAATGAATTAGGTTGACAAAATGTAATGTTGCTTCTGCTAATAATAAAATCAATTAGGTAATGGAATGCTTGCCGAACACACACTATTTTAAAATGTTAATTGATGAAATTGTTATTGCATGACATTATAATTATGATTGTAACTTTAAGTAAATTATTGTACACCAACAATTGGTAACATAGAGATACTCTACATTGACCTACTCGTATCATAACATCTTTAGATTTTAAACCTATGTTGAACAATAAACAAATTGACCAGTGCGAGGGAGATGAAAGGATTTTTGCCGCGCCTCAGAGTCTTAATTTGTGCATTACTTCGTTGGATAGCTAGAGCTATTTTTATCGTTTGTCTACGGGAGGGATAGTGCTTACACTATCCCTTTGGTTTTCTGTCAAAAAATAAGGCCTGCCTCAAGAGTTCGAAAAACCATAATTGGCCATACTTAAATGAAAAATATCGCGATCTGCAAACCAATAAAATGTTATCGATTCAAAAATCCATAGGTCACACACCTTCGTTACTACGAAGTTGAGATGCAATTACGATACATGGTGTATCGATGTATGTACGCACACAAACGTGCCGCTGAAATGTGGGCGGTGATACACTACAGAGATGGAACAGGGCGATTCAAAATCTGATCATAGGCGCACTAAAATCGTTTTTATACTGCAGTGGTTTGGAAAACTAGTGACATGACACTATGGCCCTTATTTAACGTGGTGTAAAGTTACGCCAGGTTTAAACTCCAAAAATTGTATGGGTAACCATACAATTACTCCTAAGTTACACCCGGCGTAACTTTACACCCCGTTTATTAATAAGGGCCTATAAAAAATCCGATGAAGCCATCATGGTTTTATTCGACTTGACTTAAATTTTTCAAGGACAAAGAAATAATAAAGGAAACTCAGTTTTCATGTAGGTAGGTACCTACATCAGGCAAGAGAGGCTGTATTTTTTTAGTTATAGGAAATGTTTCTATATCTTGGGAGTATGGGACCACCTCGAACTTACCTAACATAGGTATGTACCTACCTACTTATAAACATAAAAATTAGTTTCATAAAGTTAACCCACAAAAGTAGAGATATCGGTGAACATTCCTATAGGTATGTATTTACTAAATGTAAAACTCTTATCAATGGAATAGAAAAACCATAGCGTAAAAACCCTGCTACAAAAAAAACCCCACCCCGAAGTTAGTCAGATCCCCTCATCAACTAGAAAAGAGCTGATGATCTTCAAACGGCTGATCAAATTTTCATGAAACATGGCTAAGAACACTCGGGACCCAGACCATAAACTCGGGATAAAATTATCTATGACACAAAAAAACTAAACGCAAATCGGTTTATCCGTTTGGGAGCTACGATACTTGTCTGTGGTATACACATATTGTGTATATGTTAAACTTATAACAACCTCTCTTTTTACGTCTGTGGGTTTAAAAATATAGTAGGTAAAAACTGGACGTGGTACTAAGCCCCCTTGGCTTCACCTAAGACCATCTCTGCGCCAAGGATAGCCCGCCCCTGTATCAGATGCCGTCTTACTCCTTTTGGATGATGGAACGATGAGAACTAGCCATGACGAGCTTAATTTACGCGGTAAAGATTACGTACACTTTTAATCTCGTGTTCCGCTGGTATGCAACGGTTCATAAGCTTTTCTTGTAACCGCAGACTTACCACATTGCTAAGTAGGTACGGCTAATGGGTCTAGGCATTCGTGAAGTTAGCCGTTTCGTTTTTGCAATATACAGTTTTGTATGAAAAATAAACGTTAATAAAATGCTGGACATTTCACACAGCATCATCTAGCCCCAAACTAAGCAAAGCTTGTATTATAGGAACCAGATAACTGTTATACTACTTATATACTTTTTGTTTGTAAATATATACATATTATACATAGAAAAGCCAGACCCGAGATAAATAATTGCAGCTCATACAAACATTTATCCCGCGGCGGGGATCGAACCCGCAACCTTCTGCGTGCCAAGCGGGCTTTCACCCACTGCGCCACAGAGGTCGTCAAAAAGGCATTGCGTATCGAAACGGGTAACTTCACGAATGCCTAGATCCATTAGCCTTAGTCTATAAAAGGATGGATGCGGGTAATTATGTGAGGAACAAAAAATGTATAGATTCAATTAGGATTCCTTTAAGGTAGGTAGTGGAATAGTTATTATAAGATAGAGCAAGCACATTGTGAGCACAGAGTAGCAGATTTGGCTCAGTTAAATTTCATTATGAGTGCAGAAAGAAAATATAAACTTAAAAAGGGATAAGATGTGATGTGTTCAATTAATAATAAATAAGATTATTTACTTAGGTTAGGTACTTACCTCTATCTTTTTTAATTAAGTACGATTTTATAAAAATTTGGTGATTAAAAATCTGTTCTCAGAGACTAATAAAATAAAATCAAAACACTCACTATTTTTAAACTTCCTGAAGATTTTCTTCATCTTATGTACATTCACATCCAGAAGTCCCCGGCACGCGCGCGCAACTGCAAGTAGACTCTCTGGCGTCACGCCTCGTTTCACACGACAGTACCGTCACGGGGTGGTTAAACTCCACAATACCTACAGCTACTCGTTATGGTGTCAAGTTCGCGATCTGACCGAGATTTGAGCTTAAGTGCGGTATTATAGACTGTGAAACTACTTACTTACTTACTCAGATTGTATTAACAAAGCTTATAAAATGCCACTTGTACCATTTTTTTTAGTATTACCTAGTACTAATATATTGTCTGTGGTATTCGCATGCGTGTCACCGCCACTATTGTTATTCCAGGCTACGATCTACAATCATTTCAAATTTCATCCAGATCCGTTTAGCCGTTTCAACTTGATTGAGGAGGTAATGAACAGCCATAGGTAGGTAGGTAGGTACTTACATCCATTCAAACTTATGTACCTACATAACCTATAGGTACAATACAATACAGTTCAACAACGCCCACTGTAAAAATCTGCATGAGTCCAAAAAAGCATTATTTGGATTTGTTTACATAAATGATGCGCCTACGCCGGTAATTTACCCCAGACTGAATCATCAAAATGAACAAGATCTTTGTTCTACATACCTACCTATATATATAGGTACATACAATACAATCACGCCTCTTTCCCGAAGGGGTAGGCAGAGACCACGGATCTCATCGAAACAAAAGTACGATAACTGCGCATATAAAAGACATGAACGCGCGTGCGCAATTTATATGCAACTTTATTTTTTTATGGGTTTTATGATCTTGATTTGTTCACTACATGAGATTAACGAAAAAATTGGGTTCCCTTCTTTCTTCTTTGATCAACTAGGTAGATAAGTTGAAGTTCAACTCGCATAAGTAAACCCATACACGCAAGGTATCAACAATGAGCTTACTCAGAACAACGGAAGCGCGCTCGACAAAGCACGACGTGCGATATGCTCTACAGGCCCTCTGATTACCACGTAAGTACAGTCAGCAGGAGAGATTGATGTTCATATTTGTTTGTCTTGAGCGCAGTAAGTTACCTCTTTGATTTTAAAGACATGAAACATTGTCATTTGTTTTTACCTACTAGCTTGAGTTAAATATAATAACGTCGTGAGATTGAGCGTACAGGATTGCGCGCGGGAAAGCCTGCACGCAATCGCGAGTGATAATTTTGATGAACGTTATTATATTAGGTAGGTACCACCTATACACTTACTACACATTTATAGGTAGCTGTATGTACTTTATAAATACATAATTACTAGGGATGGGCCGAAGTTCGTTTCACATTCGGTTAAACCGAACTTCGGCAGCTTGAACCGAAGTTCGGCATTCGGCCGAAATTCGGTTCAAACTGCCGAAGTTCGGTACTAGAAAATATAGTAATCAAAAGCACGTGAGTGCCGTGGAACACGAAGCAAAGAGTACTTTTCTATACTGAAAACTTCAAATTCAAATCAAACATACTCTCGTACTAACAATGTAACAATCTATGGACTGTTCGCGGTTGCGCGCTTCGCACTGTGACGATTTCGTGACGTGGCGGTCGTGACGGTAAAATGGAACGACATTTTTCTTCCAGCTCCAGCCTGTTTTTCTTCGATACCGTCCGTAAAGGAACTTCGTTCCAATACAACAACTGCTTGACTAAAATAATAAAACTAAACCAGTGACGCTCTACCAACTGAGCAAATGTGCAATCGACGTGATGGTTGAAACTTTGTAGGAGTACATTAAGTGCATTAAGTATAAGTACTCCTACAAAGTTTCAACCATTATATAAACAGCTTTTCATTGTGTGTGACAACTCAATGATCCCTAAGTGTGAGAAAAAACAGAACACTGTAAAACTAGTGATTCTGTGAGAGCAGAAGGCCTCCCATCCAAAAAGAAAGTCCGAATTTAATTTGTATTTCAGGTGCTTGAATTTTTCAAAAGTTAAGGTAGACTTTTTTGACGTTTAAGTACGTTTTAGTTTTCCAATAGACTACGCGCGTTCCCTTGGTCCTAATAGGTGGAATCTGGTGTCCACTGGTTCGCCTCTTGAAAGCGGAGAGGACTGTGTAGTCCCCCGTTTCCCTCCCATTTCACCCCAGTCAAACATCACGATCGACAAAAGTAAATATAAATCTTACTATACTACTTACGGAACTTATGTTCAAAGAAGGACGACAAGATCGGACCTTAAATTTTCCATAGATAAAAACATACCAATTCAGTACCTACATTTTAGGGAAGGTAAATAAATAGTCATTATTATTTTTCGGCTTGATAATAATAGATTACGAATTAAATACGGCAAGTGGCTTCGTAAGCAAGAAATCAGGCTGTAGATCAACTCTGGAATCGATAATTTTTTGAGCCAAGTCACAGTTTGTATGGAGATGACCGACGTTGTTACATCAAAATTGGTTAAAAAATGCGACTTGAATGACAGACAAAATATTTTTTTTTGGCCAATCTCGAAACTGAGACGCTTCGCTCACTCGATCAACTACACACACAGTTAACACTATAAAACGATAAATCGGACGGTTTTACAGTGTTAAACGTGTGTGTTATCAATTTATGCCAATTAAAATAGTGAAATGCGTCGTAGGTACGTACACGTACCTTCATAACAGTCGTAGAATTGAATAAAAGTAGTTGTAACGACAACCCAATCATCCATATTTGTCACACAGCGAAAAGCAGTACAAGCACCACACTCTATCTACTCTAGAAAACTTCAACGATCGCGTAAACAAGATTTGAAGTATTTCTTTCGAGAAAATACAATGAAACTAGGTACCTACCGAACTTCGGCCGAAGTTCGGCCGAACTTTTCATTTTAACCGAATGTTCGGCCGAAGTTCGTATTCGGTTAAAACCACATTCGGCCCATCACTAATAATTACACATAAGCGTAGTACGTAATGGCCGTAATTACAGTCTATAATAGAAAAAGCTGGGTCATTATCTGATAAAATGGGTACTATATCAATGCTTTTTGCGGAATAGCAACAATCTAGGTGGAATGGTCATGGTTTATTACGGAAAATACGTAGTTGTGCTATAGGTACCTATTAAGTACCTACTTACCTTACCTACTGTAGGTATAGAATGCTAAAGCTTAAACTTACAGGTAAGTCAATGATTGTGGTACTTACCTAGATGGTACCTACCTACATACTCACGCCTCTTCTAAATGAACTCTTTACTTCCTGTTACTTCAGTTGTCGTGACATGACATTTATTTGAAGTTGCAAAGTTTCATGTATTTTCTCAATAACAGTAACGTGTCTTATTTTTCAAGACCTGTGTTATTTTTTAAATAACAATAATCATATATTTTAAAAGGTAACCGTGATCTACCAACAATGTCCACTGTAGATTTTTCAAATGCCTCTACGGAAGCGAGCTCCCGCTCCACGCAGGAAGTCTCGCGAATCAGTTTCATCGAAGACTCGTCTCGGTCGAGCAAAGCCAACTTCTCCTTCATGGAGAAGAGGCACACCTACCGCGTCATTGTAGAAAGCCTCGATGTCACACCCGAGAACATAGTCGACCCTGACTACATCACAATGGAAGACACCTTCACACACGCAGCCTTCGAAAGCAAACCAAGATTTAAAAGCGAAATGCTCCTCAAAGTTTCCAAATCAAAATCTTCAAAGTCAGCCATGGACACAGGCATGAAAGTTTACGCCACCACGATCAACCTTGATGAAATCCATATCGATCACACACTCAACACAGAGGAGGGCTGTTTGCCTGACGACGCCGACCTCGAGATCGCACCGTCCGCGTTTTACTTACCAAAATATAGACCTATAATGTCGTACCCACCGGAAATATTCGTAGTCCTCAAAGAAACAGAAACATGTTTTATGTTCGAACTACCTTGTTATACTTACGATAAGGGAACTCAAGAAGCAAACGATGCAGAGGAAGAGAATGAATACTACCAGTACATCACCGTGGGGAAGGGCAGGAACCGGAAGATGGTCACTGAAGAGACTCAAACCAAGGCGTGTGTCACTCAAACTCGCCACACTCTTGCCGTAAGACCCCAGAAGAAGAATGCTATAGCCTTCGCGTCGATGTGGGACATGCACGACACTTACGCTCGACTCGCGCGAGTTAAGAAGGAAGAGGAACCAGATGAAATGGTGCTCTACCAATCAGCTGCTCCCAACTTACTACGGAAGAAGAAAAAGAAGGCTACTGTGGATACCGAAGAACGAGGCAAGACGTTCGAGGAAATAGCTCCCACTCCACAATTCAACGATGCGGTTCTACTGACGGAAAGAGTTTTAGCCTCTTTAGAGTATTCCGATGCTCAGAAGAAGTTCCGTGGACTGATAAAAATGGATCCGCTCGCTTTGGATTTAGTCTACATTTACTCGATGCGACCGTTGTGGTCCCTGGAATGCGAAGACACCGAGAATAGACCGATCTCAAGCATCGCGTTCAATCCTAAGAATGAGAACATTTTGGCAGTTGCTCATGGTAAGTTTGGCTACGCAGAAAACCACATAGGTCTAGTCTGCATATGGTGCACGAAGAATCCTTGCAAGCCAGAACGAATCTACCGCTTCGAAGACCCACTGACTTCTGTCTCTTTCTCGGAAAAGAACCCGAACTGGCTAGCGTGCGGCTTTGCAAATGGAGACGTGCTGATTCTAGACATAACGTCGTACCCTATCAAATCGATTGCTAAAAGCAAGCGCGAAACGAACCCTTGTTTCGACCCTATTTGGGTGACCAACTGGCGGGCGATAGACCGAGAAACAGAGTACGTGATGACGACCTGCCAAGACGGAAGAATCAACAGATTCACCAGCACGAAGACTCATGATTTCATATGCTCGCCGATGATGCGAGTATCAACCGTCGAAGGGAAACTAAAAGGCTTGGAAACGGCAAAAACTTGCTTAAAAGTCGACGTTCCGATCACAAGATATCCAGCTGTTTTGTGTATGAAATGGCATCCGACTATCGACCATATTTACTTAGTGGGGACAGACGAAGGTTGCATCCACAAGTGTTCCACGCACTACTTAAACCAGCATATCGATGTGTACCGAGCCCACGCAGGCCCAGTGTACGGGATGGAGTATTCGCCGTTTATGAACAACCTGATGGTGTCTTGTGGAGCTGACAATGCGATCAGGCTCTGGTTAGATGGCATGGACGATGTTATAATGACCCTCAGCTGTCCAGCCGCGGTGTACGGTATAGCTTTCTGCCCTATCAATGCCACTGTTCTCATATCTATAAGCGGCAACGTATTATCCATTTGGGATCTGAGAAGAAAGACACATATCCCATGCGCAGAGTACAACTTCCCAAACAACATAGTCCTGACTTATATCAAGTTTTCGACTTCAGGTGACAATGTGTTCGTGGGCGATACAGCGGGGAAGATTCACACGTTTCATTTAGAAGATACACCTATCCCGCCATTTTATCAGAGGAAGATGTTAGATGAGGCGATCAAGAAGGCTTTATGTACAAGACCACAGCTGCTGAAGCAATTGGATAAGCTTGAGAAGTTTAGAGAAAAGCATAGATCGTAGATATATAGAGGTATTATTTCTAGCCTGCATCGTTCCACTGCAGGGCAAAGGCCTCCCTATCCCCCTTCCACCTTTCTCGGTCCTGTGCTATGGAGGACCAACTTTCCGTGTGCGTTACGCTAGCTGGAAAGTGTCTCCTAGAGAGATTTGAGAATGAGGAAAAATTAGTGCGTAGTGAGCTATAAATGTGCGCCAAATTAAAAATTTGTGCATATTGTAGTTTTTGAAATAAACGGAAAAAACGTTTCCAGCTAGGGTAACGTTGCTCCAACTGGAAAATTCTAAACCAATGGTCGGAGAGAGATGAATTGTATATCGGCAGTTAGCTTATATTTGTGCATATTTGTGCATGAAACCGTCGCTTTTTAGTAGCCTTTCGAAATTGTTCGGTTAACCAACATGGGTTTACTATTTTGGTTTTACCTAAATAACTAGATAAATCCAGCTAGGGTAACGCACACCAACTTTCCCTAAACGAGTCCAGCTCGTCTCTCCACCTATGGAGGTATAGAGAGAGAAAACTAAATAGAAGTCTCTATATATTTTTTCTCTTGGCATTTTAACACAGGCAAATATCCTTTCGTACACCACATTTAACAATTTGAAACAATGTTATGCAATCGTTTAAAAATATGAATATACTTTAATTATTTTACAAGTTAGTCATTTGATCGTTATATTTATGCAGGTTTCTGTGCTACAAAGTTGTTAATCAGTATCAGACTGGATATTAATTATTTATAATTAGTTTTTAATTATTGTTAATTACAAATATTTTTTAATATTTAATTAACGCATACTGTGATAATTCGCCTACTTATTTTGTTTATTCATTATTAAAATAGTTATCTTAATTATGTAATACTATATACTCAAGTTTACATAATAAAACGATTAATACGTTAATGCAATTTTAATTCTTAAATAAATAGGGTACAAAATGTAAACTTAACGGAATAATCTTTGCAATATAAATAAGTGTCAATTGGACTACAAGGCAATACAAATTAAAACTATACTAGGTTAACTTAAATGCATGACTAGGTCTTATAGAGCTTCTGCATCTGGTATTCCTTCTTCAGTTCTTTTAGGTTCGTCTCCAGAATTGCGACCTGTGGGGATAACATTAACATTAAAATCACGCCTACGAATTTATTCGTATTTTATTATGTATAATTTTTTTAGGGTTCCGTACCCAAAGGGTAAAACGGGAACACTATTACTAAGACTTAGCTGTCTGTCTGTTCGTCCGTCTACCACCAGCCTGTATCTCATGTACCGTGAGACTGTTGAAATTTTCACAGATAATGTATTTCTGTTGTCGCATAACAACAAATACTAAAAACAGAATAAAATAAATATTTAAGCGGGCTGGCTCCCATACAACAAACGTGATTTTTTGCCGTTTTTATAGATAACTAGCTGACCCGCGCAACTTCGTCTGCACATTATTAGGATTCAAGTGCAGGAGTAGCTTTCAAAACTCAAAATGATCGTATCTCGACCTCCGCTATAGTAGAAACGCCACCTAGGAGAAAAAGTAAAAAGCAGTTTTGACCTCGGTGATATAGATGGCGTTCTAACCAAAGCCAAGGAAAAAGTATTTTAATATCAAAAAATCTTAATGTCGGATGTATTGATGAGTGGAAATATACATGTTACATATTTATCATTAATTTAAAAATCATTTAACATGCAAAATGAGAAAAAAAAAACAAAAAAATCTGCAATGCAAAAACAGAGCAAAAAGTGGCGGTCACCCATCATCTTTATGACCTCGCCCAGGGTCGCTCAACTTTTTTCCCCATACAAACTTGCAACCCTTATTTTCACGCCCCCTTATAAATATTTAAAGAAAAAAGTAGCCTATGTCCGTCCCTGGGGTATAATCTTTATCCATGCCAAATTTCAGCTTAATCTGTTCAGCGGTTTGGGCGTGAAAGCGTAACAAACAGACAGACAGACAGAGTTACTTTCAGATTTATAATATTAGTATGGATGATACGGAACCCTTCGTGCGCAAGTCCGACTCGCACTTGGCCGGTTTTTTTTTTTAATCTAGCCTCTTTCTTTTTACGATCTTGACGTACCTATAGCCATGCCAACGACACAAACCCACAATCTCTTTTATTAGATAATAGATACTATACTATCCTACCCCTTCGGGAAAGAGGAGTGATTTTATGTATGTATGTAAATATGTATAATATTTCTTTTGCCCAGCAGTGGGACATCACGGGCTATTAATATATATAAATTGATAATAATAATGTATGTATGTAGATGCGCCTTGTGTTACCTGCGGTCCCTCGGGAATACTTTCCGAGATAAAACTTACCCTATGTATTAGTTAAAGTTATCCAGGGTATACATACATATAAGTACATCCAAATCCATTCAGCCATTTCAACGTGATCAAGAAACAAACATCAATCATTCACCATACACGAAAGGAGTCTATTTGAGGCGCACAATTCTTTCACCACATTGGTTTAAAAGAACTAGTGACACGACTAAAAGAAGTCATCTAAAAAAAATGAACACGTGGAACTAATATATGACTGACCTCTTCAAACTTGAGCTCTTGCCTCGCCTTCTTAATGTACTCCCGGATTATATTCATCTGTTCTAGAAGCGGACTGTCATCGTCATCTGCAGAGTTCTGCACGTGCTTCTCGTAGCCTGGAAGATATAAAAAAAATATAAGTTACATTTTAAAGCTCACTTAAATTCCTTACTGAATAAATGGTTTAAAAAAACTTGACTTTATAACAATTTACTGTAGTCAAAGGATTTTAAGTCAAAGTTCAAGTTCAAAAAGGCTCCTAAAGAGCTACTAAGTCTACTAACTTGACAAGTAAGATTTCTACCTAAATGCATCTCTAAAGCACAAAGCACAATGAATTTCGTATGTTGAAAATCTGTCTACAGTTCACATGTTTTATTATAATTTTGTCAATAAGTTGATTTATCGCGGATTCCTACAGTCTAATGGCGACTAAGATTTTGCGTACCCTACTTTGAGAAACCCTGTTCTATTCTATAAAGTGCTCACCAGCGCTGGGTCCCGCGTCCTCCGTCCTCTGTCTCTCTCTCTCAACGCGCTCTCTCTCCACCTGTATCTGTCGCTCTGCACGCTCGTACCGCTGTCGTCGCACCTCCTCTATCTGCGCTTCGGTGGGCAGCTTGCCTAATGATAGGAGCTCCTCCTGTAAACAAAGACATAGGCCTTTACATCTCCACTAGATGATTTATACAGCTTCAAGAGAGAACCTATGCCTACAATCAACGGGATGCTGCAGTGCCTGGGATATTGTTTGAGATGGAATAGGCTTGCCCAGCACCTAAATCATCCTCTCAGCTTAATCAGTCAATACGTGTGGAGCTGACTAAGCAGCAGGTTACTTCACGACTGGAATGGTGAACCATTGAAATGGTGAAATAATTCTTAGGTGTATTTGGTGGCATAGGATGCCTCTTCAGTCCTATCAAGAAGATCACCTTGGGGTCGTAATCATATTTGTTTTATTTTTAAAACATTACGTTTTCTGGGATAACTTCTTCTTCTTGTCGTGTCACCAGTTCCTTCGAACCAGTGTGGTGAAAGGATTGTAAATGCGCCTCAAAGAGGCTCCTTTCGTGCACTAGATACATGTTTTCGAACTTTGAATGTTCTACGACATGCCGGTTTCCTCACGATGTTTTCCTTCACCGTTTGAGAGTACTGGCATAGTGCACATAAATTTTCCGGCAGCAAAACTCATTGGTGCACGACCGGGATTGAACCTACAATCCATGGGGTTTAATAACAAAAGAGCTTTTAAAACCTTTGTTATCAGAAGACCCAGTGCTGCTGACGAGTATTAACAAATTACTAAGTAAAACTAATAGAGTAATTTGCAGCACAAACTGCAAAACAAACTGCGAACTTACCTTGATATAATGAGCGGCTGCTTGCCTTATAGCATTATGTAGCCTGGCAGTTCTTGTACCGGGCTCGGCAGGGAAGGTGGCTATCTGTTTGCTGATCAGGTCAATGCCCTCTGCCAACTTGCCAATACGACCTCGCATCGCGTTCACGTCTTGGAGAGTGTATGTCGTTTCACCATCGAAGAGGCTTTGACACATCTGGAAGTGTTTAAGAATGGCTTAGCCTAGATACACTACAGCTGATGCATCGCAAGTGAAGATACAATAGAAGACAATTTTGAATGAGAAAACACAGGGACCGTATTCCCGTTCTTATTTTCGTTGGTTTGATGAACATTCGGATGTTTCTTACTACGATTTCTGAATTCAAAGGCTTATTTTTCGGTTTGGAATATTTGGTCCTAGGTTAGGACCGTGTTTTAACGTTGATCTTATAGACTGAATACAATGTAGCTCGTAGTAAAAAGCATCCGAATATTTATCAAATTAACTGTACTGTGTAGTGTCCATTGACTTTACTAAGGTGTGTAGTATGTCTGAGTGATCATGAAATGAGGCAGTAGCCTTATAGAAGAAGTGAACTGTGAGTGACAAGTTGCCACATATCACAATTTTATTTAAAAATTGAGCTCTTTCAATATAACACTCATAAAAACTCTATTAAAAGACATTTCCATAAACTTTATTAAATATCAATAATGTTTCTCGACGACCTCTGTGGCGCAGTGGGGAAGGTCCGCCTGCGACGCAGAAGGTTGCGGGTTCGATCCCCGCCGCGGGACAAATGTTTGTATGACCTACAGATATTTGTCTCGGGTCTGAGTGTTTCTATCTATAATATGTATGTATTTACAAACAAAAAGTATATTAAGTAGTATATCAGTCATCTAGTACCCATAACACAAATTCTGCTTACTTTGGGGCTAGATGATGCTGGGTGAAAAAGTCCAGCATTATTTATTTATTTAGTTCATTTTAATCAGTTTCAAGCCATTCTAATTGTTTTAAAACATTCAATCCTGCTTTGTTCTATTAAAAGAAATTAGAAGCTGCATAAAAGGTAATCAAGTGAGACCACAGCCATTGATGCGAATAACAATAGAGCATGCAAATCCCTGCATTTCTATTGAAGGTAGAGATAGTTTTTGTCACTAGAAAATTACTGTTACAGAATTAAATGGACTTGCATATACCTACCCTCTGAAACAGGATTTTGTGAAAATCTACCTTACCGATTTTTTTTTTAAGTAACCTATATTTTTTTTGTGTTTCTTGTATGTGCCAAATAAATGAATATTCTATTCAATTCTTAAGAGCTATCTCTTTGTAAACTTTTTCTTCGGCTAGGATTGCTCTCAAAAAAAGTTATATACCATACCATTTGTAAGAAAAAATATATAATGCAAGCAAAGCAGGCTAGTATTAAATAAGGTGTACCTTTTCATACATAGCCACAGCTGGTCTCGCCTGATCCATCAAGCTACGAATCTGCTCATAAGCTGTCATGAGCACTGACTTAGCATTCCGACTGTCCTGGACTTGCTTTCGGAGTTCGATGAGATTATAGCAGTGCTCACATAGACGGAGCCCGTTCTCTGTGACCGAGTCTGGGTGTGGTGCCTGTTGTTTGGATGGGTCTACTATTGTTTCTAAAATTAGTAAAAAAAGGTTTAGTTTCTTATTTAAATAATTTTAATAATAATTTAATCAGGAGAACTGATGAAATTGTTTACAATAGTTTTAGGCTGCGTTTCCACTAGAGATGAGCTAGGATGTGTTGCAACTGTTGCAAGGGATGTGTTTGTTAAGAACCAATAGAATCACTTGAAAATTTGAAGCTAGGTAAATTATGTCAGACATTCTCGCTCATCTCTGATGGAAACGCAGCCTTAAAGAGCTATGTGAATCTACTCTATTCAAAAATGTGTATGCCTCTGACTCCCTCCATAAGGATAATATGTGATCCTATTTGTTATTTTAATAAATAAGAAATGAAATGAAATTTATTTGCACGAACACATGTGATAGAATAAGATCTTAAAATTATATTTGTCCATTCTGTGTCCTACCAAAATATTAGGCATGCAAATTTTAAATGTCAAGATAAATGATAATAAGTAAAAAATTATAATTGATGTCCCTAACTATTTAAGTATTCATTTACGGAGTAAAAACATTTGTCGATAAGCCATTTTTTTAATTTATTACTGAACAAATGGCCATTTAATTCTTTAAGATCAGTAGGTAGCTTGTTATAAACCATAATGCACATGTAATAGGCTTGACATTGTGTTAGTTTTCTACACTATCTACACTAATATTATAAAGAGGAAACATTTGTTTGTTTGTTTGTTTGTTTGTTTGTTTGTTTGTTTGTTTGTTTGAATTGAATAGGCTCCGAAACTACTGGACCGATTTGAAAAATTCTTTCACCATTAGAATTCTACATTATCTCTGATGAACATAGGCTATAAATTATTTTCAAAAAAATTAGAGATCCTTATGAAAATTGCAATAATGTAACCAAAGGTGTAAAAATTTTGAACATAAAATTCTTCATATCGCGTGCGCTGCGAAAACTATTGATGATAGAACAAAAAAATGTTCTACAATATTAAAGAACGTATCAATATCTACAAAAAAGTCAGCGATAGCATATGTCCAACTATTGTGGTTGTGTCAGAATAACAACTTTTATAATTTAAAAAGTGAATAAAAATGCCGACCAAAAGCAGACCACGTTATTCTTATTTTGGTATTTATTCTTATCCAAATAAATTCCTTCGTAGGTTCAGTACCCGTCGATTACTTTTTGAATGATTGAAATCGGACATTTTATTCAAAAGTTATCATGAGTTTAAAAATGTAAGATACATCGCGACCACAGAATAAATATCAGTTAGTACGGTAGGACAAGTGTCTGGGATTTTTAACACAGGTAACGGGATATTAACCATGATTAATACCATAGATACTATTGATCATGGCGTATGCAACTGCGCCGAAATATCGGGAAACTCAAAAAACATTAAATCATGGTAAATATCCCGTTAACTGTGTTAAAAATGTTGAAAACCATGATAGTTTGAAAAGTGTCTGGGAACTATGGAATGGGAGAGGAGAGTGGTAATATATCAATGAAATATATATGGGAGGTAGGGGAGCATTGGGCAGTCGGGAGGTTTGGACACCCCCGTGTCATGTCGGCCATAAACCATCATGCCTATCGTCAAATCGGAATTTGATCAGTTAGAATTTACCATGTATGGGGGTGGATTAACATGATGGTGTATGGCCGGCATAACACGGGAGTTTGCCGGTGGTGTCCAAATCTGCATAGACGTAAGATTCGAAAAGAAATGTTGTGTTAGTGAACGTTTGTTTTGTTGCCACGTATCTCCGTGACGACTTAACCGATTGTAGTGAAATTTGGAACGTAGATGCTTTAGCTTTTTTACTTGAATATATGCTTATCTAATTAAAAAAATCAACCCATATGGATGTTTTACAGGGTGTTAAAGTTAGTATGGAAAATTTGATTCCTTTTTATTCACTTCAAACACAGTGTAAATAAACTTTAGGTAACACTCCTGCACTTGAATCCTAATAATGCGCAGACGAAGTTGCGCGGGTCAGCTAGTAAATTATATTTAGGAATGTACAAAAGGAGGAAACACAAAAGTTAGAAAGTTAGGAAAGATAAAAGGTAAAAAAATAAACCAGAAACTTACTAGCTATATTCAAGTCCATGAACACAGAACAGTCATGGCAGAGAATAGACCCACACAACCTGCAGTGGTGTTTCCTTCTAGTGAGGTTGAAGCCTTTCGCACAGTTGGGACACAGTTTTACTGATGACCCGTCTAGCCATGGAACAATCTGAAAATTGTATTTAAATACTTTATTGAGTAAATATCAAAGGTAGGGTGAGACTTATTAGAAGTAAGTATGGTATTTGTGGCTTCCATTCACTGTTATATTATCAATAATAAAATGATCAAAAAGTCCTCTGGCATTTGCATTGGCTGGTAAAATAATCAGTAATACATACGGGATTAAAAACAATGGGATTATGTACTTACATCTTTTTCATGCTGTTTTCTCTGATTGGGTTCTGTAGGCATATTACAAACTAATTTGTCCAGTCTTATCAGCAGTTTATTAGTCTCAGTGGCATACCTCTCTAGCCGATTCGACCTCACAGCTTTGAAGTAATCAGTAGCACTCCTAGAAACACCTACAGTTTGCTCGTCATCGTAAAACTCCTCCCGATAGTTGAACTTTAACGCTTTATCAAAAGTATCTAGTAAATCTGTATCATTGTTATTAAGAATAATCTTCTTTGCCTTCCCAAATATATCCTTTAGCGAACGCAGAACATCCTGTTCTTCCTGGTGGAGGCTTTCAAAGTGGCTCGTCAGTTGTGATGCAGATTTCAAGTCTGCCTTGCATATTGGACAAAGGAAACCTTCCAGGATCTCTTCGTCGTTAGTCGCAGCCATGGTTGCACTTCCAATTATCAGGTACACATTGTTAATTACTTCAGAGTTCAGAATTCAGAACTAGAGGAAATAATTACATTTGCGGAAAAAACACCCCATTTGATCCGAGTTTGATTGATCATGATTGACTGACAGTGACAGCCGTGATAGAAAAACACGTTTCGTTTCGCACAAAGTAACCCATTACTCTGAGACTATGTTCTGAGAAACCCTCACACTTAACACTCGCCACTCTACTCGGTAGGTGTAATCAGGCTTTATGCGTTCGTTAGTCACTACATTACTACTATTACGCGGTCCGTTCCTTGCCAATTTCTTGACGCCTCTGAAACTGAAAATAGCCCATAGAGATATAAATATTACACTTTCAGCAAGGATCGGACATAATCAATGAATTAATAATAATAAATCAAATAATATACAATGATACTAAATGTTTTTTAAACATCATTGAAGGTATAACTACAATAAGCCGTCACATGCACTTAATGTGTTAATTTCTCTAAAACCCTAGCCCTAGGTTCTATGATTTATATTGTTTTTTTTTTTTTTTTTTTTTATTTAATCACTAGAATCAGTTGTCATGACATTTGGAGTTAATAAATGAAACGCATTACTACATAATCGATTTCATATATTCACTAACACTACTAAACAGCGTTTTCAGTTCGTCCAACGCTTCTTTATTCTCCGGCCAGTCTTGTTTCTCGGCTGCACGGATCACGGCTTGACCCGTGAGACGAGCGGATGAAAGTTGGGAGTTCGCTTGTAATGTGTCCTTGTCTTCGCAGTCTTGCCGCGCTTTCAAACTGTAGTCGAGAAGGGACTGCGCGAGGGTTATCACCTGCTTACATGATTCAGGGTTGTTGGGCCAGTTTCCATTCTGTAGACAAAAGATTTTAACTTTTTAAACTATCATATTTAGCACAAATAACGGGATATTTACCCTGATTTACTGCTTTTTGAGTTTCCCGATATTTCGGCGCAGTTGCATACGCCATGATCACAGAATATTATAGTTAAATAATGCTGGACATTTTTCACAGAGCATCATCTAGCCCCAAACTAAGCAAAGCTTGTACTATGTGAACCAGATAACTGATATACTACTTATATACTTTTTGTTTGTATATACATACATATTATACATAGAAACACCCAGACCCGAGACAAATATCTGTAGGTCATACAAACATTTGTCCCGCGGCGGTGATCGAACCCGCAACCTTCTGCGTCGCAGGCGGACCTTCGCCCACTGCGCCACAGAGGTCGAAGGGAGAGAGTTTATATTATTAAGTATTAAAATAACAATACATTTTCAATGACATGAAAGTGGACTCCTTTTGGACAAGGGCTGGGGAATGGAATGATGAATACAATAAAGCAACTAAACTTCTACATATTGACAAACTTTACAAAATACCCAGTCGAATCAGTTGCGCCATCTAGTCGTTGAACACGAACTATAAATATCGACAAATAGAGAAACCAAATTGATCCTCAAAATCTACAGAAGCACTAAAATCTGTGACACTAATGTCAACTGAGGCCTTATACTCATAAGTTAACCATTCGAAGTGCATTCGAACATTATTACAAAGATCTGGGCAAACCACGTAAGAGATATCGATTTGAGGCATTTTGCTTTGTACGTATTTTAAATGCGAGTTAGTAATCCTTCAAAGTCGTTTCCCGGCGTAGGCATTGTGATCAAAAAGGATATTATGCGATCTGTAGTGTACTTAAGTGTATCCATAGAGATCCATAGAGTATGAGATGAATATACCTGAGTGTATCCCCGATATGCCTTCAGTAGCCGCTGCGCTTTCAGCAAGTATGTGGGGCTGACGTCAGAGTATAGCTGCCAGAGTTCCGGTCTGTTCTGATGAACTGAAGTAATCCTTCCAAACAGCTCCAGAACTCTTCTTTGTAACCTGGTACAGTACAACTACATTAATAAAGCGCTTCGGGCGGTTTTGTATTTCTCTCTATTTCCAAATACATCAAGAACTTAAAGGTGGTACAGTTCGCCCAACGGATCTAGGCATTCGTGAAGTTAGCCGTCTGCGCAGTGACCGCTTTTTCATACAAAATTGTGTTCTGCGCAAAAAAACGGCTAACTTCACGAATGCCTAATTCCGTTGGAAGAACTGTAATTATGTTAAAAATTCAGTGGCACTCCGGGAGTGCCGGCAGAAGTGAAAACTTGTACGAGGTTTCGGTAATGGTCCCGCTTTATTCCTTATCCCTTATTGCTCATGTATTGCCATTACTCAATTCACAAGACTTCAATAGCCATTTTCGTATCGTGAGATGGTTGAGCTCTAAAGGGATGACAATTGATTGCAAGTCATGTATGCAGTAAGCCGGTGTCGTAAGCGTCACGCGTCTCTCTCGACGCGAAATCAAAGTTTTTTACTCATCTCAAAACTGCAAACGCCTCTTCTCCTTTCTCTCTTTCCTTCACTTTTATAAAAAAATGAGTTAAAATAGTCGTAGCCTTACCTCGCAGCACCATTTCCCTCAGCATCTTTGATATCCTGCACCACAGCCCTCACAATCAGCGAAAGTATATCAATATCCTCATATTTGTGGAGCAGGTCGAGTAAACGGTGAATTCCTCGAAGAACGTCCTCGAAGTGGCCGGTGTCCATGCTCACCATTATCACGTTCTCCCATAGCTGAAAAAAAACAGTGGCACTCCGGGAGTGCCGACAGAAGTGAAAACTTGGCTCTCGGGCGGACAGGGCGCGCGGCGGGAAACGCTGACAGACCCCGAAGTTTGTCGATCTTTGCCGAATGGTAATGTTAGTGTTGCGATTTTAATGATAATTTATTTCCTATCTCAAAAATGCCCAGCACGTCTAAAGAATTTTTCACTTCAACAGTGTTAATAATTAATTTGTGAACTACTTGGTGTGACACTTATTCTACATGTAAAGGGTGACCCGAAAAGAGTAGTGAATAATCCCTATACTACCGGTAGAGAACATTATAATGAGCCAGAAAATCTAAATTTTTACCCAGTAAAAGTGTCACGGTTTTCGAGTTAGCTCGAGATACCTTTTTTTAATTTTTTTTTACCATGTTAATTCAATTCAATTTATTCATAAAAACATATAAATTATTTTTAATGCCAATCACAAATGAAGGAAATTTCTCAATCTGTTTTCTTTATAGCATTCTTGCTTCTGACGTGACGACATTTATTAAAAATGAACAGAAAGGCCTAAGTTATAAAGATTACAATACGCACAACCGATCTTTGTCTCTCTGAAGTTAGGTGCGCTAAGCGATTGCGCGAGTAGGCGCGATAGGACGATGCAACAAACTAAGCGAGTAAGCTATACAACGCTGTCTTTTAGGCGTCATCAAAAATGGGTTCTGCGCAGCTACTTCACAGAGCCAAAGATCGGTTGTGCGTATTATACCTTCCAGTTATCATAATTGAAGCGTAAAGCCTCCATCAGCGCGCGGTATGCTCGCCCCCTGTCCTTCTGATTGAGGTACACTTTGGCGAGGTTGTTCCACGCCTCGAATGAGTTCGGCTGAAGGTAAGTGTAGCGGCGGTAGGCGCGCGCCGACGTCTCCCATTGTTCTGTCACTAGGGCAGCGTACCTGGACATAAACCAGTAAGTACAGTCAGCAACGAAAGTCGATTAACAGTTGGACTTTTTAAAATAATCCATACTAATATTATAAATGTGAAAGTAGCTCTGTCTGTCTGTTACGCTTTCACGCCCAAACCGCTGAACAGATTAAGCTGAAATTTGGTATAGTTAAAGGTTATATCCCAGGGAAGGACAAAGGCTACTTTTTATCCCGGAAAAATTAAAATATCCCGAGAGACCGCGGGTCACACCGCGGGAGCGCAGCTAGTAAATAATAATAATAATAACGCTGGACTTTTTCACACAGCATCATCTAGCCCCAGCAGAGCTTGTGTTATGGATATGGATCGAACCCGCAACCTTCTACGTCGCAGGCGGACCGACGCCCACTGCGCCACAGAGGTCGTCAAAAAAAATGGCATTTGTTTTCAATAACCAAGAAAAATTAACTTTTCTTGTTAAATTATTATGAACCAAGACTTTATCTTCAAATATTAGTAAAAATGTTGGGCATGGTGTAACTAACGGATTTCGGAAATATTCAGATTTGTAAAACATAAAATTTACACGAAACTGAAAAAGCCCGGACAGACAGACAAAAAAAATAATTGTGAAAAAAAATGTGTAATTATTTTTTTTGTCTGTCTGTTTGTCCGGGCTTATCTCTGGGACGGCTGAACCGATTTTAATAAGACTTTCACTGGAAGATACAGGAGGTTGTCGGACAGCATTCATTGTGTTAAATCTGTATTGTGTTAAATCTGATTCCAACATTAATAATGAGAACGCCACTTAAAAAATCTTAATGACAGCAGAAGGATGTCATCTGCAATACGTGCATTACTGATATTTGTTAATCTACTCACCCGAGTCTCAACCAAACTCCCTCCTGTATAGAGTTGATTTGCACCGACATTTCGTAGTGCGGAATGCATTGCTCATACTTCTTGTGTTCATACAGATAGTTGCCCCAGTGTCGTTGCGCCCGGCTACTCTTGTGGTTTGAGAACTCCCACGCTTTCTCGTAGTGTTTTATATCGTCTGCAAATTTATGTAAATCTGGTTATCGTCAATACAGACGTCTTATTTTTATGTTTTTATGTGTACAGTACAATCAAGTACAACAAAAAAAGTCTTTGAGGTTTATGGGGATAAGTAAGCCATAATGCCATAACGAGCCTTTAAATTATATGTCACCATGAGAACCAATATATGTTAGTTGGATTGTTCTTTTGGATGTGTTCGTGCAACCATTATCATTCTATGCGTCTGCTTATGATTACGTTTTTTACTTATTTTTACCTACCTTAATTATTATTCGATGTCTCAAACTTTGTACCTACTAAACATGTTGTTGTCAACGAGAACGTAGTGTTTAGACAAACCTAATATAGGCTTAGAAACACTACTAAATGACGAATGTTACATTTTTCTGTGAAATAAAGATATCTATCTATCTATCTATCTATCTATCTATCTAGTAACCAAGTTGGTAACTAGCTCATACGAACTTATTTACTACTAGTGGACCCGGGCGCGACTTCGTCTGCGCTTTGTTTCGTCATACAAACTTTAGAGATAGAACTAAAAATAAAATAAATAAATAATGCTGGACTTTTTCACACAGCATCATCTAGCCCCAAAGTAAGCAGAGCTTGTGTTATGGGTACTAGATGACTGATAAACTACTTATATACTTTTTGTTTGTAAATACATACATATTATACATAGAAACACCCAGACCCGAGACAAATATCTGTAGGTCATACAAACATTTGTCCCGCGGCGGGGATCGAACCCGCAACCTTCTGCATCGCAGGCGGACTTTCGCCCACTGCGCCACAGAGGTCGTCAGAACTACCTTGTTCCAATCCAACCTGAAAACACTGAATTCATTTTTGGATTTGCTGTCTTTGATAAATATGAATAAGTATCCATCTAAGGGGTTGGGTAGTTGCATAGTAGAACGAAATGACATCGCCATTTTGAAAAGTCAAAAGTTATTGGTTGTCATGGCAACCTTAAGAGCAGTGCTCTTTGTGTGAAACAGAGTAGTGCTAAAGTTTTTATGCAATATTCCCGTTTTTATGCAATTTTGCCATTGTCCTTTTACATATTTTTTGGTTTTCAGGAACGTTTTTCGGAGACCTTTCACCTTACCAAACATTGTAAACTGTTTCGTCGTTTGAGCCGGATCCTTACACAAACATACAAACATCTAAACAAACTCACAAACTTTCAGCTTTATTATATGAGTGGGATAAAAATAATATATTATATTACATACCCGTGGCATCACCAAGAAGACAGTATAGTTTCACAGTAGGATTGATATCGATTTGTTGCTGTATGATCTCCGCTGCCTGGAAAAGAATGGATTTAATTATTGACCGATGGTTTTTGATAGAATAAGTCGAAGCCCTTTTGCTGCTGTACACGACAGGCTTTTTTGTTTTAGTAGTATTCTTTTTATATTTTTTTTCATTTTGTTACTGTATTTTGTGTGTGCTTGCGTGGCAAATAAATGTCTATGTCTAAGAAAATCCCATTATCTTAGTTGGGAGAACACTGCCTGGAAATCGGCAAGATCCTTATGAGGTTAATGTTTTAGAGCAATATGGTAAATTGCTAATTAATATGCCTTTGCCCAGCAGTGGGACAGTATAGGCTAACTAAAAAAAAATGTGGTATATACAGGGTGTAAAAAGACGTCTACCGAAGCCGAAAGGGGTAGGTACAGCATCCCAACACACAACCAAATCCAAAAGGATTTTCCGAAAAAATAATAATTTTCCGAGAAAACAGCGTTTGAAGATTTTCATTTATTTCGTCAGCCAGCAATGTACGCTACGCATTCCGAACCCCACGCGATAACTTCGGCAGTGCCTACCTACTATGTGCGTAGCGTAGAAATTTGATTATTGAGAGGTAAGTAGGTACTTAGACTTACCTAATTCCACTGTAACCTCAAACTGAGCATCTGCTCAACAAGCACAGCTGAGCCTGTCTGGCTGTAGGTACCCAAGCGTTTCTCCCAAAAAGAATCAAGACCTGCTCTTCTACTTGCAGATCAGAGCCTCCAGATCAGTGTTGGTTCGGGTAACTACTATCGATCAACCCTACCTATTTTGTGGACCTATCGCATTACGCGCTAGGCCCATAACACAACGCATTTTCACACACGATCACAACAAGCACTTTTGACCGAACACACTCGCACTAAAACAGACACTCACTGTTCTCTTCTTAACAAATGTAGGCAGGTACCTACTAAGTAGGTAGATACGATAATTAACTACCTAAGTAGGTACTAAATTATCCTCTAATAAAACCATAAAACTCATTCGCGACAGTAGTACCGGTAATGCAATTTGTATGCGCTGCGCGAGCGTCCAATACGTACGAATATTGAACTTCAACTAATTAATAAATAATAAAATCAAACAAAACGAGTCGAGAAATTAGAAAGAAAATGTAGCGAAATAGAAATTTGAACCTTATTTCAATAGTATTAAAAGACAATTTCTTAATATCTTTGACAAAAGCCGCCAAAGAGTCAACTGAAAAATGCCTAGCAAGGCATGTTTCACACTACTCAAGAGTTGAAAACTGATGATTTATTCACTGATCATTTACTACATTGTTGTACCTAGTGATATTTGATAGAATAAACTGTTAATCGTATCAACCATTAATCTTATTATTTGTTTACTTAGGCAGGAACTTACTTACTTATTATTTGTTTATGTAGTGAACAGTTGATCTAGTGCTGCTGTTAGTATCTTTGACATAATGAATGTGTATCCCAATCGAGGTTAAAGATAAAGTGCTGGTGTTCTTAGTTAGGCCCGAGGGGCTAACTAAGAACACCAGCGATAACTAGTCAAACACTTCGATAACTCGGTCTTAGACGAATTCTTCGTCAAGCATAAAATTCGCAAACACTGTAGACGCAGCTTTATACCGACCGGCTTTTACAAAGGATTCAGTCTTAGTCTTAGCGAAATAGAAATCTGAACCTTATTTCAATCAAGTTAGAAGATTTTGATGAACCATTTGACTCTGCCGCCGACACGTGCAGCGTTCAATCTTAATAGTTTTCTAATACCATTGAAATACGGTTGAGTTTTGAATTTCAGTAATTTTTTTTTTGAAATGAAGCTTAATTTCGCTGCACACAGTAAACACATGATAGCCGAGCTAGAACAGTCTAGGATTTGAGTGCATGAGCCCAGTGTTCAAATCCTAGAGTCGGAGAATAACTTTTTTTAATTATTTTTTTTTGTACTATTATTTTTTGTTTATAACCGTTATTGAAACTTAGTTCAAGTTTTCCTTACTTACGATTTTATGAACTCAATAGTGAAACATTTTATTTATGTAACTAATAATAGCTGAAATAATGCCAAGTTAGGTACTTATTTTTAATTTTTCTAGTTTACGTAACTAAGATTTTGTTTATAGCACTGGTGGAACTGCATAGGTGCAGTAGACACGCGACGCGAGAGCGGGGCGGGTGCGATGCCCGGCCGGCGGCGGCGGTCGTCGGCCGCGCGCGCGTGCGCTGACCTCGCTCAGCTGCTCGCGCGCTCGTACTAGTCGCGTTGTTTTACGTAGATTGCAAGATTTTGCTTTTTAATTGTTTTTTTCTTTTATAAATGAAATTATTAGGTAGGTATGGTCTTACTATGTTGTACTAGTAGTAAATAATCGGAAAATAACGTAAAATGAAGCAGCAAATTCATATTTTTTTTTGCGTTTTTTTTTCGCTAAATATGTTTAGAATCATGGTCTGATTGCAACCCCTCAGTTTTCGGTAGTAGTCTTTTTACACCCTGTATAACATAATACCATTTAAGCTAAAGCTGAGCCTCTTTGATGCGCTCCTAAAGTTATTTTAAAAATAAGAATAGGAATAATATAGTTTTATTTTCTCCACACCATATACAACAGTTACAAGGTACTTAAATCTACATAATTTTATGTGGGTGAAAATACGGCTACCCCTCAGCATTTGCTCCAACAGATTGAGTGTTGGAGCGCTGGTTTTTAGTAGCACCATTTTAGGCACAACAAGAAAAAGCTAAAACTCTTCAACCTAATTATACTTTAAACCAGGGATGTTAGGGATATCCATATCCGTATCCGAAACTACCGGATATCCGAAATAAAAAAATATCCGTATCCGTATCCGAATCCGATATAAAAGTTTCGAATAATTTCGGATATAGGCAGTCTCCAAACATGATGTTCACAATGTCAGTGCCACAATGTAACTTGTCAGGGTCATCACGTCAGGACAGTATCGTGGCCCGCTTAATATCCGAAACCGAAATTATCCTATATAATATATAATATCGGATAATCCGAAATAATTTAACATCCGTATCCGTATCCGAATCCGGTATAATAATTTGTAAATATCCGTATCCATATCCATATCCGAAATAACACATCCGTAACATCCCTGCTTTAAACCAACCTTATGTCTCAACTGCAGTAGCGTATAGCACACTATAACGTCCTCCCAGAGCTGCAGTTTCAAGTACTCCTCCAAGGCCGCCTTCACGAGCCCCAGGCTGAGGTACAAGTCAGCTAACTGTTGATGCCACGTCCAAGCCGGCTGCAGGCCTGACGCCCAGAGGTATGACAATCTGAAAGTCATTAAAAAAAAATGAAAGCTTTATCTAAAACTAGCAACTACCGTCAGTTCCTCGAGAACACTTCACTTTTCTGGGAAAAAAAAAAAGTCTATGCGTTATTCTAGAAAATTTAGTATTTTAGTTCTAAAATCGCAGAAGACCATTCCATTTCTTTTAACTAGGTTTCAGTATTCTATGTACAATAAATCACAAAAACAGTGACTTATTGATATCAAAAAACATGGATGATTGAACAAGTAAGGTCTTCATTATTATTACTGTTTTCATGTCAATTATTAATGTCCGCACTCAGATGTTAATAGCTACTTAAATGGCTCCTTATAATAGAATTTCCATATAAAATCTTTACTAGAGAACAGTGTCATGAATTTCCGTATAGAATCATTACTAAGAAACGATTTCAGCAGCCCTTATCGTCTCTGTGTGCGAAGTGCGAACATTCAATAACGGGGGAAGTCAATACCTTGTGGTACTTGAAGGCAGGTTCTTATCAGTGAGTATAGACTCGCATTGCAGCATAGCTCGCTCCACTGTCCGTTTGTGTGTACTTTCTAGTCGACATCGCACCAGTAGCGCCGCCACGCGGCAAGCCCACGCACCTCGCTTCTGTGATACTATCAGCTCTATATATGGCTGTAGTTCTTCTGTAGCTAGGTCGTCTTTAGGCTGAGCTTTCTGGAGGTATTGCCTGGAGACAATAATCTTAGTATTCTTAGCATGGATATTATACTAAACTTTGGATAGCTTTTATGCAATTAAAGTTTACAATCTGATGTTATTTGAAGTTCTGGGATATTAAGCAGATTATATTTGTTTGAATAAGTGTCTGACTTTAGTGGTGGAGTTTTTTATGCTGTCTGACAACAATTTTACAGCCAGAGTGGGCAATTTAATGTAAACTCCAAAGCACCGAATTGTTATTGCCGCTAAGCAGTTGTTATTTGCGCTAACAGTCATCTATCCATTTTTTTATGATGCCGAGCCTTGCTTTACTTAAAGAATCTATTAGAACCAACTGGGCAAGCTGCAGCATGAGTTCTTCAAAGCTACATAATGAATTCTATAATATTATGATGGTAATCAACTTATACTTACACAGTCAGCAAGCATAGTGTCTGCTCCAAGCTAGGAAGTTCAGCTTGACTGATCTTCTCCTCATACTGAATTTTATTCAACCTCACGTCATCGTCCAGCTCAATGTCTGCGGGCAGTTCTGCATTGCCATGGCTTTCTTCAGCAGATGGTCGGTCCATATTGCCGGCTAGCTCACTGGATAAAGCCAGCTGGGGTAGAATGGTCTGTTGGTACTTTGTTCTTTTGCCTAGGATACCTGTAGAATTTAATGTCGGGTAGAGTGTATTGATTGTCCGAGACCGGACCACATACGCACGGGAGGAGACGTGCGGGGAGGCAGTGACATCATCGCAGCCTCGGCGGGCCACCGCCGCCCGCGCAACGCAGCCCCTCCTCGCTCCAACACTCGCCTTCGGGACCCCACCGCACACGGACCCGCGATTCCGACATAATTTTAATAACGTCAGCTTTCCATCTTTGCCTTGTATTTAAATTGAATTATTATACCAGTTTTATTATACAGTCCACTCGTTTTATTGAGGACCCTCCTTTACATTGATTGTAACTAGTTTTTGGAAAATAGTTTTAATATTTTTTTATTACTGGATTTAACTTGAGTGTGTCACCTTAATATCACTTGATGGCGACACACAATAACAGTTAAGTCTATCCATCCACACAAACACACTAGCCCACAATCTCCTAAATAACGGAGAAAGCGTAAATCGCCTAAAGAGATGGCAGGTGCTATACCTGGACATGCGAAGCTGACTTGACTAATGGCCAGTGTGGTGCCACTCAATGGAAGGGCGACTTAAAACAACGACTCCAATGAAAAGATCTGATTATGGCTATACAGCCGATTGCAGATATAAAAAGGGAAAAAAAAAAAAAAAAAAAAAAAAAAAAGTCTATCCATATATTCACGACCTTGCCGATCCATGGCATCGCTCTAACCAACTGAGCTAACGGGCAACCAACGCATGAGTTGAAATTTATTGGGAGTACATACTATACAGCATATATCCATATATTATTCTTTTTGCAATATGTAAGTCCATAGTTAATTCATTCAGATTCTAAGATAAACTTTTGATGATTGTTTTTTGTGAACCACAAAAATGGAATTAACCAGATTTATTTTGGCACTTACCTGTCAACTCCAATTTAAGTCCAGCGAGTTCCCTAGCCTTAATCAAGTATTCCTCAGCACCTTGTATCCTATCATACAACAGGAACGCCTGCCCAATCTCTAAACACATGAGGATCTGTATCCGAGGACTTTCGTTCAGACCAAGCATCTCATTGGATAGTTTTGCAATGAGAAGCTCCAGTTCGGAATATAATGTGGCACTGTTATCTTCCATGGTCCGCTGGTGGACCACCTTACTTCGGAAGTACCACCAGAGGTGTACCTAAAAAGGCATTTCATGTAAGTTTATAAAGACTTAAGAAAATTATAGTTGAATCTATGTTCAATAACGAATGATGAAACTGCTATTTAGATCAAAATTTATAAATTAAGCATAATTTAGTGAAATATTAAAAGTGAAATTCTTAGTACCTACCTACAATAGTTTTAAGATTATTTCTACAGTATTAGCAGATACAAATTATTGCTCTAAAATTCATGGTCCAACTTACCAAGCTCTGATCAAGAGCATACAAAGCACCGAATAATTGACATGACAAGTACAGCAGTTCAGGGTGTAGAATATTTACAAAGATCGGCTCGGAATCCTGTTGCAGTTTCTCATACACATCAACATTTTGTGGCCAATCCTTGCCCATGTATTCTGACAAGTTCAATTTTTCAGGATGAGTGCTCCAGTTTCGCTCACAAAAGGTAAGAAATGAGCATATGGCTAATCGAAGAATTTTTTTCATCGTCTCATTGTCATTTTGAAGACTTTTCAACTCAGCAATAAGAAGATCTGTCTCGAGTTCCGTTGCAAGCAACTTTCCAAGTAATTCAATGTCCTCGATAGGCCATTTGGTTGCCCACAACTTCTTGACTGTTTCATTTTCTAGAACGGAAAAAAACATGGCATCAACATTAAAAACAAGGTGTAGTCAAAGGTAAATCGCACTTACTTTATATATCTCTCTTGATTGAGTCTAGATAATACAATAGAGAATCTAAAAACCGCGGAAATCGTGTCCTACCCGATAAAATAAGCAAACGAAATTATAAACAACACCAAGAAGTAACCTCACCTAAACTTTTTGGATTATCGTCGAAATTACACATGTAAAAGAGGGTGTCAGCTAACATTATAAAGATTTATAGTATACTTCATGCAATACAACGCAAAATCATAACATTCCAGTTAGAAATTTGTAACTTTTCCTCTTTTATTATTTAGATTTTTTTTGTTTACAAAAAACACATGCGCTGTTTTACTTTTTTGACAGATGTGAGTTCGATCGATATAAATGTCAAAATCAATGCTCTATTTCATAGACAAAAAATGGCGCCCACACATAAAAAATACGCACGGACCCTGCGCCCCTACACACAAACGAGTAAGGTACAGTACCGGTATTGCGGACAAGTATCATAGTATGTGTACATAGCTACCCACAACACAGGTTTTCCTAGGGTGGGAGCTAGGGCACTTTTGACATAGTTTTAATATAGTAATATACTAATTATAAGTACCTAATTTACTGTGTAATATTGTACATGTTCTTTGAAACACTTCTGTAAGCTTTTTGTTACTTTCTCTTTATAAGAATTGAAATAAATAAATCTTTATGTACGTACTCTGCCGCGGACATTCGTACATTCTTTTTATTGGTTGTGTGACGTGTGACAACTGACAAGACAGTTGACGTCTCGTCTCATATTTTTTTTTTCATTAAATGTAAAATGGGTGACATTGTAGGTGTATTTTAGGTTAGGGAATAAAAATAGAAATATTGCTGTAAAATATCATAAAATTAACTAAAATGAATTATCATGATAAAATGGAAGTGATATTGATTGGAGCAACATGGACGTTATGTATTACATTACTGTTTAAGATACTTTATAGACTGAGGTAAGTTTGAGGTTATGATAGCTTTCCCGCCTGTTAGAAGTATACAAATAATAACATGTAATCTTTTTTTCTGCATTTATTGATAAATTTATTAATTATTTCTAGAGCGTCACTGCCATGGCGGGTAAACTGTTGGTTCTGTAACAGTAATACTTGGGTCAAATATCCAGAACAAAATAGCTGGACATGTCCTCACTGCGATCAGTACAATGGATTCACGAAGGTATGTTATGCTTTGTTTTACTTAGATTTATAACATATTTAAATAAGTTGTCAGTCATAAATTCATATTCAGTCACGTAAAATTCAACATGAGAAAGAAAAATGCCATGTAAAAAATTTGGCACAGTAACCATGTTTTACAGAAATAGCTCAATGTGATGTATTTTTACAGGATGGCGACTATAACAAAACTTTAATTACTGCCAATGACCAAAAACAGACAACACCACCTAAAGTATTTCAGAAAAGTCCACCCAGGAATGGTCTTTGCAAAATGTGTAACATCAACCAGCAGCTGAAAGTTGCTCAGTTGGCTAACTTTGTCCCTATGAATGATAGGAATTTTAATGATGAAATAGAAGTTTACAGGTAAAAATTTATTTTATTATAAAAAAATTGAAGTAGGTAGCACATTTAATTGCAGATCTGATATCTGGAAATCTGCTTGTGCTATAGCAAATATAACCCAAGAATATGGTTTAAACTTAGGAGACATAAACATTCTTATTTTATAATCATCATCTTCCTGCCCTTTTCCCACATTATGTGGGGTCGGCACAACATGTGTTCTTATATACATAATATAATCTCAAAATTTCATGTAAATTAATCATTGTGAACTTAGAGGAGACAAGTACACTGTATAATAATGTGTAACAATACAAAGCTGCTTTTAACTTAGCTGGCAAATCCTTTCACTAATAATGCTGATAAAAAAAAGGTGGTGCACGCTCTTAGAGAAATTATCTTGTTCATAAGCTTTGTGATAATGACAATGTTATCTTGTTGGCCAATTTTATAATGATTTGAGTCTGAATGGTATGTAATTTTAAGTAATTGCTAGGAATCAAACTCTTGATTTGTTGTTTTCAGGGCTCAGCTTGAAAAAGCATACAAACTATGCAGTCCATGCAAGAAAACTTTGCAGATCAAACTGCACAAAGAAAAAGCCATCCTCCTCGGTACAAAACTCTTGGAATCCAGAACACCAGAGAAAAACACAAAACATGACACACAGACCTCAGGCCTTAAAACCTTTGTAAACAAAACCTCAATGCTCATTACTATTTTACTGCTTCTTCTAGTTACCTATGAATTCTACACAGACTTGATGAAAAAAAAGAATTTAACTAAAACATTAGCTAATTTTATAGAAATTACAAAGAGTCTTTTTGATAGGGTGTATTCCATTACGGAAATGTATATTTTTATTACATTTCCATCCATGAAATCTTATGTTAATGACTTGAATATTTTTACTGACATGATGCCAAAAGATTTTACATTTGATTTAAACTTAGATAGTGTTAACTTGACGACTCAGAAAGCATTGGGAGGTGTTGTGTGTCTTGTGCAAATTGTTGCAAATATCTGGAATGTCAATAATCTGAAGAACACAATCATTCTAGACCTACTGTGGTCCATATTTGTGATCAGCATAGGAGAATATTTTGTGATCTTGAACCCGGTCACAATTTGCATCAAGGTATAGTATTTTTTAACTTCCTTTTAAGTATTTTATATGATGATAGTCAATTAAATGTTGTATGCCTTGTTCAGATGCAGGAGATTAGCCCTAAGCTATACTATCAACCTTATACACATAATAGACAATGATGAATATGGTCAATACTTCCTGCCCCCTTAGCATCGCGATTGTCTTGACACCGGAGAATAGATAAAAATAACAGTAATAAATAATGCTGGACATTTTCACACAGCATCATTTAGCCCCAAACTAAGCAAAGCTTGTACTATGGGAACCAGATAACTGATATACTACTTATATACTTTTTGTTTGTAAATACATACATATTATACATAGACACACCCAGACACGAGACAAATATTTGTAGATCATACAAACATTGGTCCCGCCACGGGGATCGAACCCGCAACCTTTTGCGTCGCCGGCGGGCCTTTGCCCACTGCGCTACAGAGGTCGTCCTGACAATAGAGTGTGGATAAAACGGGTAAAATGTGGATAAAAGTTATTTTTATCACACTCAGTTTTTTTATGTACTATAATTTTTATCTATTCTCCCATACCTAGACAATTGCCATGCTAAGGGGGCAGAGCTGATAAATATGTAGGTTTCCTCATGAAGGTTTTCCTCACTGTTTTCTGGTAAATTTCAGTCTTTTCACATAAGAATGGTCCCGACAAGGCTCTTATAAGTAAATTTTAGAAATTATTAAAAAGGAAATAGACAATATTTTTTGAAGTTGTATCTTTTAGATATTATTGCTATTAACTAAAAGGGTGATGGATATGAATGTGGATGGATATAAGAGTAGAGGTAGACCAAAGAAAAGATGGATGGATTGTGTGAAAGAAGATATGGGTAAGAAAGGAGTGGATACGGAGATGACGAGTGATAGGAGAGTGGAAGAAGAGAACATGTTGTGCCGACCCCGCATAAGCGGGATAAGGGCAGGAAAATGATGATGATCTTTTAGATATTATTTATTAAAAAAAAAAAACATACTTGTATAGCATTAAACGTAAAAGTTCTGTGTCGGGGATACGTTCCTATGTAAAAAATAAATTCCATGACTGTGATTTGTTTGTATAATTGAAGTTAAGAGTACATATCAATACTCCATCCAACACAACTCGTAACACTAATATTTTTTGTTTGTTTCAGATAATCTGTGCTTGTGCACTCCTACTTGTGTACAAATATATGAATAAAACGATTAGTAAAAGCACTTTAAAATTCCAGCCACCAGTCAAAAAAATGAAAAACCTCACCAATGCTTCTATGAATGGATTTTTTGATAATGATGACACTTCTGATACAGATGATGATGTATCCCTGAGCAAATTCGGAGTTCATAATATATCAGAGTCTTCAAATGAAACAGCCCGTAGTCCGTTAAATTCAAGTTTATTGAATGGCAGATGTTTTTCACCAAAGACTAATAGCGCGTGGTCCCAACCTAAGCACAACTCCACATTTTGCGTAAGCTCCATGCACTCACAAAGCCCAAGTATAGTTCCTGACACAGTATTTGCGAAGCCTTCTTTCGACTTGTATCAGAAACTCGCAAAAGATGATTCCGATTCTGATCTCGATCAAAGCATAAGTTGCTTATCCATCGGCCCGACAAAAGCCAAGAAAAAAGTGAACCCAGTGTTCCTACTGCGGAAATTTACCGCGGCTCCAAGCTTCAGAGCTCCAATGCCGTCGTCGCGGCCTCTGTTATCGCCGAGTAAACTGGGTCATACCGCGTCGTGGGTCGCGGGGGGTTATTGGGGCTCAGACGGCGAGGCGGTGGCTAAACAGCAGAATATAGTTACGATTGCGGATGCGAGTCGTTCTTCGAGCCAAAGCTCTGGATTTGAGTCTCAGGCTTCCAGTTTAAACCAGAGGAATTTGGTGTCCCAGCCGCCGTCGCGCGAGCCTTCTGTTGGTGTGGAGCCAATGGCGTTAGACCGCTTTCCAAACATGAGCAATCTGAGCAGTTATGTAACTCGTAATAATTACAGCCGCATCAGCTCGCCCGTGTTCCCTCAAATGCAGTTCAACAACCACGTCCATATACCTCAAGCTCAGTTCGCGCAGCAGTCCGTCCCACCGAGCGTGTATAGCCAGCAGACACAAACTCTGTTCAATCAAGGCGGCATGTTCCAATCTCCCGGCGGGTCTGGTCTCATCAAACTTCCTCAACTCAACACTCCATCGCTCAGTCGATAGTAGGTACTCTCGCTCTTGGCGAGTCTCATACGTATTTTCTTCATATTTTGGTACTTCTTTTACCCTTCCTTGTAATTTATTTTTTGATTTATCATGAACTGCCGTTGTGATAAGTTTTGTTAAGTTATGCACTTGTTAGTTTTAAGTGATCTAGACATAATGTAAGACTACTAAACATAGCTGTAAGTGTATTGCTGATCTCGTGTTTGGTGCCAAGTGATGGCGTATGAAAGCATTAAGAATTATTGTTAAATTTTTTATATGGACGTCACTGTCCTAATCTTGAACAAATGTGATATTAAAAAGACTAGTAAAATTTTTGCAGAGTGAAATAAATGATTCTTGATGTTATCATTGTTTTTTTGGTTTTGTCATCTTAAATCGGAAACTTTTTGTGAAGCTCCTGCAATAAAAAGGTTTAAATGTAAATTTGTTGTATTATTTACTTAAAAAAGCACTAATCTACACTAATATTATAAAGAGGAAACATTTGTTTGTTTGTTTGTTTGAATTGAATAGGCTCCGAAACTACTGGACCGATTTGAAAAATTCTTTCACCATTAGAATCCTACATTATCTGTGATGAACATAGGCTATAAATTATTTTCAAAAAAATTAGAGATCCTTATGAAAATTGCAATAATGTAACCAAAGGTGTAAAAATTTTGAACATAAAATTCTTCATATCGCGTGCGCTGCGAAAACTATTGATGATAGAACAAAAAAATGTTCTACAATATTAAAGAACGTATCAATATCTACAAAAAAGTCAGCGATAGCATATGTCCAACTATTGTGGTTGTGTCAGAATAACAACTTTTATAATTTAAAAAGTGAATAAAAATGCCGACCAAAAGCAGACCACGTTATTCTTATTTTGGTATTTATTCTTATCCAAATAAATTCCTTCGTAGTAAAGGCTGTTTCAGTACCCGTCGATTACTTTTTGAATGATTGAAATCGGACGTTTTATTCAAAAGTTATCATGAGTTTAAAAATGTAAGATACATCGCGACCACAGAATAAATATCAGTTAGTACGGTAGGACAAGTGTCTGGGATTTTTAACACAGGTAACGGGATATTAACCATGATTAATACCATAGATACTATTGATCATGGCGTATGCAACTGCGCCGAAATATCGGGAAACTCAAAAAACATTAAATAATGGTAAATATCCCGTTAACTGTGTTAAAAATGTTGAAAACCATGATAGTTTAAAAAGTGTCTGGGAACTATGGAACGAATGGAAGGGAGTGGTAATATATCAATTAAATATATATGGGAGGTAGGGGAGCATTGGGCAGTAGAGAGGTTTGGACACCCCCGTGTCATGTCGGCCAGAAACCATCATGCCTATCGTCAAATCGGAATTTGATCATGGTGGATTGACATGATGGTGTATGGCCGGCATAACACGGGAGTTTGCCGGTGGTGTCCAAACCTGCCTTACTGCCCAATACTCCCCTACCTACCTTAGACCTTACCTACATATTAACCTCTAAACTTTAAAGGATCATACATCCCGCTCCGGGACCGCCATGTTATCCATACTAATATTATAAATCTGAAAGTAACTCTGTCTGTCTGTCTGTCTGTCTGTCTGTCTGTTTGTTACGCTTTCACGCCCAAACCGCTGAACAGATTGAGCTGAAATTTGGCATGGATAAAGATTATACCCCAGGGACGGACATAGGCTACTTTTTTCTTTAAATATTTATAAGGGGGCGTGAAAATAAGGGTTGCAAGTTTGTATGGGAAAAAAAGTTCAGCGACCCTGGGCGAGGTCATAAAGATGATGGGTGACCGCCGCTTTTTGCTATGTTCTTGCATTGCAGATTTTTTTGTTTTTTTTTCTCATTTTGCATGGTAAATGATTTTTAAATTAATGATAAACACGTAACATGTATATTTCCACTCATCAATATATCCAAAATTATGATTTTTTTGATATTAAAATACTTTTTCTTTGGCTTTGGTTAGAACGCCATCAGTATCACCCGAGGTCAAAACTGCTTTTTACTTTTTTCTCCTAGGTGGCGTTTCTACTATAGCGGAGGTCGAGATACGATCATTTTGAGTTTTGAAAGCTATTGGAGATTTTTGCTTAGACTTTTCCATATTTTTTATAGGTTTTCAAGTACCCTACCTACTTATGTTATTTTACTGACAAAGTCGCGGGTGCCAACCAGCCAGAAAATAAAATATTTTTCCTTGGCGTTGGCGTTGGTTAGCAACGCCATCTATGTTTTTCATTTTCACAACCAGGTAGCGTTGCGAGATCAAGAATGCAGATCATTTAGCGTTTGGAAATTAAAATTTGAAGTACCTACCTACTTAATGATTTTAAAATTAATGATGAGCATGTAGGTAATCATTTATAAATCTACTCATCAATACATCCGAAGTTTCAATTTTAATATTAAAATTATTAACACAACTAGATGGCGCTGCTAATTTTGACCGTTTTCTAGATCGCGCTATCGTTGCGTTTTGTCAAGTTTACTTTAGCCTGTGCTTTAGCTCATACTTTTTTTTCTGATCTTATTCCTAAAATAATCCTATCGCACTAAAATTATTAATTGATCGAAGATTATTAATTAAAGTTTATTAAATAAAGACCGTATTTTTATCAAAAAGAATATAAATAGTTTTTTTATTTTTTCAAAACAACTTCTATGGGATATAGGCTTCTAGGTGCAAGGCAGTTTCAAAGTCGTAAGATTCGAAAAGAGAGTCTGTGTTAGTGAATGTTTGTTTTGTTGCTCCGTGACGACTTAACCGATTGTGATGAAATTTGGAACGTAGATGCTTTAAGTACTTGAATATAGGCTAATCTAATTAAAAAAAATCAACCTATATGGATGTTTTACAGGGTGTTAAAGTTAGTATGGAAAATTTGATTCCTTGGTCTGATTCACTTCAAACACAGTGTAAATAAACTTTAGGTAACACTCCTGCACTTGAATCCTAATAATGCGCAGACGAAGTTGCGCGGGTCAGCTAGTCTAAAATAACTTAGGTTAGCATCCAATGTTACATGTAATGAGATGACTTTCAACTAGAAGAATGCTAGTAATCTCTCAGATCAGCCTTTGAATATATCTAAGGGTTAGTCAGAGGTACGTATTAATATAGCGATAAGCAAACAAAAGATGGTTAATGGACTTTATGGATGAAAGAAAAAGAGGGATGATTCAAATAAAGGCAGAGGTAGTCTCTGCTCTTATCTGCCATTGAAGATGAGAGACTGCTCGCATACAATGGTCAAGGCAAATACAACGCGTAGGTAAAGTTTTTTATCATCACTCTCTTGCCTGACAGCTAGTAGGTATACATACGAGTTCCTGGCTTTCCTCTCGCATCTCTGTAGATACTGATGAGGCAGTGGTGGCACGTAGGTATCCTCGGACAGAGAAGAGATGTAGTCAGACACATCGGTACACGCCCACTCGTGTTGCATGTATTTTCTCAGCCCCCATTCCGTTTTGTTTCCCTTGTAAAGAAATAGGTAGGAACTTTCACAGTGGTGTTAGGAGTCATATCACCACTGTGAAAGTTCCTACATATTATAATTATAAGTGTCACTTCTTAAATTATGAGCTGATCACTCTTAAAATGCCACCAGTAATATCTGGCGGCAAAAACTCCGTCACTAGAGTAGCTAAGTTAGGTTACCTAGTCTAGTTAGTTAGTACACCTTAGACTAAACCTCCAACCGTCTTTTAAAGGCTAGGTAAAGCTGGACCTACATAACACTTCATCAGATCCGGCTGTGGATAAAACTGGTGGGCACTGCGCTTGTAGTGGCGTCGGTCTGGGCCACACAGTGGCTTGGGCAGGTGGTTGTATACGAGGTCATTGATCGTGGCGAAGTTGCCGCAGGAGTCGTGGCTATCGTGCCGAATTATGGCCTGGACATAGCCCTGCAAATAATAATCAACTATATGTAGTACCTGCCTACCTAAGTAAGCTAAGCATCAAGAGATGAAAACGCTCAGGAGTAGGCTTACCTAATCAGTAATCACTCCTGATTATCGATGACTTCACCGGGGGTAGGTAGGGTCATTCCAACTTACAATCTATGATGCTTACAACACGCAGAAGCCAAGTTGATTTCTGCGTGTTGTAAATACAATTGGTACCTTACTAACCGCAATCGTTTCTAATATAGAAAATAGAACGCATAGAAACTTTGTATTGCCTAAAAACTTAGATTTAATAAGAACCTGTAAACCGGTCAACTTGTTCAGTCGAAAGTCAGGCTGTCGCGACTCCGGCGTCATTTCCTCATAGTTGATCTCCTCTTTTGGCGGAAAATATAAAGTCCCAGCTTTGGGACATTCTATGCGATCCTCAACCCAGTTGCCTGAGAACAAATTATTATGTATTTGGTTTTATTAGCTCAACCACAGACATCAGAAATAAGTAAGTACTCTTTCCCTTCATCCACAAGCTCAAATAATTGTGGAGTGTAGTAATATGTAGGTATAAAACAAAATTGGTACGTGCCTAAAAGCACCCTAGTGCAATACACAGGTCCAGACTTCAGAGCCCTAGCTATGGCTACTGTCCGTGTTGGAGACTTAGGTCTAGTGCTTATAGTAGCCATAGTAAAGGGGAAGTATCCAATTTATTATAAAATTAAAATATAAAGAAACTATATAGTTTAGAGAAATTTATTTATTTACATTTGATGACAGTTACATTTTGGCACTTAGGTGTAATGAGAAATGTAAACATGGAAAAAGATTGGATTTGATTCTTGAAATAAGGTGTAGGTAAGTAAAATTATATTTAACATCATTGGTTTAAGTCTTCAATCAATTATCTTCGTGTAGTAAACAAATTATTGAGAAAAAATTATGTTTACTACAAAAAATTTAGTTCATAAATGTATTTAGAGAGAGAAGTTTGAGTGTTATGTTCTGCGAAAAACATCTTAAGAGCTAGTTTTCATCCCATTCAATTCAGATATTGTTTCATCTATCAGAGATCTAGCTGTAAAAATATGTACTCTTATCAGCTCTCATTCTGTTTACGAGTAAGTTATACATACAACATGTAAAATACAATCTTGAAAAACAAGTAAGTAACTAACAATAATATATTCTCCAAGAAACAGTAAGACACATTTTGCTTAACATTTAGCAATAAAAAATATAACAAATTAAATAAGGTGGGTTAGTCAGATTCATTGTTAGTGTAATAAGGCATTAGAGGATGGATTAATGTAATCATTCAGTCTCCATTGGCATTGTGGCGGCAGGTTTGGGCAAGGTTTGCAGTAGCACGGACAATTGACCTTCCAATGGACCGGACTGGGCCACAATATTCGTCAAATTCTTCTCAATCTGCAGGATGTCTTGATTGATCATCTCCATATTCTGATGATAAAGAATATCAAAATATTAACATATTATTTGAAAACCAGTTAGTTAAAATGAAAACTAAACATAGTGGTAGCACTTTACCTGAATCAGCGATGTGTACAAGTGTTTGAAGTTTTTATCACTGTATCTGATAAATCCACTCACGTTTGACTCTGTGTCTGATGGAGCTACAGAAGCCATTATTTTGAAATAATGCCTATTCGATTGCTCTAGCGGTCTAGCCACGCTCTAGCTTTCGATTGTACAAAAACCAAACACTTTTCTTTCAGTTCGGATTTAGTCGCGGTCGGTCGGTTCGGTTGTTTGTTTTGGTCTTGTTTGTTTTGCTTTTGACATGCTTTTGACTTTGACTTGACTTGCCAGCTAGCCAGCGTCATTGTTGCGTTCCCAGTAAGTACTACTGTAGGATAGAGCATGAAGAATCTTCCATCTCTTTCTAGTACATGGTTAGTGCGTTTAGAATTGTAATGCTTTGCTTACAATCATGCAAACCAATTTTTTTTAACTCTACAACACAAAATTGTATCGTTCTGAAATAAACAAATTGTGTTTACCTACCTATTGAGTTTTATTAATCTCCATCACTTAGATGTTGTGTTAGCGTGTTTGCAAAGTTTTATTGTTTGTTATTATTGGGAATTCACTTATAGACTAAAATAGAATGGTATTTTACTTAGGCCCTTATTAATAAACGTGGTGTAAAGTTACGTCAGGTTTAAACTCCAAAAATTGTATGGTTTCTCCTAAGTTACACCCGGCGTAACTTTACACCACATTTATTAACACATTCCCTGTCCCAAACAAAAATGCAAAATTGAATGAAAAGTCCAACATACTTTTTGCAAAATACTGTTATTATGTTGTCAGAGTAATAAAAAAAAAACAAAAAAAAAATAAAAAAAAAAACCGGAAGTAGGTATTGCTACCTCAGGAGCGTAGAGAGTCATTTTTGTTTCTGCACGTTCATGACCATATGTGGTTATAGTGGTTTTTATAAATATTTATTGATTTTTTACACTTTATATGTACAAATTATACATTTATACAACTTATGGTAATACCTACTTATCTACAAACATGTCAGTGTCACATATTTTTTGATGTCACTGTCAATGACATCAAAAAAATCTGTCCGTTACTTTTTGATTTTCATTATTGATTTCTGTTGCGAAAAGATGGTACAAGCTGGGAAACTGCTGCTAAACAAGTCAAACGCGTAGATACAGAGTGTTTGCAATGCAAAAAAACCTTTTGTTTGCCATGTTTCAAAAACAAACATAATTAGTGTAATTTCGTAAAAAATATAGATATTTTTCCGTACGTCTTGGCGTTTTTCTTTACTATATGATTGTCTTAGCACGTCCCAAGCATATTTAGTACAGTACCAGCGCGTCCCGTAGAAATAATCGCTATAGAAGTTGTATGTGTCCCCTGACACACAAATGGCTCAGGAACGTATTAGTGCTTTCCAAGGGCAAGTTTCCTGAGCCATATGAGGTTCAGCGGACAGGGAACGTGTTAATAAGGGCCTAGGTGAATAAAACTCATCTAATTATTATTCTGATTCTGAATTTCTGAACGATAAGAACAATGTCAATGTCAATCGAATCAAATGCTGCGGTCGGAACGATTATCTGCATTTGGAAAATAGCCAAATTTTTTCGGGAAATCGTTAATAAAAAGTCTTGAGCGGTGCTGTTTTATGTGAAAAACTTGTATTTATTTTCTAGAACGTGTTTTTGTCTTCAATAACAGCATTCAAGGTGGTTTATTAAATTAGCAGTGATCGCTCCAAAAGAACACTGGAGTCTTCTTTAAATAAGTGGGTAAATAAATGTTTACCAATATATTACTAATAATAGTCGTCAGCATTAGAGGTAGGTAATATAACAAATTTATGATGTTTTCTATTAAAAAAATATCAAAAGCTTTTTCCATTATTCTTGAGTCCAATGATCTATCTGGCACTTCATTGAGTAGGTACCTGTCAGTCACTGCAGTATTGTAGGTGTAAGCTTTTCACAGTTAAATGGTTCCATCCACAAACAGCATGGAGTAGTTCTTGCTTCAATTTCAATTTTTATGTTGTAGGAACAATGGTTACATATAAAAATCAAGCATGTATTACTTATCCCCAAGGTGTGGTAGATGTTCTCTAAGGTCTGTTTATGTATTCCAGATCCTTTGACCTACCCCCTTAGACATCTCTAAGGGGGTCAGATGCATGTCCAAATACCAAATAAAATATGTTAATATTTGCATAATCTTATGATTCAATAAGTTACTTTGGGAATTATGTTCCGGATGGCTTTCCTGTATTTATTTAGACCAGTTTAATTTTTTCAACAAATATGATTCTAGTCTGGCTGTTAAATATCGCAAAATATACAATTACGCAGTTTTATTATTCTCCAAAATTAACCTGTAGTTTCCTAAAAGCCAACAAAGTTAAAGTGAGCTTTAATGAGGTACAATTTTGCCCTGTCCTGTAGGTAGATTTATTTATAATGCTCAGAATAAGGAATTCCTATCTCATATTCATAAATAAAAACCAGAATCGGAATCGGAAAATTCATAAATAAAAACCGGAATCTTGGCACATTGTTTGCTTCAATATTCATGAGTTTTTTTACATAATAGCCATAAATATCAGGATATTCTTTGTACATAAAATACCAAGTCATGTTACTGTTAGCCGATGCCAAATATAGTATAGTAATACCACAGCGAGCCATATATTTTTTAGACATTTCCACACTGGGAGCGCGTAACATAGCCTTTACTTTTGCTGTTCGATTTAAATTCATTTTTATCTAAGTATTCAGGAAGAGGGTTTGTTTTTAATTTTCAGTTAATTAATATTTAGGTCTACTTATCATATAAATTTGGAAAAAACGGAACCCTTATATGATTTCTTTGTATGTCGGTCTGTCTGTCTGTTGGTGTGTCTGTCTGTCTGTCTGTTTGTATGTCTGTCAAGTTTTTGTTACAAACAAAGGCATGTTTGAAACAAAAACTTACCAGTTTGAATTGAATTGAAATAGGTGTAGATTGTGGCATAAATTCAACTGGTTTAAATTCAGAAACAGATAGGCATTAGGCATAGGCATTCATAATACAAAAAAGAAATGCTAACTTCTCAAAAATGTAGGCATAAGCCAAAATGTATTTGAGTTGTGGCTTAAATTTTTTGAAAGGCTATTGAATGACTTGAACCGAGAGAATGTCTATCTACAATATCTTTAAGATATCGTAAATATGGTTGTGATCCTGTTTCATTTGCAAAAATGTATGGTACAGCTGCGATTTCCAAAATGTGCTACATCCCCAACTGTTGACTACTCTAACTAGCTAGTTAAAATAATAATCCATGTTATCTAAGCGCAGTAGGTCGCGGTCGGCGCCGGCCGGGCTGGCGTCGAGACGTCGCCACTCACCCCCACCCCTTGTCTGCATCCATTGTGTCACTCCTAAAGAAAGTTATTTAATAATAAGCCTTATTACGATGCATTAGATCATATTAGTTAAGTAATGAACGTGTGACTGATGAAGTCCGATAGCGGAGATTTTAGGCTTCATGACTTTTTATAGTGGGTCACATCATAGCGCTCAGTAGGTAGAGCTAACTAGATAACGAATTAAAATCAATCGAATTTAGATAATTGATCATTCAATACAAGCAGTTGTACTACTTAAACGTTTAAAAGCGAATTTATGAAGCCAATTTTTTTTTCTAATTGTAGGTATACGATTACGTTTTCTTCTCAGATTAGATTGATTTTTAAATAACGACAAACTTGTACACTGCTGCCTAGTACCTAGTAGCTACCCTAGGTTATGGTTAGGTTAGGTATCGCACAGCGCGTGCGTGGCACGGAATACCACAAAGTGCCCGTTTAATAGTCTCCGCAGAGGGAAGTTTCTCCTAAACACTCTTACAGATTCTGTGCTCCGTGTCAGATCTCGCAAAGTCGCAACCCTATCCAAACAAACCCTCTTGACTTCTGAGCTTCGTCGTCGTAATGTTAGTTTTGCATTTGATATTATTCAACATCACATTTAGATCACATCGCTCGCTTACGCCAGCGAATTGAGTGCAGTGAATGTAATAAAGTTCTTTCAACAGGTAAATTCAACGACTAGTCATTATGCCAATCAAGATGTGTAATTAAAAGCACGACCAAAGAGACATGACAGAGGAAAATGACGACTGCGCCACAAATATCGGAACAGAGGACGAAGACGATGCCAAAACAGCTCAAGAAATTATAGAAGACTTTGAAAGTGCCAATCAGTCAACATCCAATGATAGTGCCATACTAGGAGATAGCGACGGTGCCATAGCTGAAAGTGGGAGTAGCGAGAATAAGGCCATTGAAGACCAAAAAGCTAGAATAAGTTGGATATTAGAAGGAGAGCAGTTTAAAGTGTCATGGAGTTTACCGGAAGGTGTTGCCACGAAGGAGGATTTTATCGCGCTATGTCGCGTAGGTAAGTGCTAGATTTTAAGTGTAAGCAAGTTGCCCCTTAATATTATTTTCAGTTTTATTTTCTTGCCACTCTATGTCGATTAAAAGCTAGAGATAACATCTGATATTAGCCATCGGAGTTACAGGAAGCCCATAACTGAATAAAAGGAGACTTAGCTTTTATCGACTTGTGGCGCCAGATGCCGCTTCAATATCATGAAAAAACATAGCGAGAATCAATTTGTAATCTTCTGTTATTTCTGGACAGACTCCATTGGAATTTACCGTCTATAATATACTTTTATGCCATCATTCAGCCCAAAGTATTATATATTTATATTATATATATTTACCTACCACTAGGTTTTTATACCTTATTTTATTTCCGAGTAGTTATTGCACCGCGGTTTCGCTCAGATGCGGTATTACGGCTCAGTTAGTATTATAACTGTTAAACGGCTACCGGCGTCTGACGCCAGACCAGTTCAATACTGCTCATTGCATTAATTGACATCAGGAAATGAGCTTTAGCACGCTCGACCAGCTCTCATGATGGAGATACTATCCCATTTACGGATGCAATCACACAGCCAATATAAACGTGGCAAAATCGATGAAATCAGTAAACTCCCATTTCAAAATGTAAATTCTCTCGAACTACTACCGGGATCTAGAAAGCAATTCAGCCCTATAAGGATCGCGCAAACCAACGGCACGAAAGTGCAATTATCGCCTACGAACACTTTTAATTAACCAATTCTGGAGCTTGTTTAGAACCGAACTGCAAATTGAAACTACTTTTGTTACAATCTACTCGAACTGGCAATACTCGTAACTACATTTTATAGAGCTTTATTAAGATTAATGGGTCGGTTCGTTAGGGCCTGATAGTTGAAGGGGCTCAATGCTGTACGCTTGTAAGATTTCGTATGTGAGACGATGCCGAAACTTGTGAGATCATCGCCTACCGGTTTTGAATACTAATGCGATGCTAACGAAATCCGAGGCGGTTCACAACACCGCAACGCAAGCCGGGACACGTGCTATGCAATCGCATTGTTACATAAACCAGCGAGTGCTTAGAGCCTTTCACCGCCGGAGCCGGCAATTTACTTGCGAAGCTATTATTGCTGTAAATCCACCGAGCGGTGGCGCAACGGGATCTGATGAGACAAGCCGCAGTTGCCGCAGCTCTGCGTCTAGCGGGACTACCGCGACCCGAATGGACGATAGAGTTACCTTCATCTCAATTGCCCACAATGCATTTCTACATTTATTGAGCCGCAATACAAAAGCATCCATAGCGAAATTGCTTACAATTCGACTCTCAAATTTCTCCTACTTTCGCTTCAACAGCATGAGACAAAATTGTGTCAGGTCGTTGTCGCAATTATTGCGCACTCGTACTGTGTGACCGGTTAAATTAAAGTTGCAAAAGGGTTTATTCATATCTGCCGAATGTCGCGTGTAACTGTGTAGTAAGGCTTTCCTCGTTGCGTTAAGGTCCATTTCCACATCAACAATTGCCAATAAGCCAGCAGGTTTACCGCGTTACCGGCAGGTTTGGTGCCAATTAGTTAGTGGTTATTCGGCGTGATGTCCCAAAGGTCGGCAGGTCAGCGGACAGGGCGCAGCGGCTGCATGAATGGCGGCGGCCGGTGCCCCGCGCCCGCTGGTCCCCGCCACTCGATTTGTGAATGAACCCCCACCGGCGCGTGCCGCGGTCTCGCTCCGCTCGCGCTCAGTCGCGCCGTTGACGAACGCGCCAACGCAGCGCATGTTCCTATTTCAAATTTTGACGTTTAAAATTTGAAGCCGCAAGAGTTTGTGTTTTCAAAACCCTGTTGACATTTGAGTGAAAATTCTCGTGTTTGGATTAGATTTGTGCGTATACGCAAATCACTGTGATTGTTAGAAGAAGACTAGCCTTTGGGGAAAGCCACTAGCGGTAGACCGTTTGACTTACACGGTGAGTAACCAAAAGCGAATTTTTATTTCATTCACTACTTATTAAATCAATGCTGACTTCTTTTTTATATGGCATGACACGTAGGCTACATGAACATTGAAGGAAAAATACGACAGTGGGTTGTGCTGTAGGTGGTAGCCCACGTTATTTAAATATTGTAGTAGGTGTAGTACATAGCCTTCTATTTCTATTATATTTATTTAAAAAAAACTATTAAATCCATTTACTACTATAGTTATTGAAATGTTTTATTAGGAGCGTTACAACTGAGAAATAAACGTCTATAATAATGGTCTACTTTAAGCTTGGATCGGATTAAATATATTTAATGTTATGCATATTAGAGCTATTTATCATAATAAAGTCATACGCAATGATAAATATTGAATAGATCAATATTCTAAGAAAATATTTCCTTGATGTTGAAATCACCTTCATCGTTCATAGGCGATTTTTTCGATCTCGACTATTAATATCCAAGGCCATACTCTAACAGGACAGATGCGTTCGGTTTTGTTTATAGATTGCATGAAAAAATGGTCAGATTTTAGGCGCCAACACAATAGCCAGTTTTAAGAGGCGCTAACCGACATCTACCTGGGCTCAATTCTCGCCAATTTTTTTCCCTACAACCCCACAAGCGTTCACGTCCTTTCCAAATTGATGAGCACCCATTGTTTGCTCACTTGTAGATATCGATCGGCCTCAGTGCACCATGAGGCAGGTGTCAAATACAAACCGTGTCGAATTTGGTAGATTTTGTAAAAAAAAAGTCCGCTGACTTTCAAATGCTTGGAAAGTCTCGAGTCTGACCCCGTCTTGGTTTATTATGCTGGCTTTGGGTTAAGCTGCGAGTCCGTTGGGGCTAATCAAGCGGCCATCCATCAGCGCCGGATATTAAATTGACACGCCTCACTCGGTACACTCCTTCATCCCATTACTGTTATTACTTTCTATATTACTTCCATCGTTTTTGCTCGCTAATATTAATGCAAAAACATAATTACTGGACTAATATTGTTGTGTTATTAGATCACTTTTCAATGTGAACCTCAAGTCGTTTTCTTTTTGCGATCATCGATTGCATTAGCTGCAGTTAATTGAGGAAGCGGAGTCAGGAATGCGATTTTATCTTATAAAATTATCTAGGAATGATATCTTTACGGAGGTTTTATTAAAGTAGTACCTACATTGCGGAAATCTCAACGAGTTAGATATTGAACTAGCTGTTTTCCGCTCCTGTTTCTACTTCCTCAGTTAGCCCATTTACTATTAACTTTGAGTGTTCTTGCTGCTTTTATAACGAACTGTATCATTTCCGTCATAATTGTTTTTTGTGAAGTCAATAACAATATAAACTGTTGACTGCTGGTGCTGGTATAATATGGTGTGTAAAATCTTTAATGATATTAAGTTATTACGTTTTTTCTCTCATACGTCAGCGGAAATTAATAACTTCAAGAACGATATAAGCCCATTCACAAACGATTCCCTTGAGACCCTTCTTAAATTATTTTTCTAATATTATTACAGAGATAAAAACTCTGTTAAGTATACAGTTCTGTATATAAATTACACACTCATTAAATACGATTGCATCCTGTTCTTGTACATATCTTTATATTTACTGTAACTTGTGTTTCCGTACTAGGATAGGTTACATCAAATTGATTCTAATGACCCACCGTTTTATCAAGTCAGATTATCTATAGATATTACGTGTTTCTATGTGAAAATGTTGAAAGATTCCACGGCAATTTACTAAAAAAAGCTCCTCATCGTTGTTGCGACCAAAAGAAACTGCGAGCCAGGTTCTCACGGGCTGAATCGCATTGAGAAACCACTTAGTCTCCCACTGTTAAGTTCTTATTGATTGGACTTTTAATTAGGAGTTTTCAAAGCTTTTTCTCGGGAATTTGAAACTTGCAAAATTACATAACACTGCTTGGAAGAATGTGATTTTTAATTGTGTTTTAGCAATTACCAATGATTGGTTTGCATTTTTCTCGCTTACCTAAAAATCTAAGCGTTTTACTAAAAGGATCATTACTGTTAACTATTTTACTAGATAATAAATTGAAATGTGCAAACATAATCAGTGTCGATGTCTACTGTCACTTAATAAGTTCCTTTTACCAATATCGTTAGAACAAATTACTTCTCGACACATCGTAAAGACATTAAACTTCACACTCAGAGAGAAGAGCATTGTTGCTGTGAAAAACATCGAGAGGAAGCTATAAATTATGTTCGAAGTTTATACGATCGCCCGGTAATGGGTTCTGTTCTGCGTTGGTGCAACGTCATCTTTACTTCAGAGGTTTCCATCGTTATTGCTACTCACCAGGTATATAATTAGCATAAACATTATCAAGTCTTGGAGTATATCTTCCTAGTTCCGTCCGCGAGCTAGGTTTATTTCATTGAGGTGTAGGTTAGTTGGTATTTCGGTGTTCAATACTATTCGTCTCGATATAATGAACCACCTTTTCCACAAATTCCATGCGTTGTGTAGTTTGTTAGTTATGCCACAGTTATGCACGATAACAAAAAAATAGGAAGTTTTTAGAATCGGAACAATGACCCGGTTGACTTTTGAGCGGTTATTAATAATTGTTACTTCCGGAACAACCCTCGTCTGAGGGTGGAATCCGTTCAGGCAAAAACGGAAGTAGCATTCGTTTGCTATACCGTAGTTCCATAAGAGCATGGGTTGCACTTCCGGTTTTTAAAGGTTCTAAATAAAGACTTATTTGTTTAGAACGTTGGTCATATATTTGTCTGTTTGCATATGAATTTTGATATTGAGAAACGTGATAAAATTGCTTTTAGTATTCGTAAAGATTTTTAAATCTGTTTCAATGTGATTTCTGCTTCATGTTTATTGCGTCTATCAATATTTTCGTGAGAACTCCATAGCAATTTCAGAAACGTGTTGTTTTGCTATTTTCGCTCACAACAAAGTACAATCTGATGAATCCACGTGTATTTCCCATCCGTTCGTTGGCTTAAAAATTTATAATTTTAGATTGCTGAAATTGTTTCACAAAATACCTAAAGTTTCCAAACAGCACCAATGCAAAAGTGAAAGAAACAAGCCACCAAAGCCGGCTTTTGAAACACGAGCGAAACTTGTTCAATGAATGGAATGAGCTTGAAATTAAAGAAACTCTGTACTTATACGGTCACGCCATTCAGATATCTTCTCGGAATATTTATACGCAACGCGTATTGAATACAATCGGCGTCGTGTCCTCCGCCGATAGAGTAATTGTATGCCCGACAAGTATTTACTGTCCTGTACCATAGACGGAGGCTGACTAACTACGGAAGACGAGGACATTGATGGACGATGCTGGTAATCCGGTCAATAGAGTCACGTCCACGTTGCTTTAAAACGTGTCGTCTCTTTTGCGGAGCTATTGTTCGGGGATATATTTTTTAGCTGCCATAAGAAGATTAGTGAAGGGTAGAGGTGCTAATGTATGTGTCTACGCATCCGGTCCGACGGGGTCCGTTAATTGGTCCGCGTAAAAGGGATATCGTGTAGCTTGCCCCGCGCCCTTCGCCGGCATCCTGTCTTGCGATATCCCTCCAGCCGCGATGTCTTATTCTTTATGGAAGTTATCATTCCAACTAAGCCTAAGATTCATTTAACCTAAAATATCAGGTTTCATCATTCGTTTCGCTTACCAGAAAACTGTATTGCAATTTGAAGTTATTACAAAATTCATCCCAATTAGCAAGTTTTCACAATAGAACATTAACTTTTTGTGGCAGTATGAATGTTTTTGTTTGGTTTGTTCCCAATCTAATGAATCACTTTAGGATATCCTCGGAACGATCTTTTTGTTTCGTTGCCAACTTTATTTGTCTGAAAGTTGAATGAAATACATTCCCATTCCCACGAAACGTAACCATCACGTCCACGGAACCTTGGATGTTCACATCTTCGTTGCGATATGTATTCTGAGCCCGCTTCATGTTCCCATGACGTTTCTGGTCTGTGATTGTGACTGTCCATCGTTCCTGCTCGTGCTCACCCTAGCATGTAGCTTAAAAGCTCCGATCTGCTTGTTATGTTAAAAATCCAAGAGTTTATGCAACAGGAAATGAGCGAGAATTCAATCAAATGTCACCATATCAACAACGCAATAGTCATATCCATTAATTTAGTTCGAGGAACACTTTGATGGTGAAGATATTCCTGAAAGTAACTTCACCGGTCTGAGAATCGAACAATTGATTTTCCTAGAAACTGTGGACACGGTGGGTGTGGTGAATGGAAAGATAGTACTCATCGACGGAAACAATAGGTGTTAACTTGCGCGGTTAGCGGCCTCGAAAGAGGATGTGAACTGATTACTGATAGTGCTCGGCTCTGAGTTGCTTTGAAGCTCATACATATTAGTATCGGTACTTTAAAATTGTGTACTACAGTTTCGAATTCGATAGAATTGTAGATTTGATCTTACTATTGCATTATTCACATGTTGGATCACTTGCTTATGTGTATTGTATACCTATCTACATCAAATACCTATAACATTCTTAAAGTTATATTAAAATGCTTGTTTGAAAGCTTAGTCCACGAGTGACGGGGAAAACTTATGGCGGTTATTCCCACCCACTGGGTTCATAAAAATATGCGCATCATTAATAAGCAATTTACCATGAATAATGGTACTTCAGCTCTTGGATGAGTTCATATGTACCTATGTGTTTATATTTCGCGGCGTGTGTAAACACCGGTGCCGGCCGATGCCGACGCCGGCCAGTTGTTTTTGTTAACTCTTTCAGCAGTCACCGCTCACTCATCAGCTTCCATAGACAATAATAGACTGTCAATGGATTATTTACCTTCAGCTCTCATTGTTCGCAGAATACAATTTTATCCGCAATTATGTACATTGTTTATATGCCTGCCTATGTGTTTTCAATAATTACTTGATTGTGTGGAGCTATTTGCGGTATAGATGATTGCATTAATTAAATACCGGTTAAATTGTTTATGTGAATAGATTTAAAAGTCGTGTAGGTATATCATCAACCATTCCTTCACACCAGCTAGAAAAATGTTTCAATAGCTCAAGAATCTTGCTAATCATTATGTAAAATCAATGAAATAATTGAAGCAGCTCTTGGATGATATTATATCTCTGTTCTAAAACGAATTATGTTTTCAAGTTCATTAGACGCTTCGGTGAAAACCCGCATGGTTTATTTATTAGGGAGAGTGGGCAGGTTCCGGTCGGCGCTAGTACAGGAAACCCGCAGGATATATCAGAATTAGAATCGCGAGCCGGAGTGTCGTGGGGCACTTGCGCTATACCGACCGCACTTCCCTCATCCGCAAATCAAAGAGTTCGCAACGTGAACATAATATTTATCCGTTAAACCACCATCATCTCAGATGAAAATGTCTATTTCGGGCTATAACGTGGTTTTCCTCACTAAATCTTGAAGATTCGGTATTAATTGTAATGTAAATCAGTTTCAGCACATTGTTTTGTTTTCGTTGTTTCCCGCAGTTCAAAGGAAATCATTATGCGCTTTCCACCGTTCGATGTCTGGGCCTTGGTGTAATGTATTCATTAAATCAGCAATCAGTTGTTCATACGTTTGATTTTTATCTCAAGACCATTGTTTGACATCAATTTCACGTTTCGCCTCCATGCTGTGACCTGTGAACGTTAAAGACTTTTAAATTGCTCACTGTTTACTTCAGAACTGGTTTCGCGTTTGCGTCCCTTTTTGCCTCGCCGGTCATATAATGATATGGGACTTGGGACCATAGTGTCTGCATCGAGCCGAGAGGGGTCCCTTGCAACACTCACGGGGGCATGCGACTAATATTGACTTTACAAACATTTGTGTAGTAGAAAAAGCACGTTCGACTGTGACTACTACGTGCGCCTTAGGTGGTAAGGTAAGGCGGGGGCCACGGACGAAGCTCGCCTATAAAATGCAGAGATACACAATGTTTGCACGAAACAAATCGTGTTTGCTTACTTTATGCTCTGAGGATCGCTGGCACGGATCACTAGCGGTTGGATCTATGCATCCTCACGTTCTATTTGCATTAGTTTATGGTTATGCACGTATGCTGTTGTTGTCAGCACAACCACTTAGTTAGCACAGCTTTTAAATTGCCGTCTTGTCTCTGCAATGAAGATATGCAGACAAGCTGCCGGCTTCTTTGTAACTTCGTTTATTTATATAATAAGCTATTTCAGTGCTACATGCGTGCCATTACCATTTAAAATATGAAGCTCGTCGTGGTGTCATCGTTTTACAAAATTAACTTGGTATTCGAGTTGATTTGCCAACGCATTTAGCATCCGTAAACAACATTCGTCAAGGCCGCCTGTGTTTACGCTCTCCTAGCGTTAATACTATGAACAAATCCACAATATAGACGAAGGGAAATACACAATTGTGCGTTATTACGAAACAACGCATCCCAGTCTCAGTACCTCTTCCCAGTCCATGCAATTAAGGAGCTAGCTTTTTCGTCGGCATTTATTTTGTAGAAAGCTATGCGGTATGTAATTTATACAATTTCGAATGAAATTTCTAGTTAATTCCACCTTCTATTAAATAAAGTAGGAAACAGTTTACCTGGCATGGGCTAGCATAACTTCTGTAGGTACGGATTAAGCCTACTGATATTTCATAAGGCGCGATTTAGTCCCAAGTTGCGAATCGCCAGCGGAAATGAACGGCAGTAATGAGCTTCGGATGTCGCTCACCTATTGTGCCGAGCTAATAGATGTTGACTTCCTCAGTTCAGCCACTGGTGGTAACAACACCGTCTATAATGAGGTATTGTTCACGTCTCGACGATTGATTCTGGTTGCAAGGCACAGATTGCCACTTTGGACGGGTTGCTAAATCTCCAGGCTGCAGTTCACACACGGCATGGCCGCGTGCGCCTAACCAGGTCAATGTTCTTTCACGGATCTATGACACTATCCGACCAACGGCCAAGATGAAGGCTTTTCAATAATTCGTTTCAAGGGATTGGCGAGCGATAATTTGTGATTTACCGTGGACAATTCATGATCACGAGCTGAACATCTCACTTCATGCGCAACGAATTTGGAAAACTATTTATTCTAGATGAATACCGCATTCTCAACTTGCGAAATCATTAATATTGAACATAAGATACTTTATATCATTGACTTACTTTATTTACTAACAACGGATGCTTGTTTAGTGAAACGGAACTGACCTTTGACTTGTTTGTTTGTGCTACCGTTTTAGATCTGCTACGTTAATTAAAATTATGTGTGTATGTGGAATGAAAAATATTTTTTGTTTGTGAAGTAAATGGATAACAGCCAACAGGATAAGTTATGCTAGAAAAATTTAAGTATAAGTCCATGCCAGATGGCGTAAGTTGTAAGTGACGACGTCATTAGCGGAGCCGTAATCCCTTGACGGCACGCGCAGGCACGCAGCGGTAAGTGGGTTACCATGTCGATCCTGGCTTACTCAAGGTCGGAAACTATTACTTACCTGGATAATTTCAAATTAATTACCATAAATAATACCCAGACAATAAGTTAAGACTTTCTCTTCATGAAACAGTCGAAGAATGTCAATGATGAAATGTTTGTTTAGATAAATAGAGCCACAAATCAAGTTTCAATATTATCGTCCTTGATATGGTTGGACTCGTTTCATTTCCTGTTACGAGGCAAATTGTAAACGCAGAGCACGTCACTCATTCAGACGCAATCAAAGGATCGTGAATGAGATGTTTGCCGTGTATATGATTGAATTGTGTGTGCAAGACTTGAGTACGCTTCCTGTGTGGGTACAAAACTTAACTACCCATCATAACTATCTCAGCTTTCAAAAAGATTCCGCCTTAAAAATTTGCTTTGCAAAATCCAACATTATGAACGAAATATTGACTTTACAGACGCAACATGCAGCGGTTGCTAAGGTAAAGCGTTAGAGCCGATATCTCTGAATATGGATGAATAGTAATTGAATGTCCATAGCTAGCCGCGGCATGGTCCCGCCAAGGCCAGCAGGTTCGTTAGGGCTATTCATGGATGCCTGCGCGCTGCCTCCCACTCCCGCGGCGTCGCGACAGGATATATCCCTCGCCATGAGCTATGTTGCCCGATTCATCAATTTATTTTTTAAAATCGAACCCCAGCAAAAAGAATCAATGCAACTGTAATTCACCGGATGCACTAACGAGTGTAAAATTTTTTAAACTCCTTAGTGCAGCTAGTTTGTTTTTGTCCGCCGCGCTTCCGTCACGACTTTATCCGTTAACAGAACTTACGACGGCATTATCCATTAGAGCTTATTAGATTCCATTAAAAGGAGCCACAACAAATTAATCTGTGTTTCTAAATGGCATTCCTTTCACGTGAAGACGCCATAAAATGCTTATATCTAACGCGAACGGTGAACAACATCTTGTTTGCTGTTTCCTACTACTTGACGGTTGAATGGACGTTAATAAACAGGAGATGAGACTTTTGATGTGAATAGAAATATGCTTTTGCTAGGCGCGTCTACACGAGTCTGACGGTTACATAGGAAATTGCGAAAGAAGCTGGTGGAGTTTATAGTTTGTTCTTTACAAACATTACAAACAGAATTTACGACGTTAAATGTATGAAACAAATCCTCAATACTATTTCAGTATTGTTTTGAATGGCAGGAAAAATGGGTAATAGATTCCTATGATGGTCTTATCCACCATTGCTCAATCGTACTTGATAAATCGACCATGCGGCGACATCCGCGCAATCACCTAATCAGTAATGGATGGGAACCGCCATAGGCAATTCTCAGCTAATAACTTGGTCCCCAGCGTTGACTAATGCGAACGCTAATATTTTTCTATAAGTAAATGTCTTTATAACATTCTTAGGGAATGGATCGTCAAACCTTTTTAACTGACTGCCAAGGAATGGTTATGTTTTTCACCAGAATGTTTCGGTAACAATGTTTTATTCAAGAATTAAAGCACTGTAGGGAAACGTAATGTGTGCCGAAGCTCCGATACCGGTAGAGCGTCGTATTTCGGACGTGATTGTGGGCAATTCGTCATGATTTGCGTATGTAAATCAATGTAGTTTGGCTGTGCGGGCGTAACGGTATTTTCGTCGTTCCACAGCAGGAAAGCGGATGCTATAAACACACTTTCAGCCATGTAAGCATTACTGTATACCTCGTCTTTCAGTGAGGTTGATGATAACGATGTTCACAGAATCCTACATCCTTAAATCCTGTTTTGAGTTCGATGTAAAAGACTTCAATCTTGTAAAAATATGCCGCTGTTTACCTAGCTATCTTTCCTAGTGCTTGTACTTTCTTCAAGAATTATTTATTCCATGGCTTGTGTAAAAGCTTGCGCTTGCGCAAGGGTAAATATGATAACATGCGTCTAAGCCTTAGCTTAGCCTAGTTTGATAGAGAGAGTGCTAGTGCGAGCTCTGTTACCGCCCCCGGTCCAGAAGCCCACGCTCGCCCCCATCCATTCTTCGTGTCACCCTACGCAATGGCAAATTCTTAAAAAGCCTGCAGCTATCACCATTAGTTGCTTGCAATATTAACACCTTACAAGTTGCAACACTTCTTATAAAGTTCGAAAAACGACGGTGTCACTCCCACATTGCGATTTATCAATCACCAGGATCGATTGAATGGAATCAATAAGAATGGTGAGTGTAGTGGGCGATCGGTCGATGAACTGCGCGGGCGCATAATCCGGTGGTGAGCTCTAATTTATTTTGACGACAAATCCACTGAACGACATTACTCTTTGCGTCACCGGTGTTACTTAATGATTATCGGATAACATTAGGCGCATAAAAACTACTTAGATTTAAAAAACCAAAGTATTAGAACGAAGTTTCAATTTCATGTTGTATGATGATTAATGACTTTGTCGGTTTAACGGTCAACATAATTTTGGTTTAGCACTTAACGCTGGCAATAAAACGAAACGTGTTAAAGTGTTAAATAAGTGGCTAGTTGTATCAAAAGTATCAGATATCTAAAAACTAATTTAAAATCTACTGATTTTATTTTGCTAATAAAACTGGTTGTTGTTCCATAGTGTTTTTCTTTTTACATTCTACAATATGAGATAACATCAACAATCGTAGATGTTTTGTTATCTGTCTAAATTCAATACATAGAGTATTGTTTGAGGCATAATATTTTGTATTAGCCGAGACCGGATCTGCAAGGATGGGTCGTGTCGTGTCACCTTGAATGCCGGATGCCATGTTCTGACGGAGGAGCTATCGGCCGTCAATCGTATGTGCGTCTCGCCGCATATTACAGGCCTGTCTGTCTCTGCGGCTGTGAGAGACGTTTTTATTTTACGACCGTCCACGTCCGTTCTGCGAGTCCTCAGCCAAGGTCGAGCTCGAGAAGAGCCGATGGACCATTGTTCTCGTTATTGGTTTCTTTGGAAAGTTTTATGGAATACAATATAAAGAAAGGTTATGATAATATTTATCTGTGAAGATCACACCTCGTCTGGTCTGCAGCGGAAACTGATGGGACGTGGGCGACGCCTACGGATAGAGAGCGCCACTGACCGCTCTAACTCACGAAGTGACAAATTTAATAAAACTATCTATTTCGGTTACTCTACATCTTAGTTTTTTGATTACGTATTTTCTGCGCATCAATTTCAAGTAAATAATGATTAAAAGCACTTGGACGATGAAGGTCAACAAAAATATAATTTATAGGTACGTTCGGTTAACTGTTCTCTTGAAGCCATAAACTACGCTTGTTGAGTTATCTTTAATATCAATTTAAAAATAATCAACAGCCATCAAGGCTGTTGATTATTTTTTTCTAAACCACCATTTGCTGAATTGCCACGATAAACTGGTCAATAAAGTTGTGAACTTGTCTCTGGCTATTTTATACCTACGTTTTATACCTCTGCGTTATTATGGTATCCAATACCGATTGATGCGTTTGTCCACTGCGATTTAATCAAGATGTGAAGTGCCAAGATGTATTAGGCCAGTTTTATGGCAGCCGTTATCTCGTAAAGTGCTACTATAGCTCATATTACTCAGCGTGTAACGTTTAAAATTGTTAAAATTTTGAACTTAGTGTTCCCTTTGATGTAGAACGGGAATATCGACAAAGACGGATGTCCGGTGCCGGTCAGGATTTATTTCACACGAGTGCCTCCGCTCCTTGTGTTCGTAAGAGATTTCAGACACATTTTTTCTGTAAAATATAATCTTTGTATTATACGTTACGCAATAATAAAGCTGTTTGTTGCAGTCATATGTCAAAGCTTTTTATCCTAATACGTTTTTTTGTAAATGGATGGGTCTTTAAAGTTTACTTTGTATTAGTAACTTTTCATCTCGCATCTCATAGGAAAGAGAATGAGGCAATTCCGAAAATCCTTCGGTTCTTTTAATATCACGAGCGGCGTCCGTATATTTCAAAGGGCTGGTATATTTGTCTGCCCAAGCTTGGATAAACATTATTTGTTGCCCGGGTGTGTGATTTCAGCCTTTTGTGTTTTTAATGCGCTTGTGATTTCGGGTTTCCTATCTAATTGTGTTATGTGTGTCGGGAATCCGGAAGTAGGTTTGTCGTTAGCTTTTGTCGCGCTGTTGTATTTAGCCCAATTACTATCTGATGACACGCTTCGTGGAAAAAATGGGATATATTACATCCACATGTCGTTCAATTTAGTAGTTTAATTTTAATATTTCCAGCTGGAATTCCCATTTAGCCAAACATCTGTACTTCTCGATACCTATGTTGTGATGACTCGTCTATCGCTCTCGAAGTTAAGCTTATAAAACAGGCTGGTTTTTATTTCACTCTTCAGTAACCGATTTCTATCCAAACGCTCTATCAATATCAGTACTCATCAAGATTCCTACGTCCAATAGTTTCCTGCAATAGCATGTCCGATTTCACAAACTTCCAGAATGCGGTCGCAATCTCTCGATCAGGATAGCTCGTTTACCGTTATCGCGGTTTACTTGGTATTTGGCGAGTTGTGCGCGGGTTCGTTTTGCATACAATGCCCATGTCGCTGCTTGCGCAACACGGCCAACACGCGGTCATCGGGCCGGATGTGACGACGCCGCCGCGGCTGCGCCCGCGCCAAAATATACCCACATGTCTGATCTAGGATCTTTAATAGGGATATTGACGTGAGTAGCTGTTGACTGACAATTAATTACGTGCAAAATTATATAACGATAAAGTGTGGTTGGTCTCGTTATAGATCTTAAATCTCCTGCTTAATTCCCATTTAATATGTTCTAGGAAAAAAGTTATGTTTTTAGTAATAATGATGCTTGGTTTTTTAACCAACGTCAGGACCTGTGTTCACCTGCGTTAATGAACCCCAATGCACGACTTGCACGAGACTGTACTCGTAAAACCGCTCGTAAACGAAGTAATTTTCTTTATTTTATTCACCAGTAATCATTGGCATCGATTCTTTAATTTATATTTCCGTAGGTGCTTGAGTAGGCACGATACCGAGAACCTTACACAAGTACCCAACTAATTACATATGCCGGTCAGGTTTTATATATTTTGAGTGTACTGGTGAATTTATTTTTGTGAATCTTTCGTCATACCCTGCACTATAATTTTTGAATCAATAATTATACTCTGAATGAGCACCTAAAAATTGCTAGTTAGGTATCAATGATTTATGTTCTTTCAATATGTAAGGCCTGTTTAAAGTAGTGTTCTGTTTCTGATGGGTGTTTTTCTATGGGTGGTCTGTAAGCAAGGTCATGTTGAATATTTTCTCCAGCTAGCCGCCAATGTACTGAATGCAACGCACGTTGACCAAACGATGTCAGTTCTCGACATCCGGTCAAGCGATATGCAAAGTACCGCACGACCATACAACCGTCCTTGGGAATGTTCTTAGATATTTTTTTTGTTCTTCATATGGCCTGGTGATCTATTGTTTTATATAGGTACTGGGTTATTTATTTCTTTATGATCATCACTGATATTTATGACACGTTTATATTTAAACAATGGTAAGTACCTACAGCATTGTTAGGTATTCTATCTTGCAATTCAAAAGTTGAATATTTGTATCACATCTTGCAGGATATCATAATTATCTCGGCTTGCTTTGTACAAAAATCTTGTACGGTAATTTGCACGCAAACAGTCCAGGCCGTTAGTGGAGTGTCAGCTAAGCATGCAGTCGCACAAAGCTGCGTTGTGGCAGGCAATGGATCCTTAAAGCTTATCTGTCATCGATTGTATACTCCCGCATAACGTCGGCATTGAGTTCGCTGCTATCTCCAGTTCATCGGCCCATATTCTCATTGTGCAATACCACAAATGCAATACTATTTTCGCAATAAAATTTTCTGAAAATGTTGTGTCTTCATCCGAAAACCTTTGGTCTCGCTCGCCACAAAAACTTGCATCGTTGCAAAATGTTGTGCACTGTTTTATTGCAACTGTTTTTCCAAAGCAAACAATACGTTGTGCGTTTCAATGTTGAATCATCAACCAATATAATAATGAAACAAATTATTCCTATCCATTGTTTTAGAGACGCTTCTTAAGAGAAAGTATTCCGAAAGCTGATGTGTGAATCGGGTTAATTGGTAATGATCCTAAGTAAATAGAGAAAGCTTTAACAGTTTAATCTTTAATCTTTTTATTTGGCTTTTAGAGCGTATAGGATTATCTCACCTCAAAGAACTTAATATTTTGATGCATTTGAATCTGCTTACTGAGCTTAAGCACTCCAGATAAGGAGAGATATTGAGGATAAGGTGTCTGTAACTCGACTCTGCGTTCGTGGTGCACGAAAGGTGCTTATGTGACTGCTTTATGGGGATTAATTACCGAAATAGACACGGTGAATATGAAACTTGTTCATCAAGCTAGCTATAAACGCCTTTAGCACTTATGTTGCTTTGTTGTTGCTAGGTAGATACTTGGTTTGGTCGCCAGTTGTATTAGAGTTTCAAAATCTAGAGGCTTTGGAATTGGCCAGGGTTTGAAGTTGGAAGGTTAATGCTCCATCGTGGGAATCAAGCAAGCAATTCGCATGTTTCTAGGCAAGTCCTGCGATATGCACATCCGCGACGCACGCGTGGGAACTCCAGGATATTGGCTGTATCGGTGTTGAAATGCTGCCCACTCTCATGCCGCGACTTGTTTTTGATTGCAAATAATTGTGCGTGAAAGAAAATCTGTTTGAGATGTTAATTACACCTCGTTCCTGCCTAGCCCAACAAATGCGTAGGATTTTTGAAACATGCGTGTAATCCTGCTCGTTTTCTATTTGACGATGCATCTCCTTAACAAGTATTCTAGGCAAAGAAGTTAATTGTTACTATTCAAATCGTCAGTTCAGCAGCTTTCGCACGAGCCACAATAGAGGAAGTGATTTGAATCGCAGAAAGATATATCCGTACTCCGTAGACAAGGTGCAGCGGTACCTATCTGCCATGTGGGAACCTGGGAACGCAACGCTCTACTTACGATTGCACTCCCAGCCGTTATTTGAGATGGCAAAATGTTGCAAATAAAAGTACTAACTGTACTTGATATATGTGCTGTGCAAATTCGTATTGTTATCTAGAAAAGAGTTCCGTTGACTCTGTTGTTCTAATTTTTCCCATTGTTGTTTTGCAGAGGTTGTTCTGCTTCTGGGCATGATTCGTTTTGCTTCTTCTTCTTCTTGTCGTGTTGCTAGTTCTTTCGAACCCGTGCGGTGATAGGTTTAGAAGTGCTTATTAGTTTTGTTACAAACGATGTTCTGTCATTGCCTAGTCTCATCACTCCCGGTGTTCCCGGTAAATGATTTGAAAATAATGTTAAAGGGCTCTGTCTGTCAACCTGTCGTTTATTTGTCGTCATGTAACGTTTCACCTGGCTACTTCCTCTGTGAGAAAAAACGCATCCTCACATCTGTCTTGCACACATGCTTACCTCCCATTGGTTTTTTACCTCCTTAATTATTGCTAATAAGTTTAATAAGTCTTGTCTCATTCGGTTTTTTGTGCATTCATTGTTTGGTAATGACTATTGTTCCAAGATCTGATTCTCACGGTGAAGTAACCTGTTCAAAAACATTAGTAATTTAATAAATTATAATGATATCCATCGCTAAGTATATTGTTTGTTGTTAAGAATACGGAAATCCTAGCTATCGCGACCTATGACATTTCGACGCGGATCATAGTCATGAAGGTAATTCTACTGTAGGTTATGTGTTAACCTACCTACTGCTTTATGAGTAGGTATGTATGCCTGCTATAGTGTTTGATTCGTAGTAATTATTTATGAGTCTATGCCATTGAATTGTTTTCGCCAGTTGAATGCACAGGAAGTGCGTGTAAGCATTTGCGTCGGTGAAACACCACACACTGCTTTCGAAACCAAATTGATATAGTTTGAATATTGAAAGTACCTATACGATACAGTTTGAATATTTGAATATCGTATAATGCTATAATATCATAAAATATTGCTGATGATTTTAAATAGGTTTTTACCGTCTTACATAATCTTTAGACTTACGATGCGAAACATAGCTTACACGCAATTTTATTGCAATCTTCCAGCTAATAACAAATTGTTGGTTCTTGTTATTTTCCCATGATTTATACATTTCTGCTGCGTCGGCCGGGTCACATTGGTCGACTACCCGATTAGAGCATTTGTATTCGTTTTGTGGACGTGGAGGTCGTTCGTCCCGGTTCTCGTCTGAAATTACTTATTCTTTTGCATGCCGCGGTTGGATTCTTGATTCCGCATGCGTTTCGGCATTATACTAACATAGGCTACTCTTGAAACTGCGATTAGTGTGTCAGATACTAGACATGAATTATTGTGGGATTCAGCAAAGTAGATGGACAAAGTCAGTGACCGAGTTGTGGCCCTGCGAGAGTCATAGTATACCAAGCAGACTACAAAGACTAACACAGGTTTCTAAAATGAGGCTTAAGCAGTGATTGCATTTGTAATGAAGTACTTCTACTCTCGGTAATAAATATTAGAACTTAACATTAATAATTCAAGAAACTAACTGCCTAGTCTGATATTAATATGTCAATAACGCATCGACCTAAGAACTTTGAGAATAATTCAATGAGGATTTATACTTGGAATTGCACATGATCTCTAAGATTGAATATCTTAGAGATATACAAATTGTACAATGTCTGCATAGTGGGTGCGACGGGCATTAGAATGCTTGCGCCTACGTGACGTGACACTTTATACCACACCTATATTTCCCGCCCTCACTATCGAACTGTTTTCCATTTATCTGAAAGTGGAAGGTATTTCCATTTACACAAATGGGACAAACGTACAAAGCGCCAGATAAAATATGATGTTCTTTTAGTGTCAATAACTAAAACTACTAGGTATCTTTAAGCCAATGCAGTTTCTGTATAAAAGCTCGATGCGATTCTCGCTTTTTGTTATGATAAAGGTGTCATAAATGCATAACAATCACGCAACAATGTGACCACTTTACCTTATTTTGTATCGGTTACGACAGAATGAAACACTCATTTGGTTTTATAGCTCGTATTTTCTATACAAGGCCTCGTTAGGAGGTATTAGCTGACAAAATACAATTGTGGGAGTTTATTGACTCGTGTCAAACATCGATTGGCCCGCACAGGCGGCATGCGACGCAGGTTGGCGGATGTAAGTAGGTGTCTGCAAATATTAGCACTTACCCAATTTACTCTATAGCGACAAGTTAACTCTATTACCTAACTGGTAAGCTAATTTTGTATGTTTGATGCCTACAGACCTAGAGTCACCTTTGGGAACAGCATTCCATTGCTTAATTACACTGTAGGCGTCTGCCTGACAGTTTGAATGACACACTGAATGGAACTGCTGACAAAATGCGCGATTGCTGTCATTTGAGGATTATAATGATCTTGAGAAGCACAATGCGTACCTAAAGTTCAATGACACAGATATTTAAATGACTCTATGTCAGAATAATTTATGATTATGACACGAGCAATGTGAAACATGCGTTTTGTGGTGACGGCGTGGCTGGCATGCGCCCGCGGCCGTGCGGCCTCGAGATCGATGCGCGTGCGCAATATGAATGAATGGATCCCCCACCCCGCCCCCGCGCCATCTTAACGATCAATGGACCGCACGTGGCGATTGATACTATGCTAATTCTAAACATAGGTAGGTACTTTAATTCAATTACTAGGTAGTCCTAATTCGTATGCTTAACATTCTGGTTTTCATTGAGACTACTTACATAATAAGTTGATGAAAAATAAAATCAAATACAAGTACCTATTATCCAAGAACTTTAAGTAGCCCAGTAGTGGAACGAATAAAATAGAAATTTTTACTACAGTTAGTTTTTTAAAGCAGATAAGTACCTACAGATAAAGTTTTCGACCTCAAGACAAGTTTCTTGATATTGTCACTGTCCACACCAATCCATCAACGCCCCGTTGACAATAGACTCAATCCCTTCCTTATCTTAGGAATGGGTCTGTCGCCGTTCCTAATTGACAGTTAAATGCCCCATTAGAGTGTCCGCCATTATTGCCCACTGATAGGACCCAATCGGCATTTTGATTACGTCTGTGGCGCCCACGCAGGCACGCGCTTACTTTTTAGAGATTAGAATTTTGTTTACGAATAATTTACAACTATGGAGTGCTGAATATAAATGTGCCTCAATACATCCATTCTTAACACTTGATTTAGCTTCTTGCATAAGCATCCCAAGATGGTAGCTACTCCTTCGCTCACCTTATTGGGTAACTGGTACGATCGACCATAAAGGAAAAATGGTCAGTGCATGGATGCAGCACATCGGCCATATTCAGAGGCAGTTATGAAGTGTCAGCCTTATCAAATGCTAAGATAATGTAGCACCTTATTTAGAGCTGTTGCGGTAATGGCGTGACAAGGTTGTTAGGCTTATTGGTTGTCATAGCATCTCGCAACCCACGGTCGCAGACCTAGAATAAATAACCTAGAAGTGGGTGAAATATATCTATTGAATGATCAACTTCAGTTTTCTTACATTTGATCAAGTAGTGCGTTGCTTCTAAATATATTAACACCATGAATCAGAAACCTGTCTGTATATTGCAAATGAGTGAGTACTGAGTACCAAAGGTAGTAAACGTAATCAGGCTAATGAGTCACATAGGACGCCAGATTTACATACTGTGGAAAAACAACGAAGGCTAAGTACCTCCTGCCCTTTCCGAGAAATCACGCGAATCATTAAAAGAAACGTGAACGATCTCGTACATACAGATAAATGGATAAATTACGACACCTATAACTCTTGAGTCGAAATGCCTTCGAATAAATTGCATTTGCATTACTGCGAGCAGTCCGTGGTTGAATTTAGGAAGTAGGTACATGTTTCTGGTAATGTGACGGACTCGTTGCCCAATTTCCCGTCGGTCGTTGAACGCATTCATCATCACAGTATTGACATTAGAGACGATAAATGTCGCCGTAGCTTTATCTTGCAGGCGCTAATGGACAGTGTCAGGCCACCATTGTATTAACACACAATATCCGCCGCGATTTATGCCCGCCCTTGGGAATTTTAAGTGGTCTCTACTCATAAAATTAACCGGTCCTTAATGGGCCGGAATGAATGGTAAGGAATTTTAAAATACATTTAAAACATCGGCCAATTTTATGAAGGCAAACGTTTGAGTCTGCTTCTTTTTATTGTCAAGTTCAGGATGTGAAGTTAAAAATAAGCTCGCTTAAAATCCCTTGTCCTGTCTGTCGTCAGAATGCTTCAAGTTGTTAATACGTTGAAAGCCAATCGTGTGAAAGTTTGAAACAAAGCTTCATCACATTTGAATGTCGATGCGGTACCCTAATGCACAGTGAAGCTGTCACATCGTCACTGCACTAATGGGGGTCTGTCAACAAGATGATCCTTTTGAACACTGCCACATTTCCGGACTTCACCATTAATAACAGTATTGCCGCTAAGGGTTTTATCTTATGATTTATCCATCTGCTATTTCTTGTTTTTGGTTGAAACAAAAAAGAGGAATCAGAAAGTGATACGTAGGTACGTAACGCATCATCTCCAATGATCATTGGCAGCCGCTAATGTTTACTCGATGTAAGGATACGAGGTGTTAGTAACAACTCGGAAACATCACGTGTGAAGGGGGCCCACTTAAATTTACAATATCGTGGCTTGTATAAAAACTTGAAACAGTAGGGCGTGGGTGTCAAGCAAGAGACAGATGCTTGTTCCGAGGAGGGGGTCGAGGAATGACCGTAGTTAGTTTAACTACATGCTTCCGCTAAACGGCCGTTAGGAAGTTCTGGGGTGATATGACACATAATCCTCCTGGGTCCTTTTGATAATTGTTTAAATTTTAGTACTTCTCGGACGCTTTGAAGTTAGACGTTTTAGTTCATGATGATGGCTCCTGGACATATATTTTCAATATATAATTATAGTGTATGAACTTCCGTTCTGAATACATTACATTGTCTTCTAAATTGTGAAGCTTTTATGAAGTGCGAAGTTTACATTCCATTGATATTGAAGGTTAGCACGTTATGGCTTGCGCTAGATTTGAGTGTGTGGGCCCGAGTATGTGGGCAATACATTTTCGCTATCAACATATCCAACGATGGATGTATCTATCATAACTTCATAATTCAAAGATTTGGAGTGTATAACATATGTTTCCTGTCTACAGATCCGGCCATACTTTTCTTGAGAAGTGTAGTTATTCCTGTAAAATAAGCGGAAACAAAACCCGATTATACATTTTCGTCTTGCTCGTCATTTAAATATTTTAAATCGGATTATGTTTAAGTCATAGTTTCTTTAGATCTCTATGATTCAGATGATTCAATTCATCATTACCAAACATTTGAATACCTGCTAGACTAAGCAAATACATCCCAGTAAAGCAACTGCTTCAAATCTTTTACACAGAGAGCATGGCATGGCAAGACTAGTACATACCGCTGAAGTGGACGTAGACAATGATAGTAGAAATAGTTGATATAAGCAATATCGTATCTGAAAAACTTTCATGGATTTTCATTATCGGTGTCCTGTGGTTGTCGCCGCAAATCTCGCGGAAGTGCATCGGGTGATCTCCGTCGACATTTGTATCTCCTGCCATATCCTGCGGACGGAAGCGTGCGGATGTTGCGTCATCGGCCGGAAATAGACGCCCTCTGTGTCACCGTGTGTCGTCACGTCACCGTGCCTCGTCATTAACCACTTTATACTTTACCAATTATCATGACTTAGCGGAGTTGCCGTTGAATAACTCATAAGTGAGCTGGTTTGAAAAGGTTCAATAAAAAATTCAAGCGGAATCGAATTTTGGGTACCAAATAAAAAACTAGGTAATGGTCTCGATCGATCTCGTTTCCCCAGTCTGCGGCGCGCAGTAATTATTGCGGAGCGGAAACAGCGTTGAGATAATGCTGCGATTTATCCTGCCCTACGTGTATCCGCTTGTTTATTTGCCCCACGACGAGCCCGACGCGCCCTTTCCTTCTCACAGATACAGAGATATTCCCTGGACTGTCAGACCTGCTCGTTCCAAAATAAAACTATCCCGGTATATTATTATTTCCACTGCAAGATGTTTACGAGCCCATCGAACACTTAATCAGTGGCAGGAAGATGTTAAACTTCGTATATCAGCTCAATCAAAATATGGTAATGTGACTGGGATTCTGGCGAATTTGCTTGCGGAATCAATTTGCCACCGGGTAATTTATAGTCGTGTTTTCCCAATTAACTGGCAATTCGGTGGCTTCGATTATTTCGCATAAAACGCGAGGGAGTCGCCCGCATCCGGTGATTACGGGGCGGGTGCATAATTTGTGATGCGCCTGCGCCGAACCGAGGTTGCTCTGTGCTTGATTTTGGTTAGATAAAAACTCCTCGGCGCAGTACGAAGCGGTTCGCTCGTTGTTGTTTGTTTTTAGACTTTTTGGTGCGGACTGTTTTGCACCTGCGCAAGTTTTGTATTTCATGCTGGTACCCGCTCGCCCCCGCTGATTTTAAATGAGATTTTGCAAGCTCTTGTTTTCTACTTTTGTTTTTTCGAACCGAAGCTTGATGGCTTCCTCTCTTTATTCCAAGCTCAGTAAATCATTTATTGATTTGTTTTCGGTTTGAAATACAACGCTGGTATACAGTACAACAAAACCATAATGTTTTTTATTCAAGCAAACGTTTTGTTTCATTTAGTGAGATATATTGGATGTAGCCCGCATCGCCCGCTGTTGATAAACTGTTTCGTAATTTTATTGAGCAGACATGTTATCAGCGTTTTCGTAATTTACCAGACATTAATCGGACAATGAGTAATTTAACAGGCTGTTACATTAACTTACGCTCTACGAGTACTACTTAATTACGTCCATACCATTATCTCGGCCTGTTTGGCCTTATTTCATTGAAAGCCGGAATACACAATAAGAGTACGTGCTGTGCTGATTTAACTACCCCGTTTTATCATGCTGTTTTCTCTCAACGTGTTTTTTTTTTGCTTTCATTAGTAGGAATCTTTAATCATATTTGCATTTATAGAGAGACTTATTTTTTAAATGAAACTTGCCTGGAATTGGATCTTCGGATTGAAAGTCGAGAGTACATCCCACTAGCCTTTTTTTATATTTTTTTCTCTCGCTGGGAAAAATGCGTTACGCATCCCCTCCGCCGAGGGGCGAGAGGGGTATTTGGGACTCCCGGTACTCCGGCCGTATTCGGAGAAGCCTCCAAATACGGCCACAGCCTCTGCGGCCGTATTTGGAGGCTTCTCCAACAGGGAGAGCGGCAACGTAACACCGACACTCCTCATCCACTGCGGCCCCACCGCCGACGCATCTTACGGTGCGCCACCGTTGGGTCGCGGGAGATAGGGCGAGCGGCAACGAAACACAGACACGCCTCTTCACCCGCGACCCTACCCGCCAGACGCCACCAGGGTGTCCCCGCCAGGGATTCCTTTTGGCTTCACCGTGGGCCTCCAAACCACGGTTACTAAGCCCCCCCATCGCGTCAAGATTGGAATCCATCGGGGGGGACATCCCACTAGCCTAAGCCAATACAGCTTGAGTGATGATTTGGGTAGTTTATAGTTAATGTGCTACTGTTACAGATCGCGGCAGAGCCGGCGTGGTCGCGCGCGTGCCGGCGACCGGATGCTCGAGCGGCGACATAATGTGGCTTCTCGATGAGCCCAATCAGCCTTATGAAGGTAAGCCCTATCATCATTATAGCGCTAAGTGGGGTCACAACATTGTATCCTCTACTTTTATCATTTGTCAACTGTGAATCCACTCCTTTTACATTCATGTCATCTCATCATCACATTTGGTACTGGGTGAATTTCTCTAATGCTCTGAAAAAATCCTGTGTGGAAACAAGTTGATATTATAGTGACACAGAACATCTATATATACAATTTGAAAAGCTCTGATTCAAACCTAGTGCGCCAAAGACAAAACCTGCTGTGTCACCAGTCTACCATTTCTATTGTTTGATAGTGATTTTCTACGTTTCAGACTGCGAACAACTCCTCTGCTTTCGCTACTATGGCGAGGGCGAAGAATGCGAAGGGGAGTCGACCCCGCTACCGCAACGGTTCAAGGTGGACCTCAAGAAGCTGCCCTTACGGCTCAAAGAGGGAATGTCCCGCAAAAGGAGCGGCGAACACGTCTCCCCTTTCTCATACAACAACGAAAGTTTCGAAATGAACTCGGAGAACCCTCGCATGGAACTCGTGTCCGTCGAAGGCACCAGCTCAGAGATAAAGCATCTCAGCGAGAACGTCGACAAATGCTCAATTAGTGTCCTAGAACGTAACGGGAACAATCTCGAACAAACGATATGTGATCATAGTATAAGTAAATCTCTTGTAAATAATGAATCTCAGAGTGCTATAGACTGCAAGCCGACGTCGTCAGGCGTCAAGAAAAAGTGCCCCCCACCTGTTGATACTGGTGGAGGGAATTTAAACGGTGTGAAGAAGAAGCCTAAAGCGCACAGCGGTTTCGATTCCCCAACGTCGCCTGGTACCGAGTACTACAAGATATGGTCGCCAAAGAATCCGTGCAAGATAATGAAGTTTGTGTATGATGTTGAAAGTGCAAACGTGCCGAGTGATGCAGAGAAATCGCCCGTGCCGCCATTACCGCCGCGACAGTCGCACAAACCGCTAGAAAGATCCCACGCTCTCTCCCCACCTCACGTGCCCAGAAATCGAAAACCAAAAAAACTGACGAAACCCGAAGACGCGTTTACATTCGAACTGATAGACACCGACGAACAATTCTTCACTGACAACAATATATCAAACTCAGCCGTACTACAACAGCAGATCAATGACTTCAAACCCGGAGAGTTTTACTCCGGGAATCAAGGGGTTTCGTCTACCGCTAGCTTTTGGAGGGTCGGGCAAAACGTCGCGCCCTTAGCGACGCCAGAAACGGATGGCAGCTTATGCGAATCTACAATCTCTAATCTAAAGTTATCTAAGTTAAATGAAAAGAAAGATATACCTGATGAGGCTAGCTCTAGAGGTAAGATACTATTTATAAAGGAAATCGGACCGGATAACTATATCACGACAACATTCGCAAGACGGGATAAACAAAGCCCAACAACGGACGTTGTTGATGGTGTCACCTTAACGCCTAACCACGCGAAATCTGAAGAAAAGGCGCAAAACACATTTCTCAATGACATCAGCAATAACACCGAGTTCGAGGATGACAATAGAAATCAAATCGAAGAGAAAGAGATTAAAGGTCACCGACCTCTGACAAGACAAAACTCAGCACGAGCCAACAGCAATACCCCAACGATGATGACAGCCTTCCTAAACTCCACTCACATCGACGGCCCTAGAGAAGAGATCGACCCGCCCAGTTCTTGCAACTCTTCATATTCCACTTCACCAGTCGAAGAAACCCGACCGAGTGTAGGAACAATGCTCATGAACAGGAAATACTCAGCCGAATCCTCTACACCCAAACACTCGAGCTTACCTAGACATTTGTTGAAGAATCTCTGTGATACGCCAAAGCATTCTCCGCTCAAAACGGGTAGTAATAAGGTTGAGAGTCCCGCGCGTCCTCACCCAAGGGTTTTGACAAGGGTTGCTGCGTTAGCGGCTAGTGTTGCTCCACAATGTCCGCCTACACCGACTCATCACGCGAGACGTCCCCGCCCCCTCCCACCCCCTGACCTCCACCCCCCTCCCATCCACAACTCTGACTTCGAAATGGTGGAATTCACAAACGAACTCCGTACTTCAGAGATCCGATCTCCGAACTTAGAGTTCGTCAACAGTAATCATTTCACGATAGTCCACGCGGGTCCGCCTGATGGTGTAGTTCTAAGAAGAGGGATAGAAGATAGTGATGATAATGATAATGCAGTCGCGTCGCCGACTCCGCTCCGACATATGGCGGGGATAAGATTGCCGTCGATACCGGAGCGCGCTTCCCGACAGATGGCGCTGACTGGGGACTTCCCCGCTAATATGATTGGCGGGATTATTGAATGTGAAGAACCCTTGCCTGCAGGTATGATTATGATTTTTAACAATTTTAACCCATTGATCGCCGCCCTAGAAAGTAACGACCTCCCCCCCATGCCGCCATACATACTCAGCCAAAAATGTGGTCTACCGGTTGAGGATCATTTGAACGTCATTAAACAATAAGATTTATTTTACTATTATGACAGTTAGAAAAGTAAACCTTAGCGATAGTTAGATTTCACAGAAACTGTTGTTAGAAATGGTAGACCAATTTTTTTTTTTTGCTGACCGTTCATCCGCCGAAACTTACACAGGCAAGAGTGAGGTGTACGATGGAGCGAGCCCCCAGAAGGTGCCTATTAACTCTCTTCTTAAAAACAACAGGGTCGTAGCTCAGCGGAAATACAGACGCTGGAAGCTGATTCCATTAATTATTATTGACATTATTACAATTTGTCTATGGTGTGTATTCTAGGATGGGAAGCCCGCATGGACAGCCACGGGCGTGTCTTCTACATCGACCACGTTAGCCGAAGCACCACGTGGCAGCGGCCCGGGGACAGCGCGGCACCACGCTCGCCGGCGCCCGACGTGCAGAGGCGACAGCTGGACAGGAGGTAGGACAACACAACACTGTTTCCTGGGACAGATACATGATGAATCTTATATGGATTATTGAAGGAATTACTCCTTCTCGTCACAACTGATGAATCCCTCTCCATGTATCTCTTTCCAGGGCTGCTTCCTTGTCCTCTTTATACGACATGACAGCTACCTTCTCCTTCATTTAGCTCATGTAACTTATCCTCGGTCTTCCTCTTCTTCCTTACACTTTCCCTTCTATAATGTTCTTAATGAAACTGTCATGTCGTATAAGATGGCCGTCGTCTTTCCCCTTCCGTTCTCGACAACTACAATTCACAAATTAAAAACTACTATTCACCTTGTAATGCCATCATAAAAGTTGATATTTTGACAAAAGCAGAATCACGATTGTATACCTACGCCAATTATTTCTGCCATAACTGTATTTTTATCTTATTGGAACGAAGTTCCTTTTCGGACGGTATTGAAGAAAATAAAGACTGAAGCTGGAAAAAAAAGCTGCGCAGCCGCGACACAGTCCATAGATTGTTACATTGTTAGTACGAAAGAGCGTTTCTAGGATACCTAATTGACAATTAAATTATTATATTCCCAGTATAGAAAAGTACTCTTTGCTTCGTTCCAACCGAGTGTTCCACGACACTCACGTACTTTTTCTACTATAAGACCTATTCTATTCTTCTATTTCCCGCCGTTTCGCCTTTGTTTCGATAGGCGTGGTAAAAAAAAGTCTCATGACCGCGACACAAGCTTTGCTTAGTGCGGGGTCCTGTGTAATCTCTATATATAAAAATGAATCCCTATTTCCCTTGGTCACGGCATCACGCGTGAACGGCTGGACCTATTTCAATAATTATTTTTTTTGTTGTGTTTGTTATTGTCAGGAGAAGGTTCTAAGACAGAAAAAAATCTATATATTAATCATGGAGGGCGTGAAATAAGGGTTGAAAGTTTGTATGGGGAGTTGGTAGTTCCAGTTAAATGCAATAGATGGCGTTGCTAATAAGTATGTTATTTCGCTGACGAAGTCGCGGGTACCAGCTAGTTTTTTATAAAATAAATTATCTTACCTTATCTTATGACCACGCCTACATATTGAACACGCGAGGAATTTCTGTATAACTCACCAAAATACTGTAATTCTCTTCCAGATACCAATCAATCCGTCGCACGATGACCCGCTCCCAGCTCTCAGAAGCTGAAGGCTCCTCCCCCCTGCCCCCCTCCCCGCTGCCCTCCCCCTCCCCCGCCGCGTCCTCGTCGCGGGAGTTGCCGCAGGCGCCGCACCCCGCGGCAGAGTTCCTGGCCAGGCCGGACTTCTATTCTATACTGCATATGAATCAGGTAAGTCTATACTGCTTAGCCCCCTCAGCATGGCGATTGTCTAGGTACCGGAAAATAGATAAAAATGACGGTAATGACATTAGAGTGTGGATAAAACGGGTAGAATGTGGATAAAAGTTACTTTTATTCACAGTTTAATGTCATTACTGACATTTTTATGTATTCTCCGGTATGTACCTGGACAATCGCCATGCTAAGGGTCAGAGGTAAGTCTATAATGCATACGGATCAGGTAATTATTCTATACTAGCTTCCACCCCGATTTTCGTCAGTGACATCCATACTATCCAAACCATATCCATACTAATATTATGAATGTGAAAGTAACTCTGTCTGTCTGTCTGTTTGTTACGCTTTCACGCCCAAACCGCTGAACAGATTAAGCTGAAATATTTATTTACAATTAAGCTTTAACATAGTTAAAGGTTGTATCCCAGGGAAGGACATAGGCTACTTTTTATCCCGAAAAAAAGAAAAAATCCCGAGGGACCGCGGGTCACACCGCGGGAGAGCAGCTAGTAAATAATAAATCGGTAAATAATGCTAGACATTGTTACACACAGACTAGTTTTAGAATAAAATAGAGACTACTACGTAGTACTCAAACCTTAAATGGTCCCTTAGTCTTTTGTTCACTACATGAAACAGAATCAATTGACATAAAAAATGTTTTTTGGAACTTTAGCATTTTTTTACTGTAGGTAACGGTTAAGGTACCTGTCCTTACTGCCCGTCTCAAACATCCACCCTGTATATTTCAAGTTTTCTCCAAGTCGACTAAGGCGTGATTGAAACACAGAAATAGGTAGAGTCCATTTCACAAAAGAAGTGCCTTCAGAGCGGCGCTAGCATCTACGTGTTATTATAAATTCTTATAGGTTTTTTGTTAGTTCCACAAAATTCCGCGAGCCACCTTTTGCGAAAAGCACTCTACTCCCAGATTTATAAGATCGAATGAATGAATGAATGTCATTTATTGTAAAAACATAGGTAAAATATAAGATGAAAAGTATGTTTACAAGCGTATGTCACCAAATTAGTATCAGTATACAATAATAATTATTATCAATCATTATTTATTTATTTATTCTTTTCAGGAAGCGTCATCCCTATACAACTGCAACTCGACCCTCAAGCACATGATATCTAAGATCCGGCGTGATACCGCGTCGTTCGAGCGGTATCAACACAATCGGGATCTCGTTGCGCTTGTCAATATGTTCAGTGATACCGAAAAGGATCTACCGCTGGGATGGGATACCAAGCTCGATAGAAATGGCAAGGTAATATACCATTGTATTAACAGGACAAGATTGTGTAATAAGCATAAGCGAAACCAAACAAGTTTTAAATTATTTGGGTTACAGATGAATGAAAGTCGTTGAACCGGCGAACTATGAGGCGATTTATTCAAAAACTAGCTGGTACCCGCGACTTCGTCAGCAAAATAACATACTTGATAACCTGTAAATAGATCTAAAACTGCAAGAATCTTCGGAAACTTTTAAAATGAAATAACAGCGCCATCTCGGACTCAGCCATAGCTTAGCAACGCCATCTAGTTGCCTTTAATTGGAACTTCTAACTCCCCATACAAACTTTCAACCATTGTTTCACGCCCTCCATGATTATTAAAAAAAAAAGTAGCCTATGTCCGTCCCTGGGACATAATCTTTATCCATGTCATATTTTTGCATAATCTGTTCAGTGGTTTAGGCGTGAAAAGGTAACAAACAGACAGACAGACAGAAACATTTTACTACATAATTGATGGCGACAGACAAAATTAGATCGCGCTATCGTTGCGTTTTGGACTGTGTAACATATAAACTCGATAATCTTCTAATTTTCAGCTTTATAATATTAGTATGGATACGTGTCAAAATTGTAGCAAAAAAGCTCGCTCCAAACCGTGTTTGCCGCCCTAGTTTTTCATATTGGTCGAAGGAACACGAGTAATATCAAAAACTCTCTCTATTTTGAAATGAAAGCTTTTTGACATTGACATTATATGGAAATCTGTGTCAACATTAGTTGGGTTTTCACTTGATATGTTTTGGTAAATAGCGTTTCTTCGTGGACCACGTGATGCGACGGACGACGTTCATCGACCCGCGATTACCGCGCGCGCCCACCGCCGGGCCATTCTCGCCTCTATTGCCGCAGAGGAGAAGGCCCATTCTTGTCGAGCAGGTTGATCCTTAGATAGTTTGGGAGTCGAGCTAGTAATTGATGAATCTTAGTGAAATGTGATATCCTTATAGAAAAACCATTTGAAAACCGTGATAAAGGTCTGATTCTTTTCACATTTCATACAGACAACGCCATCTATTTTCCACTTTAAGAATTAAAAGTGGAAAATATTACTTCTATAGAATTGATGCTAATACCATACATTAGGATTCATGGTTAACTGATTTTATCTACGTTGCTTAGTATTTTCATTCTAAACGAATCCTTCTAGTTTTGAACAATTTTTAGCCCATTATATGAATGTGTCAACCAACAATTTATTTTGCTGAGATAAACTTGACTGAATGAAACTAGCGCCATCTATTATTAAAATGAGAAATTATGAGATACAAAATTAAAATTACCTTACTGGCTCGGCTCCTGTATATAGTTGTTTTTGGTCCGTCTGCATGTTTTGTGGTATGCACTCTGGTTTTTTGTTGGTTTTTATTTTCGCATGTAATCGTAGGTTTATTTCTATATTTGTAGGTTTTATTTGGCTTGTTTTTTTTTTCTTTTGTACAGGGTGTTTAAAATTAATATTTAATTATGCGTTTGAATACAAGTACCAGTCTTAATTTAGGTTCAAATGACTTTGTTACGGGCACATGTTTTCATTAATATTCTGTTTTTTTTTCCATTTTTTTACCTCGCTGGCTAAGCGGGCTCAGCTGAGTCACAAGAGGTGCGAGTTCGATTCTCGCAAAAAAGTCTCGAAAAATAGTAATATTTGTTATTTCTTACAGGCCCCAACACCACCTCCACGGCCGCCGCTGTCAGCCGCAGATGCGTACGCGCATAATAACAGCCATCAAGAAATACCTGTTGCATATAATGATAAGGTACTTTTTACAATTTATTTTGACGAGTACCTACCTAAACATATTTTTTAAATAAAGTCCATATCGAATTTGGCTGTAGTATAGTTTTAAGACAATTCTAACATGTGATCCCAGCTTCTTCTGACTGAGTGAGCAGCCTCGGGCGTTCACCGAAACACAAACGTCTTGATTGCGCGCAGCAAAATGACTGAGGTGCTTTTGAGCATCGACAAAAAACGAAAACGCTCGGCTCGGGCCGAGGCATGCTCAGGCGAGGCACAGCATGCGTTTGCCGAGGACGAGACATGTCCTGACCGAGGATTTCCATGAGAAGTTGCCTCGTTAGAGCGTTTTCACATTATCCTATCCGATATCGGCATCCGAATGCCGATATCGTGTCTCGCCCTCGGCAAACGCATGCTCTGCCTCGCCCGAGCATGCCTCAGCCCGAGCCGAGTTGTCGTTTTATTTCGATGCTCAAAAATCAGTAATTTTGCCGCGCGCAATCAAGACGGGTCCGATATCGGCATCCGACTCCCATACGATATCGGAGGCAAGTAAAATGCATCAAATATGTACCTGTCTTTCACATTATCCGATCCGATTTCGGATATCGGAGCTATCAATTTCATTGAATTTGACTTGTTCCTTATCGTAAATTTTCTTTTGTCCAGGTGGTAGCATTCCTCCGCCAACCAAACATAATGTCGATCCTGCGGGAGCGGTGCGGGGGCGGCGCGGCAGCGGTGCGGGAGCGGGTGAACGCGGTGCGGGTGGAGGGGGCCGCCGCGTTGCAGAGGTACCAGCACGACGTGCAGCTCACCTGTATGCTGAGGTAAGCTTTATTAGCGGATACAATACGAACGTTGAAGTGGCATTTCTGTCAGCTGAACATAAATGAATGAATGAATGAATGAATGAATGAACGAACATTTTATTGTACACCAATTAATAACAAAACACCACAAATAAAACACGTTCAAAATTAGTTCAATGGGCGGCCTTATCGCTGAAAGCGATTTCTTCCAGGCAACCTTTGGATGGAAAATAAACCAAAGAAGCATACAAAAAGGACACAGTGTAACATAGATTAATGTGGAACCGAAACCATTGTGTGGGTCTACACTGCGAGCCTAGCGCGGTAACTAAGGCGGACCCTAGACCTACAATAACATTGTACAATAATATTGAAAGGCGTGTGGCGACCTCTATCTACCATCGCCTGAACTACAAGCTGAACAATAAGCTGAACTTCAAGAGATGTCAATTACAGCGACGTACTTCGGAGCTGTACAACTAGATGGCGCTAGAAACACGCAAAAAGTAATAACTATGTCTATATCTGTGGAAAAATTTCTAGATCGCGCTGACGATTGTTACTGGGAACTTCTACCTATATAGAACTATCCGACTATAACTGTTGGCCGAAAGGCCCTAAGGTAAGTGTGCCAGTTGGGCAAACCTTAGTGAGGCGAGTACTCCCTCTTTGTCGTAGATTGGGGGAATTCCACCTACCCCCAAAGGCGCCTTGAATCCAAACGATCAATTGTATTGCACAATAATACGCACAATGCACAATGTCTTAATGTTCAGTCGTTCATATAAAAGCTAAAAAATATTGCGCAATACTGGCAATAAAAAATATGGTGCAAAAAGTTAAACTTTCATAACCTTTCGTTCAATCACTGCGCATTCTTCAATACTAACCCTAAACGGTTAATAATATTGCACAATTCGCTTAATTGCGCAATATAAATGATTGTCTAAGGCCCGCCTAAGGTGACGGAAACCTAGCGTGACGGGATTGAGCGAGACACCGCGCGTAGTTTTCAAACGTTCCTGTCCGCGCGTTCTGTCCACACTACGGTTTGGCGGAAGCCTAGCGTTTCATAATTATGTTTAACTAGCTGGTACCCGCGACTTCGTCAGCAAAAAAACATAGGTAGGTACTTTAGATCCCGTGAAAAGAATCGTTAACTCTAAGCAAGAATCTCAATAGAACCTTTCAAAACTAAAAATGATCGCATCTCGACCTCCCTCCGCGCTCGGCCATATAAGAAACGCCACCTAGGAAACTTTTAAAAGTGCAGTTTTGACCTCGGCGATATAGATGGCGTTCTAACCAAATCCAAGCAAAACATATTTTAATATCACAAAATTTTTTCTTTCGGATATAATGATGAGATAGAAAAAAATCATAGAGCGCTGGGTGTCGTATCGTACTCTGAATATATGCTCTATTTACAATGTTGATTTAAAATGCACACTCATTTGTTGCTTTATCTAGCAAAATCACATACTTGACTGCTCGTAAGTAGTCCCTTTATAAATTACATAGAAATAACCCGACAATCTATTCTGACACGGATACGCAGATTGCAAAATAAGTAACGCTCTGTGGTTTGGTGACTCAGTTTTTAATATTAATTTTATTCTGTACTAGCAAACCGTATGACTTCAGCCGTGTTATACAGGCTGATTGTTTTTTTGGCTTCAATATAAATAAGTGATATTTGACGCAACGCCATCTAGCGCATTTAAATTATGCTTTCTTAGGAACAAAACATTCTAACTAAGAGAGAAAATGTAGCTGAAAAATTTTTTGCCCTTACCTACCGTCCATGTTTATCTAGACTAGACTCTAAGACTAATTTGTTTCTAATGGTAGGTAATTAATAATCATCAAATTGGAGTAATATGTCCGGACGCGACCCGTCACTTATAAGCGCACTCGCTGTAGGTATATTAATGAAGAATTATAGATTTTCAACTATTTCGGTTTGGGTGTGTGATATGTTAAAATGTATCGTATGATTATTAAAGATGCTGTCATCATCTGATTCATTCGTTTCTTCTGACGGCATCCAATTAATACGGCTGAACTAAACGCAATCATTTTAGTAAGTCTAAGTCTAAGCTGAGTCTAAGCTGTGGTCTACTTATTCTTTCTTACCCTACCAATATTATATCTTATTTTCACCCACTTACATTTATATACTTAAGAGGAAAGGATACCGGTTCTTTCTCCATACAAACGTAGTCGACTGTTTCCTCCCTGGATAATGACACTAGAGTTCTCCATACAAACGTATACAAACGTAGTCGACTGTTTTCTCCCTGGATAATGAGACTAGAGCAAATATTTTTGTACTATAAAACCTTTAACTACCTTGACCACGCTCCTATGTCTTGGTTATATACCATGGCCCTTACTGCAGCGAAAGTGTTTTACTGCTACACACACACGTACCTTGTCCTTGAAACACTCGTAGTAACTACCTCACTCGCACAGGGCGCACACATCGCACACATCAACAGTAATCTCATAAAAACACACATTCCTTTCTAAAAACCCGACTTACCCTCCTTCAATAATTAACAACTTATTATCAGAACAAATTTTAATTCTACTACGTACCTAACCTACCTACATATCACCGATTCCATTCCACAATGTAACTAGAAAGTAAGTTTGATCCTTTTTAATTGTATTTGTCTAGTTTCATTACTTGATACCCACGGAAGTACCTAGCCACCCACGACACAGGGTATCCTAGTGTGGGGGCTAGTGAACATACCTACATAATTTAATTTAGTAGTACTTACCTAATCATTATAATTAAGCTACGCTAAACATACAACTAGTGTTAAATTATGTCACAAAAAAAAAAAAATACTAATATACTTGACATAAAGTTATGTCATGCATAACCTATGAATAACCATACAAATTTTTAGTTTATGCATGACATAACTTTATGTCAAGTTTATTAGTAAGGGCCTTTATATATAACCAATATTTATATATTAGATACTACTCGCACAAACCAACATTTATACTGACGACCAGTGCAGTGGGCGAAGGTCCGCCTGCGAAGCAGAAGGTTGCGGGTTCGAGCCCCGCCGCGGGACAAATGTTTGTATGACCTACAGATATTTGTCTCGGGTCTGGGTGTTTCTATGTATAATATTATATATGTATTTACAATCAAAAATTATATAAGTAGTATATCAGTTATCTGGTTCCCATAGTACAAGCTTTGCTTAGTTTGGGGCAAGATGATGCTGTGTGAAAATGTCCAGCATTATTTATTTATTTATTTTATTTATTCTATTATAAATCCGAAAGCGTTTCATACAATCACGCCATAACCATGCAACTTGGAAAAGGTGTTTGGAATACGGTATTTCAAATGTAACTGTCTTTACATTTATTTTTCTGTTTATACTCCGTGTAAAGAAAATAATAAATGTAATTAATTTGCAATCAAATCATTGAATAGAACACCTGGCCTTATTCCTAGTTAGCAAATAACATGCTTTACAATTCATTTTCTCGTTAATAGTGCGTTGGGGATATAATTTACTGTTATTATTGCAATACAAGTGCAAATTGTATGTTTGTGTTGTCGAATGACGGTATACAAATAAACTTATATACCGGAATTGAGTATAATTGTATTTTTAACCTATTTTGAGAGATTCTTAATATGGCTAATTATACTTTTTTGTATTTTATGGAAACATTGAAATAGATTTTCATCTTATTAACTGAGTACCAGTGTTGAGTATAATTAGATTTTTAACCCATTTTGAGAAATATTTTGATTTTCAATTCGGATGCACTTTTCTGTATTTTATGGCAACATTGATATGTGTTTTCATCTAAAAATAGCCTATGGAACGTGCGCTGACTACACCTCTCGTATTTTTACAACAGATCCTATAATGTTTGGAGGAAAAAAAGTGGAGACCCTTAGTAGTTAACCAGTATATTATTCCATATATTTTAACTAGGCCCGAGAACTTAAATATTGCCTCAGTGTTTTAATTATAGTTTTCAATTAATTTTTTGTTTTTAAAACTGTTATTTACAATGATGTTTAATATTTATATGATGGTTAGAAGAGTGCTTTGATCCGTGACGAAGATTCACTTCTACAAAAAGTACGCGAGTTATATGACTTACTAGCCATAGGTACATAGGTACATACAGTGATAAAAAATGACTTCTTATGAATTCCATCATCATAATTTCAACCCAATATTATACTGCAGACTCTACCTTGACTCTGTATAATAATGGATTGAAATTATGTTTACGTTTTTTACTCCACCACGACTACACAAACAATCAACACAAACACATCAAATATCGAAATCTTTGTTCCTCGGGGATACATTTTCTTCGGGAAAATAGTCGTTAAAAAAAAAAAGTTTAGTTGTAACCATAAATATTAGGTAAGCACATAATATGCGCCCTTTGTTATGTTATTCGCATCGTCCATTTATTTTGTATGCAGGAAGGCATCCCAAACAGTTATGCTACCATTCTGTTCTTCTCCGTTACTGTGTTGATTTAATACCCTTCGTGATCCGCACTACAATATCTTACATCCTTGAAATGAACGTCAAAACGTCCGCAACTAGTTCAACTTAAACTTAAATACATCTGGACATTTCACGCACCCATCATCTAGCCCCAAAGTAAGTAGAGATAGTGTTATAAAAGGAACGCCTTTTTGGTCATCTAATTCCAAAAATTTTATGGTTAACTTAGGAGTCTAAGTTACACCTGGCGTAACTTTACACCACGTTTATTAAGGGCCCCAAGGTTTAATTACCACAAGTTTTTTTGAACTATGTGTCTTAGTGATCAATGTAGTCGTAACTAGTGCGTATGAACAAGCTCAATCATTACAGCATTACCCGGACCTACTCGTCAGATTTGTAATTGAAAGTGAGTAAAACCCCAGGTAAAACTGAGCAACAGTCAACATAGAATTTTAATGGTGAAACAACATTTTATTAAAACGCACATCATTTTGTCTTTGTTTCCACATAAATTGACATCCCATTAGTAACAGTATCTGCTTACAAATAGCCTATTTTCTCAGACCTTTACAAACTCAATCCTCACTACATATTAAAAATTTACAAAAATACAATACAATCAGTTGAGCCATCTAAGGATCGCTAAAAACTATCTACTCGTATAGATAGCTCAAGAGACCCAGGTTACTGCCAATGCCAGTCGGAAGCGTGCCCAAAGCACTAGCTTACCACGCTGAATGGCAATACTGATCGGTTGAATTCATAGACGAAAGTTTCGTCTGTGGTTGAAATAAATCATTACTACTTAAATCAAACACTTTATCTTACAACACTGTACATAGGTAGGTACTTGTACTACTCGTAGGTATATCGATTTTAAAATAACACGCTTCTCTTCAAGAAACGGAAACATAAATAGCAATTTGGATCACTAACACGCAATAATATGAGGTCGACTCACAAAATGTTGCAAGTGAAGAATTACAAGTGTAAACAAACTACTGGCAAGCTGTGATGTTACTTTTGACAGCAGCCCAGCATCTTCCAAGGATCTTGAGTGATTCGATCTGAAATGTCGTCCGTGGTTGGGGATGCAGTTGCTGGTCCTGTTTTCGTTTCGTAATTATAACTAGAATGCATTATAAAACATCTAATTTATTGAGATTAATAGAAGTTTCAAATCGAAAATTGTCTATTTGTGTTACGAATTTCGTGCAGATTGAGTTTCATGTAGGCTGTCCCAACCCAAATCTCCTACTGGCTACTTGCTCCTCAGTCTCTGAAAAACCTACGCTAGACGCACATCTCATAACATGAACCGACATAAAACATACGTGTTTTTACTTCTTCTTCTTCTTCTTATTTAAGGATTTACTCCTTGTCGGCACAACTGATGAATCCCCCTCTAAAATTAATAGTTAATACTAAAATAAATTACAGGTCCAAAGCATTTTAGTATCTTGCCGATATCACTACCGAATTGTTCAAAGAACGGCCATTGCTGTTATAATTGAATCTACAATGTTGACAAAAGATACCATTCTTCTCCATCCTTGTCTGATTTACTAGCAAGGTCTCACTAATAGCCTGTGTTTGACCAGTAGCAAGATAAGGAAGATAATGCAAACGTTCTTGAAGATGTCTGGACAAATATATTATATTTGTCCAGAATTTTTAAGAACGTTTGCTTTGGCCGAATCTGCATAAGAATGAAACTCGGCTTGTTTGTTGTCAAGAAAATATTTCAAAAGGTCGTTTCACACATCCATGTAAAAAGGCTAATGATAAATCGATTGATACATACATACACAAATTCACGCCTATTTAGGTGTAGATCATGGACTTCCACTACGTTCCTGACATACTTTTGATTTGTTAACTTGAACAAGCGTTTGTCTCGAGTAATCTTAATCGGTCTTTGAAGCATAGTTTCGTAGATCTGTTTACAGTATCTTCTTGATCCGTTATTGGAATAAAAAAGCACGTGAATATCGTGGAACACTCGGTTGGAACGAAGTTTCAACTTTGACATTTGACATTTGTCAAATAAATTATAAAATCCTAGCAACGCTCTTCCGTACTAACAATGTAACAATCTATGGACTATTTGCGACTGTGCTCTTCGCACTGTGACGTTTTGACCTATGTATGTGTCTTGACGCAAAAATCGAACAGTTTTTTCGTCTAGCCCCATCCGATACCGTCCGAAAAGGAACTTCGTTCCAAAAACCTGTAAACAAACCAAACACCTATAGACTTTCAGATATTTATTAAAGGGAGGGTGTGTAAGCAACGTCGCAGGAAATAACCTACCTTAGATAAAGGATCTAACGATTCAGGGTTATCAGAGATTTCTGTATGATACATACCGATGAGCCGTCAAAAATTTGAGTAAAGTACAATCACGTTTTATCCCTGTCATCTTTTATATCAAAATATGTTGATCCTTGGTATTTTGGCTTCGGAAAACTAAGGAGGTATCTCAAATAGAGAATTTGGATGGTCACTGATTTCAAAATAAGTTATTTGTGTTTCCAATTCAGTTCACTTGAGTACGTACCTACTAACGGTTTATGTTCAAAGAGTTGGGAATGCGATGTTGTCATTTAACGAAATCCTAAATGAAGAATGCGCTCGGAGGCTTCATTCCGAAGGACATAATATATTGTTCTGTGAATTCTGTGAATCTTTGTACAAAAATAGTGAGAAGTAGGTACAGTCAACTCTTATAAAATCTTGGTCAAATACGCAGCAAAGCTTTAAAATGATATAAGTGGTTACTACAAAATAATTGAAGCGCTCGTGGTCGTGCTTGCTTAGTCGTTCTTGAAAAGAACGTCGAAGTTAAGCAACTTTCGAAACGGTCTGTAAGTGGATGGGTGACCGCCAGTGGCATTTTCATCTGAGCGCTCCTTCGGAGAGCACGTTAAGTTGTCGGTCCCGGCTATTTAAGTCGCTAAGCCATGACGGAGGCCTTAAGGCGGCCTAATAACTCCGTCACCAGAGTTGGCCACTACTCATGCTTACTTACTTACTACAAAATAATATTATATTGATAAAGTTCACAAAGAAATTATGTATGAAACAGAGAAAATGAAGGGAAAACTATGGCGATTAGTTTTATTGACTGTACCCGAATTCCTTAGCGAACTAATTTTAGCATCCCGAACTAAGTTACATCTGTCATAAACGAAATGACAACCGCATACCACTCGGTTCAGTAATTGGAAATGATTCCAAGAATTCCAATAACGTTGCGAGAACTTTAAACGGTAACTTAGATATTTTGTAGTTATATTAATATTAAACCACATGGAAAGCTTGCTTCAGCATATGGATGCTGTTCACTGATAGCAATGAACATCAGTAACTACAGGCGACACGGAATGTAATTGGTAACATAGATACCACTCATCATCATCATCATCATCATCATCATCATGTCAGCCATCTAGTGTCCACTGCTGAACATAGGCTTCCCCCATCGATTTCCACAGCGATCGATCTTGTGCAGCCTGCACCCAACGGCTCCCAGCAACTTTTACCAGATCGTCTTTCCATCTAGTGGGGGCCGTCCTCTACTGCGGTTTCCGGTGCGTGGCCTCCACTCGAGAACTTTTCTGCCCCAACGGCCGTCTGTTCTACGAGTTATGTGCCCCGACCACTGCCACTTCAACTTGCTAATCCACTACATCCACACATCGAGATACCACTACATCGACCTATACCTATAAGATCCGTATTTTAACCTATGTTAAAAAATAAATAAATGATTGATTGTTTGATGAAGGATATCCAGTTATGCCTTTATAAGTTAACGTCGGAGATGTGTGAAGTGTCGAGATACTAGGGAATATCTACCAATAGTATCCTTATATTTTGCTAAGCATGTTTAGCGCAGCCCTATCATTGGTGGATGGGTCTCATCAGCTGCATTTGAAATATAGTTTTCGAAAGTTCGAGAAGTCGTCGCTGCTGACGTGTGCTATAAGAATTTAAATCCTAATAAAGCACTGGGACCTTTCATAAAAACATCATTATAGTCGAAGTTTAGTCGCGTATGATTTTATTAGACTAGACAGGCGATATTGTTGCCTTTTTTCGTGGTAAATAAGGTGTTTTTGTCAGCTCTATGTGTTTTATAAATAAAATAAATAATAAATAAAAGATCTTTATTGCAGACGAGGTCCATATGTTAAATGTCATGTATGTTTATGATCATTATTTACGATTTATCTGTGAAAAAGATATGTATTTTTGTTTGAAATATTGATGGTTAATACATTTTTAATATCACTGTGGGCAAAGTCAGTTTTCATGAGTATTATGAGTCTGGCGTTGTCTATGATTTGAAGTAATTCAGCCTTTCACGTTTCTAGGAGCATGTTTGAACAATATTTTTTGTCATCAGGAAATCGTTAAAGTTTAGTATCTGAAAATGTAATCTAAATACTAATTTGTTTTCCACGTTTATAGCCAATTCGTGTTAATTATTTGTCAATTTCAATAGTTGCATGTTTTCGTACTAATTCAGTTCCTGTGGTTAACAGCTTTTGTTCGCGCCTTTGCTATTACTTCTTCGTCAAAGATTACTTTTTGGAACGAAGTTCCTTTTTGCACGGTATCGGATGGGGGCTAGACGAAAAAAAAGTGTTTTGCGTCACGACCCATGAATGTATATGTTAATCGTACACCGTAAAGTAAATACTTCATTTTCATATGGTATAGTACGCACACTCTGAAGTTAGGTGCAATATACGATTGCGCAGGTTTGCGCGAGTAGGCGAGATAGGACGATGCAACAAACTAAGCGAGTAAGCGAGGCAGCTATGCAACGCTGTCTTCGTCTTATAGGCGTCATCAAAAATGGGTTCTGCGCAGCTATTTCAGAGAGCTAAAGATTGGTTGTGAGTACTGTAACTTGATTTATTTAGTTGGTCACCTATTTATAATCAAGGAAATAACGAAACAGGATTACGACTATATCCTCAAAACGACATTTTCAAATCAAGTAGGTACTTCAAGACTCTTTGAAGATGTATAGTTAGTATTATGATGAAAGTGAGATTTTATCGTATTACTTAGTGTTTATTTTTTCACATTGCTTAATTTTATGTATACCATTACAATGAGGTGAAAATTGTTTCGCGAACTCTCACTCGGTATGCCATTATAATGGGAGCTACCAACCGTGAAGCTATTTTTTACATACATATATGTATGTGTACTTGTTTACAAAGCAACATGTGTCGAAAAGTTTTTGTTAAATAAAAAGGCCATTTACACTAACACTTTCAGTGCCCTCTAAGGGCACGTGTGATACATTTAGTACATTTCTATCTATTCATCATTACTATTAGTGCGATATTTAATATAAAATGTATGCATCTAATGTCAAATATCACACTAATTTACGCGTTAAGATGCAGGTAGAGCAGTAGCATACTAACGAAAGGAGACGGTAACAGGTTTAGCAGCCTTAGTTAAAACCTTTGAAGCTTCTATGTCAAAGTCAAAGTCAAAAAGCATTTATTCAGTAGGACCGCTGGGATCACTTTGTCCATAACAGGATAAGACCTTAGAACAGTAGCGTAGCTAGGTAGTGGTGCAAAATAAACCGGGGCCCTAACTGAACGGTTTAGGTTTTATCAAGTCAAAATTTGTAGGGTGTGGCAAAATGTTAACGTATTTTGAATTTTTCATCGTTATTTTCTGGACTGACTGTAGTTACTTAAGTAGGAACCTACATTTTTTCAAAAATCTAGAAATGCAGTTGTTTTATTTACAAAAAAGTCATACCTATAGTTTCTTAAGAACAAAATCTTCCGGACTCTGGGGTTCTGACTCAGAGTCCGAGGGCCCCTTGAGCTTGGAGGCCCCGGTGCACAGTACCGCATATCCATTCGGAAGCTACGCCACTGCCTTAGAAACATTTCCAAATACTAAATCAAATCAAATCAAATCAAATAGTTTATTTCTTGGTACTATTACAATTTTGTTCAATATATAAACTTATTTACTAAGGAAAATCCATAATCGTATGTGGTACCTAATGATATGATTATAGGTAGGGATGTATAATAGTTAGTATAATAGTTACTAGGAACCATTCCTTGCTGGGTTAATTCCGCTGATCAGAATCATCCGCTTTTTTTTATACGTTTGTATTATAACTGTATATATAGGGTGTAAAAAGACGTCTACCGAAGCCGAAAGGGGTAGGTATAGCATCCCAACACACAACCAAATCCAAAAGGATTTTCCAAAAAAAAACATATCCGGAGAAAACAGCGTTAATCTTCAAACGCTGTTTTCTCCGGATATAATGATTTTTGCATCTGCTCTGTTTGCGTATGTACTGCAATGGGCGCGTTTTTATACGTAGATTGCTGGTAGTTTTAATAGTTTTTTTCTTTTATAAATGCAATTATTAAGTAGGTATGGTCTAATTATGTTGTACTAGTAGTAAATAACTAGAAAATAAAATAAAATGGCATAGCAAAGGCGTTTTTTTTTTTTCGCTAAATATGTTCAGAATCATGGTCTGAGGGGTTTCAATTATGAAACCCCTCAGTTTTCGATAGCAGTCTTTTTACACCCTGTATATAACTGACTTAACGACTAAAGGTACTACTACGAATTAATTATTAATTAATCAGTTTCCGTGCTACTTCCATGAACTTACATAAGTATAGTATAAAGCTTCGCTAATGGAAACTTGAAAAAAGTCGAGCAGTAGTCACAAATCAAATTTTTAAAGCGAAAACCATTATTTTATTCATAGGCTCTCTTGTTTAGGTACTTAATCTTTTAAGATATAGTTACTTCTACTCATTGCGTGCCTGAGCTGGCAACCTGCATCACACGATAAAAAGGAACACGAAGCAATTTATTATCCGAAACTTAAACATCATGGGAAGGTCGTGGAGTACCTTTCATCAAATTATGTGGTTATATAACCCTGGCTTAATAAAGGTACCATAGACAGACAACTCTATAATCATTTTCTGTAAACACATTATTTCATTCTTCGTTAAAATGCAAATGATTATACATTTTTAATAACTCTGTAACTAAACTGAATGATTGAAACCGGTAACTCCCATTTGTTCTATAGAACTGTTAAAACTTTTTTATCCCTGAAGTTCCATGGTAGGACTATTGAAACGAAAACTAGCCCATTTGTTCTATACTTATAATATCTGGTAACTTCCATTAGTTCTATAGAACTGTTGGTCCATGGAGCTGTTAATACTTTTTGTCCTTGTAGTTCACATAAACGATTATGAAGATAGTTTTAGTTTAATAACTCCAAGCTGTATTATTGAACTATTGATTGGTTCTTCTTCTTCTTATCGTGTCACCAGTTCTTTCGAACCAGTGTGGTGAAAGTATTACAAGTGCGCCTCAAAGAGGCTCCTTTCGTGCACTTGACACATGTTTTCGAACTTTGTAGGTTCTACGACATGCCGGTTTCCTCAGACGTTTTCCTTCACCGTTTGCACATAGTGCACATACATTTTTCGGCAGAATAACTCATTGGTGCACGACCGGAATTGAACCCAAGACCTTGAGATCGGAAGGCGGGGCCATTACCACTAGACCACCAGTGCTCTCTTTATTGATTGGTATGGGTGATGGTCTCGAATGCAATTATAGGTGGATTAGTTCGTATGCGCGATAATCAAGTTTATATTAACCATTTCACACTATCAAACACATTAGAGTCTCATTTTATTTTATGTATCTTTTTGCTTTAGAGATCTACGCTACATTTGCGCAGATTATTATTCAAATTATAACTGGTAATAAATAAGCTGAACCTCCCATTAAACACTTTGCCAAGATCATAAACGGTTGTACAATAAACCCACCTTATGTAACTAATAACTTAGAATACATTGTTTGTATCACGAACGAATAAAATATGATTACTTCAAATTATTTTAACTAGATATTATTTGTTTTTTAATCATAAAATTATAGTTAATTCCACGGGTTATATTATGATCCGATCCATCGCATGTGTGGGTGTGAGAATATTAAAGTTTTGTTTATAAACTGTCAACTTCGTAGAAAATGTTGTTACTTTCTATTAAATTTTGATTGTACCTACAAATTGATTACTAATTATAACAACATACAACTAAATGGATTACTTAGTTATGTTTAAGAAATAAAAGTTATGTTTTTAAGATGGCTTCTACTTCCATTCACCCTTAAATGACAGTAAGTACAGCGCATTGATTTATTTAATGACAATTGATAATACTTAAAAAAAATACGGTAATTATATATCAACCATCCATAATGTCTTTTCTATACTTTGTATCAATGAATGAGTTCTTTGTTCCAAAGTTAGATAACAGATCAAAATTAACAAGATTTATTTGAAGAACAAAGAGATTCTTTAATAAGTCATTAAAGAATCCGCAAATTATCTTGTGTCAAGGCAAGTGCTTGATAAACTTAATAGTCACAACCACGCACAACCATACGTATGGTTTCGTATCTCATTCCTATGGCATAGGAGTTACAAGGACTATTATTATAATTTTTCATGTTGTTCAAAACCATGACGTACCGATTTGAAAGAAGAATTTATCCAATTCGTGCTTTTCCAGCCTTTAATTATGTCTTTGTAAATTTAATGAGTTTGCGTGATTTATCTACTTACTATATCTTATTCAATGGTTTCAGTTTAATTGTGTTTATCATAGTTTTTGCTACTCTCCGTGTCAGATTTTATTTTACCTTTAATCCTTTGAAATGTTAGAATAAAATTTTCCGAGGTTATCGAGATAATAATGAACAGAATTTGCATTTCTTACAGTAAGATGTTTCTTTTAAGTAGAGTCGTTAATATGTATTTGTTACCAATGACTATTATCTCGAAAATAGCTTATTTTCTAATGAAATTCACTGAAACGTGAAATGAGCTTCTATTCAAAGAATTTGATGAGTCGCTTTGTTTATTTTTATCATCTCATCAATACTTATTTAATGATTAAAAGTAATTTGTTATACTTAGTGCCTTTTGTATCAATACATTGTTTCTTACAAACAAATAGGTATGAATAGACTTTAATCTTTCATTTCTCCATATTCTGTGATTTTCAATTCAGGAAGGAAGACCTTTGCCCAGCAGTAGGATGATAAGTAAAATAAAATAAAATAAATAAAAATAGGTTAAGTAAATTTTAAAAACAAAATGGCGGAGTTAACGAACTGTTCTTCTACCAATTGTATGTATTTATGGATTGCGTTTGTCACAATGGCATTGTTCACACCCAAGTTAATTGCAACCATGGTACTCGGCAATTTCAATCTAGGTATAACTTACGATTATACTTTTTTGCTGAGCCAAAATGTACCAACATAATCTTGTAGTCCGTCCGTGACTTATTACCTAAAATATTAGTTTTACTTATAGAAACACGAGTAGTCAGTTTCTGCTGATAACCTCTCACTCATGTCATCACACAATTCTCTCAAGAGCTAGGTTTTTCTAAATAAAATAAAAAATGATTTATTTTTCTAACAATTCTTGAAACTCTCCACCTAAGTCATAATTCTTCATTATAAGATCTTACACTCGTTCCCAGAAAGCTGGTTCTCACAAAGCATTGTTTACATTAATATCTTTGTTATTGAGTGGCCGTTAATTGAGTTGGGGTATTAGGCCTATAGTGCATAATAAGTGTTATGATAATCTGTGAAGGGCTTGCACTCTGAAGAATGCATTGTTTGTGTCCTGTTTTGTAAGCGTCTTGTTTATTTAAACAAGCTCTTAAAGATCCCCGAAATATCTATCTATTTACTAGCTGGTACCCGCGACTTCGTCAGCAAAATAACATACTTGAAAACATCTAAATAGAACTGAAATCTGAAAACTCCGTCACCAGGGCTCACTGACTCATATGAACTTACTTATTTGATAGATCGACGAAGAGAAGAATGTATGTTTATCATACCTGTCATATCAGTGTGTTTTTTGACTATTTTTGTTATGATTTAAAATTTTCTTTTGGTATTTTCAATTATACTCGTAGGTACTTCTGATTCAGAAATACTAACAATTCACTAAAATCAATTAAGTCAATCAAACAACAGTATATTTTATATCAAATTATTGGTACTTGAATAAAAAAAAACGGGTAAGTACTTTAGGGCTTTCGCAAGTTGATTGCGAGGTATAAAGGTGGGGGTATATGCGGGTATTTGCATACAATCGAAATTTTGAGATAAATTCGACAGTTAACCCACTCACTCTTACTACTATTTTGAATAATTAAATTAATTATTATTCAATTATCACGTTCTTTTTTAAATTAGCATTAAATTTGCCCGCTAGGAACGTCACAGTTCGTTAAATTTGCATTAAACCAAACATGATCTACCTACCCAATTATCTAAGGGCTAGTTACACAATCTCCATGAAATGTATTAATAATCCGAAGAATAAAGATGGATTGACATATTTTCCTTAGAGAGATTCAATTGTAAAACTGATTCCTTTGATGATTGCAAAACCATGCTTTATCATTATAGTGATTAAAAAAAATGTTGGACTGGGACCACAAACAATTAAATCAAGATTTAATAAAGCTAGAATTACACACTGCCTATATAAGCATTCATTCTTAACAAAGGAATTGCTACTGCAGAAAATCATTCGTCCTTGCTCTGCGCATGCGTGTAGCTGAAATTCAATTTGTAAATCTTTTGTTCCGTGACTGGCATGAAGTACATTAAGTAATCTATCTAATAATTTCAGTGTTTTAATTGAATTGGCGCCAATTTTCGTTTTCTCGAATATTATAATGTTTTAATTATTAATATTTCCTCAATTTATTTATTGATTTATATAGAGTTGCCCGACTAAATCCAACACTTTTTTTTGTAGTGATAAAATTAAGATACAGCTAAATTTTTGCAAATTTTGTACTCTCCAGCCTACAATGATTTATAAAGAACCGTACCATATCAATACGATAAAAATATAGGGTAATACAAAGATATGAGATGCGCGTGCGTCGCGTTGGCCTCTATTTTCGCGCACTCTTCACACACGTCTAAGTTATTGCGCAGCTATTTCTGTCCAACCCTTCTCGTACAAACAAACATATCCTGACTTATTTTCATTGCTCCGAGGCAGTTTCATGCTCTGTGTATTGTTTCAGGTAAGATTTATATTCACGGATTCGTACGCTGTTACTTCGAAGGAGATGAGATGATCCCTGGGTGAGTTCTAAGAATGGATCCCAAAATATTACAGACATTATCAAGTCAAATGAGATTCTTTTATGATTGTTATCGAAGACAGTCGGTTTCTTTGACCTGAAAGGTCGTAGCCCCTGCTACCTTTCAAAATTCAAGAACACCTAACTGTGATCCCTATCACAGTAGGTATTTTAAAATTTTCAATACATTTTTATAATTTTATCTATCGTATAATGCATCATTTGGTTTGGATACTTTTAAAGTAAACCAGTTGCATGACAAACGTGTCAAGGTCTGCGGAGTTATTTAAAGCTTCACGCAATTCCATTTTCTAGAGTCGGGATTTTCTCCCCTTTCAAGACCAAAAATAGCTTTTACAACGATGCAAGACTATTATAGACTTTGCTTTACATTTTCATAAGTCCAAATCCCCTTTTAATTAAGAATAAGAATAATATGGTTTTATTTTCTCCACACCATATACTCTTACAACAGTTACAATAGGTACTTAAATCTACATAATTTTATGTGGGTGAAAATACGGGTACCCCTCAGCATTTGCTCCAACAGCTCGAGTGTTGGAGCGCTGGTTTTAAACGGCGCCATACCCGTTGTGGCGCAGCACTTGCTGCGACACGCGTCTCATTGCACAAATAACTTATTAGATAATAAACCTCTTATCTAGCTCCAATAAAGCTGATACCTATGTGACTCTCTGAGACTCCATATTCCAAAGGGTACGTCTTCGTCGAAACGCACACGCAAGTTCTTAACTAAATCGTATTATATTCTATTCAAAAGGAACTGAACTGAAGTCGGGGGTGGATTTCTGATTGGATGCTGACCTTTTAGAGAGGCTTACATCCCTAGCGGGAAAGTAGGTTGTACCATGCGCCTCCGATGTTCGCAAATGTCAAAGGTCATGTGCCAATTCTGAATCAGGGATGTATATTTATAGTTTTCGCGGCCTATTGTCCAATCTAATAGTAAGCATTTTGAATGGTTGTCAGACTACTTGGTTAAGCACACGTCAATTTCGCCCGCGCCCCGACGCCGCCTCGACGCCGCCCCGACTTTGCTGTTAGCGACCTGTCTTAGGCATGTCGCTAACAGAAATGAAAGTCGAGGCGGGGGAGTGGCGCGTGCGCTGATCTCGTTGAAAAAGTTAAAAAACAAACAAAAGTCAAGAGTCAAAGCGCGGGCGAGGCGGAGGCGCGGCGCGGGCGAGGCGCGCGCCCCTTCCGCGACTCCTAATCACCCGTCTCTTCTCATCTTTTGAAGATGACATGTTGAATGAATGAAACAAGACATACACGCCCCCGACTTTGCTGTTAGCGACCTGCTTTACAATGCTCTTTTAGTTTGACATGCTCCTATTAATATGTGAATGGTAATTCTTAAATCTGTATACTTACTGCTAAAGTCTTCGATCAAGAATATTATAGATTTTGTGTCAGCGCAGCAAAACCGTCTCGATAAATAAGAGCTCAGGGCGGTTATTTAGCATTTGACGTTTTGTGATGAATGATCGTAAGTATAAGATAATGTTTTGACTTTATTACTAGGTGTAAAGGGTGTAATTTGGTTTAACTTAAAACTTTTTTGTGACGGGGACAGAATTAAGCTTTGATTTTGTACGTCACGCTATAATTATCTATAGTATTCTTGATCTAATGCTAAAAAAAAAATCTGAATGCTAAACTAATTAATTCTAAACTACGGTATCGTTATGATTAATACAGTCTTTTGATTCAATAATTCTAAAATCATCACGAGAAATAAATACTGGACCTTTTATAAATTAAACAAAAGGTAAGCGTTTAGAATGTTGATTTATAGATAGCCAAAATAATGGAAGTCATAAATTCATGAATGGAATTTCAAGTCTTGGGTCGGCCAATGGTTAATGGATATTATGTTTATGAGATACGATATTTATATTTCCGGGAAGCCCCTCTGATTTTAGGACTCGTTCTAAATAACTACAGATGTCGAGATGCGAAACCGAAGAAGCGCTTTCTTCGGTTCATGGTCATGCTTGCTTAGTCGCGGCTATTTAAGTCGTTACGCCATGACGGAGGCCTTATGGCGGCCTAAAAACTTCGTCACCAGAGATTGCCACTGACTCATACGAACTTACTTACCGAATGTAGGCAGCTGTTATTTGTTTGTGAGATGAACAGTTTGGCAACGCACCAGCAACATGTCATCGCTTCACTTCCAGTTGTTTATTTTGCTATTTCACGTTCCTATTTTGTATAAATCAAAACATCCTTTTCTATAAATGATAATCTATACTAATATTGAAAAGAGTGCCAATTTTTCAAACTCGTTTATATACAGAATAGGATTTACTATTTCGGTATAACACCTATCTAAAACATTATTAATGGTTTGAAAGGTCCCAAAGGAACTGGCATTAAATGCATTAATGCAATAAAAATGTGTTAGTAGACTAATCTGGTTTTTTTTTATGGAAGAGGGGGCAAACGAGCAAGTGGCACACCTGATGGTAAGTGATTACCACCGCCCACAAACTACTAAAGCACCAAGAGGCACTGCAGATGCGTTGCCGGCCTTTTTCGGCCGGTTGATAACGTTTGAATGATTCAATATACGTCGACGGTTGAATTGTTCTAAATTGAATTCGAAAGATATTCTTGATCAAACATACTCGTAGTACCTATACTAATTTATCCGAGTACTCCTTGATTAGAGACTAGAAAAATATGAAATTATCCTATTGAATTTGTCATCAGCACCGACCATGACCTGAAGACTGAGGTATTCAGTTTAATTGTAGTAATAATGGCTAAGTATCGTCATGCACGGTGATAACTGCCATGATAATGATAACATCGAGTGATGAGTAGCCTGATGATTGCTCATTACTAAGATAAGGGTTGCCCTTATGTGTTTTAATGGTCAGGATTACCGTTACCAAGCTAACTGAGGATCAATGAAAGAGCAAGGCACGAATAAAAACCCTTTTTTGCCATGTGACAATAAGTGATTACGAGGTATGATAATACGAGTTATTAGGTAACAATACGAGGGAAGCTGTTCTACGGTAAGTGCTACCGACTGACTAAATATATAGTTGTAGTAACTGTTATGGGCAGGCATTGAGGGTGTCTCTACACGTATATAGTATTTTGTATTTTACTCAACCCATTTGACAAAAAAATCATACAGAAAAAAGTTCCCACGGTTTAGAACTTGCCAAAATTCATTCTAAATGTGATATTGAAGCATGCAGGTGCATTGACAATACTTCAATTGTTGGTCCCAGAAAATATACTCCACAAACTCCACTTTAATTATCCAGCATCCTTGTATTGTTGGATAACGGGATGCTATTCAGTAAAATGACACGATTTTGTGCGTGTTTTTAGGATGTCTTGATGGGGATCAAATTTTTTTAGAAGCCCACTCGAATTCAGTTGTTGTTTATACGAGTTATGTTAGAATACGTTTCTGCAGAAATTCACATATTTAGAGCATTTTGAAGAACCGTTTTTAATGTCCTGGTTCTTCATGTTATCACGAAGAAATAGAAGATAGTAGAGCTACTCTCAAGACTATTCTATGTAATGCTAGTGGTCCTCTTAAATACTTTTAACTTTGACTAAGATATCCACGAAAAAGTTTTGTAGCTCTCTGTTCGGACCTTCTTTATATCCTTTAAACTGCTAATAGTAAAACCAGCAATACTGCCGTACCCTAAGCTGCTCGAACTACGTATACTAACTGCGGAACATGCCCGCTACCTGCTGGCAGAGATCCAACTTTTGTTTAGATTTCCTGTGTGTACGGTAGACGTGTTTTGCGTGCACACTATATCATCGGCTTGTCTTTTATTTTAAGTTCTTTTCGCTCAAGCTGACGATAGATTTGTTGAGTTTTTTATCAGGCGAGATTGCATTTCTTTATTCAGATTACAAATTGCTGTTTTGAAAGCTTTGCATGCACTCAACTTTGATATAAAAGTCAGGCTTGAAAGCCTCATCGATTGAGGCGTTTCAGTTTTGGTTTCAGTACCTACATGAAATACAAATAAGTTCATCATCATCATTCATCTTATGCTATATGTTGGCCTCATTCTGTTACACCACTCATTCCGGTCCCGTCTTTCACGCATCCAAAAATTATATAATCGTTTTCAATAAATCATATTTCTATAATATGGCGTACTTCCTCTAATTATCTGCTCGAGATCTCTAAAATTGAAGACGCTTTCACGTGTCACGCATCGAGCATCTGCTGCAATTTTACGCATTATTTCTATACCGTGTATTATAGGTCAGCCTAATCGGTGCACCCTTTGCTTGGCAACAGTTGTTTTTTTCCACCTAACGGTAGTGGTCGACTCAGGTAGATGAGATGCACCCGGCAATTCTGAGGATCTTCTTTGATTTGTCGTTTCTTTGAACTTTCTCGCTGCCACTTTATTTATTCCCGACCTTTTATGTAACATTGTAACTTACTCGAACATTACCTGCGTAGTTTAACTTGTATGTAGTTCTGGTATCTTATATCTTATATTCACTTGCGAAGAAACCTAAAAAAACATCGACGAAACCTCTTTAAGAGGACTAACCTCTTTCGTTTTCTCTTTCGTCGATGTTTTTGTACCTACAACGAACTGCATTTTTCGCTTATTCTAGAGCTAAGACTCCAAATGATTTTTCCAAGACTGCTTCAGGCGCTGCTGAGATGAGATGCTTTAGATATGAATGGCCTACGTCAGTCTAGTCTATTATGTACTGTTTCAAATTATGTATGCTAAAGTACGCAGTTTGCATTCTTTTTTTTTCAGAAAACTAAGTATGTTAAAATCAATAACACTATTGCCGTTTGATAAAATGGTAACATCTGTCAAAAAGTCGCCCACGCATTTTGTTGTAAGGACGCGTGGCCAACAAAGAGTCCATGTCCATCGTCCGTGACTAAGGGCCCTTTCTTCTTCAGTTAATTACCCAGCAATTAGATGACAACGGAGTAACGTTACATTGAATAGCGCCCGGTCTTCTTTGTTTGGTGAAAGTAAAAGTCTAAAACGGCGGCGCCCGTTTATGGCTGAAAACTGTTACGTTTATTGGCCATAGTTAGGACAATGCTTTGTCTCAGGGCGAGCTGTTTGCGGAACTGATATTATGGGCGAGATACAAATATTATTAAGGAAATAATGACAAGCAGGTGATAGTAATGATGCAGCTGCATTTACTGCAACATATTCTCTGAGCTTTTATGTTAGGTACTCCTTTGTCTTACCGCTTTGGTCTGACTAAAAAATCTTGCGACTAAGAAATAATGCGCAGGAATTTCTTATAAAATAAAAAGTAATTCTCGTTCGTGTTTAATTGATGTACAACAAGAAAGAATCCCACAACATTACACACGTCCCGCCTAATTAGATACGATTTACACGATAAAACAATATGCTTTATTAAAACCCTTGTAGCAACCAGAAGTACAGGTTATCGAGAACATAGCGCACGCGCACAGAAGCGTTCCCGTTCCATTCCTGTCGCGCGACGACCCATTTATTGTATCCGTCTCGACAGCCCTTTAGGGCTTCCACCATCATCAGAAAACATACTATTTTACGAGAATATTGCAAAATTCGCCAAAGAAAATAATAATTAAAAAAGATTAACAGATGCGTTAGGCAGATGAAACAGCTTACAATTAAATACGTAGTCGTGGTTTCTGTGTTGTATAGCTAAGTGATATGTTTTGTGACAGCCCTGTGACGACATATGAACTCCCTGCTGCGCAAGGATGATAGAATAACAGACAAAGGACGCTTGTCCGATCCGATCCGATTTGACATCGAATATTCCAGATTATGAGGTTCTTTGATGTGGTCGCTTTGATTCAGGATGAGGAAGCAACTGTTGAAGCGTATAAGTATCGTGAATTTATGACTTTGTTTGATAAATTTTTAGTTGAAATTCTAAAGCTTTAAATTTACGAAGCTTCTAGTGATAAGAACCTACTGTTTCTTGGATGGAATAAATATTATTTTCCACAATGATTTTCCAATGACGCGGAAAACTTGTGGAAAAAATACGCCTACAAGGTAGGTCAGTTAGATGCACTTATATGCATTATACGCACAAGTATGGTCAGGTTGGATGACGTGGGCCTGTGACTATACTGGAAGTGTGACTCAGTGATGAAGCTACTTATTTGAACTGTCGAATGTTACGTGTCATTCAAGGCAAACCATGTTATTATCTTACGCCTGTAACATGTCTATATCGAGACTTAACAACAAAGATGGTAAATGAATGCAAATTGGGTATTTGTTGCAGTAAACATATGGTAAAAACCGTGAAAATTTTGTTCTATTATAACCGCTACTTACTTTTTGAGGATATGTAATATTTTATCTTAAAGAACTTTGTATCTGCTTTAGTCCATACGATCAATCGTCATATCCTAAAATAGTATTGATTCATCGAAGTGAAGTGAAATTACTCAACTCGAAAAGGCTTGTTACTGCCTACTCAAAACCCTGAAAATAAGACATATTAATTTGTTTTACCAACACCGAGTGAGCCTCCAAGTGAGTTATTTGTTGAAATGAGAAGAACCACGCTTTGAGAGGGTTCATTTTCTCTGTAGGTAACTAGGTAGTAAGTTCGTGTAAGTTATTGGCCAACCCTTTTTTTTTTTATTTATATAAGGGTTTTGTCGCTTAGCGACCACATTTACTCGTGATGGTGTTCTTAGACCGTTTTAAGGCCTCCGTTGTGGCTTTACGTACCCTCCGAAGCTCAGTTATTAATGCCACTAGCGGTCACCCATCGGTCGGAACGTTACTAAAATTAGTAAAAGTTTCTACAGACTAAAAATAAATGAGAGCTCATCAGTTAGTCATTATGCAACCCAGCTCCAGAAACGGGTCGTGATATACGGGTGAATAGAATGGCCTGAGATATAGGTCGCGATTGCTGCTCACACGTGCAAGCTGTAAATAAAACTGCGTCTAAAACTCTGACGAAGGGTCCGTTCTACTTGTTCAACTTGTCAAACAATTCAAAATTTTGTGATGGAGGAAGATACTACTCGCACAAACCAACATTTATACTTGTAATAAAGTTATTGATCAAACTAGATAGTGTACCTAGGTACAATTCCATATCGATTCGTCAGCTATCATATTTGTCAACAACCTAGACAAATGTGATCGTCCCACAGCACATCCAGTGTAGACAAATGATTATCCTTCAATGTAGACAAAATGTCCTGATGTGTCTCTTAGGCCTTTTACATCTATATTAGATGATTCATACAGCGTCAGAAGGCAATCTATGCCTACACTTAACGGGACGCTGTAGTGCCTGGGACATTGTTTGAGATGGAATAGGCTTGCCCAGCACCTAAACCATCCTTTCCTCTCAGCTTAATCAGCCTGGCCCACAGGAAAGACGACGTCAATACGTGTGGAGCTGACTAAGCTGCTGGTTACCTCACAATGTTTTCCTTCACCGTGATGTCTCTACAGGGTCAGTTTTCAAACCATACGGCATAGCTGCGAACTCGTACTGCCTGCTGGCGGTGATTAAAAGTGAGTACTACTAGTAGATCTATAGGCATCTGTTCCATGGTATTGCATTATGCCAGCACCCGGACGTTAAAACACAGCCTTTATGTCTAGCATTTTAATCAGAGTAAGGAAAACGGTTGCATAAACTAATTACTTTGTTACAGATCGGTAGGACGGTAATATAGTTTCTGATTAAACTGAACACTGCTCTGTTTATCTGTCTTAAGTTATGCTAGATAATTAAATATAAGTGCTTAAATATTTTCAGGCTGTCAAAATCAGTGGCGTAGCTAGGTAGCCAAGGGCCCTGGTGCAAAATAAACCGGGGCCCTAATTTAACGGTTTAGGTTTTATCAAGTCAAAATATGCAGGGTGTGGCAAAATGTTAACGTAAGTATTTATTAATGTGTAAAAACTTAAGATTTGATTCGTCATTTTCTGGGTAACTATTTCAAAAACGAATAATGCAGTTGTTTTTAATTTACAAAATAATCATACCTATAGTTTCCTAAGAACAAAACCTTCCGGACTCTCGGGACTCAGAGTCCGAGGGCCCCTTGAGCTTGGGGGCCCCGGTGCACTGCACCGCCTAGCCATTCGGTAGCTACGCCACTGGTCAAAATACAGGAACATCAGAAAGGAACAACATGAATTATAAAAATATCAGTAATTGGATTCCTTGGTGCTGCACATCTGAGATTTTGCTAGAAACTATTTTATGACGCACCCTGTAGAATATGAAACTAGTTTCATACATTCGTGATTTTTGTTGCAAATTCTATCATGTACACAGTACAAAACAGTATATATGACCTTAATTTTGTCACTCTGAGGGAATTTAAAAGAACTGGAAGTAGCTAAACTAAAACAGTGACGTCATCGATGTCCCATATTCCTATAGGTCAAGCGATATGGTAATGGTACTCAACAAATTTTTCTATTTGGTCAGCTTTTAATTAGATACGTGCATCTACGAGATGTGTTTGTTTATCCCTGACTCTAAAGGGATGTTGCTAATTGGTTGTGGAAAATTATTGCCTGGTACAGTTCTTGCAACGGATCTAGGCATTCGTGAAGTTAGCCGTTTGTCTGCGCAGAACACAATTTTATATGAAAAAGCGTTCACTGCGCAGACAAACTGCTAACTTCACGAATGCCTAGATCCGTTGGGCGAAGTGTAGTTGTAAACTCAAATGATTCACAATGTTTACTGATGATCTAATAACATTATTTAGTTGAATACATATCATGCTACTGCATTCTGTGGTTATAGTATTTATAGACTGGAAAAATTATAACGTACTAGCTAAAGCGCGCGGCTTCGCCCGCGTGGTACCAAAATTTTGAAATTTTCGCGCCCAGCGTTGCTTAACTTTGTTCCCCATACAAACTTGCAACCCTTATTTTCTCGCCTCCTTATGATTATTTACAAAAAAAAGTAGCCTATGTAATGGCGTATAATCTTTATCCATGCCAAATTTCAGCTTAATCTGTTCAGCGATTTCGGCGTGGAAAGGTAACAAACAGACAGACAGAATTACTTTCACATTTATAATATTACTAGCTGACCCGCGCGACTTCTGCGCATGACTAATTTTTTTGCGCAATTTTTCAAATTTTTTCTGTCATAAGAACCTTCTCCTGACAATAACAAACACAACAAAAAAAAATTGTGAAATCGGTCCAGCCGTTCACGCGTGATGGCGTGACCAAGGGATATAGAGATTCATTTTTATATATAGAGATAGTATGGATTAGTATGGATAGGTGCTGATATGACACTCACAATATTTACAATTAGTTAAACAAATAAAGGAATAGTTTGCTTTTCTCTTAGCGTTTTGTTGAAATAATGTTATAGCTATAGAAAGCTGTATATCACTTAGTGAAAAACTTGGCAAGCGCATTCAGAAACTATTGAATTTTGTTCCATAGACTGCAGTATCTCCCATGTGCAACGTAACCTTGTCCTATTTATTATAATTTAGTTTGCAGGTCCATCTTTTAACTATTCTGTTTACCAATCAGTTCAGTGGCGGTTAAGTTAGTTGCTTGTGTCTTCAACTCATGTAACCTATTGTTTATTTCTATATTTGGTTGATATTTTGTAATTTTATTAAAACACACATCCTCTCTACCAAATGACTCACGTCTGAGCTCACTCTGACGTCAACAATGCAACTAACAAAATTATTTTACTGGAATCCAGCATTCGAAGCGTAGGCGATTATTCTGTTCAAAATTAAATTACAAGTACTACCTAATCACTTGTATAGATTGAAGTCTGACGACTGTTCACGCAATTTTATCCCTCAGGCCACGCAAAGAGTTACATGAAGTATTTGTATTGTAATTGTCGCGTGTTGTATGTCCGACGCCGACGCCTTGCCGCAAGCGCCTTCCGCGTTGATTGTGGAAAGAAAATGCGCTCGGGCAAATGTATCGCAGACCTAAACGTAAATTGCATTTTGTGAGTCACGCGAGCCACAGTGAACACAATCTAACATCTGAATATATCACTCCAGCTTTATACTTCTCAAACCGATATTACTATTTAAATTCCTTCAAAACAGTATTGGAACAGTGTTTGAATAGTTGAAATAGATGAATCTTGCTTAAACTTCAATAGCTAACTTCGTATAGCGAAATGCTTTTTATTAAATTTAATCCTAATGTAACTCTAGAAACGTCGTAAATAAACTAATTAATTTAGTTGAAAAGCGTTCGAAGTGACAAAGGGGAGCTCAAAGCTTACAAAGTTCCGATAACACCCCCGTAGCGAGCCGTAGCCGTGCTCTACGACAGTCGAACGCTGGCGTTGGAGAAGGTTGCACGCGTCAGTCTCATCCGCTCCGCTTTACCATACGCACGCACCCTCTGCCATGTGAACCTTCTGTGACAGTTCCATACATTTGACATTCAAATTGGAAACAAAAACAATCTTATTGTTATGTTTGATAATTTGGATTTCATGCATGCGCAAGATTATGGAGTTTGTTAGACGTGAGAGTCAGCCTTACCAGTGAAGTGATACCAGTGATGGATGTTGTGGTAGAGGTTCCAAAGCGGCAAGATTAACTCGTACGTGGAACTTGGGGAGCGAGCGGCGCCACCGCGGGGTGTGCGCCGCCGCCAATTTATTCGCGGCTGGAAGAAGACCATGGGGGTCATATCCAAAACCTTCGGCGTCGTCTTCAGTCTGTAAGTCTATTTGTATCTTCATGACCTTGAATGAAATAGTTCCCAGGATTCCAAGAATAGTTCTAGTATTACCAAAAATTACGAGAATTGTCTTAATGTCTTGATTTCCAAATTTTATGAGTGCTATTACTACTGGGCTAATGTTTCCTCCGAAATTCTCCACTGATCCATGTTTTCAGTCTTCGTAAATCAGTCTAAATCTGTAGATCTATCTCAATTTAGAAAACTCTATCACGTCATCTGCGCATAATTTCTTTGCAGCTGGCAATAAACGCCCATTTTAACTTTACTCTCGTCTTTACGGCTACAGTGTTTATACTTGCGCAAGCGCCCTTATTCGCACGCATCAACTCGTGCGTGCGTTTATCAACACTCTTCTACTGTATATTTTAGTCTGTTTTTTTTTTAATTAAGCTTTTTAGGTTTTCACTAATATTCAATAAAACTGCTCGCTTGGGGCTTCGCTCGCGTTGAACTAATGTAGCCTGATATTCAGTAATGCAGCTTCAGGAAGCGTATCAATAGTTCTTCTACCCATTATACCTACACTCAACAAACTCACAAAAATGCTTATAATACTAGAAATATATTATGCTAAGTCATATTAGAAAAAAAACTTTACTCGAGTGAACCTGCGTACAAAAATTGTCGATGGTGTTTTGAGTCTTCATTCACCTCATAGTTCGTTTCCGTATATCTCACGCACTCAATGCTTATGCAAAAATTACGACATGTTCATCTGTCTACGCAATTACTTTAAGTTTGATATATCCACCCTTTGTTGTTTCGTTCTCACAGTTAAAAACTCATTTGTTTGTTAAACTTTCGCCTGGCCTAATTTTATTGTACCTCTGATAAGAGTTAAGTTTACTCATTACTTAAAACTGCAATGCAAATGGTGATTAGTACAGATACGACTAGTTAAGTATGTTTGGTTTAGTTAAAATGTTGATGAATTTAATAAGATAATCGTATAAAGTACTTTATGGTGTTACTTATTTACAATACAAAAATAATACTGCGATAGCATTGAGGTAAACTTGCAATAATATTGAAAACAATTCAAATACATAACCACGAAAATAACATGTCGTAGTTAAACAGGAAATTTACTTATTTAGAGAAGAAAATGCAATAAAATTGCAATAAATTTTATGTTACTTATGAATGACAACCAAAATATTTTCATTCCATACTTACATAGGTATAAAAAAAATAGGTATTTACACTTTTACTTCATGATACTTCTGATAAACATACATCACCGCTCAAGCTCTTATAAATAACAAATTCAATTCATAATAACTCCACCAATCGTGACGAATCTGACAGTCTCCAATATAATCTATCTGGCAGCAACAGTATAGCACGCTGCAATTACCGGCAGGGTGCATTGTGACGTCATAGCTTGGCCAACGGTTTCCAGCTATCGAGCGATATCTCTAAAATTAATAGTCTACTGTTCCGTAAATGTGGAAATGCTCCAATTTATCTGACAATCTATCGCTGAACCTTGACATGATACGTTTCAGCTCCAATTTGTTGAAAATTTTGCAAGCCTTACATTTTACATGTTTTCTGTCTGATAGATGAGAACTTTGAATAAACAAAACAACATCAGCACATATCTTCAGTTACTTGATTGGACATATTGACAGACAGAAATATACAAGCACATAAATAAACGGAGCAACGAAAGCATACTTCATATGTGTCATACTTGAAGTCATGAGTAAAGTAAATAACAAAATGATCCGTAAACTCCTACGACCTCCAACCCATAACTTGGAAACTCATCATGCGGGCTGGATTAAACATCAAAGGTTGAACTAATTTGAGATGGTAAACAAGCTGATTTTGTGAAAAGTGTCTGTGACCTTTTAAAGAAACTCAGCCCACTCAAACCCGAAACCCACATTTATGTGCTTCTACATACACGACCCTTGACACATATTGGTAAGCTTTGACATTTACACGTTTATGTTGTACCCACGTAGGATATATGTAGAGTACTCTGTGTCCCAAAAATCGTATTCACTTCCGAATATTCGAAATGATGATTACCATGTTTCATAATCACGAGAGTGCATGATAAACATTTTGTTTCCACGTAACAAACCCAGTGATTAAAAACAAATCATCCAGTTGTGCCTTAATCTTCTGTAGAAAGTGGTCTAGGGTTGCAAGGCGGCGTTCTTCAAAGATATTTTAGGATGAACGTTTGTAAAACCGAGGTGTTTAGTCAAAAGACGAAAGCTACTTCTGTTTTGATGTTTGAGTCAGGTATAATGGTAGGCTCGGCTCCTTTCTAAGCAACATAGTATCTTGTTTCGCTTGAGCTTTCTTTTTAAAGATGTTAACAAAGATCTTGAAATCGTTTAAAGGTTGCCCTTACTTGTTATTGAGTTTTAAATTTAAGATCATGATGAAGCTTTAAAATAAAACATTATTCTAGAGTTTTATGAAGCAAATAATGAAACCTAAGAAAGTCATAAAAATCAATCAAAACCCCAAGATTACAATCAATATTCATTACTTAGTTACCGACGCCTAAAACAAACTTCGTTAAAGTGCGAGTTATCTACATCTATTGGTTTTAAATTAACAATGACACGATTTAAAGTTTACGACTATCGTAAATCTTGGCTCTTTTACGCGTATCTTGGTTCTTTGGTACATAGTTTTTCGTTCCGTGATCCTATATCGTTAGTCGCGGCCGACCAATCAAATCGTCGTAAACTGTAATGGTTTCGGTCGTAATCTACTCGATATGGGAACTTTGGTTGCGAGATACCTCGGATGTTAATAACAAGCGCGAATTTGAGCCCTATTCTGTTACATTAATGACCACTATTAGATAGATCAGGGTCTGGTCGGACCATATTTGGACGCATTCTCGTCGGTACGTTTAGGCAAACACCGTGCAATAAGCACGCGTGGAGAATCTTTATTTCTTCACACTCGTTTTGAATTTGTTCACACTCTTCATGGCTTTTAGACAAGAGCTTAAACTCTAATGTTAACTCAATGTAAGGTATTCTTGTAATCAAAGATTTATATGGTCATCTGTAAAGGGATGAACATATTTTTTTAAATGATCCAAAGCTCAATCATCATTTTGTAGCTAATAAATTTGTATCCATTTCCTTCTCATTTATGCATTTTTCCGTATTCAAAAACTTAAAAAATACATTGTAATTGATATTATTGTCTCATGCTGTACCCAAGTGCTGGACAATAGCATCCAGACAGTGGAGGCAGTGGCTTGGAATGGCATTGTGCGACGACATGTCTAACTGGTGTGCCCAGCGTGTCTGCCCAAGGACCCGAATCACCCGAGGGTGGTAATACAATACATTAAAATTAGTTTTTTGTATGTAAAAAAGTATTTTCGCAATTTGCCGAAAATTTTGCGAAGTTAGTCAAAATAAACTAGAGATTGTGCTAAGATGGATGTCTTTTTAGGAATTGTATGTTTTAGATGACTTCAAGATCATCTTTTACGGTAAAGATTTTTTAAGGTACAATCCTTACCTGCGTTTCAGGTAAAAAATGTATACCCCTGATAGCTGCGTCCGCATTTCGTTCGATACATGCCATGAGGCGACTGATAGTACCCATGATTAAATTTTATGAATATTTTACAGCTATACAACAATATTTTTGTATCAACTCGCGTGTTAGTTGATAGTAATCTAACAATAATTATCATAATTAAAACTTGACGTCACTACCTTGGAGTTTCATTAGAAGGTTTGTAAAACAATGGAGACCTAAATTTTTTATCTTTTACACAGCACTGATGCATCAAAAACGATGTCGCAATTAATGCACTGTCTTGTCTTAATTGTTGTATGTGCAATGAGTTTTGAAACATACATAAATTCATCAGCTATAAAACAGGCCTTTCTATTGAAAGCTCAGCTCAAATCTTCTTCAACTAGTAAGGTATTTTCAAAATCTAATCACCATGTGTTTCCTTTTATTTATACAGTGTTATAATAAACAAAGGCGCAGCTGCCTCTATTGGTAGGAGACTAGGAGTGTGCCGCAAATCGGTCATCGGCCTATGTTTCCTGTCATTAATATTACTCATTTTGTTTATAGATTTGTTTGTTTTATTATGTTACTTTAAATTATCTTCTATTGTTTCTTAATCTATGAGTAGTACGTTGGACTAAGCTTATCGTGAACTATTTTAGTTTTCCATTGAACTAAGCACATATTTGTATAGTAAGTATATTATGTATGCTTATTCAATGTTCTTTAAATTGCAATGCATACATTTGTTGTTATTTCCGCCTGTTCAAGGTTCTTTAATTTGTCGACCCTCACTTTCTTCGCTAAAAACGTTATGAACGTTACAGCATATGTCCAGGCGTAATTAAGTGATCCGCATCGCAAATGTAGGGGGTCATGAGTCATGGGCCACCATATCCTGAGTCCCCTATCCTTTACCTCCATAGTATTGTGTTCGCTTCCGGTCCAGACCGACAAATGCACTACATAAACTTTTAAAGCTTTTTAGGCTCTATTTTATGATCTGTACGAACTAAATTGCGTTGGCTGGGGGGCTCCTGCTTAATTGCCAGGATATTAAGGTCTAAGGGCTCGAGCGTTTTCATTAGCGCTTCGTTTGCTGCCCGGTCAGTTTTATTGTTCGTAAATTAAATAGCTTCGTGTTATATACGAGGGGAAAATTAATTAAAAGTACGATGAAAATGCACATAAGTACTTTTTTATACATAGTGTAAAGCTTGGGAAGTGTTTTGATCTAAGTATATGAAATTTCAAATAACAATATATTTTTTTGTAACAGTAAAGAGTAAAATACAGACAATCCTAATAGAGATACCAACAGACAATACCCTATTTGAAACAAATATATTGAAACAATTTGCATAGATAAAATAGTCCCACGTCCCACACAAACAAAAGCAGCGATATTTTCAAAGCTTTCAGAGCGACCTCCCGCTGAAAGATTTATTATCTCCCACGCAAGGTCGTCAATATAGAGCACAAGAACAATAGTGCTAATAGAGTAAACCATGTGTATGAATGCATATATTAATTTGTCTGTCCGACGGATGCCGGAAGTCCTTCATCACGTTCTAATTGGTTACGAAGCCTTTCGCACTTACTTATTTTGTTGCGCTTTTTGTTGATAAATGATCTGAACCTTGACTTATATGTTATTTTTTTTTTTTAATCAAATAGGTCAGCATTTGACCTCCCTCTGCCTGATGTTAAGCAGTAGTGAGGTCTAAGATGGAACATGCTTTCCTAGAAGGAACCTATTTACTTTTGATTTAAAGACCCCTATATTGTACTTTTCGGGAAATACGGTACCCGGCAATGAGTTCCACAGTTTGGCAGTGCGTATGAAAAAAGTGGACTCAAAACGCTTTGTACGAACTCTGGGAATATCAACCATTATATTCATATGTTGGGCTTGAAATTAGAGCTTCTTTGAAAATAACGCTTAAAACATCTAAATCAGGGTTAAACAAAATTATTGTAAACAATATTGTTGATAACACGTGTTATTTTAACGTGGGTCATATATTCTTTCGTATCATATTCATATCAAAGTAAACGGTTTTACCTATGGCTGCTATGCTATCCTTCTACAACGAATGAGGCGGTAGATGTTATCAAACAGGCCCATGGTTTAATTTTTGTTGCATTTGTGCAACATCTCAATTTAACGCATATTTAAGTTTCGTACCTGCAACCCATTATTATATCACGTTAACTCGCGGTGCTTTTCAATTTATAAAATTCCGAGAAACATGGTTCTTAGACGAGAAAAAAAAGGATCGTGGTGATTGATTAACAAAGTTAAAAAGATATATTACAAGCAATATGGCTGCTCTAGAATTAGTTTTTATAAAATGCTCTTTTAAAAGCTCTATAATTTGCCATATAATGTTTTAAAAATTAAGATTAGCCAAACTTTTGTTGCCAGGATGTATACAAGATAATGGTTATCATAAAATGTTTTTTCTATGGTCACATTACATCGAGCAATATATACTAATATTATAAACTTTGTGTTTGTAGTACGCTTTGACCAGGGAAACAGATTTGGATGAATAAAATATTTAACTTTTTCATATATTGAATGTTTGTACCACAAGCGGAAATTAGTCTCAATTATATTATGTAGTTTTACACAGACTCTTTTGTTATTTCTGTCTCGTATTGTCTATGTCTGGTCCTGCGAATTCAAAAACAATACCCATTGACAATGTGACATTGCAAAAATTATGTTCGCCAAGGACATCTGCCGTTTCCTCTAGTTCATTGTCGACGATAACCATTATGCATTTACTATTTAAAATATAGCCTTTAAACCCAATTTTTGACTCTTTTTACTTTTCTATTTCAACTTTGAAGTACCTACCTAGTACTTTTTTATTTTTAGTAAAACATCAATTTCAATTCGTTCTGTGTAAACGGCATTGTTGTAAAATAAGATATTACTTACGTTATTATACCTATTATGAAAAGTAAACATAATAAATAATAGTTCGTGGCCTTGGTTACATAAATAAATGTTCGGAAAATAATAGTAGCTACATTAGGAAAATTAACATAAGTATGATTAGCACAAATTAGATTCTACAGGAAATACTGAAAGACCCAAGTGGCTAGTCACGTTATACCTAACCTGATTTATACCTAACCGAATGCATCTCGTGCTTAAAATTAGAGGATTATAGTCAGAATTGAGATAAAAACTTTGACTAATTTTACCAACACAGTGACGTCGATTCTGTTGTGCACTGATTAAAGTTAACTAAACTAAAATGCTTCATTCGTATTTTGTATACGATAAAGTCCATAATAGAATGACTATTACAGTGACGTTTCTAAAATTACTTATTTTTAGTCAAAATCAAGTATTTGTGGGTAAAATTAGTCAACACCATTTTGCTTGCTGTGTCTATCAGCTGTTACAAAAGCTCAGAGAAGCCATTTTGATTATAATTTTAGTAATGTCACTTTTGGTGACATGCCGTTTTCGTCTTTATTGAGAACAAAATAAGAACGTTCAAGTAATTATGATTTAACCTGCCTGATACATACTTAATATCATTTTGTAATGCAATTTACTATATCTCTTCTAGATACACCACTGCAAATTATGCATTACAATACATTTTTATCTGTCTAGTAAAAAATACCAGAAAAACTTTGTCTTCAAATGATACCCGTATTCACCTAATAATATATCAATGTCTAATGATTGTTGTACTAACAAACTTATAGGTATTCGTTAATTTGACCATTCGCGGAAGTCATTTGGTGCAGATATTGAGCACGTAGAGTTACAATAATTTGTTTAGAGATTAAAATTGTAAGTTTCGTGAGGTCGCTTCAATGTCGACTCCTTAATTTACTTTTCGGTCATTCGACACTGAAACAAACCCTATTGTTATAGAACAATTGGATCTACGTGTAAATATTGGAGGTTTTCAAGGAAGTAATGCGATACTTTTTGTCCCCCAAACCTTATCGAATTACGAGAATAGTCAATACACTTATTATAAAACCTTTTTATTGCATTTGGATATTAATTTATATTCTTCCCATTTGTCTATTTTTGAAAATGAATGTTCTTACTAATAAAACTTGATATCATTCATTATTTTATACCAAAACAGACAACATTATGGCTCGAGGTGCTGTAGAATGTTTCAAAATTTAAGTAAAGGTTTATCCAGATGCCGTTATTATTTGATTCGTTGGTTTAGTGGTGCGGCTTCGTGCCGCGGGCGGGCGATGATCACCAGTCATTACAGAACTGAGGGACCCTAATTAGAGTTCTCTGGTGTCTAATGCATCAGCAATTTGGATCACTATCATATTTTTGATCTTATGGAATGAGGAAAATCTTCTTGAGGCTCAATTCTATGATCGTTATTTCAAAATATCGGTTCCAAAAGGATGGAATTTGGAGCATACTTTTAAGTCGCTGTAGGCAAAAGTTAATTACCTACCTACACTTGAGAGCACAGTAAAAATCTTATTTATTTAGTTTATGAACAGCTGTAGAGATACTAGATAAATTATTTAGCTGGTGTAACTACATGCCTACTTAAAAGTAATTCTATAAGACTAAGCAAGTAAAACTGACGACAACTCTGCAACTAAACTCAAAGTAGACGCATTCGTAACAGTGAAAGTACGCCATTACTCTGTGTACCTGGTCATTAACGTCCCTTCGGCATTATCTCGGCTACCTCAACAAAACAATGAGGCAAGCCTATCGGGACCAACCTCTGTTAATTGAATAACCGCCTCACTTCTGCCATGTCATCCTCTGCTCTGCCACAGTAATGAGACGTCAGTATCATCAGTTTATCTATGCTTTTGTGAGACAGGAGTTGGGTCTCTGAACGTTATGTTATTTCAAAAGCATATTATTTGGTCCTGTATGGTACCTAATGTGTATGCTCAAAATTCTTTTGTTAGTGGAATTTTCTTATTAAATTAAACTTAAACTAACTCTTATACGACGACACAAATCAGTATGATCTTCTTCTCTAGTTATCTCGTAAGCAAGTATTTAAAGCTTTGCAAGCTTAACTTTTTAAAATGAAACATCAATGAATTTGAATTGTTGCTCTCTTATGTGGTAACTTAGCTAAGGCTGATGCAGTGATGTAGAGGCTCGGACGTCGGGCGTGCCCCGCACACCTGTTGGGCGCGAGGTGCGTGACCGGCGCACGCTCGCCTCGGGCGCGGACGCGTGCGCGTGCTCAGACCTCCGGGGAAATGCCTCTGATACTCATTAACTCGAGTTTTGGTCATCTCCGTCCCTCAATACCTACAGGACCCGCTGGATGCTTGTGTAATGACTGAGAAGTTATCTCATAACGCCACGCCCACCGACATTTCTGTATTTGAATTCGCCTCTTTGTTCCCGTTTTCATCCGTGATCTCGAGCAATTTCAGGTCATTCCCATCGCTGAGGCCTTGCGCTAACGCTGCTTTAATGTTACCTCAATCACCCCTAGCCTTCGTTTGTAATGACAAATCGATCTGGTTAACAATGCCGGCAATCACTTGCGGTATTGGGCACGCGTCATAATAATGTGAATAGTAATAGATAATCAGGTATTGAAGGTTCCACTTTAAAAGGGCTTGTACGTGTTCGCCATTGCAGCGTTGCTATTGTTTTAAGAATTGCGCCGAAAAGTTTGTTATGGCTATGCTGGTTACCAGGCGCGGCCATAAAAACAACAACGAGTAATTCCAAACATTATCGGCGATCCGAATGTATCTCGAGGCGGTGCTTGTGGCGTGTCCTCACGTCCACCAGATATTCATATACCTTGGACTTCTAATCTTTAAGTCAGTGGGAAGATTATAAATAATATAACGAATAGCAAATAATAATGAACAATCGTTTTTTATAGTCACTAACTTGAAAGTGTCTAAAGCTTCGTTTCGTTAGCTACAGAATAAAGAGATGCGCACGCGCACCTTTCAAATAAAAATCTAAAGCACCGAATCACAGAGACAGATATCAGCAGTACTGCGTCACACAAGATAATTTGAGTCTTTTGCCTCGGATCATAGACCCAAATGAAATTATTACACTAATTACCGGATCTTGCTCACGAGCGGAGGGCGTAGCTCTCCTAAATCGATTACGAGTATTACAGCCTAGAGCCTAGCCAGAGCCTTTTGTCTCTGTCTAATATGGGCCGGCCTTGCCGCTCTTTTCGGCCATAATCCATCATGGTTCATTGCACTTGGGGGACTTCTAAGATGTGGTTGTTTTGTAGATGGATATATGCTTACGATGCTTTACATTTGGAGGGAAAACACAACAACGTAAAACATGTCGTTTCTGCGATAGACAATCATCATTTTACTTTAACCCCAAAACATATCGCATGCTCTAGTAAGCAACGGAGTGTCCAACTTTCACACATTACCTTTTCATATTGAAATATTGTGGGACCATTAACATTTTGGCTTCACTTTTTTGCCACTTTCGACTTGCAAATTACTTTCATTGAAATGCCATGACATGTGACGTTGTGCTCTTTCGGTCAAAATGTTCGAAGTTATATTGGAAGTTCGTTGTGACTGTGGTTGTGACTTTACAAAACGGACGGTCTGGTTCAAACTACATTATTTTCACTATGCTTTGCAATCTTTGAGGTTCATTCACACATCACATTTGGAAAATCTTCATGAATCTTATAATGTGAATACCAATTATGCTTTGGGTTGGGTACAATTACAAGTTTTATTCCGTCCGAATTATCTAAGCAAATAACAGTTTTTATCAAGTCGTGCAAGCAATACTCATCTATCGTTGTCGGTTCAACTTCGAGTTCGATAACGTGGCACATTTAATTTATTGCTCTTACATAAACACTGTTATCATGTTGGTGTAATTTAGCCTAAATCTAGGTTCATTTTATCGTTTCTTACCTACTTTTTACTTGTTTAATATAAAAGTTAGGAAGGAGCTAGAAAGTTAGGAAAGCTAGGAATTTATTAAATAAGACCATGCAGTTCACTTTGAATCGCAACGTCCTTAGGATTCGTGATAATTAGAATCACCTGGCTTGATTCTAATTCTGTTAGCAGTGCAACTCCGCGAATTTATTAACAGATTCTTCAAATATTTTTAGCCTTTGAAGAATCTTACGCTTTGTTCATAACACTATTCGTAATACGAATAGTGTTATGAACGAATTTCGTATAGATTCAAAACTCTACAAGCCTCTGAACTCGCAAGATATTTATAGAATTAGTAGGTCGATGATACTGATATTTCAAAACTATATTACATTTGCAACATTTTTCTAATCTACTGTTGCGTTCTTCCTGCGTTTACTCAGAGCGGTCAATGTCAGATTAGCTGATGATTAGATACCAAGGCAAATATAACATCCTTTTGTTTAAGGTCATCTCTTCAGTAGCTTAGCGAAGCCATGAGCGGTACTTTCGAACATAATTCTTTCATTTTGCATTTGCATCAATGCATCAGAGGAAATCAATTCAACAGTTTTAAGCATAAGAACTGGAGAACCACAATTATGGAATGTTATTCCATATTTCAGTAATTATTTTCCTTATACATCTATTACGTCCATTGAACTCTTCAAATTAAATAACATTGTACCTTTTCAAACTACCATTTAACGTGTCTCTTAAATTAAATTTTTATAAGTGCAGTGCAACGTTAATAAATTAAAAGTAACTGTGATTTGTAAATCTCGCAAAATATGTCTGCTAATCGTGAGTTTGGACCAAGGGTGGGCCTAAGCATACTAGACCCTAGTCATCTTGAAGGAGCTTTAACGTACTCGTATCTAAACGAAGCAGACTCCCTAAGCCTCATTGGACATTCTCTCAGATCTTTAATCATTGAAGGTCCTTTGAAGATGGAAGACGGAAGTATTCTAAAGCACGCTCAAATATTTTAAAATGATGCCCATAATTTTGCACAAGTTTTCAATTAAGCATTTCATACGTTGCATTACATATTGATGTTGCCTATTTCGAACACTGACAGGCTTCACAACGTTTTCATTCTCCGTTCAGAGCTCTTGCTCGTACACATTTTCCGAAAGACATATGATTCAACGATCAGTAATATAAAGTACCTTCTCTTCCAGCCTCTTCGAGCAGGAGATAATGAGTTACGTGCCAGCGGGCGGGTGTGCGACAGCCGGCATCAACGTATCCTCGCCCGCGGCTTCACCCGCCGCTGCCCGCAGCACGCGGCAGCCGGCACCGCAACGACGGGACTTCGAGGCCAAGCTCCGAGCTTTCTACCGGAAATTGGAGAGCAAGGGATACGGACAAGGGCCTGGGAAGCTGAAGTGAGTAGTCGTGTATGTTGTAGGTTTGATATGATTTATAAGTCATTGACGACAGTAGAAAATGTTGTTAAAACCCAATGTTGGAGGCAAAAGATGTGTCTGGATTGTAGTATGTGGGAATCTGTATCTGTACCCCTCTATGGGAAAGAGGCGTGATTTAAGTAAGTATGTGTGTGTTTACAATGTTAGAAGTTTCATCAGGTTGATATACGGGATTAAAGGGACCAGAAGAAGCCTAAACCGAAACAATTGCCTTCATTTGCCGTTAAAAGATATCTTGAATGACCAAAAGTCGTAATATTTACGCGCTATTATTGATTTTACTCAAACATTACTATCAGTAACAATATTGAACTGTTTTCTCAAGGCGTGACACTTGACAGCAACTTCCGTGTTCCTTACAACCTATTAGATTACTTGTAAGCTGGTGGTCAGCTCTGGTGGCAAATCGTAAATCAATGGTTTTTCAAATCGAATCATTACTGCAACCTAATATGAATATGCCTCTATCCTCTTCAAAGAATCATGAATGCCTAAAAGCTCAGAGAGGCTGCTGCCTTGGGGAGCGAGGTGCTGTTTTCATTTGGGGGCGTCCATAAATTACGTGAGGTGTTTAGGGGGGGAGGGGGTCGAGCCAAATCTCACCAAATCTTACGTGAGGTCTCAGCAAATCTCACGTAATTTTTTTCGACAAGAAACAAGTGTGAAATGGTGATAAAACTGGGAGAAATAAGTAAAAAAATTCTCCACTAAAATAAAAATGCGGCCTTTAGGCGAGAACAGACAAACTGACTGACGGACCAAACATTTTTGGCCAATCTCGAAACAAATATGCAATTTGAAATCTCACGTGAGATTAGAGGGGAGGGAGGAGATCGAGCAAAATCTCACCAAGGGGGGTGGGTGGGCCGAAAAATCGCCCCCTTTTGTTCAGGAAGTCACTTTACATTCCAGAAACTTACAAAGACATAACATTCCAGGCTCCACATCCGGCGCGAGCATCTTCTAGAAGATGCCTTCCGCCGCATCATGTCTTGCGGCAAGAAGGAGCTGCAAAAAGGCAAGCTCTGCGTCCTCTGGGACGGAGAGGAAGGCTTGGACTACGGAGGGCCCAGCAGGGAGTTCTTCTTTCTGCTGTCGCGAGAACTCTTCAACCCATACTATGGGCTGTTCGAGTATTCGGCGAATGACACTTATACGGTCCACGTGTCTCCAATGTCCGCGTTTGTGGACAACCATCATGAATGGTAAGTTTTTATCCAACAGTTATAGATAGCCCTTAGCATGACTATCCTATCTAAGTTGAATAAAGTAAATTACATTTGAGTAAGGACAATCGTCTTATATAGTTTTTTTCTGTGCTTGTCTAAACTAAGCAGTTAAACGTCTAACTACCTATACGGCCTTACTAATGAACGTGGTGAAAGTTATTCCTGAGTGTAAACTGTCAAAATGTATGGTTATTCCTATTTTATTCCGAGGAATAACTTTATACCACGTTTAGTAAGGCCCATAGTCTTTGATCATACACAATTACAGCACATTATGATTATTTATTTGTTTACATATTTATGGCTATTCGATTACCTTAAGCGAATAATTGACTCGTTAAATTGCAATAAATTGTCCTGTTCATAATATTAATTATGGCTTGGTGTAAAACAAAAATAACCTATCAAGTGTGAGTTTAATATCTACATTTAAAATGGCGGCGTCCGGAACGATTGTTAAAATAACGTGTATAACATACATGGAACCAAAACTAAATCAAAAAACTATCACAAACCTACTGTAGGTATATTTTTCTATTCTTTCTTCTATTCTTTTATTATTCTATTTTTATATTTTTATATCAACAAATGTCTAAAACTTAACCTTTTTGGTATACCGTGCGTCATAAATAGGCGTATAGGTTTTGTATATATCTAAACATAATTCGATTTTTGCACTTTAGTAGGTACCTAATTTATATTACCTACTTCAAAGTTATCTTCAAATCTCAAACCAAAGTTTCCGAGAAAAGATAATTAATAACAATTAATTTAAACTTAAGTATTCTTGAACCTAATTTGAATTTCAGTACCTAATTATTTCGTATCATTTGTTTTGCGTTTAAATTAATTCCCACACAGTCATTTTCTTGTTAGTTTAAATCATAATAAAAATAAAAATCCAAGCCATACCAAAGTATTAGCTCGCATTATACGAAGGCCCGCTTCCGGGGTTCGATTCCCACAGAAAATATAATCGACTAAGAACAAAATGTATGCCAAACAAAATGGTAGCCCTGAATTTAAAGCAACATAAACATTTCTCTAACGGATCTAGGAAGTTAGATGTTTTTCTGCGCAGTAACCGCTTGTTAATACAAAATTGTGTTCTGCGCAGACAAACGGCTAACTTCACGAATGCCTAGATCCGTTGGGCGCACTGTACCTTAGTTGTTTGTGCAGCTATAAACCCACAGCTTTACATACCATGTCTATCAGGGCTATGAGGTCAGACATTGATTTTAGTTACACTCATCCTATCGCGGTTTTGCCCTAATTAAACAAGTTGAATCAGAAGTCATTTGACGACCTCTGTGGCGCAGTGGGTGAAAGCCCGCTTGGGACGCTAAAGGTTGCGGGTTCGATCCCCGCCGCGGGATAAATGTTTACTTATATGATCTGCAAAAATTTATCTCGGGTATGGGTGTTTCTATGTATAATATGTATGTATTTACATACAAGTAGGTATGTATTCGGTCGATAAGAGGATCAACGTTAAAACACGGTCCCAACCTAGGACCAAATATTCCAAACCGAAAAATTGCCCTTGAAGTCCGAAATCATAGTAAGGAACATCCGAATATTCATCAAACGAACAAAAAAAATTACGGGAATACGGCCCCAGGAAATCATGTGTACACGCAGTATTTGACATAAAATGTATGTAAGTACTTAATTTCCTTCCGATCAAGGAAGTCTATAATTTCCAAATAATGCCATTAGTCGAGGTGCATAGGTGGAGTCTAAGCGATATCTGTCGATTCGATTTCTTTTCTATTTCGATTTATAGGGTGGGCTTATCCTCACTTGACGCCGAGTCACGCCGTCCTGAGTCAAACATTGAAGTCGGTTTTCTTTTTAGTTTTTAAAACGTAATTTTATTAGGACTTGTCTGCACCCAGTATTTGAATATTAGAAATACATAAATCACAACTGTACAGTATGATTTTGTAGTTTAACGGTTTTACTAACAAACGTGGTATAAAGTTATTCCTGAGTGTAAACTGTCAAAATGTATGGTTATTCCTATTTTATTCCGAGGAATAACTTTACACCACGTTTATTAGTAAGCTTAGTGTTCATTAGTTTACCTATAGGTAGCATAGCAACCCTAATAATAGGGTTCAACAATTTAAACTAATAGGTATAGGGGGTTGATTGATCGCTATGACATGAAATTGTTCGGCTATCAACTCAGTTAATTGGGACTATGACATTCAAATTCTATTTTAAGGTGCTAGTTGGATACTTTATTGATTTATGTGCTACAATGACATCGGTGACGTAAATCGGAAAAGTAAAACGGAATCGGTGAAAGTAAAACTAACTGAATAAAATATAGGTAGTTTTAAAACTTAGATAAAGTAAGAGGTTTTTTTATTCCACCTATTTCATCCCACTGTTGGGAAAGGGTATCTCTATCTCCAATCTCTCCCTATAGTAATAGTTATCACAATTAAATGCGTAAAAATGCGAGTTTGTGTTTTTGAATTCGTCAAAGTATAAAACACGCAGCGAAAAGACATGAATGATTTTAAAATCCCTCCGTAAGTATCCCATTACAAACACGTAACAGTGTTGTATTTCAAACTCTTGCAGCTTGTAAGTTTTTGTCCCATGTAAATACAACTCGAGTTACAGTATGTATGAAGGCGCTTTGTTTTTGAATGATATGCTTCAACGGTTATGAGGTATTTATTTGAGAAACTATAGCTTTGACTTTACACTTTGTTAACTGGCGGTCCATTACGGAATAGCAATGACTTCTTTAATATTTATCTGAAAATAAGCCACTCTTGTCATAGTGTTTCTACACCTATACCTATACCAAAGCTTCAGAATTATAATTATACTCATCACTGCTAATTTATATTCGACTTTGCATTTTAAAATATTGACAGGATGTCAATTGTCTATGTTTCCTCGAGGCGATGTAGACATTCTCTTAGATTTTGTTAAGTATTCTGATACAGCGTCAGGACTCAGGAGGAAACCTGTGCATACACTTCGCACTTTGAAACAAAAATGGGACGCTCAAGTGCCTGGCACATTGGGCAACTTAAGGCGGCCTAAAAACTCTGTTACCAGAGCTTAAAGCGGCTGTTACACAAAGAGAGTTTCTCGCTCGCGAGGGGCGATTTCTTCTAGGCAATAATTTGGTCGCCTATAAGAAATCGCCGCTTAAATCATACGAACTTACCTTTTTTTTATTTACAAAAATAACTACAGATTTAGCATAATATTGTGCCTGAAAACCATTATAGGTTTGAGTAGGCACTCACAAGGTAAGCTTAGGTAGGTATTTTACTTGTTAATTGTTGTTAACTTTTTGTGTTTAATGAAACCATTTTGTCCCCAGGTTCCGTTTCTCAGGGCGCGTGTTAGGCCTGGCTCTAGTCCACGGCTACCTCCTAGAGGCGTGGTTCACTCGCGCCCTCTACCGAGCGCTGCTGAGACTACCGCCGGCTCTGGAAGACGTTGACGCATTGGATGCGCAGTTTGCTGCGTCCCTGCGATGGTTACAGGTGTGTATTTATCTAATCTCTTACAAAGTTACATCTAGGTAGGTATACTAAGCACAACGGATCTTTAGCTCGTAGGTTTGGTAGAGTAAGCGATATACCACGATTTTAGGCGTCATCAAAATGGGTTCTACGCAGCTACTTCAGAGAGCTAAAGAACGATTGTGCGTATTATACAAAGAGATAAAACCGGTTAAGTATTGTGTAACATAAATCATTTATCATAATAAATTAATAATGAACTCAAGGGGACCCAGATTCCTCCCTTGACTCACCCCTGAAAAAGTATAATAAGGCCTAGAATCACAACCAGCATATTCTGCGCTCACCAAGATAACTAGCGAAGAATTGAAGAAGTTGTGGTGTAAACCTGATAGCGGAGAATTTCGAGAGCAATACATCGTTATCTACCGTATCGAATGCCTTTCTGAAATACAAGAACGCCGAGTCTACTGTCCCCCGGCATCGACAGCTGGCATGAGGTGTGAAACGAATGATAGCAAGTTACTCCCTGTACTTCGACTAAGTCGAAAACCATGTTGCGCGTCTGTTAGTCGCGCACTCACTTGCCAGTAGATACGTTTGTGTAAAACCAATTCAAAAACTTTAGCGAAAGCCGACAGTACAGCAACACGCCCGTATCCACTCACAAACAGCAATAGCAAAGCGATATCAAAAATCGCCAATCAAACCTATGAACTTCTTTGTAGGTAGATTTGAAACTTGATTTCACACTGTACACTTGCAGTGATTGCTACTAAATCGCCATGGCGCTAGTCAAACAATCAACAAGCGATCAGCAAATACCTACATAGTAACCCTACGGATCGTATACCAACTCCATACAGTTTATCTCTATTGCTTGTATGAATAATGTAGGGTGAAAGATGTGAGTAGGTATTGAAGTAAAAGGAAATGTAATTTTTCCAAAATAGATTTTCTTTTCTCAACATGCATCTGCATATTAGGCATAATTAGAGTATCTAGTTTCAGAAACCCGAATAGAATAATTTTAGAACGACCTATATTCACTAACGCCATCTATCGTCACAATTTACAACTTGAACAGCGCCATCTAGTTACAAAATGCGAAAGCTACTTAGTTACAAAGCGGTCACCATGCCATGTGCTCAAACAAAACATTCGCACGTGGTTATTTTTACAAATGGCACGTGCTTCTTACTCATGGTGTGAATGTGCTTTGATAAGCATGACCTAGACAATTGCATTATGGTGTTGCCGTAGGGCTAGTACATCATGTACCTACATTTGAATGGTATTTACCTACTACTCTTGGCCGACGCTACTCATGGGCAAAAACTTTTGTAGATATTACAGGTCTTCAAAATTAGACACATGCTAATTTTCAAGTAACTTGTATTCAATTAAATTCATGACAGCTATCAAGCACATTCTGATTATAATTTGAATAAGAAAACAATAATTTTAATTACCTACCTACCTACCTACGTGAGAATCGGATAAGAAAGACGCTTTTAGACTTTTTGCGCACAATAACTGGGTAATTTGCGCAGCATTTAATTTTAAATGCGGTTTTACCTACAACATTTTTTTGCGCATTTGTTAGCATCATTTGTTTCTGCCTGTGTATATGATGAACAGAATGTTTGATTATTAATCGCTTTAATCATCAGCTCATACGCAATCCTACTCAGTTACTACAGACATCAAAGTTCCTTCATCCGTGGTTACTACAGACATCGTCATTTCTTCTATGTAGGCACCTATAACTTTCTCGTTTCAATCAGCGCGTCGCGTAGTCGTTTGGAATCGTTTGGAACTAACACCATCATCATCAAAGCTTGGTATCATCCACTAGGTACTGGGTTCAGGCCTCGTACGTTTTAAAAACTTTAGAACTTAAGATCTTTTCACCACACTGGTTCGAAATAACTGGTGAAACGATAAGAAGTAGGTTCTATCTCTATTATCTACTTACTCTTGTTTCAGTCGGCCCGTTGCGTATCATCCTTAGAACTAACATTCGCGGTGTCCGAACGTCTCGCAGACGGGCGCGTGTTAGAACGAGAACTGAAGCCGGGCGGTAGAGATGTCGCAGTCACTGAGAAGAATAAGAAGGAATACTTGGAGAAGGTGGTGCGATGGAGGGTCGAACGTGGAGTCGCTGAGCAGACCGAGTGGCTGGTGCGGGGATTTCATGAGGTAAGGCTTTTGAACAGATATAATATACCCTGACCTATACCTCAATCATTGATCTAAGATTTTTCCAAGCCGGAGAAGGCGCCAGTGCCATAGGTATATTAGTCATTTGCTAGATTTTTTGGATGTGTAGATCTCTAAACTTTTTATGAAAAACATTGCCACATTAAGGAATCTTTAAAGATTTAAAAAAAATTTTGGAACCCCTAAAATCCCTAAAGAAATAAATAATGCTGGACATTTTGCAGCTGGACCTACACAGCATCATCTAGCCCCAAACTAAGCAAAGCTTGTACTATGGGAACTAGATAACTGAAATACTACTTATATACCTTTTGTTTGTAAATACGTACATATTATACATAGAAAGTTTCTATTATTCAGATATTTGCAGATCATACAAACATTTATCCCGGGGCAGTGATCGAACCCGCAACCTTCTGCGGGCTTTCACCCACTGCCACAGAAGTCGTCCCCAAATAAAAATTGTTTTACCATCTTTGAACGCTACCAGGTGGTGGACCCCCGGCTGGTGTGCGCATTCGACGCCCGCGAGCTGGAGCTGGTGATAGCGGGAGCCCCCGAGCTGGACGTGGCGGACTGGCGCGCGCACACGGAGTACCGCGGGGGGTACCACGACGCGCATCCCGTCGTGCTCTGGTTCTGGCAGGCTATCGATCGGTTAGTATCTTCACTGGTTGACCGAGTTGTTAAGTTGTGTTGTTGTTGATTGTTGGCCGAATGGGGTTGTACCTCAACTTTCAATCCGAAATGGGTTCAAATCCCGTGCATCAATTGATTTTACGTTTCGTAAAATTTATATGCGCTTTAACACGTGCTCTAAACGACGAAGGAAAACATCGTGAGGAAACCAGTTAGTGTTCTTATAGGCGGCGATGGGCTTGCAACCTGTTAAGTAGGTACTGAAGGAAACTGCATTTCTGAGTAGTTAAGTTCGTATGAGTCAGTGGCCAATTCTGGTGACGGAGTTTTTAGGCCGCCATAAGGCCTCCGTCATGGCTTAACGACTTAAATAGCCGGGACCGACATTTTAAGTGCCCTCCGAAGCACGGAAGCGTTCAAATGAAAATGCCACTGGCGGTCACCCATCCACTTACAGACCGTTTCGAACGTTGCTTAACTTCGACGATCTATCAAGAACGACTAAGCAAGCACGACCACGAGCGCTTTTTTACTTACTTTATTATAGACGACTAGCCGCGCTCCCGCGGTGTGACCCGCGGTCCCTCGGGATTTTTTTCATTTTTTCGGGATAAAAGGTAGCCTATGTCCAACCCTGGGATACAACCTTTAACTATGCCAAATTCCAGCTTAATCTGTTCAGCGATTTGGGCGTGAAAGCGTAACAAACAGACAGACAGACAGATAGACAGACAGACAGACAGAGTTACTTTCAGATTTATAATATTAGTATGGATAGGTACCGGCTATAAGTCGGACCAAGTTGAAACTAAATATAATTAAATTGGAACACCTAGATTTCCCAATCAAATTCTTGCTGTAAAAACGTGCTAAGAAATTGTGATCAAAGCAGAATTTTATAAAACCATCACGTTCCTATATCGCAACTGTCTATATTGTAATCATAATCACGCACCATTCGTGACAAGAAAAAATCAAACCTCTGCACTTAAAACTTGATTACAGATTTGTCTCTTTAAGATAACCTCATAGACAAAATATTAAGGTTGTAAAGATTTTGAAAAGCGACCTAAGTAGGTACATATTTAAATATCCCTTCATTGGTTGGCTAAGAGCAGCCAAGGGCAGTATTTAAAAAGTGTAGGTCCCTTAAGCTGCCAATCCATCTCCAACTGGATTTCCTTGACTGGTTTCCTCACAATTCAATCATTTGTCTTACAGGTTTACAAACGAACAGAGACTGCGGCTAGTCCAATTCGTGACCGGCACGTCTTCGATTCCATACGAAGGGTTCTCGGCGCTGCGCGGTTCGACCGGCCCGCGCCGCTTCTGCATCGAGCGCTGGGGCCGCGTGGAGTCGCTGCCTCGCGCTCACACCTGCTTCAACCGCCTCGACCTGCCGCCCTACCCCACGCCACAGCTCCTCCACGAGAAGCTACTCCTGGCCGTCGAGGAAACAAACACATTTGGCATCGAGTAATTACAATTAGACAGGTCAACGGATCGCTTTATGCAGCGGCCGCTCGACGCTGACCTTGTATTGATGAGGCCGATAAAGTATTATCGCTCGGTTCGACGACCGCAATTGAAAACGCATTAGCAGCTGTAAATAATTGTGACTAAACCTACAAACTCTCGTTGTCAATGTAAATAATAGTCAATTTGTAGAGTAGAGCTAGCTACGAACAAAGATAGTGTTAGTCGAGTACCTATTACCTAGATGTGCAGATATTTATTGTAAAAGTAAATTAGCCACTTGTCCTCCAAGGTTTGTATTTTATTAACGCTTTTAATGTAAGTGAACGTATATTGTGGCTGTGAAACGGGATTCATGTCCTGTATTTAGATTATTACGCTCTTACGTCACTTATTTATTTTGAAATGGTAAACCTTTTTTTGACAACCCATTGAATGTTATTGTAAGTATTACTCTTTCATAATTTTTGTTGAATAAAATTAAACAGGAAGTAAATCTATGTAGTACTTGAACATTTCCTCTTACAAGCACTAGTCAGTAGTCAGCTATAAGCAAGTATGGGCATCGCGTTCGATGTACCACAGCTTCAGCTTCAGCCTATTTATTCATAGGAACTACCAATGAATTTAAATGTAATCAGTTAAATTTTATAAATTATGCCTATTATGTACTTGTGATGAGTTTTTATAAATTATAATGTTCCTCTAATGTGTATTTTATCCATAGAACTTTAGTATACTTTGTAATTATTTTGTTACTCTCTTGAAAATTAGATCAATCCATTCTCAGGTACATTATGTAAATATTTTAAGTTATTTATTGTGCTTGTATACTCTACTACACTGTGTAAGTTCATGTTTATTTTGTAATTTATAATGTTGAATAGATTTCAGTGTAAGTATTGTTTTATCTGTAAATTTTAAGTGAATTGTTTTGTGTGGAAGTGATAAAATGGTCAATATACAAAATTACTTACAAATATTTCGTTTCATTTGTTTTTATCTACTTCCTCAGTGGTAAACCACAAAAAGCTATCAAATGCCCTGTGAGCTATGAAACCCGAGTATGAAGTACCTAATGAGGACTGTGTAGGTCAGGGGAGGAGATATTGAGGAGGAAATGCAAGAACTTGAAGAACTAGAAACCAAAATGATTAAGAAAAATATCACACATACAAAATGTTTATTTTTCAAGTTTGTGTAACAACAAAAATCAACCTTGTTATTTTTAAGACCTTATCTTTTAAACATATAACTATTTACATTTCCCAAAGTCTGCATTCTTCAACACAAACTCATGATATAAAATGCAACAAGGGTTATTTCTTCGAGTTCTATACTAAATTGTGACAGAGTTAATTCATTATAGCGTGTCACAGTTCGTAGATTAAATTGCTTAATTCGAATAACTCGTCAAGTTAGACCATAAGCAGTGATTACAATATGATAAAAGCTACCGTTATCATAGATTCCTCCGCGCGCCGTAGCTAAGTGAAGTCAAAAGTAAAACTTAAGTATATCCTCCCCCTCTACGTCCCGCGTATTGCATGAGCACTATCCAGAGCGACCGAGAAATCAAAATTTATAGCCAATAAGTGGCATCCGAATAGTCATAATCTACAAATTCCAATGTAATATAATACACGCACGTGTAAATATTTTGTATATTTACTTCAAAAATAACGGTACATACAATATTTATCTGTAACTCTATCGTACTTTCAAAAGGGAGAAGAGCCGCGGCTCACTGCATCTATCCGAGAGAGGGGAAGTCCTTGCTGTCGTCCACCTTGGGCGGCGCGGAGTGCTTCGGCGCCGGGCGCTCCTCGGGCGCCGGCGGCTCGTCGCGCGGCGCCCCGCGGGCCGGGCCCCCGCCGCCCCCGCGCGCGCCGCGCCCGCGCCCGCGCCCGCGCGCGCCCGGGGCGCCGCGCCGCGACATGTCGTTGAACGTGAACTCGATGCCGAGCACGCGCTTCTGGCGGCCCACACGCTGCGGGTAGTCCGCCAGGTCGTACTCCTCGTCGTCCTCGGAGCCCTCGGAGCCGACCACCTCCTTCTTCTTCTCGAGCGGCACGAGCTTCTTCCACTGCGTGAGGTCCTCGCCCTCGCCGGCCTTGCGCAGGTTGTACTGCGGCTGCGTGCGCTGCGCGCTGCGGAGCGCCTTGTACTCGTCGAGCGTGAGCTCGCGCGGCTCCTCCTCGGCCGCGGGCGGCGCGTCCCCGGCCGGCGCGGCGTCGCCCGCGCCCGCGCCCTCCGCCGGCTTCTCCTCCACGGGCTCGCCCTCGGACCCGGTCTTGTTCAGCTCTTCGATATCATCCTTGATGGTGCCCCAGTTGTGCGGGCCTCCGCCCTCGCGCTTCTCGACCGGCTTCACGCCGGTCTTGTCGGAGCCGGAGCGGCGGTCGAACTCGCGCTTGCCGCGGCCGTCGTAGGCCGGCCGGGGCCCGCGCGGCCCGTCGCGCTCGCCGCGCGGCTCGCGCTGCGGCCGGGGCCCGCGCCGCTCGCCGCCCTCGCTGCTGTCGAAGGTGCGGCGCTCGAAGTTGGGCCGGCGCTCGCCCCCGCGCTCGGCGAAGTCGCGGCGCGGAGGTCGCGGGGCGCCGTCCTTGGCGTCGACGGCTCCGTTCTGCGGCCGCTCCTCGCGCGGGCGGCGCGGCGGCGGACGTTCCGCGTTGTTCCGGTCGGCGGCCGGTCTCGGGGGACCCTTCGCCTTCTGTTGTTCGCCGCTCTTGATGTCCTGAGACTTCACGTTCTGAGTCTCTTTGATTCCTTTCCTCGCGGGGGCGGAGGGACCCTTGGGCTTCGCTTCGGGCTTGCCTTTGTTTTCCTTTTCGGCATCTTTGGTCTTCTTTTTGAGTTCCTTCGCCTGCTCGGATGCTTTTATCGCATCCAGAGGATCGGACTCATCGTCCAAGAAAAGAGCGTATCGGTTTACAACCCCCACACCGTAGGAATTCTCCATTGTGATCCTTTTGATGATTTAATCACACAAATACAGGATGTTTTTGGATTATTTTCACGCACTTTAGTAAGGCGACATTTTGTCTTATTTTATTGATTCATTGAATATGGCGGACAAAAGCGAACGCACCTTGCGCCATATGACGGAAAGAATAGAGAATAAAAATGGCGGACTATTTGACTGACTTTTGAAAGCTTGTCTATGGTTAATGAATAAACTCTGTGGCAGAGTTTGAATGAAAAATTGATACTCTCGTTAACGGTAAAAACCTAACTTGCGATACCTCATACTACATCTACCTACCTAACTTCTTTTTTAAGAAGAAGAAGAAGAACCCAAGAAGTGAAGTGAGAGAGAAGAAGAAGACTAAGCTAAGATGTTACTGATTGGGCGGTATAGTCGCTCAGCGACAAAGCCCTTTTCTTTTGATTGTTAAATAAAAATAAAATAAATAAATCTACCTACCTACACTTCGCTCAACGGATATAGGCATTCGTGAAGTTAGCCGTTTGTAGGCGCAGTGACTGCTTGCCTAGCTAGATCCGTTGGATGAAGTGCGGGTGATATTAACTTCTAGTCAAGTAGGTACCTATCTAGACCTAGTATCAAATTTTCAGGGTTTCAGACAATCCCATTGCCAGTACCTACACCCCCATTGCCAGAAGTCCAGATAGTGGTATTATTATTGCTTATTGCTGTTGTATGTTCTAGTGATTAGCACATGGATAGGCCAGCGTCTTCCAAAACAAAAATCTAAAATTTCGTTAGTGACCACCACGGAATTTCGGAAGAGTCTGGTTAGTAATAAAAACAGTAAACTAAAACTTTAAATATTTTTCTCAGTCTTCACAAATAAACATTTTTTATTATACTATATTGAATTTCAACTAATTAAATCACTTTTTCTTTGTTTTTGACCCTCCACCTGGACATTTACCTGTACCCGAAGTAGAACTAGTGCTTGCAGGTTTACTTGTGCTTGCAGGTTTGCTTGCGGGCGTCGCTGCTGTTTTCCCCAAACAAGTCTCCAACAGCAATCCACAAACTAAGTAGGGATCACAATCAGCTGCTGGCCTCCTGTCTTCCAAGAACCCTTTACCATTCGCCTTAGTACTTCTTGTAAGACGGACAGATGCTTTCCTATTAGCAACGCCTGATGAAAATTTTTCAAACGACGAAGTTTCAAATTTTCCACATAGCCTCAATCTATTCGTAACCTCATCATTTCCATATTGTTTCATGTGCTTCATGTGGTTCGTTTCAAGTTTTTTTATAAATTCTTCTATAAATTTGAGGCCACCGTCGCTTCGCGTTCTCATTGTACTAAAATTATGATGCATCCCCACACCTGGATGCATCTGGCCCATAGGTTTAGGGTGGTACGTTATATCTACACCGTAATCTTCAGCCACCCGAGCCATTATATATCGTGATGTCCATAAATCATCTGGACCTTTGATACCGAAAGAAGTTCCGATTTGCCACTCCCAAACACCATTCATCACCTCAGCATTTGTGCCTTCGAAGTCAACTCCTGCATACAAACATGCTCTTCCATGAGCTTCAGAGATATCTCTGCCCGCAATGTGTTTTGCACCGACTCCACAATATGAATACTGATACTTAAAGGCGGGGAACCCTCCTCCTTTCGGCCAACCCAGTCCCCATCCGTCTACATCCAGCATTGTGTATTCTTGTTCAAGTCCAAACCAAGGTTCTTCGCACATATGCATATCACATAGCTCGTTACAATACTTTCTGTGATTGGTTGCTACAGGCTTCTTTCCTCCTCCTTCATACACTTCACACAGCACGAGCACATGTGGATCACACCGGAATGGGTCTCTGTACACTGCTATTGGCTTCAGCGTGGTGTCAGAGTTGTCTGTAGTAGCTTGTCCAGTTGAGCTTCCGTCGAATGACCAGCTCGGTGTGACTTCTGGGCAACATGGAGTACAACATAGTACTCTGTCTTTGGATCGTAAATTTATTCCTGACCCATCAATCCAAATATATGTGGCTAGTACTTTATTACAAGGGTAAGGCAATCTCATGTACCGGTCGAGGACTTTTTTATTCATAATGTGATTAATTGAATGTTTAAGCAAATAACGTTTAGGCATGAAAAAATAATTTGTGTTCCATTGAAACAAATTTCTCAAACGGTTCATTTTAATAGGATTTTCTTATTTTTTTGTAAATTTTTGTAAAAAGCTAATGTTTATAGTGAGACTGAGAATTTTAAAATAGTTGTCAGATTGACATCAAAGACTCTAGAATCTAGCAGATAACAATCTTCTATTATTTGCAAAAAGTTCAAAAACAATTAGTCGCTGAATATTTCTGGACAAAACTATTTTTTAAGACACGTTTCAGCCAACAATGCACAAACTCTGTATGGGTCACAATCTCCTGCTGGCCGTCGATCTTCTAGGAACCCTTTCTTTTCAGTAGCAACACTTCTTTGAAGTCGGATCGATGCTCCTCTATCTGCCACTGCCCATCTGCATTTATCAAAAGCGGCAGTTTCAAATTTCCCAGTCAGTCTCTTTTTATTTTCCTCGCCATCTAAACGACCGTAATTCTTCATATATTTCACGTGTTGATCACATAAAATTTTGCAAATTCTTTCAATTTCTTTTATACCACCTTCGCTGCGCATCTTATCGACACTAAAATTATGATGACATCCAATACCAGGCAGGTTTTGGCCCATTGGTTTCGGATGATAGCTGATAATCACACCAAAGTGTTCTGCAATTCTGCCCAGTAAGTATCTCCCCATCCATAAATCATCGGCAGCTTTAACTCCGAGAGTTGTTCCTACTTGATACTCCCAAGAACCTTTCATGACTTCAGCATTAGATCCTCCATAATCCATACCGGAGTACACGCAGGCTCTGGCATGGCATTCTACTATATCCCTCCCAGCTACATGCTCTCCCACGCCACAGTATGAGAAATTAGAACTTATTGCAGGATAGCCTCTCATTTTTGGAAAACCTAGCGGCCATAGTTCTGGGCCAAACATGGTATATTCCTGTTCAATTCCAAACCATGGATTTTGATCAGATATATCACTTAAAACTTTTGCACAGTGAGCTCTACAATTGGATGCTGTTGGTTCTCCACTTCCACCATGGTAAGTTTCACATAGAACAATGACATGTGGGCATTTGCGGAATGGATCTCTGTAAATGGCTGCAGGTATTAGAAGAGTATCTGAATTTTTCGTTTCAGCTTGCCCCGTGGAGCTTCCATCGAAAGACCACTTCGGAATGACTGAGAGGTCACAGGGCAACTTCTCAATTACACGATCTTTTGAACGCATATTGATTCCTGTTGCATCGATCCATACGTATGTAGCGAAATATTTGTTTTCCGGCAACGATAGGTTCAGGTAGTGATTAACATGCGATTCCAATGCTATATTTGAATCTGGTGACACTCCAGATGTAATACATTCTTGATGTATGAAGCGTTTGCAGTATTTGATTTCTGAAGTAATCGTTCTTCTTATGAACCAGGTACTAATAGATCTTGAAAAAAACATAATTGGCTTATAAACACTTAGAAGTTTACAAAATTATACGGTAGGTAGGTACCTACTTTGAAATCTAGTTGGCTCTAAGAGCGTCACTAGTTTTAAAATATGAATTACAAATGTAGGTACCTACTTACAATAAGAAATAAGAAATAAGAAAAATGTATTGTCCAAACTGTGTTACAAAGATGGTATTAATCTAATTAGGTATCAACAGTTTACCCATCCTGGGCGTACAATAATATAAGTATGAAGATACCTACCTTCATAGAAAGTTATGGCAAAGTAAAACTATTTAAAAGTTACATTTGTCTAAACAAAATGTTTACTTAGTCTAAGACTATCAGTCAGTACTTACTTGACTACTTATTATAAGATGTATGTAATCTGTGTAATATTTTTAAATTGTGCAAAATAAAGTTTATTTATTTGCATACCTAACTGAGAGACAGCTAATGATAGTACATAGCTTAGTACAAATACAAACATAGTTTTTTCGAACGAATCGAACATCGTTTATATTTAAAAGCAACTACGGATCCTACCATGATTGTACCCATAGATTTAGCATGGTACCTCTTGTACCCATATATATATAGGTACCATGCTAAATCTATGATTGTACCCTTTTAGGAAAGATTGAAAATAGTTCCGTCACCGTCAGGCAGGACAGTCGTGTCAACGTCACAATGAATTTGTTGTCTGTGGTCCTTCCTACCTAATCCTAAATCAAAACAAAACAAGGTTCATTCATCAATGTTGTTTTGTTTGTCTGTTTCTTTTTGATACAATTTGCAGAAAAAATATTCCGAAATTACAAATCTATGATACAAATACAAATACTGCTTCAAAATAATAACTTCGTTAATGCATCAATTGTACTTACCGATCGAGACTAACCAATCATTGTCTTCTTTGAGAATAACATAAAACAATCTCCGTTTTCTAAATGGAAACGTAAGTTTTATTGAATAAAAATTTTAAACCAACTTCTTTATAAAGATTTATTGTAACTGGTACTCAACAACTGGAAGCAATATTGTGCAATTTGACCGAAGCTAATTTATGTTCTAGCATAAACGCAAACGCAGCTTTCTTGAGCAACTTCGAGGTAATGCAGCTCCTTCAGGAGCTCAAGGATAACACACAAAAGAAGCACAAGCGAGAAGGCTCCTTAGCTACAGTTACTTATGAAGTGAGTTTACTAAAATTTATATTTTTTTATAGTGTTAAACCACACTAGGTATTTGTTACCGGTGCTATAACCGATAAAATATGAGCTTATCAAAAATTTCGATTGTGACGACATGGATTCTGTGGCCGAATGGTAAGGCACTCCGGCTTTAGGCTAAGCATTTTACTATTATAATATGGTGGACTTATATATGGAAACCGAAATAAATAATTTGAAAATTTGAATTTGAATTTAGGAGGATCGTCTGATCGTTGCGGGTTCGAACCTTATCGGAACCAAAAATTTTGATAAGACTTTTCAATTCTCAATGAGTTTACTAAAACCATCTAATCACGTTTGTGTACTATACTGATATACAGACAGTTCCAATTGAGTCCTATGAAAATTGTATTAAATTTTTGATATCTGGTTTCCTCTGATCTGTATTGAGATATGGACTGATATTCTGGGGCAACAGTACAAACAAACAAGACGTTTTTATAGCGCAGAAAAAATGTATAAGGGCCATTTTTAATTTAAAGAATACTGACAGTTGTGTACCGTACTTTAGATTTAATAAAATTCTGACATTACCTAGTTTATACATTTTGGAAATTGCAATATTTGGAAAATTACACTTGAACTACTTTAAAAAATTCTCTGACATTAATAATTTCAATTTACGTAACAGAAATAAACTTTGCCTAACGACATCAAAAACAACACTAATGCAGAACAGTGTTTTCTGTATGATTCCTATAATTTACAATAAGATACCAGATAGCATAAAGGAATTACAATTGACGAGTTTTAAAACAACGTTTAAGGCATTACTGGTAGACAAATGTTACTACAGTTTATCTGAGTTTTTGACAGACGACCTAAGCATTAAATGATATGGATTGATAATAACGAGAATGTGTGATTAAAATAGTAGTAGTAATAATAAATAATTAACTAGTTAGATGATAATATTAATTTGCATGCCGACGATAAGGTAAGAAAGTGTTGGAACTTTTCTCATTATCTTTAAGACCAATATTGTACATACTTTCTGGCAAATAAATGATTTGATTTGATTTGATTTGATCTGAGATTACCTTAAATTAGATGTTCATTCTAGGGAGATAACAAATAAATTAAAAAGGTAAGTACTTTACAAAGGTCATCTTGGGATGTAAATAAAATGAATTTAAGACAATTAAATTTTGAATAAACGGGTTTTTATCACGTACTTGTTTTATTTGGTCAACATTTCGAACGTGTTGCAGTGCTCATGCTCACGGGAGTTGTCCCGTGACCATTATGTCGTCAAATCACGAAAGCTTAATAAGTTTAAGACAATTCTCATGCAGTATGATCATAATTGTTTAAAGATGGTCTCTGTATGTTGGCTTTGACCAATGCGAGCCTATCAAAAGCCCAGGACAATCCCGAGACGTGCAACTTTGATGAACAAATAATAATAACAATTTCAGACAATACACTTCCTCAATGAAACAGATTGCAAACAACAAACATCTGAAGGAATACAAAAGTTTCTACAAGCTATGAAGCAATTCAAATTGACAAAAACTGAGAAATTAATGATGGTCAACACCCCGCCCACAACTGAACTTGAAATACAATTGGTGAGTTTCTGACCAGTCACTTGTACAGTATGCACAACCAATCTTTAGCTCTCTGAAGTTAAGAGCACTAAAGCACATGTAGTACATTGCGTGTGTAGAGTAGGCGAGATAGGACGATGCATCAAACTTAGTGAGTGAGCAGGGCAGCTATACAACACTGTCTTTGTTAAGTAAAGTAGAATTTATTGCAAGAAATACATGTTACAAAGATGTTATTTTAGGCGTTGTTGTCTTTGAGGTGTCATCAGAAATGGGCTCTTCGCAGCTACTTCTGAGAGCTAAAGATTCATTGTGACAACTGTAAGTGGTACAGGTGCTGTTCAAAGCACAGAGACTCAAAGTTAATGCTTTTTGAGGTCGATGAGAACATTTCTAAAAATTGTAAATGTTGAAGTGCACCAATTTATCTATCTATCTATCTAATCAGCCAACATCTACCCACTGCTGAGTATGGGCCTCCTCATTTTCACGCCACTGCTTCCGCTCCTGTGCCAGTCGAACCCAATGTTTTCCCACCGCCTTTACAATGTCATCAGACCATCTGGCTGGTGGTCTGCCTGGTGTTCTATGACCCTCGCGTGGCCACCACTCAGTAACTGCCTTTGTCCATCTACCGTCTTCCCGCCTTGCCATCTAAATAATAAGAAAAAACTTTAGGTAGTTACTTATTTTTATATTTTTGTTTCATGCTAGATAGTGCAAGAAAGTGAAGAAAGGCTATCGGAAGAAGAAGTTCAAAAGATCATAAAAATTGTTGGTGAATTTCTACTGCAACATGATAGTTGAAAATAACCCATATTATGGAGTTTTTTTATGGATGGTGATAATGATAAGTATATTAATAAATCGAAATAAACTTATAAAAAATAAGTATTATGAATACCAATGTAATTTTTCATTATAAGTAATTAATTTTTTAAGTACTTTAGAACATGTGGGAATATCTTAACAGATATTGAAGGTAAGTTATCAAATAAAGGCAGACCAGTTTGTAGGTACAGTTCGCGCAACGGATCTAGGCATTCGTGATGTTACCCGTTTGTCTGCGCAGTGACCGATTTTTCATACAAAATTGTGTTGTGCGTAGACAAACGGCTAACTAACTTCACGAATGCCTAGATCCGTTGGGCGAACTGTAGCTTTAGTTGCATAAGTTAACAATAAAACGCCACATGGTATTAAAAAGTTCCCGCGTTTTGAGTGCCTCTTCAAGGTTGAAGTACGATGACCGAATGTTACAAACGCGTGTTCTAGGTTATGTATAGTTTTATCTTAATTCATTAGCCTTTACTTTGATAACGGTTTACAACTTACGTTACGAGAGATATATACTCAGTGCAAAGGTTTCTGAAGGAGTAAACAGTGTCAAGTGTAAGTTTTCGTTTAATTTATTGTGGAATGGAATGTGTAAATTTTTCCGCGAATTTATGACCTTGGAAATTGTGATTGTGACGTCACGTTTTCCTGTTTACTTGACTGTCTGTGTCTAGGTTATTAGGGTGATGTTTGACCCAGATTCATTAAGTTGTAGTATGTTATGATTTGATAACCTCTGGCAAGGAGGAAAAGTAGGTCATCGTACCTACACTTGTAGGACAAAAAATACACATTAGAGGACCTACTTAAGTGCTAGGTTGCTTGCTACCTATACCTAAGATGAACTAAGTAGGTAATTAGGCAGGTACTTACTTACACTTGTTCTAGTTATCATTGCTTGTACCTACTATTATATTAGTAAAACAATCGTTTGAGCTAGTATGACGGAGTCCCCCATCAGCTGATGTGTTCACAATGCCTTTGCTATCTTGCTTAGCTTTTTGATTTTTGCTTTTTTTATATAATTTAATTAAGGCAATTGGTAGGTACCAACTAAGTTTGCTAAGAAATTAGCCTAAGTTTAGATCTAAGATGGATCACCTAAAAAAAGCTAGGCCCCAAACCGTGTTTGTTGCCCTGCTTCTTCACGGTATTGCTCGCGAAGGAACAGGAGTAGAATCACCTAGTTTTAAGACGTGTCAAAGTGATCCCATTGACTTTGACATCACAGTTTTGCCCTGACCTTAAATCCAGGTACACCTGCCTTAGGCATAACGTGAAAGTCGACGGTCTCAAGAATTACTTGGTAGGTACAGTTTACCTAGTGAATTTTGTTATATTTTGCGAAAACAAAATAAATAGTTATGTATCTAAGCTAAATTTCGTTTAAAATATTTCAGTCACTATGTCTCGATTGATCCTCCATCGTGCCATAGCGAGCCCGCCAGCGCGCGCCGTCATGATGCTGGCCGATATCCTGGACTTGAAGATGGAGATCAGAGACGTGAACATTGTCAAAATGGAGCAGAAATCGCCGGAGTTCTTGAAGGTACACTTTTGAGTCCCATATTCTACAGTTATCCCAAACATTAAGTAGTAGATATGTCTGATATGTCTAGAATATGATCTGTGGTCTAGATAAATTTATGCTGTTTTCGATACTGTACACTAGAGTACCTACAATTTTTTCAACGGATCTAGGCATTCGTGAAGTTAGCCGTTTTGATGCGCAGACAACACAATTTTGTATGAAAAAGCAGTCTCTGCACAGACAAACGGCTAACTTCACGAATCGAACGAACGTTCTCCGTCATACGAGGATAACATGCTTACTTTTAATTTTTTACATTATTTCAGTTAAATCCAATGGGCACGGTTCCTGTCTTAGAAGATGGGGATTTCGTTCTTTCAGAAAGGTATGTAATTTTGATCAATAAATTTTACATGCCTCTTTCTCGTAGGGACCAGGCTTCTTCTTCTTATCGTGTCACTAATTTTTTCGAACCAGTGTGGTGAAAGGATTTTAAGTGCGCCTCAAAGAGGCTCCTTTCGTGCACTTGACACATGTTTTTGAGGAGTTTCTACGACGTGCCGCGCCGGTTTCCTCACGATGTTTTCCTTCACCGTTTGAGAGTACTGGGGGGGAGAATACTGGGACCAGGCTGGACCACTCACTTACGATTCTGGCGTTCACGTTACTAAAATGGTTGATTAGTTAACTGCTATTAATATTCCAACTATTCGCGTATACTTAATGTTTTCTTTGCAATATTTGTTTTGTAATATTTTTATATTCCAGCAATGCAATAATGAAATATGTACTCGAAAAGTACGGCGGAGAACACAAGGAGCGACTGTACCCAAGCGAGCTGCAGACGCGGGCTTTAGTCGACCAGTGCATGTACTTCAATGCTGGCGTCTTCTTCACGGCTCTCAGAAACGTTGGGGTAAGATTGTCGTCGCTGCAAGAATTGTTTTAACTTAACTTTGCCCAAAATTGCCGTAGGAATTGCACAGGATACATCGTTATTGGCCAAGCCGTGCCGTTTTTTTGATTAGCACAGTGGGAAGCAGGTAACGCGTTAAAAGTTCTTCTGACATGTCTTTTACACAATCTCTCTTATTACAAGAAACGAAGATAGACCGGCTCAACGGTTCTTTAGAAACTAGACTTGTTACCGAAACTTGGGTTTAAACTGTGTTCGTATTACATTACAGAATATAGCCAAGGTCGAGTCTAGATCATCCATGGTTTCAAATAATGACCATAGATAAACTTCGCCTTGTAATAACGCAGATTGTGTGTGTGTGACTCTGAGTCAGAACTCCAGAGTCCGGAAAAGTAAAAAAAAAAGTTTTGTTCTTAGAAAGTTTCCTAAGTTCCTATAGTTATAGGTATGATTATTTTGAAAATAAAAACAAATGCATTTTTAGATTTTTGAAAAAAAGTAACTACAGTCAGCCCAAAAATTGACAAATCAAATCGTAAGCTTTTACAAGAAATTCAAAATACCTTTAAATTTTGCCACACCCTGCATATTTTGACTTGATAAAACCTAAACCGTTCAGTTAGGGTCCCAGTTTATTTTGCACCAAGGCCCTTGGATACCTAGCTACGCCACTGTTTTGGGTTAGTTTTTTATTGATCGAAGGTGACTTGATCGAGACTAGTTTTGTTAAGTTAATAATGCTGGACATTTTCACACAGCATCATCTAGCCCCAAACTAAGCAAAGCTTGTACTATGGGAACCAGATAACTGATATACTATTTGTTTGTAAATACATACATATTATACATAGAAACACCCAGACCAGAAACTAATATCTGTAGGTCATACAAACATTTGTCCCGCGGCGTGGATCGAACCCGCAACCTTCTGCGTCGCAGGCGGACCTTCGCCCACTGCGCCACAGAGGTCGTCGCTGTTGCTGCTGATTACTGATTCTTGGTCTCATTAAACAAAACTTTTTATCAACATCATGTACAGCCTGTTCATACATTTTATTTTTATTAGACTCACATATAAATAGTCAAAAAAACATTCCAAGACCCGAACCCACGGCAGTTCGAGGTCGAGGCACTGAAACTACAAACTCGTATTTCCAGGCGGGAACTCTAATGGGCAACCTGGAAGGGCCGACCCCACGGCACAAAGCGGACCTGGAATCATCATACGCTATCATAGAAGCGTACCTCACATCCAGGCCTTACATCGCTACTGACAGACTGACGCTCGCAGACCTCGCAACTGGAGCCACGGCAACTGCCGTGCAGTGTATGCACAAAGTTGATGAGAACAAGTAAGATTTACAATTTAAAAAATCGTATTAGGTATTTATAGCTAACTTTAACATACATAAATAATTAATAATTTATTTATAGCTCGACCAATTCTTACCGGAGTGGATAATTACGGCTCAGGATCGGGATGTGTGGAGGGAGGGAATGGGGGGAGGTCTTTGCCCAGCAGTGGGACACGAATGACTAGAAAAAAATAATAATTATGTACCACATAATTATACCAAAAATAATAAATAGCCCGTGATGTCCTGGGCTATTAATAACCACATAAATAAATACTTAGTATAATTTATTAGTGCTTTTATGCTTCCTTTGCGTGACTTCATATTTACCACAAGAAAATTATCTGATTTCCGTAGCTTAGTGTGACTTCCGTAGCGCTGAAAGCTAAGCTATTAATGCCACTAGCGGTCACCCATCCAATGTGTCGTGGGTTTTATTCCCAACGAGAACATTATTTACATCATGTTCATTGTTCATGTCAAAAGGTTGCGGGTTCGATCCCCGCGGCGGGACCAATGTTTGTATGATCTACAAATATTTGTCTCGGGTCTGGGTGTTTCTATGTATAATATGTAATATAATAAACAAACAAAAAAGTATATACTTAAGTAGTATATAAGTCATCTAGTACCCATAACACAAGCTCTGCTTACTTTGGGGCTAGATGATGCTGTGTGAAAAGTCCAGCATTATTTATTTATTTATTATTTATTGTTCAGTGTCTTAGGAGTTAATTATTAAGATGCGAAAAGTCCTGTTTGTAGGAATGTCTACCGTACTGTAAAAGTACAATAGGGCCGGGCTATACTTGTAATTTTTGTAGTGTTTCAACTTTATGATTTTTTTTTATTTACGCATCTATTGTTTTCCGTCTTCAGGTTTCCACGATGTGCTGACTGGCTGTCCAGATTGGAAGACGTGAAAGTCTTCAAAACCGTCAATAAGGAAGGAGCGGTCTACTTCGGAAAGCTTATGAACGCATTTTGGCAGAAAAATAAACAGAAAAACAAGTTGTAGAATATCTTTCCTTCGATTTCATCATCATAGGCTTCAAATTGCAGTCTCGCGGGATTTGATCGAACGACCTTAATCCGGAGCACCGCTCTGCCAAAGTTAATGGACAATCGACGCTATTTGAAAGTTTGTGCGAGTACGTACATTTCATTCCACTTAACCTATTAATAATTCTTCACGACTGTATCCCCAAGGTGCGGTAGACATTCTCTCAGATCTTACTTATTCCAGATCCTTTTGAAGATGTCTAAGGGGGGTAGTCAGAGGCATGTCCAAACACATATTTGATACATGCCCACATCTTGCAGAAGTTAGTATTCCATACGTGACAGGTTGCAAGCCCATCGCCGTAATATAATGAAGAAAAATATTCGAAATTTTCCTCTACAAGTAGCCCTATTGAGTTTTACTGCATATTTGCTTTTCTAGGCTAATGTCCACGCCTAGAATAGCAAAGTTAAACCCCAGATAATTTAATACTTAAACGAACTACAAATTAAACCACATATTGCGCGACAAGACGCGGTAGGTACTTTTCATTTGAACCCGACTGCGTCAGGAGGGGGCTATGTTCTTCGAATGTAGTTTATCTATTTCTTTGGTACACAAAATAAACTGCTTATAGTCGTTTTCACACAGTACCGTGACAAGGAAAAAGGGAAGAAAGAAAAAAAAAATTATATTTTAGTATTATTATAGTATTTTCACTAGATATTTATTTAAAAAAAAAAATCATAGTGGTACAGCGTGAAACGTAAAAGTTATATGTGTCAGGGATACGTTCCTACGTGAAAAATACTTAAAGTAGATAAGTAGATTTTAAGATCGGATGTAGGCAGGTATTAGAGAATTCAAGACGGGATTGTCTCGAGACACGTCCGAATGCATATAAGGCACTAACAGTAAGTTATCTTTGGAAATAATTGTTTTCGCTTAAAAATATAATAAGTAATTTATTTTTTCTTGTCAGCACTTTAGATTTTTAGAACACCTAAAAATATGAACAGCGCCATCTATGTCAATATTATTTTCTTGGTTTTGTCACTGGAACCCTAGGTGTCGCTAGTATGCATTAAATTGTCAGAGTTAAATCTCTAATAATAAAACCAAATAAGTGAAATAAGCTTTTCTTTATCACCTTTCGTGAAGTAGAGTAGAGAGCGTTATTATTATTGTCCACTGTGTGATCTAAATTAAGAAGTTTAAGAGAAAAGTCTTAGGAAAATGTGCCTCATCAAGTCGTCAGTGATCACACATAGAATACATAGGTAGGTACATAACAATGGAATACCTGAAAACAAACATTGTGAAAAGCGACATCTATTTGCTCAACTTAGTAGTTATATCAGCAGTCAGCGAAAGTGTCTGCAAGTAGCGACATCTATCGCAGCGCGAGTGTACTCGTAAGTTATGCATGAAGTGACCTTGCCATGCAACTTTCGAACTTAGGACGTAGGAACAACGACATTCGCTGGAAGCGGGATTTGAATGGCACGGTATCGGTTGGCCGCGAGTCGCTACGCAACGCAACGGCAGAAACGTGTTCGACGAAGTGCGGTCGACTCGTCGATGCGCAGCTGTCCGCGTGTTGACATTTTACAAGTTTTTCGAAACGAGTGTTATCAAGCAAAATAATACCTTTCATTTCCATAAAAAAGTAGTGATAAAACTGTTTGTTTTGTTATATTGTGGAGCAAGTGAAGCGTTTGTGTTCGGCTATCTTTTCTCGCAATGACATGGAGAACACTCGCCTTTTGAAAAAGTGGTGGCATTAAAATGTTTCATGTGGTCTTATTGATGCCCTGCGTTTCTAAATAAGTGTAATTTCGATCGTAAGGACCGTGAATCGTTTAGTGCTCGGCTCTCGAAGTCTCGGAAGTTTTATCCGTCGGTCGTTAGTCTTTTTCACATTCAAAATGAGTGTGTTGAGTGGTTTGAGCAAGGGGGACATCAAGACTGCTAGTGATGGCCTGTTGGAGCTGCCCGAGGAGCGTCTGCGCAGCATCATGCGCTCAGAGCCCATCAGCTCGGTCTACCACGTCGAGCAGACTCCTTTCGCAAGGTCAGTCTCTACTCTTACCTATCTCACACTATCATAACCGTCAAAAGTCGATTGACCCTGATAACTTTGTCAAAAGTTGAGTGACCCGTTTTATTTTTAATTTATTTCAAGGTTATGCATGCACTCTACATTCTACCACACTAAAACAAGAAAGAACTAAAAGGCCCAATCTAGGCATGGGGTCAAAATAACAGACTAGTTTCACATTCTTAATATAACTTGTTAATTAAATTAATTGTAATGTAAACTTTAAAACAGGCATGTTATTTACAGAGTATTACATGGTCAAGCTGTTTCACATGATGCTAGTCATCTTGCAAACATTTTAATTTATGTGTTGATAATAACACAATGGACATAAATGGGTACAGCGTAGCCAGGAATTTATATAATATTTCTACTATAAATTAGTAATGATGGAAGTAAGGTTGATGCTAGTACCTGAGTTATCGCTACTCTTGATAAGTATGACTGATGAGATTGAGGCACTTGAGAAATAAAGATAAGAGTTATTTTTGCCCAACTAGGAAGCAAAGTGCTGTTGTATGGTAGGTATTCGGAACAAAAAGCAAAAAAAATAAGATAATTAAGAGTAAATAGGTTCCTTCTAGGAAAACATGCTCCATCTTAGACCTCACTACTGCTTAACATCAGGCAGAGGGAGGTCAAATGCTGACCTATTTAATAAAAAAAAAAACAATACTAACAGATTCTGCAACTACGAGTATAATAGACTTGCAATTGTTTTATGCTATAAGTATCTAATTACTTACCTATTTAATTTTATTGATAAGTAGTAGACTTTGTTTACTTCAAACTTAGGTACTTATGTACTAAAATTGTAGATTACTGATACCTGCTGTTTGTTTAATCTGTAGATAAAATGTGTTGCTGTCTAGGTAACCTATACCTACTAGCCCCCTTAAGCATAGTGATAGTCTAGGTACTGGAGAATAGATAAAAAATATAATGACATTAAAGTGTGGATAAAACAGGTAGTGTGGATATAAAAGTTACTTTTATCGACACTAATGTCATTTTTAATCTTTTCTCCAGTAGGTACCTTACCTACTAAATAGACAATCTCTATGTTAAGAGGTAAGATAAATAATAAGCATTTTCGTTTCGTAAGGTTTATTTGGTAAGTAAAATAAAATTATTAATTCAAAATTAAGATTAAGACAAAATTGAGATTAGGAATACCTACTAACTTCTGCAAGATGTGGGCATGTATCAAATATGTGTTTAGACATGCCTCTGACTACCCCCTTTAGACTTCTTCAAAGGATCTGGAATAAGTTACATAAAAAGATCTGAGAGAATGTCTACCGCACCTTGGGGATACAGTCGTGAACCTTTTTAAGTTTTTACAAAATTGAGATTAGGTCACTGAAGTTAGTAAATTTTCTCATTTCTCTCAAATTATGTGTCTCTAAAAGTTACACTAGAAAACGAAAATTATGTAGAGACAAAAAAGGTTTAGCAACCTAGATTTTGATTATTTCTAGTCTATTGCATTATCTTAGCCATGAACTTGATCACACAACACAATAAAACAACATTGCACAGTAAAACAAACCATTATCTACTGAGATTGTTTAAGCGCCTAGTGTCTTACGCCCATTCTTCCAAGATAATGATAAAAACCATGCATAAAAAAAAAATGTTTATAGTCGCTATTTTTCTCCAACACTCCCAGCTCCTAACCGGTTTTAAGCGGGTCCGACAAGTTCGTAACATTTCCCCGGCAGTTTTTATTCTACATTTCCGCAAATTGTGATATGTTTACGTGCACTGTGTAAGTGCAGTATAGCCAGACCTCTCAGAAACTGCACACCTGATCATGTTTACCCTTTGCTAGAACCGGCATATACACATACCAACCTAAGTATAGGTACATATATTTTGCCGGCTACCGCGAATGCTTGTGTTTTTCGTAAGCCACTATTTATATACGCCAATACTCTTAAACGGTGAAGGAAAACATCGCGAGGAAACCAGCATGTCGTAGAACCTAAAAAGTTAATAGAAAGCATGGTCATGTGCACGAAAGGAGTTACGCGCTTAAAATTTCACCACACTGGTTCGAAAGAACTGGTGACACGACAAGAAGAAGAAAAATGTTTATGCTTGACAGCTTGAGATGTCTATCTTCTGTCTGAAGCACAAAAGCGCTCAGTCCTTATTAAAGACTAACTTCCTTCTTGATATGTCACAAGCAACTAGTTTAATCAGCCGTTCAATTAAACGCCTAGCCATTTCATAAAACGGCTAACTAACGGCCTGGCCCTTGATTCATAATACAGCGGAATGCATTCGGTTCGGAATCGACCGACAGCAACTAATCACAGTGCAGGAATTGATCCGAATTTGACGTTTCTTGCACTGTGATTCGTTGTTGTCGGTCGATTCTGAACCGAATGCATTCCACTGTATTACGAATCAAGGGCCTGAATGATATTCAGCCAGTTAAAGTGTGTTTCGTACCTTGGGCCGTTGATCCGGTAACAGTACTATTATAACTGAAATACGATTGTGTGTTATTTGTTTTGATGAGGAATTTTTGGTAAACTTCATCCAGTAGTTACAATGCCTCAGTAAACCTACATTATTCTATTTCGGTACAACTCCGCCACGCGCTGGCAGTGTCAACGAGTTTAAATGTTGAATCTGTTTAGTATTTCGTAATAGTGTACCTTCAAAATGTACTAAGGAGTGCAAGGAGCTCAAGGCTCCAGTTCTGACCCAGTATAATCACTGTTTGGCAATTTGATTGATTAATGTGTGGGCTTGCCTGATATTCACAGTAACCTAACGCTATGTAATAAAGTTGCATACAGGCATAACCAGTACCCGACTATTCTGTGAGATTTCATTTCAAGATTATTTAAATAATTACAAAATAAAGAACGTTTCTTTTTAAACCAGTTCGAAAAAAATTCGGTTATAACAGTCCTCGCACAACTTCTCGTAGGTTCTTTGCAAATACGCTTTAGCGTTTGATAATTTCGACGATAGCAGTCGGCGTGATTTATCGCATGTAACGCCGCATGTGCGATCTAAGTGAAATTCAAAGGTTTTGTATCGCGTTTGAGTAAATGAAAGGAATCGTTTAGCGATCGCCGGCGGTTATTGGCAATTTCTCCGCGCGACGTCGTCGCCCCGGGCGCCCCGTTTCCCGGGAGCCGGCGACTCGAGATAGCAGTTTTTGCTCGTCCGGCGTCGAGATGTAATCGTGGACTTTCTACAGCTGAGTCGGACCGATGCGGTTTCACTTTCGTGCGGCGAGGAATGTGGCCGGACCTCCGACCCGCGCCGTGTCACAGCGCCCCCTCCGCCCCCCGCCGCGGTTGCACTCCAACACTCATCGCCGGTTTTGCATGTCAGCGAGTAACGGTAGGCGCGGATTATCGAATGCTTCTTGCGGCGACGGCTTAACGGTTCTCTCATAAGATGGGGAACCAGTCCTTAGCCTCGAACCACATACGAGTCGTATAGAGCGCTGCGCCTAGCCGGGCCAGGAGTGACGCTGCCGCGCTTTCCGCGCTAATATCTTATTCGTGTCATTAGTGCGAAATGGCAGCGGCTTGGCACGGCGGCGGCGCCGGCGCGGCCGATGCACCGCCGGGACCGCACCGGCTAAATTCGGGACCGTTGCATCACGCATCACTTTCGGTTTCGTTTGTCACGCGGCTATTTTAGATCGAGTGTCGATTATTAGAACTCCGTTTTTAGACGTAGCGACCCGCATCGCGCGCTGACTAACTCTCAAAACGCGCAGGAAACTTTAATTACTTTACTACAAACGTAACCTCGTATTTCCTATTTAAATAGGACGTAGATAGCTAAAATGGACGAGAATAAGGCTAGATGTGTGTTCTTGGCCGGCGGCAAGTACCTATGTGGCGGCTAGCGCGCTGCGTACTGCAGTTATCTCGAGTTTGCGGAACGAAACCCGATCCTTATGCAGCACACGCGAGCGAGGCCGCTGCGTCGCACACCATACCTTATCTACCTAGGCTTTACTTCACAGGCGAGCGACTGTTTTTCCTTAAACGTGTTCCGCTCGGTTGCTCCTTCCGTTCCCACGTGTAACCCTCCGCTTGACTTTGAAATCCCCTATCTTGATAGCTGGTCTTAAAAAGTGCACCGTCCGAGTGTAAGTGTGTAGCTGATGCGCTCGGTCGCGCCCGACGAGCGCGCCGGAATGCGCAGGGGGTCGCGCCTTTCCTCGTAAGGCCGGAGTCCGGGGCCAGCTCGCCGCCCATACTAAGCTCGCGAATTGTGCAAGCTCAGCGACACCCGACGCGAGGCTCGCGTGGGCGCATCGCTCGAGAACAATCGAGCCTCTCATTGAAAAACGAGCGTCGGAATGCAAGCTTTTGATATGTTACAAAACCGACGTAACGGTGCGGCCAATGTCAACACGGCTCCCGTGCTAGCGACCGACGGAGCGCATGCTAATGGAGGCGCAGTCGTGCCCGCATCGGGCATGCGCCCGGCGTTCGTGGGCGACTAGATTTTCCGAAGCTCGGGTTGGGCTCGCATAATGTAGCCTCGCGGTGCAGCGAAAGTCTCGTCGACCTTCGGTTTCTAGATATGGGCGGCGCTACATACCTAACTAGAGACACCTAATTGCGATTCGACAGCCGAGTTAATCGAGATCGAACACGTTCAGCGAGCTATGTGGAGCGAGTATGACTGATTGCGATTATGTTGTTAATGTTCCAATGCGCTTCTTAGCGACCTTATCGTCTCCGGTTGCCTCTGCGCTGACGTAACACTTGCGGTTTGTTATTGCGGGCGTTTCAGAGTTGCAAATCGCGAGAGAGATTGGATTCGCAGGAAGACCCTTCTCAGAATAGGTTGCGGTGATCGCATGCCTAGATAGATCGACATCAAGATATGATGAGGACGGCGGCGTTGTCCTGTCTATCGTCGACGATATATTTTTAGTGCACGAACGAAATGCGTATGCGCTTGTGGAATCGCGACGCTTATCAGTCGTATTTCATTCGCTAATTTTAGATTGCGATCATAGAGGAATGTCTCTGGATATCTCTACACGTCTCGTTTTTATCTCGTCGTTCAAGATCTCGACTCGTCAGGAATGCGATTGATTATAGTTGCAGTTGTGAAAACGTCGTTCTAGGCACCAGAAGACATTGAACGCGTGTTTGTGTCTAGAATACATGAGTTCTGCGGTGCGTGATCTTGTGAATCACAAATTCGCTGTCACATCTTTCTGGCTTTCCTGAATTGGGCAATATGACGTGGCGATGATTCAACAGACGTTTAACTTTTTTTAAACTTATTTTCTACTTAATCATTCCTAATAGTATGTTCTGCGGTTTTGCACGATTTTATGGTGCAAATACAGCCACAAAGGTTACCAATACCATTTGTCGCCTATTGCGAAAACCTATTGAGAGAAACTTGTAGTTATCGCAGACGCAGACTAATATTGACGCTTCTCGACGACGCGACGTTGTTTGCGTCGTTGATGGATGCAGTTCGAGTGATGTTTACACTCCCTTCCCTAACCTTGGTCGGAGTTCAGTGACTCGTCCATCACGCGCGTACGAGTCGTCTTTAATTGTGCGCTTCCGGAGCGCTTCGGCACGGCCGCACGCGGCATCCTGCCCGGACTAAACTTAGAAGTCGAAAAAGGGCGCAATCGCTCCCCAACTTACGATTGATGAAATTAGATTTTATCGCTCTTTCAGTTATTCGAATGTTAGCGACGGTCCAGCTGTAGCGAGTCGCCCGTAAACGGTGCTATCCCGGCATTCCTCGGTGAGGATTTATGGCGACTCGACCGGCGCTGCGTAAATATAATTAGAGAGGCTAATTTATCAGCGTGGCGGAAGGGCGCTCGGTATCGCCGCCGTAAATCTAGCGCCGCCTCTGACGGCTCAATCCTAGGGCTTGGAATGTCGAGGAGCCTCTTCGCGAATTTGTCCAAATCCATTACGTGTCGCCTGTGTGGTTGCAAGCGCATGGATTAGATGATATTAATGCTCGGCCGCAATGAAATTCCTTTCTAAGTCTGTTCATTGCATGCTGTTTGTTTTGGTACATGTTGTGTGAAGTAAACAGCTAGTCCAAGGGCAGTCGGCGCGTGCGCAGCGGGCCGAGTAATTGGAGCCGGCGGTCGCCGCGACTACTCCACACATATCTTGCTGCCAACCGACACAAAATTATGTTTCATGCAATAAATGTCAAAGTATTACTTTATCTCGTGTTAGTGGTGTCATTAAACGATTAAAAATACTTCGGACTTTGCTATGAATTATCGCAGAAGATAATTAAAGACAAACGTGTATTTTTATAGATGTCCAATTGATAAAACAGTTTTTCTATATTTTCATAAAACAAGTCGGTCAGATGGTAAGATGGAGAATATGGAAGGGTGTGTCGACGCAGCCATGACTAATGAATGCATGCAGTTGAGTCTGCGGGGTGGTCAGCCATTTGCATATCCGTGCTCGGCCAGCACCGCCCCTGATCGGAGCTGTGGCCCAAGTTGCAAGACGGAGAGCACCGCACAAGGGGTACACTAACGTTACGGAAAGAAAAGCGCGTCGCGAGCGATCTATGTAAAAGTTTGAAGTTGGACTTTTAATCCTAAAATTCATGACTGTGACATAGGAAGCTCGCTTTGTTGAGTGTCGTCACTCAGCACTTCAGCAGTCGATAAGACAAGCACATAGCAGAGGACTACCAGAGCGGTGTGTGAAGTCTGACTGCGGATGATGATGATTTAGATAATTCTAGTTAAGTTTCACTCAGCGTAAAGCATGAACAGATATTGTCATGACCACGGAATTTGAAAGTCCAGGGACTCAGATAATGCGGAATTTCTTAAGACAGTAAAATTAACGACTCACATGAGAGTTTTGACCTCCCAATAGTGATATGAACGTAAAATAAAGTTTTTGGTGCTGTAAAAAAGCTTTTAAGATATATCTTTAAATGCAAATAAGGAAACAAAATCCCTTGAGATACGAAAATCTGGCGAACATTATTTCAAAGTCACCGTTTATAGTGCTATGTTATTGTACCAAGCATTAAAAATATTACCTTTGTCGTGCTCACAATATGCGAACACGCCTATGAATTTATAATGGGACCTGCTGCAGCCCTGACCTTTATTTTGGCCTTTCTCTGCGGCTATTGTTCTTGGCAGGCCCTTTCTTACTTATCTAACTTCTTTGTAGTTTTTTTTATATTTTATCAATTTTGTTATTTTTTGCTTTGTATTACAGCGATACCAATGTCCCCTTTATGGTTACGATCTTATTTCCTCCTTTGGCTTTCACGCTCACCTTTGGTGGTAAGGATTGATAGTTGCAGCTCTGTTTGCGTTTCATTCTCTTATCGAAAGAGATGCTTCCATTTTTCTTCGAGTTCACTGAACTTAATTGTTCTGCTGGCCCTTATCTGGCCCTGTGTGAAGTCAGCACAACATCGTTTTCTTCCACTCAATCCGATCATTCGTCAGCTGTGAATCAGCTTCTTTCTACACCGTATCTTCTCGCTCCTTTGGACTGTATCCAACCACTTCTTTGTCCTTCCTCAACTTGCATACCCAGCCAACACTCTAATTCCTCTTGTACAGTGTCTCGCATCTTTTTCGATTGACAAATATTAATAATTATATAAATAGGATTTGTGTACAATACCTAATTATATGTAGAAAAAAAATACTTATTAAAATAGTAGACGGTTCTCATAATGGTGATCAGTGATGCAACGCATGACTGAATCTAACCGATTATCCTTCAGAATATCATTCGAGATCACTAGCTTAGGCTGACTGAACTACTGTTCGTGAAGTGTGTTTAAACTTAAATGAGTGCTTGTGTGCTTTGGAGAACTACCTAATGTTAAATTGTATTTCCCTGCGATTGATGAAGACCTAATCATCTCATAATATTGCTTAATATGTTTACTCAGGCTGATAGAGGAGAATAAAAGAATAACACATGTTGTGCCGACCCCACATAACCACATAATGTGGGAAAGAAGCAGGAAGATGATGATGATGATGATGTTTACTCAGGTGGCAGAATACTTGGTCTTTATCCCATGATCATGATATCAGATTTCTTTCGCCTCTGATAACATTTAGTTATCTCCTGTGATAGCGATATCAGAGGCGAATGTAGTGGTCTGGGATCGGTGGTCTGACTCACCGACATAACCTGGGGGATCGCTATACATTCCGATTTAATTAAACTTTTTGCGTGACTAATGCCTTGCCAATTTTAATGGTCTCTGCTCGTTCACGACCGTGAAAATAGCTCAAGTAATGTGAAGATGTAATAATTGTTATAAAATTGAGAAACAAGATGTTATGGTTTACAGACTTCTATATAGAGGTTACAGATAAAATTATTTCAGTACAATGAAATTTCCAGTGACGGATGAAACGATGGATGTGTGGAGTTCTTGGATAAGATAAGGAATGAGTACATCAGTGGAAGTTTTAAAGTAGCGCCAGTGACTGACAAATTGAGAAGTGGAAGGTTGGCGTGGTATGGGCATGTCATGAGGAGGGATGAGAGTCATATAACACGACGAGTGATGAGTATGAATGTGGATGGATATACCGGTAGGGATAGGCCTAAGAAAAGATAGATGGACTGTGTGAATGCGGATACGTTTGTGAAAGGAGTGAGTTCTGATATGACGGGTGATAGAGGGAAACGGAAGAGAGAAACATGAAGAAGAAGAGTACAATGAAAATTCCTAGTAATCCTATTGACGGTCGTTGTATGATTTTAAGATATTTTAGAAATCTCATCAAAACTAGTTTAAATATAAGCAAGCAAAATTCTCAAAGATTGAGAAGCAAATAAAATCTTTCGTTAACGCAAGTTTCACTAATTTTACATTCCGTTCCACTAGAATCACATCCTATTCTCAACATCCGATCTTAACATCAAAGACAGCCGGCTCAGCATTCCCGCGTCGAGTTTTTGTCACCAAATCCTCTGGTTATCTCTGATTAACGGCCGTAACTTGATCTAATGTTTTCGGTTGCTGTTCCACCCACACGTATAAATTAATTCCGACGCCAATGGAGTCCCACGCGTCGTGTGTAACAAGATGTTAATGGTGTCGAATTGTGTATCAATTTTATTGGATGTAAGGAAATGTTAGAAAAGTTATGATGCTGGTAACTTTGGAATTTTATAGAATTCAGTTTCGCAAGGGCGTGAGCTTTCGTTTGCGATTCTCTAGGGATGAGGGACGGTAAAAAAAAGAGTATTTTATGGTGCCTGTGTATCAATACATCTATCTGAATAAATACGAGGAAGATTGTACTGGTTTGCAAATTAGGTATAGGAGGAGAGGGGGTTAAAAGTTTTTGTTTTCAATTTACGCAGTCTGCCAATTGGACTGTCAATTTTCATTACAAAATTGCCAACTGATTGGAAATGATCATACTGACGATGCTCTTGCGCTGATTTATTTCATTTGAATGTTGCAACGGTTCTGTAATGGTTAAATCACCGGAAATTACGTTCGTTGTGATTGCGATCATGGTTAGTTGACCTGTCTTCAGGCTACGTCATTAACTGATAAACAGCCAGTTCGTTGTTTATTTTGAATTTAACGGTTGGTTTGTGGAGACACAAGAAATGGCAGATGTTTGCCAAAAGTAAGATAGCGTCGACCCTCTCGCATCGCCACGAACGCTCGCAAAACCTGTCCCTTTCGCGCATCTGCGTTTGAATTTGGGCGAGTGTGACCGATGACAAAGCGGCACTTTCTACGGTGCGCACGCGCAGCAGCAAATGAAGTGTGTCGCTTTAGACAGCTGCGGCGCGATAGACTGCTCTAATGTGCGGCCGGAAACCATCAATTTAGATAGTGCCGGATTGGCCGCCGCGAAGCTGCTGCCCGTAGGATGCAACCGTTATATGGAGGAAGCCGTGATTTATGACCTTCATTGTTTTGTGGCTCAGATCTCTTACTCTGCATCCTCATTTCATTGACGGACGGCTCGTTATCCACTTGCTGGACATAAAAACCCACCAATCAGTCCGACTATCATGAAATTATGCGTTTCGTTTGTCATCACTTGCACGTCTGTTTGTGGTGGAGTGATTATTTGATTTGCGGAATCCGACGCGCATGGAATACCAGATGTCTCGAACGACGAACAAAACATCTGCCGCGTCATTCCCCTAACGACTCCACGGACCCTCGCCGTAATTTGTCTCCATTGGAGCAGAGCCGATCAAACAGAAATATTGTGACTAGTTTGATTTCTAATACTTACGCAACCGCCGGCATTTTAATTTGTTTAGAAAACTCTGGTATTCATTCGGCATTGTTTATCTCGAACTGTTCACACGGTAAATTAAACTGGACCGCAATCGGATACTGCTTTTCCGTGACCAATCGAGAATTTGAGCCGGAATAATGGCGTTTCTGTGCTGTTTTGCGTATTCAATGTTATGGGTATCGGCTGAATTGATACAGGCGTCGACTCTCGCACGTTATCGGCTACTTTCTACCGAGCGAGTGGCCGACACTGCCGAAGTATTGTTCACGAAAAGGGGGTCAGAAGAAAGCGAGGAGCGAGCGGTCACTCGCTGATATCTCCCGAGAGGTCACGGCCATTACTCGAAAAGCACAACTCTATAGTTCATCGCTACTGTTGCAAACAAACCGCTTTGTTCGATAATAGAGCAGATTTCTCTTTGCTCGTTTTTCTATCACTAATTGGTTCTGTTTGAGTTTGCGGCTGGTATTCGTTAGTTGACTTTCAAAATGCATAGATTTGTACGTATTTGTTTGATGCAAGTGTCCGCCGCGCGTCGAATCTGGAATGCGTGCGCGCAACATGCGCCGGCGCGTCGCAACGCCACCCGTGACACATGTGTTCAGACAATACCGCGGCTCATACAATTATACATTCTTATACAGTGACAATAGTCTCCGTGATCGCTCTTTGTTTAAGTGTTTTCTCGTCTCAAGGTCGCAGTGGTGCTCATTTCTTGTCTCGTTATAAAGTGCGTTTTTATTGTCTGCCATAAACCTTTTCAATTGTTGATTGTTACCCCGGATATGACCGAGATCGCTTTTCACTCGTTCGTTATTGTTTTTGTGTCAGTAACCCGTAACATTTTTTATTTGCTCTTAACTTCTTTTATATTCGAACAATGTATTAGTAATTTCTCTTTATCGTGCACTAAACATTGTTACATGTATGTCCGTTGACATTTATGCTTGGAATTTGCATATTTAAATTGCTAAAATTAATTATTATGTTCGGATTATTAGTTAAGAGAATAGTAGTGGGTTGCACCCACGCAGTTTATGGCTGATAAATCAAGGAGAGTAGACGGTCACCTTTATTTGACGCCGAACTTAAAGTAGGTTGTGTGCTAAACGCAGTTTGGTACAAACACCGACAGGATACGAAATACATTAACGTGGAAAACATGGATGTTAAATTAATAAAATGCAAATCTATTACCAGTCTAGCTTGATAAACTAAGTTGAATATGTCAGAATCTTAAGATGAAATCATTTCAAATCATATTAGTCACAGAATTTGAAACGCGGGAACTAGTATTCACTTGGTGAGTAAGCATGAGTAAGTCATAGACTTGAGTTGAGCTTTTGGTCTTGGTTGGGAACAGCGCCAAGTTGAGTCGTCTGTGCAGGCATTCTGTACGGTATCTCACATATCAACCTGAATAGAAATGCGTGTTTAAGTTAGGGTGTGGGATATTCACAAAGACTCATTCTTGACGCCCTTACTACTTCCAAATACTTTTTGAAAAACATATATACTTTTTGTTTGTAAATATACATACATATTATACATAGAAACACCCAGACCAGAGATAAATATTTGCAGATCATACAAACATTTATCCCGGGGCGGGTATCAAACCCGCAAACTTCTGCGTCACAAGCGGGATTTCACCCACTGCGCCACAGAGGTCGTCATATTTAGGTCTGCGTTGGAAAATTCCTTTCATGTCTAGAAAGTATAGTACTTGCAGGCATTTGCAAATAGTACTCCTTTAGACATCTTCAAAGGATCCGAAATACACAAAAAGTCTGATAGAATTGGAATCTTGATCATGTTTTTTTAAATATTTTGTATTGTTGATGTGTTTGATTTTCAATACACCCATAATCTTGAGACTTCAACATGACGCTAGCATCGATAAGCTGCTTATACGAATATGTAAAAAGGTCGTCGCACACTACAAAGATGTTTACATCTAAGTACAGTTCGCCCAACGGATCTAGGCATTCGTGAAGTTAGCCGTTTGTCTGCGCAGTGACCGCTTTTTCATACAAAATTGTGTTCTGCGCAGACAATGGGCTAACTTCACGAATGCCTAGATCCGTTGGGCGAACTCTACATCCGTCCATTACAATATCAAACTAACCAACGCACGAGCATTCATCATATTTTTTGTTTCGCACAAAAATCATATATGTGATTAAAAAACACTATGAAGGAATTCTCCAGAGTTTCTTGTTATACTATTACGGCCTTATTAATTAGATTACCCTAATTCTAGCTTAATACGAGACTACTCTCAGACTTGTTACTTCTTTAGTAGCGAAGGAGCAACTTGAATATTTTGATGTTATTAATAAACTGGTAATAGCCTCGAATGAGTAATACATTCCTTACATCGGGATTAGTAGAAAAAGAGTGAATGAACGAATGATATTATCATTCAAAATATTGTCTATCTCTGTCATTAATTATATGAATGACAGAGATAGACAATAATTTGTATTTGACAATCTGTTTTATTCAAAGAGGTTTTATTCTTCTAAAACTTTTTGGTGTTACATCTGCCTACTCCATCTCTATACTAGGTGGCGCCTAGGAGTAACTCTTACTCCGAGAGTAGAGTCGAATTAGCTTAGTTCCTCCTTGGTCTTTGTTTATTTATACTGAATTGACCTACTACAGCCTTATGCTTTGCATTAGCGCTAATACACGAACTAGGGTAGTTCGTGTTTATTAATGACAGCCTTAGTGAATACAACTTTACATTATACGTGTGTAACGAGGTTTACTTTCGCACGTCAATCCTATAATCTGTTACAGAAATGGTTTGAGAGATTTGCATAAATTGATAAGGTGTAATTCCAGAGTAATCTTCAAGACATCTGCAGAGTGAGTTCATTGACTTTGTTTTTTTAGTTAATTTTGCATTGAGGTTTGATGAAAAAGTTTGTATATCGTTTTCTTTTTGTTTGATTCGCAACATATTAAGGAAGTCATATAAAAGTCAAAAACGCGCTCAAATTTAAATGTATGAATTGCTCATTAGCTGATAATTTTAAACCTATGGTGGTAGGTATACTATACTTACGAATTTTGTGAGTTTGTACAAGTAGATTATGTATACTTGTTTACGAAAATTCTCATCATCATCATCAAATTTAAGAGCTCAGCTCTTGTCGGTGCATTGATGCAACATCCTCCACCTCTTCTTTTTCCAATGCGGTCTCCTTTACTTCTTTATACGACATGACAGCGATCTTCTCTTTTATATGACTCATGAAATTTATTCTAGGCCTTCCTCTTCCTCGTCTTCCTTCCACTTTTCCTTCTATGATGTTCTTGATAAAGCTGTCATGTCGTATAAGATGTCCAATCATTTTTCCTCTTCGATTTTGAATGGTGTTCATCAAAACCCGTTTATCCTCAACTCTTCTCAGAACTTCCTCGTTGGTAATCTTCTCCGTCCAGCTAATCCTCTTCACGAAAATTCTAAGCTACTAAAAACAAACATAAACACTTCCGCAGTTATCTAAAACACGTGTTTTAGAACAAATGTGTACCTAACTAATTGTTGAAGCCCATTTCGAGATCTGTGTGGGTGGCATCGATTTGTTTGTGACCGGCAGTTAGTTTTTGCGTTTGCCCAAATATATTTGGATGAGTCAGACCTCCTGCCTGGTTCTAATGAGATAATTTTAATCACATAGCATTTGTGATGAATTTGGGTAATTGAATAACGTAAATTAGTAGGTAGCGTTGTATTTTTGTTAGCTAAACGCAAATGTTTTTAGTTTCGTGTAGGCAGCGAGACAAAAATAGTGATATTATTCTCTTATTAAAGTAAGTACATATTTTTGAAGAACAGTAACATTGTAAAAAAGAAATAACTAATTTATTATTCAAAGTAATTTGAAACTTAGCGATCACAACTTGTTTAAAAAGTACCCGATAAAATCCTGTAAACAAGTATAAGATTGAAGGAATGTATTTCTGAATGAATTTAAGTCAGCAATTGATGTGCCTTTTATGTTTGAAATAACAATAAACGCATATAAAATTAAGTATATTTGAAACAGCTCAAGCGATAAGTAGAGGCCGTAAGATGATAAACCTGTCAATACATATCCGTGATATAAAAACGGATAATTTAACTACTGTCACGTTGAATGAACATTTTAATTTTTAACGTGATCACTACGGAAGCTCACACTGTTAATTAATTTCATTGGATATTTCACTCGTTAAAAAGCTAAGTTATTGCCCGTTAACTGAATATTAATGGGCCTCAGTGACCTCAGTACGTCTCGCTTCTTTGTGACTTAATTTTTATCTTAAGCGCCACATTGTCGTGTACAATAGTTCACCGTGACCGCGCCAATCGGTTTTCACCATTTATAGTGTGTTTATTTTATTAAAACGCTCGTTTTGTCTTCCGTCATTTTATTCGCATGCGTCACAATTTTCTACCTCGATAAGAATCACCACGAACCTTGTAGCTAGCATTTCGTAGCATCGATTTTGATTAATTAACTGTCAACCTGAAACTGGCAGAATTGACAGAGCCATTATAAAAAAAAACTAGCTAGAGTCTGAACGCAGCGCTGTCCTTGTAAGCATTTGTATCGACTGTCGCGATAAAATCGTTATTGGACATTTATTTTCATTTAATACCGTGTTTGTGGTCCTCAACACAGGTGGTACAGCGTTGCAATAATTTATCTCAGGCGACATTGTTGCATCGCGAACAAATTACATGCGGCGTTGATCTTGTTATGCTTCTAAAGCTTATTGGAACGAGTTAAACGACCGAGCGAGATTCTGCGCTCTATGCCTGTATATTATTCTATTTGTGTTTCTTTTTGCAGAAATTTCATAAGCAAGCTCTTATGAACAATGTGATTTGTTTTGCGTAACCAAATGAGAATGATTACTTTAAAATATTCGCTTAAATAAAAAAGTACGTGAGTGTCGTGGTACACTCCGTTGGAACGAAGTTTCAACTTTGACATTTGGCATTTTGTCAAATAAATTATCATCAATTATTAAAACCCTAGAAACGCTATTCCGTCCGTACTAACAATGTAACAATCTATGGACTGTTTCGTGACTGCGCACTTCGCACTTTGACGTTTTGACTTTTTTCGTCTAGCCCCCATCCGATACCGTCCGAAAAGACTCTTAGTTCAAAAAATAGAGACTGGTAGGAAATAATCATTCAGCATAGACGTGACACATGCACAACCAACTTCGAAAACAATGTCAACATCATTCATATTGACACAGATTTGTAAACAACGGATCGATATTCATGTTGTTTGATAGTCGCGTCCACTTATTTCTCCAAGGGCTTGGTTTTGCAATAAATAATGTGTATGTCATTTATCATAATATTGTCTGCTCGTATCTGTATCGGCCGGCAGGTGCTGCAGTAATATTAATTGACCCTTTTATAGTTGCAGAAGTATCTTCCTTTTGTTTTGTTAGGTACTCCATCTTTCTTCGTCAGATTTGAATGCGTGATGTTCAGTTTCCTGGCTGCTATCCATATTACCGTCTACAATGTATTATGAGTTATTGTTTATAGATCGCTGCTGCAACTTTGAGCAATTTCACACTTGATAAATGTTGAGTTAGAATTGAAATATGGATCTCAAACTGGATATTTTAGTACACTCACTACTGCATTTACGTGGTTAGTTTCACTAAACTATCAAGTAAAGATAACAGGAAGTATGTTGAGATTCAACGAATTGATAAAGTACAGCTATAGGGACAAGATGCCTTAGTGCCAGTTTAACATAAAAAAAACATACTTTTAAGAATGTATCTTGCATGTCTAATCATTCCGTAAGAGAAATCGACTCTTATTGGTATACTCTAACTGCTCTACCAGGTAATTTTTATCTAAATAGTGCCAAGCACCTTGTATACAGGAACGATTTTCTGTGCCTGGAAAGTCGCCTGGGTCATCAGGGTGATCGGAACCATGACACGTTGCTCGTTAATTTGACGATGTTTACTCAAACAGTTACGTGACACACATTTCCTACCGGTCGCGGGGACGCAAGCTAGCCGTTGTTCTGCTCTCGACCCCCCGACCTTTATTCAAAGAGCTGGGATAAACGCACACCAGCGCAATCAGACCTGTTTGATTACCCCAAGTGTCGGAGAGGTTAGTACGCCTGATGGGTCAGGTAGAACTGGTAGATTGGTTGAGGGATCCGTTAGGTCATCGGCAGGTGAGGATTTGCACTTGACAAGCGTGGCTTGCCTATTTTGGTTGTGCTTTGTTATACCGTGTCTCGACTATCAAGTCAATGGGCTGAGTTCCCATCGTTAGCTTGCGGTCGAGTCTTTTTTGCTCAACTAACGTAATGATGTCTGGTAATGCGCCATTTTCGTGAATGATAATGAGCTATCGTAAGGAAATTACTTCTTTGTTGGTACTATCTTTATGCTTATCGCGTTGATCACGATTTTATTAAAAAAAAAACTAGCATTGCGGCGCTACAGCACGAATCACGTATAATATTGCGGAAGAATTAAGGAACGCATTTATTAAAATACTCAACATTGTTTATTTTTACGCTCTCATGAATGGAAAATTGATTATTAATAAGCATAATAACACGTGTGCAATTGTGCATCAATAATCTCCGAAAATGTACTTGGGGATTGGCTCGACCAATTTGCATGTAATTTATTTTGTTAATCGGCACCACACTGGTATTTAATGCGCTTGGCTCTTGAAAGTTTACGAAAATGGAAGTCTGATTAAATGTAGATAACCTGCTTTCAAAATTCTCTTCTCTACTATATTATGATTTCAATAATTGTAAACAATAGATACTACAGGCATATTGGTACCGTTCTCTTAACAAAACTGGTTACTTTTAAATGTAAACCACACCTAAAGCACGTTTTAGATCGTAAAGACATTTCATTACATCTCTTGCAGCTTAAACAAGCGAAATGACAAATTAAACAACTTTAATAGTCGTTTTAAAGCTAAACCATGTTAGCATTAACTCGAATAAGTTGGCTATGTTAGTATCCAAGTCGTAAATGTTTTTTTCTGCAATTTTCATTCTAGTTTTGCGACTCACGAGCTACACCTTTGCTGCTAAAATATTTAACTTCTAGGGCACCTACAAGTGTAGATAAAGGCTAGAACAAAAATGTTTTTTAAGGCTATCGCTGATGTCACTAGAAACTAGACTAGTGGTATCAGGTGACAAATGTGGACCACAAACTTATCAGGCCACATCATAATTAACTGTTCTTTATCTGATTGTTGTAATTAGCCGTGGTTCTTAAATCTCAATCGCCATTTTATTTATTAGTTGTCATTATGTTTTATCTTGTAATTTGAAACCATCGCCGCGATACCTGCTAAGAATTGCTGTCGTAAGAACTTAATATTTCTTATCCTCTGCTGATCCTCTGGTAGATATTTCTAGGAAATAGAAATATCAGTTGAGACTTTTGATTCTAAGATAACGTGTTCGCAATTTGCTAAAACAGTTTTGACATTATCTTAGCATAATAAATTAGGTAAGTTTGTATATTTTTTTTATGCTTTCAAAACAAAATTTCGGTATTGTATGTTAATTCGCGTCTGCTGCCTCTTTCACTTCCCACGCTTCAGCAAAATATTGAAAGTACGTTAAAGTCGAAAGTGACCGATTATCCTATTTATTATCACTTGTACCTACTTGTACAAATAAAGCTGTTGACGTTCCTAAATAGACAAGAAGTATTATTAGAGTCTATGTTACATTCTGCGTTGTTCGTATTTGTGTACAGACGCCCACGAGGTACCAGGCATTCATAACATGCAAGATATGAACTCTATCTCCATTCAATAGAACTCAAGGTTTGTAATACTTTTTGACAGCGTGGAATAAGGAGTATGTATGCACTTAGTTGACAGTTCCCACGGAGTAGTTGATCGTGAAATAAAATGATGGTCCGTTAGTTTGTGGTTTTGTGGTGGCGGCCACTCGAGGAGAAGATATTTAACCTCTTCTGTCAACAATGCACTTTGCTTTTAATAACTTTAACCATTGTCTATCTTTCTGTCTTAGGCATTATGTATATTTCCCCTATCCCTTTTATCGCAATATTAACTTATGTCTTGGCAAATTTGCTCAATTTCAGCCTTTACGGTGTTTTTATTTGACCTAGAATCTTTTAATTTATTTGATGCTTTAAGTAATTTTGACGAATTTCATAATATTTCTAGATTCTTTGTAATTTTTTGACCTTGTTTTTAGAATTTTGCATAATACAAAGCTATACTATACCGCTTTCGTTTCTAATGTGGTTCGCGGTCTTTTCTTTCGTCATAATAGTGTTCTTTCTAGCTTGACAAATCGTCATATCTCTCAAACCGTTATTTTGCATGTTAACAAATTGGTGTAACTGTCGTTTTGTAATTTGTAGTTAAATAATGGTCTTGGCTGACGGTTTCTTCGAAGCGATGGTATCTTACGTGATAATTTGCCTAAATTAGTAGTTGCAGAAATGGGCTATGTGAGTTTTTGTAATACATTCATTGAGATGTTTCTTCAATGTAGATCGAGGTTGCGATTCTCCACAGTATCTTGTTAACTTGATCTTGTGGTGATGTAGATTAGATTTAAGTAGCAGTACTTATTAGATTATTTGTACAATTTGTTCTCTTTGTGTACTTTCGGGTCTTGTAACTTTGCAATTGTTTTCATCATTCTCGAACAGCTGACCTCAAAAACTATCCATCTCGAGATGTAATCCCTGGTGACATCTCTAAAGCCAGTTCCGTCCTAGCAGTCCAGATGTGTGTCGATACCGCAAGGCCCAATTACGCCGATATATTTCCTGAGTTCGACAGCCGGCGAATTAACGGTATCACCCGATTTTCGCTCCTGTCAAAAAGCCACTTAAGCACTATAACTGACCAACAGAATTGGACCAGCAAATCTCGTTTCGATGTCCAGAAAGCTTATAGTTTACTGATTGCTCTCGATTTGATAATTTATTCGTTCTGAATTGAACTCTCTTATTTAATTCTCTTAGTATATTGCTGCGCAAAGGTCAACTTCAGCTCATTTGATTCCATGTATTCTAACTCCCGCAGTAGAAGCCTTATTTTTTGTTGATAAAATAACAACACTAAATAGAAAAGTAGGTACTTAAACTTATGGAAATTTAATTCAAGATTTTTTATAATCATGGTAGACATTGCACACGTCATCATCTAAAAACTAAGCATTTTGTTTTAAGCAAAAATTGTCCTTGGATCCCAAGATAACTGGATGAATAGGAGATTATATTTCATGGTTCAGTTACTTCTCGAAAATCAGAGTGAACGTGCAACCTAGTCTGCCCAATAAAGTATGAAACACACGCACTGTTGAGATGAATGACCTTGTTCGCTATCACTCGTTAAGGGTTTGAGTGTGCCATGGATACCAATGGTAGAACGGCGCGCGTCAATCAATAAGATTGCCACTTAAGCTGAGATGGGATATGACCGTATTTGAGCTGGTGGTAGGAATATTTCAGCTAAATCAATGGAGACGTATTAAATACTTAGCGCATTAACACTTTCAGTGTTCACACGTGAGCATGTTTGATATTTCACTAGCCGCTTTTTGCGAATGCGACTCTTTCAAAAGAGCACCGATAAGAGGCAGTAAAAGCGTTTATCTTTCTTGTGTCCCAGTGACAAAACTGCCATTACTAAAGAGCTTTTATCAAGTGTTTAAGATGGTTGCAACAAAACATAATATGTTATATTAACATATTATACGTACATAATATAAATTAGCAAGCATATTGTTTTATTTGTTTAGCCAACACTAAAGCTTTCGATAGCAGTTCATAACATCCTACTCACCACAGCAGATTGCCAGTAAAGTTTTTGCGTACATTCGCAGCAAAAAGCGCCTTTAGCTCGTTAACCCCAACAGGAACACTGAGCAGATGTTGTCGGATGTACTAATTGCGGAAGTATGTGAGAGGTGTTCTCCCGGGTCGTGATCTGGGTCCTTTCTTTTATAGTCGTCCTATTTACGGCGATGAGTACTGTAACTGTTTACTTCGTACTGCTTCGACCTGGCTGGAATTTATTTACGAAAATTAAATACTCCCGACCTTTTGCACCCTGTCTGAATAGTTTTGATTTATACTACGTAGCTATTATGAAAGGTTACTTTTGTTAATAATATTAAAAGGCTAATATAAAACTACATGTTGCCCGCGGCTTAACTAACATCGCATAGTATAATGTTGCTTTTTGATGGTGAATATTTTTTTAGATTCGGTTCTTTTCAAGATATTATTCATGACAAACAAATTTTACCTCCAGTTTATTGAAGTACAGATGAACTATCATGCAACCCAAAGCTAGATACATAGCGTCGTGCGTAGCTAATTCCTATAAATCACCGTGTTTCCTCTTCACTAATTAACAAGCGTTACCATGGTGACACAATTTTTTACTTTGTTTCGTAACCTATTATTCAGGAATCCTAGTTAAGGAACTGGCTATCAAATGAGCTGAGAGGAAATAACCTAGACCACTAATGATACCACATCGAGATCAACATATCAAGTCGGCCACCCTGCTGATCAATTATGAAGCCTGATCAGACCACACGTGATCATATCCTGTGATAGAGTATATAACAGTTGGTTTGGAACTTAGGTAAACAGTACACGCATCGTCGGCGCCGGCGCATGTGCACGGATGACCTAATTCTGACAGGGCTGTGCTGTTATGCGCTCCTTATCACACTGTTAAGATTTCTAGGGCTATAGATCTGGAATATAGCTCTCAGTTTAACATTATAATAGTCTAAATCAATTCCTAATCAAACTATAATTTGATTAGGAATTGACACGTAAAAAGGGAACCTCTATACATGGCCAGTTTTGGTATTGGTCGCCTTTTGACATCAGATCAAGAAATAAAGCCGTTTAAATACGTTCATTGCCAGCGACGCATCAGCTCAGCAATGGAGAGTGTTTGTGTGAACGTGTTTTTTTTATTTAACCAATTTCGTCACACTACTAGACAAAGGTCACCCCCATATCCTAACATTCATCTCTCTTTCTTTTATATATTCTTAGCTTACTTAAATATACGATTACTTACTCATTTATGTTGGGAAAGATGTCGCAAGTTTTATCTAAGAATTTAACAGACCTCTCGTCTTGGAATGTGTCTTACTTAATGAATGTCACAAACATTTGTAACATTGACACACTTCTCGTAATCACAGAGTTATTAATTATTACAAAATTGTTATATGTTTTGCATTGGCTAGTGTAGATAAACTGAATGAAATCCAAGATTTTTTTACTGACTAAGTAGGTTTAATTACTACTGGCTGGAAATCTGGAATTGATATTAGAACATTGTTTTTTTTTTAAAGTTTCGACTCGAAATACATCGACATTATAGTTTCATGTAATTTTGGCGATGACGAATCCAATTTAGGTCAATTAAAAACCTCACGAGTGTATTAATTGTAAATTTTGCTAATGGCAAGGGCGTGAGGGTCACGTGGACGTGTCACGCTTTCGATCAACTCCTGCGCACGATTCGTGTCTATTACGCAGTGACAGGCCTGCTGTCTTAGCATAAACTAATAGACATCGATTGGCTTTTCTGATAATGTATTTCGAATGCACTAGCCAGTGGTCTACTGACGCTGTATAAATCATTTAGTACTTGAGGTTTTCTTAAGTTTTTTTTTTATATTTTGAACCAGGAATAGATATTCTGTGAAAGCTGTGGAAAGAGGAAGACATGGTATAGGGAATTTATAGCCGGGATATACAATTTAACCTGTGTACCGAAATAAAAAGAACAAGCTACTAAATTGCATATCGTATCGTATAGGTTGTCTAGTAGGACAGTCATACTACGGGGACTGTGCACGGTTCGTGTCCATTGTGCAACGTCCAGGCGCCTTTAAATTGAAACAGTTTATTATAACTATAATTAAAGTCTATGTCCCTATTAACTCGATACTATCTTAGTGTCGAAATGCAGCTCGATAAGTGCTCTAGATAGGGACACCGATCGTGTTATTAACGTCATCGATATTCGATTGGACGTCCTTCATATCGATACGATCGATATCTACCGTTGGGAATGAAATGTGACAATGCGGAATGCAAGTAGGGTTACCATTCGAAATTTAAATAGTTCTGAAACTGGATACCAAAGTTACTACAACGGCTCGGAATATTCCATTTTTGTATATTCTCCAGCCCGGAACAAAGAGTTTTGATATGATAAGCTGGATGGTGAACTACGCAAATTGTGTGGCTAAAATGAATAGACCGAATGATAATGTTGCTCATAGAGATTCTACAGACTAGCTAGACTTTCATTCTCTCGCTTGAACCGCATTTGCAAATTGCAGGGATTAAAAGCAGCAATACAAATCCGAACGAATGGTGAACCAATAAGAAAAATAAAACAAGCTTTTATTCATGAAGTTCTTATGAAATAGTTATGAAAAATAGTTTTCTCAGATCCACAGATACATAAAAGAGATCTGTCTCGTCCGCCTGCTGTATTCCTTTGTCAGACGTGATGGATAACCTAGAGCTTTAATATTTATGTCCTTTATATAAAAACTTCTTGCAATACATGGTCTATTTCCATTTGCGTGTCCAATCAATCACTGGACTCTATTCAAACGCAACGCCTGTCAACAATTATGATGAATATTCTACACACGATCCAATTCACTCGCATTAAAGTTACGAAATCGTCCGTATCAGCACAATAAGAAGTGCAGCAGTAGAAACAGTCAAATCTCTAGTTTCGGGAAATTGCTTCGAATTTTGGCGCATCTGGGAAGCAAAATAAGAATGCAAAATGTGCCAGTTATACATGTTAATTTATTTATTTATCATGTTTTAACTTAATTATCATGTTCCACTGCTGGACATTGGGCAATTTAAATATTTTCATCATCGGGTAATATTCAAATAGGTAGGGGAATTTATTGTGTTTATTCGTGTGAAAACGTTGGGTTACCATTTAGCGTTGTGTAAACAAGGAAATAAAGGATTTTTCCTTATTATGATGGATATATTCCTAGGCCCATACTAATAAATGTGGTGTAAAGTTATTCCTCGGAATAAACTAAAAATAACCATACATTTTGACAGTTTACACTCAGGAATAACTTTATACCACGTTTATTAGTAAGGCCGTTAGACTTTACACACACCTATGATTGTTACTAGTATTTCTACTGTTTGTTATTATACTCGTACTTTACAGAGCACTCTATTGAAGCCGTGAACTTAAGAGTAGCCAGGCGACACCACAATCGGACGCCATTAAATCATTTGTTATTAATCGAATACCGTGACACTCGAATCGATTGAATCGAGTCGGGTCCTTGAGCTGTATTAACCTATTGTGCAATCGATTTGTGCTGAATCGATTCGGGAGTGTCCCATTTTGCTCGATCTAAGTTGGTTATGAAAGAAAAGGCCGTGGTCTGACGTAGAGTTTAGATTTATTTATTTATTTACTAGCTGCGCTCCCGCGGTGTGACCCGCGGTCCCTCGGGATTTTTTCATTTTTTCGGGATAAAAAGTAGCCTATGTCCTTCCCTGGGATATAACCTTTAACTATGCCAAATTTCAGCTTAATCTGTTCAGCGGTTTGGGCGTGAAAGCGTAACAAACAGACAGACAGACAGAGTATGGATATAGATTTTTAGGATTTATTCATTCCTTCATTTCATTTTTTCGAATGTTTTAGTGGACGACTGTACTAATGCCTTGTGATAATGGATAAATTATAATTGATCTATGTTACTGATCTAATAAAATAGGATTCAAGGATTGAGAAAAATGCATTTATTGTCCTAATAATGTCGAGATTATTAAATTAATTAATAAAAAAAAAAAACTTAAAAATACAACAATCCGCCATGATAGCTGTACACCAATCAGAGCGCGTGTCGTCATCTTCTAGTACAGGCCTTGCTGTAGAGACCAAAACTGTGCCTTTTGTTTGCGATTTTTTTTCACGTTTGTTACGTGAAAAAAATCGCAAACAAAAGGCACAGTCTAAATAAAATAGAATAGATTTTGAAAAATTGTCATCATGCCTATTGAAAGAGAGTAAGCAATAAAGGGAAACATCGAGAAAAGTTCTTTCTGTTTTTAATGTTCAATATTTGAGAATACAGTCTGGATCCTGTTTACAAAATTTTTGCTATCTCTTTTCCCCTGCAATATTCGTATGTCGCGTTCTCTCTCTACTTTTGACGTTTGAATAGCGCACACAACAGAAACAGGCATGACAAGTGATGCGCTCCAGTTTGTGAAGTAGCTCACTTCAATCGTTAATTTGCTTGATTAGCCGTGATTGGTCCGCGGGTCAACAGCAATTGTTGATGCGATGCTGTTCTATCTGCGCATTGATTTATTCTTTGTATTGTAAATGGGTCAATAGGGAACTATGTTCTATAGTTATTAAATGCATTGGGAAGGTAAGAGGCAGGGAACGCGTTTTTTAATTATTTTTTTTATCAGAAAGAGCTGCACCTAATGTATTAGAATATCATATTATTGTTATCGGGGTAGGTAGGTACATATTAAATTTTTATCACAATCAACTGATAAAATTGGGTAAGTACCTAAGTACATAATTACTTTGATAATCAAAACTACGTTGAAAATTATCTATCTTATCAGCGCACGTTCACCCAAAACTGAGGCCTCATTTTGATGCTCAATAAGACGTATTTGAAGTTCAAGCACACCCGGTTACTTTGCAAAGGCATCAGAATAATAACATACTTGCACAGATACTACAATGTCATTTTTGTACAAACGCGTAATGCACACTGTAACTCTGTCTGTCTGTCTGTTTGTTACCTTTTTACGCCCAAACAGCTGAACAGATTAAGCTGAAATTTGGCATGGATAAGATTATACCCCAACGACGGACATAAGCTACTTCTTACGCGCGCGAATCGAGAACTTGAGGGGCAGGGAGTTTCCATTCTACTCGTAGTTTATTAGCTTTATCTCTTGCACAAGTAAAACTTAGAAGGCTAATTTCGTATTGACGGATTTGTTAGGCTGCCCAAAGGCCTTCGTCGTGGCTTTAGATTTGTTATTGACCTATAAAAATGATTATGAGTGTCAAAATAGTGTGCCTTTTATTAAGAAAAGAATCTTATATTGTTTGAATAGTCTATTAAACGTTAATGTTCACATACAAAAAAATACAAAATATTTTATTTCTTTAACTTAAACTAAAATACATTTCATGGGTTTGGGACCCTCTTTTAAGTAAATACCTGTATTATAAGATCTCGCTCTTCTGTTAATGTATAAAATTCTTTTTTAGTACAACACAGACACTATAAATATTTTGTAAGTCTAATAAAAAATAGAAACAAGAATACTTAATTAGTTTTCATAATAAAAGAAAAAACTAGTAGAAAATATTGTTTTGTTGGTGTTTGAGTTGAGTTCTGTAAGAGTTTACCTACCTTGTATGGTGTTTTGTGTGTGTATGTGTGTGTGCTTGTGTGGGTGTAAACATGAATTAAAAAATCTTTTGATGAAACCTAGTCAAACTTTTGAATGTGTACAGTTGTGAGTTACAAGAGAGTTCAAGAACCGAGTGTTTTGATATTTTTAAAAACGTGCCATAGACAAATCCAGCAGCACGCACATCTCCACAGATAATAAAGGAGAAAGTGCGAAATCGCAATTCCAATTGGCGACAGTTAATTTAGGGTCATAAAGATTTGGCGGTAGAAAGTTCAATGAACTAGCTTCTAAGTCTTCACTAACATTTATGATAACACCTAACAAATGATCCCACACTAAGATTCCCTATCGATGTATCGTGATTACTGTAGTAAGTTTCTGACTACTTCTAATGGTTGGTAGCTCCCAACCAAATTAACTATTTTTTATAAATAAAATAAAAATTGGCGTGTGCACAGTAGAAGTTATATTTTTCGAGAGAATGAATGAATGAACTAAATAAAGCTACAGATAGAAAAGAATGATTACATCATTCAACTTAATGTTTCCAACAATTACTTATTTTAACAAACACACAAACAAAACCTCTTCTAGTAATAATTATGATTAGTAAAACAAAGCTATGATTACTAAGTGCGTTTTCTTACTTTATTTAGGTAATACCCAAAGCTGCATTTACACGATGCGATTTCAACCCATACGATATCGTATCGCACGACAATTTTTTACGTGTAACGTTCATCTTATGCGATTTCTCATAGTTAGTGCAACGCTCTTCGGCACGTTCAATGGTCGGGGCTTAGCAAATCTTACGAAAAATCGCATCGTGTCGCACCTGAAGTTGTTGCAAAATTCTATCTACGATTTAAATGACGACACTAAAGAAGCAAACTTAAAAACCACGATTCGATAGTATCGTTTGAACTTTGCCAACACGAGGAGCCGAGTGGTAATCGATGACGTATCCCAATTCGATGCGGCGATTATTCGATTATGGATGCGCGACACGTCTCGATCAGTCGCATCGATTTATCGCGTCACTGGTCAATCGAGATAGCTGGTATACTTACACTGAGCTTGTGCGCTCGGTGAAGCCTGATTAGATAGTTCTTGATAGGTCGTTTTAGCATCGTTTTACAGTCATGAAATTTATGGGACACCTAGTGGTAGTAGCGTTTTCCAGCTTCGGAGGTCGCAGTTTTTTCGACCATGAGAGCTGATAGAACAGTTTAACCTTTAACCCACTTTTCATCTTGACGACCTCTGTGGCGCAGCGGGCGAAGGTCCGCCTGCAACGCAGAAGGTTGCGGGTTCTACCCCGCCGCGGGACAAATGTTTGTATGACCTACAGATATTTGTCGCGGGTCTGGGTGTTTCTATGTATAATATGTATGTATTTACAAACAAAAAGTATATAAGTATTCTATCAGTTATCTGGTTCCCATAGTACAAGCTTAGCTTAGTTTGGGGCTAGATGATGCTGTGTGAAAAATGTCCAGCATTATTATTATTTATCTATTTACTTAGGTACACCTCGCCTACTTAAATGAAAATAAAATCAAATATACCGTTATTGTAAGTTCTGCGTATCCTAATTGTAAGAGCTGAGGATTTTGTGTAGGTAAATTTTGTGTTATATTTTGTACTTTTGTGAACTGCAATCAACATCTTAGCATTGTATCTTCACTTCACCAGCTGAAGCTTTATAGTCTGTGGCCACTTACTCAGTCATTCAGCGTTTTCCCAGTAGAATATTTATTGAATAACCGACCGATACCGATTGAATGCTAAATGTTGTTTCGCCGAATCCTTGTGTTTGTTTGGGAGTTTGACCGTTAAGTGGGCTATACTTATTTGTTTTTTTTTTGTTTCAGGTAAGCTAATGTAACATGAATGAAATTTTGACGTTCCTAAGAAATAAATTTATTAAAAGCTGGTAAGTTTCTGTTGTCTGTTGTAACCAAAGTTGTCGACATAGCTCAGAGAATCAGCAAGCTGAAGTGGCAGTGGGCTGGCCATATCTGCCGAAGAACCGATAACCGTTGGGGTAAACGAGTTCTTGAGTGGAGACCGCGACTCGGCAAACGTAGTGTAGGACGCCCTCCGGCCAGGTGGAGTGACGATCTGCGAAAGGCAGAAGCTGGATGCGTCAAGCTGAGGACAGGGCGCAATGGCGCGCACTAGGGGAGGCCTATGTCCGGCAGTGGACTGCCATAGGCTGATGATGATGATGATGAAGTTTCTGTTACAATAAATATTTAATATTTTACTCGTTATTTGTAAATGAATGTAATACTTTAAGAAAGACTTTGAAAGTAAAATTATTAAATAGTGTTTCAAAGTACCGTACTTCTGAAGAACTTTTACTAACGCATCAACGGAAAATTTAAAAAATGACTATTGTAAAATTGCGATGTCTTCGGCACACTAGCCGATTGATCTAACCCCGATGACAAAACACCGTTTAAAACTAAACAAAGAGTTAAATAATGTTCATTTCCTGAAGCAACAGTTTGTTTATTTGGCGAATTAAGAAACGGTTGTGCGAATACCGGATATGTGGCCTTGTATGCCTTCGTATTTGAGGTAATTAATTCGTCTTCCACGTACGTGATGTCACACTTTAGTTTTTAGTTAGGCGTGATCTTTATTGTTTAAGTGATATTTTTGATATGCCAACTACATATTTAAAAAATCTGCAGCTCTGTCATGCCTTTCGCAATTACTGGCGTCCATGATTTCAAAAATTTGTTGTGTCAATTCATTATCAATATTATTCGAACAATGTTAACGACCTCTGTAGCGCAGTGGGCGAAGACCCGCCTGCGACGAAAAAGGTTGCGGGTTCGATCCCGCGGCGGGACCAATGTTTGTATGATCTACAAATATTTGTCTCGGGTCTGGGAGTTTCTATGTATAATATGTATATTTTTACAAACAAAAAGTATATAAGTAGTATATCAGTCATGTAAGTACCCATAACACAAGCTCTGTTTACTTTGGGGCTAGATGATGCTGTGTGGAAAGCAGCATTATTTATGTATTATTTATTTATTAATGTCAATACCATTTATAAAGCGCATCCCAATAAAAATTTAGTAACTTTAGAGCTAATAGATAATAGTTTGACAGTAAAAATATTGTGCGGTGATTCGCAATTATGGATTGCAAGCCCGATATCGAATTAGGGGGTTACGGACTTCTGTTTTCTTTCATTTTATATAAACAGCAGTGTACAGTCAGCATCATCAACTGGTAGCCCCCTTGTACAGTCAGCAACGACAGTCGATTAACATTTCATGTTTCACAAATCTCAATATTTCCGAAATCCATTAACAATAACATTTTTACTAATATTTGAAGATAAAGTCTTGGTTCTTAATAATTTCCCAAGAAAAGTTAATATTTTCTTGGTTTTCGAAAACAAAAGCCATTTTAAAAAGTCCAACTGGCCGCCCATTGTACATTGTCATTATTTGTTATATCTAATTATTTTGTTTCATAGTTTAAGTGTGAATTCTCATTCATTCATTCATTCATTCATTCATTCCAACTGTTAATCGACTTTCGTTGCTGACTGTACGAGGCACGCAGCAACAAACTGCCTATTAGGGGGGTTACCAGTTAGTGACACTGACCGTACATAAACAGAATCTCGTTCAACAGTGCATTTATTTTATTTACAGCAATTACTAAGGAATTGAGCCGTTAGAATAAACATTATTTAAATTAGTTGAAGCAAAGTTAATGGCTTTGCTTTATCTTTCATGGATTTAGGACGAAACCATAATTCATAATTTGTTATACGCCTAGAGGGGTTTTCTACATTGAATGTATAAATAAATATTGGAGAACATTCTACACAGCAAATATTGTACTTACACTAATGTTTATCGACTGATTGGAGGTGTGCAATAAAGTATTTTCATTCATTCATTCATTCATTCATTCATTCATTCATTCATTCATTGATCAATTTCAATGTACATGACTCAAAAGGATATTTTCATGTAATCATTAGTACTACATGCCCACATCTTGCAGAAGTTAGTATTCCATACAGGTTGCAAGCCCATCGCTGCCTAAAAGAACACTAACTGGTTTCCTCACGATGTCTGCAAGATGTGAGCATGTATCAAATATGTGTTTGGACATGCCTCTGACTACCCCCCTTAGACATCTTCATAGGATCTGGAATAAGTAACATAAAAAGATCTGAGAGAATGTCTACCGCGCCTTGGGGATACAGTCGTGAACCTGTTTACGTTTTGTTTATCATTGGTACTTAATACTCCAGAGGGAATATTGTCAATATTGTAACACTTTTTATATTTAGGTTCATGTATGTTTTTAATATCGACCTTTGTTTACGAAAGAAAATTCCGCTGACTTAAAATTTCCATGAAGTTGGCCTCATTAGCGATTTCGCAGACTTGCGAAAAATGGAACACATTTTACAACCTATCGGAATTCGTCCGCCATATGGGTTCCATTCCATACTGTTTACTTTTAAACTGTTTAATTATTGGCGAACAAGCGAATTTATTGAATACTACTGTTTTATGGGCGTGAAACAAACGAATTTATTAAATAATGATAAATGCGGGTTTAAAACAATATTTTGCAAAAGATGTGGGCTTGGAGTGTGCGCCGGCGCCGACCTGCTGCCTACTCGTGCCACTTGTACTTGTACCATAGATTATAAACAGAATATTAACACTTTAATTTCTAACAAGCGGAAACCGTAAAGTTGTCGTCAAAAACTAAAAAAAATATAAGCAAGCTACACATGCGCTTATTAAAAAAAAAGCGTCGTAATGCCGTGCAGTGCTTTGGACACGCTTCCGACTGGTCGTGTGTGACCTGGATCCGTTGAGCTATCTATAGATTGTTTCTAACGATCTTTAGATGTCATAATTGCTTCTATTGTATTTTGTAAAAAGTAGTAGCTGAGTTTCTGTAATCAATATACAGGGTGTCTCGTAATGAGTGGATAATCCTTTAACTACGGGTAGAAGGCATCATAATTTATTCAATTATCATTTTACAGCACAATCGTCCAAGAATGCTATAAAGAAAACATAGTGAGAAAATTCCTTCATTTGTGATCTTGGCATCGTAAATAGTGAACTAGGGCAGAAAAAATTGAAAATTTCTTAAATGTCGAATAACTCGAAAACCGTGAGACTTTTACTGAGCACAAGTTTTCTGGTTCAGTATGATACCCTCTACCCCTAGTTAAAGGATTATCCACTCATTACGGGACACCCTGTATAACAATGAATCAGAAAAATATTATATATTTAAAGTGTTTGCCGCACACATGGGGATGCAAATCTTAGGGATGCATTTAAAAATCTTTAATGAATTAGAAAAAAGTATGTAACATAACGTTAATTGCATTTTAAGAAAGCATACTCGTAGTAATGTGTGCGATTTATACAAGTCCACCTCAGCTCGAAAGTTGAAACTTTTACGTATGAACAAGGTTTCCCTTGTCGCTACTTGTTAAACTTCGCGATATCATGTAGATATGAGAAGTAAGTACCTTTTTATGGATATTAGATATACATACTAACTTCCGCCTTCGGCTTCGTTCGTGTATTAATCCTTTAAGTTTATACGATTTTGAGTTGTATCGTGATTGTAGAAAATATGTTTTTGCAAAAATAAACTCAAAATTTAATTTTACACTACGGCTAACGGATCTAGGCATTCGTGAAGATAGTCGTTTCGGTGCGTTGAAGGTTGAAAACAGTGAAAAAGCGTCTACCATAATTATGTGGTCATCCAATGGTTGCCTGGAAGAGATCGCTTCTTAGCGATAAGGCCGCCCATTGTACATTTTTTATCTGGTTTTTCTTTGTTTTAATTTTATTAATGGTGTGCAATAAAGAATTTTCATTCATTCATTCATTCATTCATTGTAAGCAGCCTGTATAAGCCGCGAATTCACTCAATTTTTTTTTATTTGGTTCACAAATCGAAACAAACACTGATGTAGTTCATAGTTCCAAAGTCAGTGAAAGTGGCAAGAGAGGTTTTCTAATCTGTGTGCTTCCGATGAACTCGCATTAAAAGCTCGTTTAGTTATACATATACACCTCTTGTTATATAAGTAATGGTAATATAATTATTGTTTACCTGTAATATTGTATAATGGAAGATAATATAAGATGAGCTTGCAAGTTCTGATCTTTCCGAGTACAGTACGGCCAATTGATCTAGGCATACTTGAAGTCGACTCGCAGTAGACAATTTTGTATGAAAAAAGCACGCTAGTATCGTTGAACACTCGGTTGAAACGAAGTTTGTACATTTGACATTTTGCGCACTACTATGCGCACCATTTTGCACAATTTGTGAAGTTATCAACGAAAACATGTTTTTTTGCTTCTCCTGTAAAGTTGTGTTTTTGCAGTTATCCTTTTATTCCCCGGAGACAGCGATATGTCGTGACGGTGAAATCGATCGCTGTTTTTTCTAGCCTCCATCCTCGATACCGTCCGAAAAGGAACTTCGTTCCAAAAGTGACGACACGAATGCCTAGAACTGTTGAGCGTACTGTAGGTTATAAATACTTATTAGAAAACCTTCCTCTTTTTTGTTAATTTAGATTAAATTCGATCAGGTGGTAGCTTATACCATACATTAGCATAAAGGTAAATGTAGTAGAATGTACTACATTTACCTTTATGCTATCTATAGCGAATCTTGCTAATGCATGCATGAAAGTAGGCGTTGGTAAAGTAGCAAGACTAGCAAGTCGCAACATTAAAGAAATAACAGAAGTTCATTATCATTCATTTATTTTACCTCGAGTAACACCGGGTCGCATCAGTACATTCCTAATTCAAAGTTGAATCATTCACTCATTCATTCAATTTTACCGCGACTAATACCGGGCACAAAAGTTCAGTGTTCTTAATTTAAAGTTTCGAATTAGCCAAATTTCACCGCGAAATCCTGTCAGGTGACAACAAAACTTGACATTCACCTTTCGTCTGAGGTATATGACTGGTTTCCGGTCGAAAGTAACGCTTGTGGCGAACCCATGCGTCTCTTTGGGGTCCGCCCATGAAAGACAGTGTATTAATGAAGCTGGTACACTTTCGCAAATAATTAAAAAGTATGTGAGTGTCGTGGAACCTCCGTGGAACACTCGGTTGGAAGGAAGTATCAACTTTGCAATTTGGCACTTGTCAAATAAATCATTGACAAATATTAAAATCCTAGTACTAACAGTGTAACAATCTATGGACTGTTTTGCATCTGCGCACCTCGCACTGTGACGTTTTGACCTATGTATGTGTCGTGATTGAAAAGTAGATAAGTATTCCCGAAAGTAATTAGCTCATACGGTGGGTTATTTTATAGTTTTTGGCGTTTTGGTTATGTATGGTATTAATCACCATGAAAGGGAAGGTAGGGATAGGTACTTATATAGGATCTGAAAACCTCGTAATTATTTGTTTCAACAATATTGTAAGCTGACTAATCTAGCTGATTTCGATAAGCTGTGACAGCAGGTTCAAGATCACTACTTTCGATTAAGAAATCGAATCGTGCGCATGTCGTAACAGCTGACCCGGCCCATACTAACTGTTCACTCTACTGTGACACCGCCGTACTAACTGCTTGGTCATCTGTGGGCCTTTCAAAGTATTAAGTAATCTGTGACAGTATGTTTTGGCTGCTGGCTGATTATAAAACAAGACGTAACCAAAATATGTCGAAAGTTGCAGTTTCTAGGAATTTTAATGGGCTTATCAATATCATTTAGAAACTGTGTTTCATCAGTTTATTCATGTTGGGGACGAATGGCGTTGAGCAACAGAATCTATCGAAAGAATCAACTTTACCACACCACGACCACGACTGGATCCCTATTCCCAACACAACACAGTAGACTTCACAGATGTATTGGAGAATTGAAGATGTATTTCATAGATATTTGAGTCGATTCAAACCGTGTTTGTTGTCCTGGTGCAAACACGGTTTGAAACCGTGTTCGTTGTCGGCATTGGTTGCAAATAAAGAGAAGTGAATCACCTAGTTTCCACCAGGGATATACCGGTTAAGGTTAACAACCGAAATGAATCTCTTATTACCCGAATTGAATACCAGTATACCATAATAGGAAAATGACAGTTGAAGTCCTGAATGGGTTTCAAATGTCAAAATGAAACCCATGTCCATTGCCAGTTAAATGAGACAATAAGGCCCCTGGTCCCACTGAATATACTTTATGACTTTGACTATCTCGTTGGTTGAATACAGTTGTATTGATCTACATTCAATATTTCATTCATTTATTCAGAGATCCCTATGAATATTAAGCAAGATAGAGTTCTCCTTTTGGTATTTAAATACAGCTTCAGTATAGCCATTCGTGTGTCTGTATGTCATAAATTGCTCGTGGAATCCAGACCATTAATAAGACTTACTGCTCAATTCTAAATGGGTGTAGCATGCAATGGTTGCCTAAGTTTAGACTAAAGGGAGAGACACTAGAAATTCATGAATTAGACTTGGGACTCTCGCCGTAGAACAAATGTTTGCATAATCAGCATGTATTTGACGGAGGCCCTAAAGCGGTCTAAAAACTGCATCACCAGAGTTGGCTACTTACGTATACGAACGAACTTACGTGGGTCATACCGAGCCACTTGTAGCAAAAAGTAAGTTTGGGAACAACTAGTCTCATGGCATCCGTAATGGCTTTGGGTAAGAAACGGATTAAATATCTGCAGAATTTGCCTTTCCTAAAGATCATACTGCACCTCTTGCAGCTCAGTTCATCCGCCACTCCAACGAGGAAGAATTAAGATTATGAAGTATTCCATAATTGGATAATCCATTTTGGTTTTTACAATGAATACAAGCCTAAGTAATTGTAGCAGAAATTGTTTCCGTGTTACATTTCTGTAAGTTCAACAACTGACGAACAATAATAATTGCTCATAATAGATTTGTTTTCATTCTAGCGTTCTTTCAGCATTGTTCTCAAGGAATGTAGCGGTGTCGCTGATTATATTAAATGACGTGGTGCCTACTGATTAACTGCAACTAACGAACTGAACCTATCTGGCTTTCGGCAAAAAAATATGTCAAAATGAATACGGTACACGCTTATAACAGAGCATAAAGCTTCTTTTCACTACTTGCTTGAAAATAACAAATATGTTTCATGTTAAATCTACCAAAAGTGTGGAAGTGTTCAAATCTTAATAACTGTAGCGTGACCTGACTGACGCCGCCTAAATCATCTGTAATAGATGGATAAAGAGGCCAATGATGATGAAATCGACATAAAGAAATTAAATTTTTCAATGTTTGTCCGGGAGGGAGTGGGGAGAGGCTTTTGCCCAGCTCTCTCAGGGACTCTGACGGCTTATAATATCAATAGTTTATATTTAATTAATGTTACTCTATCTTTTTGCTTTCGCTACAGACGGTGGAAGTTACGCTGCGCATGATGGTTGATAAATAGGGGTTTGCTCACAACAAGAAGATAATAAAAAAAAGGTGATTGTCTATTCTCAAATGGGCCACCCTGTATAAGACCAATTACTTGAATAGTAGCCTAAGAGCTTTTATTACTTAAAGCTTTCAACTAACAGTAAATAGAACATAAATTGCGAACGTTATGACCGCCATTGTATTCAATATTGGACATTACACTCATCACTTTAAAAACAATACGGAGACGATAAAATAATACTCAGTCCATAAACTATTTGTAATCATAGAATAGTGTTGCCACCCTGTTAAATTTAGGCCGGGTATTCGACTTTTTCCGTCGAAAAACATAGATCCGGATCTATTAAATATCAAACAAAAAAAAGTATATATAAGCAGAATGTGAAATGATCAGCATTATTTATTTATTTTCATTTATTTTAGTATTTTAAAATGCATGGATGAATCGCCAATTGTTTTTTAGTTAGGCAATACAGAGGCAAGGAAAAAACCAAGTAGCCGTCACTCTTCTTTAGAAACTAAATTGAATCATTATCGGCAACCTTTATGACGTCACCTCCAACACCTAATTGACGTCATCCATTGATGATCAGGGTCGCCTAAAGTGTCTTGAATTCAAATTCAATAGTAGACATACTACATATGTGTGAAAATCGTACTTTTAATTATCTAGGCATCTCTACATTATCTAGCTTTTTTCGATAATCACACCTCTGATTAATCTAGGCATTACTTCAAGATACGGTTTTTTTTTATTCGATAATATCTCTGAATATCAAGTAATCTCCACTAGATCCGGCTTTTTAGATAATCTTACGTTTATCTAGCCATCTCGATGATTTATTGGTCGAAACACCAGTTTCCAATCCCCAACCGCATCACGTTCCCAAAGGGAAGTTGGAACGGCGCAAAAGAGATTAAGTATGGATTGATTCTGTAATTTGTGGTGGAAGTCTGGAAGTGCGATGGCTTCGACCAGTAGCTTTGCCTTCGAAGCCCAAGCTATTTTTCATTTTTAAAATATCGTATCTTTTCTTCTTTGTTTGATTAAATCAATATCAATTCGTTAGAAAAGTAACGATATCTTTACGATTAAAATCTTCGGACGTGAAACACTTCAAAACTGTCAGAATTAGAGTAGGTACTTAAAGTAAAATAAATATAAATACTAAATACTAATAGAGTATTGTTTCTGTTCTTCTTTCCGCTTGAATGGAGCGACCTTATTCTTATGTAACCGAGCATGGGAAAAGTTTAGTTATTGTCTATGAATACAGAGAAAAAGTGTTGCTAATCCGTGTGCCATTCGAATTTAGTTCACGGATCTACCTGAGCTGAGCCATTGAGGATATTTGTGGCCATTTTGTATTATTTTTGTTTTTACTGTTTCTAGAATATATTATCCTATTGTTTAACTAGACAATACTTAGAACTTACTAGACAATGTAGCGCTACAAGTATTGAAACATCTGTTTTGAATTAATTCTGATCACGGTTAGTAAGACCTAATAGAACAGAAAAAACAAGAACATAATAATTTTCCTTCTATTCTCTATTTTATATGGCTTATCTTGTTAGTATTGTGTTAGATGGCCGTTTCCTCATAGACCCATACCTACTTAGCTCCTATCACGTCTATTACACTAGTATACCTGAGTGAATGCTCTTAGTGCAACTATCTCGCACAGGCGTGATCTATCAGCCAGAATGTGTGTGCCAACAGTCGACCTAAATTGTGCCCTTTCCGTCAAAAAGCAATTATTGCGCAATCTTGAAAGTGTTGCAGACAATTACGAGCTGTCGTGCTGTTTGTCTTCTTTAGTGTCGTGGATTAGATGCGATTTGTCGTGATGTTTCATAATAAGAATCATGTACGAAAATCTTTGGTTAGTCAAATTTATTTTACATTACAATCCGACTTTCGATCCTCTGTGTTTTGTTTCGTAAACATGCGAGTGAACTGAGGAAATCCGCGGCTTAGTAAGTTCCACAAGTTATGACCATGTGTTTCTTGTGGATATGATAAATTCCTGAGAGGATAGTTTCCTCAGTAGGTAGATTCACTAGGTAGATTAAAACTTTTAATCTACCTAATTTTGACAACACCTTTAGTAATTCCCTAGACGTGACGTACTAAGGTAGGTGAACTTTGACAATAATAGCTGAATTCCTTTGACTATAATAGCTAGGACTCCACCACTCGTCAGCTTTAATAGTTTATGTACCTTTAACCCATTACCGCTCGTTCGCAATGCACACATCGTTTAGTTTACAGCCAAGTGTGTGCTTCGTCAGAATATAACTCAGGAAAATGTTTTCGTAGTGAAAATTAGGAGACAACTTCACTTGGAAATGCATCTCGTTTTCATTTAGTTATTTTAGGGGGAGTTTTGTAATTTATCGTAATCATTGATGAAAAAATCCTTAGTCTGCATAAAACTTGGAATAGATGTAGGTCGTGGGAACAGAATAATAAAATCGCATAAAGACGCGTGTATTTGAAACGTTGCTAGCGAAACCACGAGCAGTTATTAGTCACATCAATCAAACGCGATAGGTACTACATAATTTATATTCATTCTTAATGTTCTGATAATCAATTCTCAGATCTTTTTCCCATTCTATCAGCGTTTGAAGTAGCATATAAATTACATAATTTCACGCACGCAAGCACCACTTCTTACGGTTCCAATCCGCATGCATCGTCTCTGAGAATTTCATTCTTCAGCGACTTTGAGGAATTTTTGTCGAATATTGCCAAAAAAAACTAAGAAAGTTGCTTTTACTTCAGCACTTTCATCTTATCAGCCCGCGACTTTGCTCGCGGGGCAATATGTCAACCGGGAATACCTGTTACTTGTAACTGTCCCGTGAAATTGTTTTAGAATGAAGTTAAACACAAACTTGCAAACCACATTACTTATCATAAAACAGAGTACACACAAATATAACATTTTATTATGAAACCGAATGCAGTTTATATTACTCGCAACTCAGAAAACAGACGCAGTTAAGTCACATTATGGGTATAAATTTGGCGAAATGCCCGTCAAGAGGCAATTGTCGCCGAAACGAGTCGCGTCGCCAATTCGTCCCGAGCCCGACAACAAGGAAACGGCCGCATGACAATATGACACATAACGATTGTTATGGCCGTGCGTTGACAGCTTACCGTGTCGCACAAACTTTATGGTGCACATTATGCACGTGCTTAGCACAATGTTTTTGTTTCGTGAGATGAATTTGTAGTGCTAAGAAATAAAACGGACACAAGAAACAGGACCTCGACTGTATCTCCAAGATAGTCTCTCAGAACTCATGGGAGTTCCAGATGCTTTGAACATGTCTAAGATGGTTGTCTGGACAAGCCGAAATGCATATTTGACACATGCTTTTTTTGCATAATTTAATTTAGCATTAAATACGCCTATACCCAGCAGTGGGTGAAGTCAGGCTGTGGATGATTCTATACGTATTTAAGTTTGCTCTATCGCCGACCTTTATATTCCCTACATCACGATGTTTTCCTTCACCGTTCCGAACTTAATAGAGAACTAAAATTTTGACAATACGTTCATGTTGTATCTAAGGCACCTGTATTTTTTATTGGATGGTAAAAGGTATGACCTCCTATTAGAATACAATTTTATGAATTATGAATACGGTTATGCAGTAATCTGATAGTCACGCCGACCGAATGCTCTACTTGACGTCGTAAATCGTATCAAGCTTTTTCTAGTCCTGTCAAATGTTGCACGTAAGTGTTATGTGTGTGACGCTTGACTAGTACCATAGTGTAACAGAATTTGTAACAGGAAAATTTGCTTTGTCGTATATCATTAATTTGTAAGATCGAATCGGCCAGCTTAACTGTCTTTCTCAGTAAATCGATCTTAAAACTCGATCGCCTGAAAACTTTTATCGCTGATAGTTGACTAAAGACAGAGTCATGTTTGCACTTTTACACTCAGGGATTGATTTAGAGGAACGTAAAAAAATGTAGAAATTTCTTAAAGTAAATAAGATTTGTAATAAAAGCCTTCTAGATAATGTTATTCCACATAATCCCCTTAAATATAAGTATGAATCAAGTCACTAGTGCTATGACGTGTGTTTTGACGACCTCTGTGGCGCAGTGGGTGAAAGCCCGCTAGTAACGCAGAAGGTTGCGGGTTCGATCCCCGCCGCGGGATAAATGTTTGTATGGCTTGCAAACATTTATCTCGGGTCTGGGTGTTTCTATGTATAATATTATGATATTGAGAACACAACATGTATCAAATGTTATACTTTTTGTAGCGACTCAGATTTTCCCACATACACGAACTTCTTACGAATCGTTTCAATAAGCATTAACTACTAACCTACTATCTTCCTATCATTTACTAGATCTAATAACAAGCAGTTAGGAGTTATGTCATCTAGGTTAGGTCCTATTCATTGTTGCTGCGATGACGTCATCGTTTGACGTCACTTAGTCCGCATCAATTTCTATGAGCTTGCTATCAATCTTATTACTTCGAAGTTCTTGCTAGTGTACTCGTGTGTTACATTAAATCACAATTCATATTTATTGGAGGATATTTTTGTTTAAATTAGCATCCTAACTAGGATGATGGGTGTTTCTATGTATAAAATGTATGTATTTAGGAACAAAAAGTATATAAGTAGTTTATCAGTCATCTAGTACCCATAACACAAGCTCTGCTTACTTTGGAGCTAGATGATGCTGTGTGAAAAGTCCAGCATTATTTATTTATTTTATTTATGATTACTAACAGTAAGATAAGAAATGTACCAGGAGTAGATACAGTATCAACGTCTCTTCGCTGATACTGTACTCCTGGTACATCCAAGACGCAGCACAGTGGTTGTAAAAGATACAAGCCGCACAGAATCAGCAAAGAGGTTTGCAAGAGGCAGCTATGTGGTTGGAAAAGATACCAGGCACACGGAATCAACAAAGAGGTCTGCAAAGTAACAGATGACGGATTCTTTAAAACTGAATAAATTCAGTTACCTTAAACCGAATCTACATAATTAATCATTCCAGCTGCAGTGCCAGTCATGATCAGTGATCCATTAACTGTTGCTCAATATTGGTTTTACTGCAATGAAACTTGCACTACTGATTATTTGCTCACGCGCATTACGTGATTAAATCGTTAAGTCATCAGAACAATACTATCCTAAAATCTGAGGCGATTTAGGGCTGAGGTCTATGGCAAGCTTATGTATCAAAACCGAGTTTACACCGCCCGTGTCCTTTCCTTTCCTTTTTAAGGGTTATTTTAAAAAGCTCTTGAGTCCATTTATTTTTTATTATAAGTTTCGTCTCGGTCCGTCGATTAATCTTCACTTCGTATTCGTGTTTTTCGGATATGGAACAGCAAATTACAATGCGAGATAAGACAGAGAAAAAGATATATTGTGTCTCATATAGATGTTTGTACATCGATCAACACTCCTTTTCGCACCAATAAACAAAATTTATTAGCGTCCTAAAAGCTTCGCAAAGTTTCGCGCCGTGACTAATGTCGCTAAAAACGACGCTTGCGCACGGAATAAATAACGTTTTAAGGCTTGTATGCTCATTGGTAGTTACACGGGCAATTAGAACCAACTTATATTGACTAAATGACGTACAAGTAGACAGAATAGTAGCCACTGTATTTATAATCAAAGTACTCGACAGCTAATTAATCTAAATGTTTGCGAAGTAAGCAGTTTCGATTCGATACGCATTGACAATTTTGTAAGAAGCACAACTCCCCATGTCAAACGTCTAACTTTTCTAATACCTAGATCAAAAGCTCTAGGAGAACTTAAACAATCGGAAACTATCCATGAGTGGTAAATACTAGTAAAACCGTCACGTCCGCAGCAATTAAATCGCCCGTCTATGCAATCCAGCAGCAGAGTGAGAGACCTCATAAAATGAGCATGAATTTATGTTTCACTAAGTGCTGATCATGCTTTGGCGGGATCACTTATTTATGCACGACAGTTACTGGCCTAGCTGATTGAGAAAAGCTAAAACGTGTTATCCCGTCGTTGCTTGTAAAAACTGAATTGCTTGCAAATATCAATTGAAGAGGACAAGCTAGACGACTGTAAGAGGACTGGATAGTGACTGACGGAAATGGAGGGAGGATTTTGTCCTACAACGGGATAGTATGGGCTGATAGTGAGCCTTATTGACCAAAGTTGTCTACTGATGTGGATCTGCCATAAAATGCTAAGAAGAATGCAATTATAAATGAGAAAGTTACTGAATTGAGTTGATGATATACTATGGTCTAGCTAGAATAACATATAGGCTTTTTATCCTGGCAAGTATTCCCCATAGATCGCGGGGAACACCGAACACAGCTGGTTTATAACATACCAGCTTCAAAACCATGTCTGGCTGCAAGTAGCAATTAAGAAATCAATCTATCATAATACCATCTAATGCATTAATAGAGTTCGGTGAACGGCTCCAAGCGTGTCAGGGTGACCGAACTAGTAATGCTAAGTATATCCGAAGGTTGAGGTAAAATTGCTCGCGCTAAGTAACTAATTTACTCGAGATTGATAGTGCCTATTTTGAATAATGCGGAGATAGGAAGGACAGCCTATTGGAAAGACTGAGGCTGGAAAAAAATGTTTCATTTTACCGTCACGACACATGTGTCAAATCGCCACAGTGCGAAATGCGCAGCCGCGACACAGTCCATAGATTGTTACATTGTTAGTAAGGAAGAGCGTTTCTAGGATACATAATTGACAATTAATTTATTATATTCATAAAGACTTGATAGTTCTGGCTTATGCCATAAAAACTACAGATTGCACCAAATTGTGATATTAAAAGTAAGATTCGTACTTAACAACGGATTCGAACCCACGTTTGATGGCGGCCTGCTGCCACTGCTACCAGTTTTTTATTTTAATATAACGAAGTTGTGTTATTTTAGCAATGGATAACATTATTATTCTACTTGCACTGCAGTAAAAAGGCTGTGATGTTGCAACCGAATGCATTAACTTTTTATTTCCCCAGACTTTTGGCTCATTCACGGTTTTTGTACAGTCAACCGCAAAAGATTCAGTTTTTAAAACAGCATAGTTCCGTTACAAAGCTTTATAATTATTACCTACCTACTGATTTGTTAACTATTTGAAATAGGAATATCGATTTATATTGAGCCTAATGTGCTTTGTAAGAAGATGCAATTTCAACTTCATTGAGGTGCATTTAAAATCCTTTCACGACACTGGTATGTAAGAACTATGTGACGCGACAAGAAGCAAAAGACATGGAGCATTGTCGTGTATTTCAACATTTTAAGATTCGATTTTGGACCACTGGTTTTGAAGCTAAATAATGGCTGGAACTGCATTATTTAAGTTTTGTCGCTGACTGTACAAAAATAAAAGATTTTATAGCTAAGGTACACTTAAGTTTACTGCTGTCAGAAGCCATTGAGTTACAAATAAACAGTTAGTAACAGAATTAAGGAAAAGGTCTTAAATGGGTAATCTTCATAACAAAAAAATTCTGAAAAACAAGATCGCAACTATCAGGATAGGATCAAGCAAGTACGGTAGACATTCTCTCAGATCTAGTTCAATATCAAATGAACAGTCAGCGTCACCAACTGGTAGCCCCCTCGTACGAAGCTCGCAGGATCGCAATTTATTCACCCCGTTGAAGTCGAAACGGGCCGCTAGTTATACATTTTAGATAAATTCAATGCTGTATTTTCCATATAAGTCGTTGTAATCTTTGATTTATGCGTGTGCATGCGGGCCCAACAGGAACAGTCCCAGGTACATGGCCCCAGAACAATGTTCAGAACCCTAGGCGATGCTCGTGGTTTTGATAAGGAACCCGTATCTGGTACAGGGTGAAGTTTCTTTACAAAAGACATTCCAGTAGGCCACCAGGGATTAGTTTAGAGCTAGGGGATTCTGATTCTCCTGTTCCTTCCGTAATACCGTGCGTGAAGAACCAGGGTTACATAATTATGCTGTTTGGAGTCCAGCTCTAAATATTCAAGCTACTGTGCTCCATAGAGCTCCATGGAGTCCTGTCATAGTGTTGTTACAACTTGTTCGTTCCCATAAGTTGGTTGTTTACGCTACAAAGTAGTAGATCGCCCTGTGCTCGGCAGGTCGGCTGGCATGTGCCGGCGCCGGCTAATAATAGGCACATTCCACAGGGCTGCCATGGAGTCTGGAGACATTTTTTCATTACACTTATGGAGTTACATTGTAACAGGAAAGGCTAGAGAGGAAATAGGAAGGAGAATACAAGACTTACTTTGCTTACTCCAAATGCCACAAGGACAGGAAGGTTAAAGAGTATTTTTGAAGAGTCTGAACTAAGTCTGTAAATCTGATAAAGTCATAACGGAGGCCTTCAGGCTGCCCAAGAACCAGAGTTGGCCACAAGCTCTTACAAGTTTTAATCCCGAGGGTTACGGTATCCTTGCCAGATTCTGAAGACCATTGTCATACAAGGAAGTGTGAAAAAGATAATTTTTTTGAAAGAAAACTCGTTGTAAATGTTGTTCTGATAGTCCCGTGTTATGACCCTACCAGATCTGGAAGAGCCCTACACCTGTCGTACTTTCCTTTTTCATCTGCTTTCGCTCTTGCGATACTTCATAGTTTAAAGATGATCGATAACATCTAGTCTCATACAGTCCTGATCCTTAGGATGTCTTGAAGAAGATCACGAGTACCTATTGGAACCACAAACAAGACCTGGATTAAATATTTGAAGATCTTGCAAATATTTGCCCGCTCCAGAATATACTTGTTGTTGTGCTTAGTTTTGGCAAAATCTCAGCTACGCACGTCAGTATTGGTGCCTATATTTCTGTAAATAAATATGAGTATATCCATGATACCTGTCAGCTTTGACCTTGCATTCGGAGGCGCCTATCAGAGAATTAAATTGGAAATTATGAATGATACATTGTTATCCGTAAATCGGTGCGCCAATGCTAAAAATAGCATTGATGATTTGGACTTTGTAAACAGATAATTTCAAAACGGTCGATATACATACTTGGTAGGCACCTACTATTTTTATATTTCTTTACAACATACCTATCGATATTTTACGGATTATCTGCTGCTGCACATTTTCATACACGTGAGCACGTGATCAGGTTACTCTCCTATTTGTAAAGTGTAATAAATACAACGCTATCTCTGTTAATTTATTAAATACCTTCATATCTACGACGCAAGTGCCAGAATATATACTTGTGTATTTTCATTTCACATCGTATTTATCTTATTAAAAGTCTTGCAACCTCTGTCGATCCCGTTGGCAGCGGGAACGGAAGCCAGCCATCCGGCCGCTCCCTTGCATACTCCTGGCTAATTAGACTTACTCAGTGGTTCTGCCGCCCTGGTATCTTCAGTGACATAATTACCACCATAAGTAGATGTGACTTTGTTGGGGTTTTCCCATCTGCCTGTCATTTGGGACTTAGTATTCATGTACAGGCTTGTGGTGTCCGGCAACACAAAGGGTCTCGTTTTTGTATTCATGGTTTGTTTCGACAGTATTTTTGTGAAGAATTTGTGTCCTAGAAATTGATTTTAATATTTCTAACGAAACGAAACCGGATCTGCCTACTAATTCAGACTTCAGTGGAACGCATTCGGGTCGGAATCGGTCAGCTGTTCAACCGAAAGCAACCAATCACAGTGCAGGAATTGATCCTAAACTGACGTTTCTTGCACTGTGATTGGTTGCGGTCGGTTGAACAGCTGACCTATTCCGACCCGAATGCGTTCCGCTAAAGTCTGAATCAAGGGCCTGGACTTTATTTAGTTCCTGTTTTCAAATTTTAAACAACAAGACGAAAATAAAGTTAGCCAGACCATAATACACGCAAAATTTTGCAATATCGAATAGGGAAAATATTGGAATAACGCATAATAAATAATAATATATTTAAAGTGTGTCAATTACAATAATAAGCAGCCAATAACCTTTAAGTGATCAGAGGTACAACGGCATATTCCATTTGTTGCAAACATCAACACGAGACGAAGTATGTACGTATGACGTATAATATGTGTACCTACCTATTTATACACCCTGCTTATTTGTTCAACTATGAGTGGCTGAAAACATTATACCTGTGTCACCTGGAGTGCACATGGAGAGTTTAGCTTTGATCATCATCATCATAGTATGCCTCCCTCTGTTTACGCCATTCAATCCGGCCCTGTGCCTCACGCATCCCAATCTATGGTGTCTTTTGATGTCATCTACCCATCGCGCAATTGGACGACCTCGACCTCTATGTCCGGTTCTTGTTTATCTTTAACACTATTAATGTTACACCCCCTTAAATATCTAAGAGAATGATTACTACGCCTTTGGGATAGTGTTGTAAAAGGGTGATGAATGTAGATGGTTGAAGTGGAGATCAAAAAAAGGGGCAAGACCCCAAGACTCGACACAATAGTAGTAGTGAGCTAGACGTAAGAAAGGGAGATTGTGAGAAAGACAATACGGGTAAAAAAAGAAATGAATACGGATGGATGACAAGTGAAAGAAGAGTGGAAAAGAACAGGATGTCCCGAGCCCAGGTGGGAAAAGGGCATTAGAATTGTGATACTTCATGGATTGATGATGATAAAGGAATTAAAATAACAACTTTAGTTGAAAATTTTCCCACACGAATGATAGCTACCTACATATTTGCAGAGTTTGCTTGCACAGTGCATAGTTTACACTACATGTGCGTGCCCCTTTCAATTCGCATTTCAATCCGATGATATCATCTTGTAAACATCATACATAACCTACACTGATAATATAACAAGTTGATTGTATAATCTTTGGGGCGTGTATTTAGATCGTAGAACTCCTGTTTTTCTCAATACTAACTTAAAATTATAATTATCCTTTTAAGTTATGGGCTTAGGTGGACAATTCAAGAAGTTATTCATTAGGACCGGTGGGATCACTTAGAATAGTTTTTAAACTAGGTGGTTCTACGAGTACTCCTGCTCCCTTAAAGCCAATACCTTCACCAAAGGTGGCTGGAACTATTATTTATCTCATGTTCTGTTCAGTCTGAGTCGATCAGTCAACGACCTTCAGTGGCCGGGACGGGAATGCCTGCATTCGGTCATGGAAGATTCACGGGTGTGATAAGCGCGGACCTGTCGTTAGAGCACGCCCTCGCTCACCTCGCGTGAACTGAACCAATAGCACCGGTGTCTGATGGGTTTATCCAAAAGGACTTCGATTAGTTAGTAGACATTCTTCTTCTTCTTGTCGTGTCACCAGTTCTTTCGAACCAGTGTGGTGAAAGGATTCTATGTGCCCTCCTACATACATTAATATGTAAGATTTTATAAATGAAAATTGACTTTAAAGTTGTCAAAAAAGTAACGTAAGAGTACTATTTAGACTGCTGGATCCTAATTTGATTACAATCTTCAAAGTGCCTTTAGGAACCTTCGGGCAAAAAACTATCAGCCAGCCAAAAGATGACAACACCAAATAAAGTCACTCTTGCTCAGTGGTTACTGGAGATGCAGAAACGTGTGCTAAAATCTTCTGGTCTGAGCTGGTTCGCGCCAAGATGTACGATACCGCACAGCCCAGCAGTTCCTCTTAAACATTCCCATTACAATTGCGTTCCGCATAACGGCCGATGAAGATGTTTCCACAAAATACTGCCCAATTATACATTTCTATGGTAAATTGATAATGTGCTCACGACTGGACGCGATAATTGGCGCGAACCGCATTCTAAGCGAAACAGAATCAGACCTGCGCTCCATAGGAACCCTTGTCTTTTATTTAATTTTGTGCTCAGTTAACATATTTCCGACGGCCGTTTTTTGTGTTTACAAATTAAAGTAATTACCGTAATACCCCTTTCAAGTCACAACCTTTTAAGTTCAACGCACGCATTATGCGTTACGTCGCCTTCGACCGCCTCGTATTCTGACCCTTATTCCTTGCTGGTTAAGGTGTTAGCCGAATGTTGTGGAATTTCGCGTGATATATTGTTGTAGTGCGCCCTTGAACGTTCGGTTCCGGGCTGTTAATGTCGCTTTAAATAAAAATATGTCTCGTGCAAAGACGTAATTGCCATACGCAAAGTCGCAAATCACGGTGCAACACCACACCACTATTACCCCGTCACCATTTTTCACGCTTTATTGAGGTTTTCGACAATAATATCTTGGCAGTGGGAAGTGCTGCATTTCAATTTCGAAACAGTCCGACGAGTGAGCTCTTTCCTTTTACGTTCTTTCCTGAGGCAATGCGTGACGGGAGAGCATCTTGGTATTCAATTCTTTATTTACTACTTCCCAAACCGTAGACAGCAATAAAATTACGGGTATTAGCGGGGTGATTATCTTAGCGGATACGCACCTCGGCCGAGCAGATATATGATTGGGTATTCTGATGTTTGGCGTTCCAGTCGCGGGCGCACATTGTCCGACGCACTCCCAGCTATCTCCGATCTATGGATGGTGCCTATCGCGCCCAGAGCCCCCTATCTGATACAAAATGCCTCCTGCATGGTTAATAATCTTTTATGCCATGCGATGAAGTTATTTACTCATCGATTGCCCCATCGACATCGGCTCTGTTACGCCTTCGGCAACATTGTAAGTACATTTTACACCGATTAAATCCTACACGATTAAAAAGTGAAGGAAAACATTGACATTGCTTGTTGTTAATAAATGTATGTTGTAATTCTTGTAAGCGTAGTACCGAATAATGCATGTCACAGGTGAGGGTCACGGTAGCCAAGTTCAGAGCTGACAATGGCGATGACGGGTGACCCTGACAGCGGGCGGACGCGCGTTGAGCGAGTTTGTCACTTTCGGCGCCGCTGCTGTCCGGTAATGCGATTACAATGATGGCTGATCCGCGAACTGGCAGTGACCCACTTTGGCACCCCGTGGGCGACAGAGGCCCAGCAGCACCCGAACCGCTTCACTAGTCAATTAGAACGTCACCTACGCTTGGATAACGCATGTGACAATACGCTCTCATCTTAGAGATTTAGCAATCCCGTTACTCTGATCGAATTCGGCCCGTACCGTTTTTCAATTCTATCCGCGAGGTTGTGCAACTGATTCGGTGTGTAATTGAGGGGGTCATTGTTTGTAACGGGCTCCTCTGCAATTCGAGTGTGAGAGGAATTCCATTAGGCCAGGTGTGACGGTGTGCTTCGGCTGAGCCGGTGAGGTCGTTTACATCGGACGGCCAGCAGCGCGAGACGGTCTGACGACCCTCATTCCTGTTCTAAAAATATCATGATAATCCTTCATGCAGAAGTCGATGCTAGTTCCATGTTACTAAAGGCTCTTCTCGGAGATAACTTTCTTAAAGCAGGATAGCAGGTATACAGGTTTCGGGAGTCAAACTCCTATCTCTTTTTCAACATCGCTCTTACGCGTTTTGAAAGTTACTTGCTTTTGAAAGCACTCGCCTTGACACAATGTGCTTAGCTACACCATTTAGCGCAATTGGTGTTTTATTGTAAACGTGGGTTTGTTTATGTCTTGCTGTTTAACGATAACTTTTTATGTGTCTACCGTAATGGCTGTGTTTATTAACGGTTGATTGAAGATCCAATTGTGATCTGGCTTTCATAAATATTCGTAGCAGATCCTGAGTTATTACTGTAAGGTGTGATATAAATTAGGATGTCTTAATACACTTCAAATTTTCGTAACAATAAGTCTTTCTTCTCCTGTTTATACTCGACCTGATACTGGCCATGAACCACTTTTCTGGCTGCCATGTCATCTGTAAAGTCTACCGTCAGCTTTTGGTTTCTAATTTGCATTGTACTGCTATAGAAACGTCTTGTATCTAGGAAACTCTCACAAGCTATCATTGAATACCAGCGGATCCTGCTTCTTATCTAGAGCGTAATAAATCCGATCGAGCGATTGCAGCCGGCGCCTGATTAATGGCCAAATGTTCTTAATTAATGCGTTGCTTAGGGAATTATTGGTTTGCAAATACCTCGTACAGCCATGTAACTGATTGCAATGAACAAGCTCTTAAAAGAAAAATGTTAATTAAAAACAGTTGTGGTAATTTGTTGTTCTGTATTTATTTCGGATGAACATGACTCTTGCAACTTAATAATACTGTTCCTGTTAAATGTAACTGCATTTATTAAGCCGTTTATTTCAGTTCTGTCATTCCCATATAAGGTCATTTAAGCCTTAATATAATACAAGTTGTTTACTCTTGATAGTCGAGTAGACTGCTTTATTGGGGCTGTTCTGATCTGACCCTTAGAAACTGTTGCCTGATCTACGTGTACGACGACGTCGCTTTCGCTGCGTCTAAGTTATACATAAGTCTTAGTTAATTGCGTGTTTGCTATCGATATAAGATATTAGCTGTTCGGATAATGGTCTGGGCGTCGTGAACAGTCGTGATCCGAGGTTTTCCCGCGGTTATGCAATGCTTTTTGTTGCACATGCCTTCATGCCTCGGCACTTACTCATTGTACTCATATTATGTTTTGCTTCTGGCAGTTGCGACCTAGAGGGTAGAGGCTAGGTTTTATATCTTTTTCTTGAGGGTTTTTTGACTTGTAATAATAAATAACTTTTTTCTTCATCAGCTGCAAATAAAAAGGGTTATGACTGAAATGAGTAAGTAACAAAGTTTCTGAAAAATAAGCACTCCCGACAACTTGATCAAAAGCTCGTATCACTCGTGATATTCTTGGAAAAATATGGCATCAGATTTGTTATTCGATACCTGAATTCTAGACCCAACAGTCTCCAACTATTCAGTTTATCTCTGTATCGGGTAGCTGGAGTAAATTATAGTTGTCATCAGGAATGGTTTGCGACATCTTCGTCACGACAAGACTGTTGCAAGCCCCGAGCTCGATGACACGAATGCTTATTGTATTGTTCTCTCTATTAATGGATTTAGAGCGTTGTTTTTTCCTGTTTCACGGATTTATAGCTCAATAATTGACTGAACTGTCCTGAATTTGTGTAAAGTTGTGTTATATTTGATATTCTTCCCTAAATGCGTCATGTAACATATAAAATGACCTAAACCAAATCAAGCGCAAAAGTAATTAATGAAAGTATCTTTGTCTGGTGGCTTCCAGTGTTCTATCATAAGCATAACATCGGCATCGTTTATACCTCGGAAGTAACCATCTTCATTTTGCTTTAAATCGGTCGTATTTAAGATTATTACTGCTTATTTAAAAAGCCATATCATCGTAAAACTAGAATATACTTTTACTTCTTCGTTAATTCCACTTTTACAATAGCAGGTTTCACAAGCTATATTCCAGCATGCCACACAGGATTCAGCGAATAGTATGTCTCCTTCGAACGTGTGAAGGCTTAATATAGCTGCACGTGTCACACAATGGGAGAAGTAATGTGGCCCTAGCATCACCTATCAGTTTGACACCTCAAGTATGAAGCGCTCGTTAGCGCTATAGACTCACTGATAATAAATCCACTGGTATTGTTCCGATCTTCAGATTGGTATATTTCCATACGAGTAGGTTCATGATCATATTGATACTTGTTTTGGATGTGACTTGGATGAAGCTGTGAATGTAAATGTGTTGTGGTGACATATCACTCTTTGCATTGCGAATTAAGAGATGAAATCGAATGGAAACGGTGAGAACTTTCATTATACGGTTTGGGAAGAAACAATATACTCGTATATTATATATATTTTTTAATATTGTTTCCCACTGCTGGGCAAAGGTCTCCCCCAAAATTTTCCACACGTCCCTATCTCTGGCGATCTCCCACCACTCTCTCCTCTCGAACCCGTCGAGATGGTCCCGCCAACGCCTTCTCGGCCGGTCTTGTCGTCACCTTCCGTTCTCGGGCACCCAAGGAGTGACGGTGTTTGCCCATTATAACAATATTTTGTGTTTTATAATTGGGGTATTTCATTTAGGTACATCAGGATAGAATTCGAAAAATGTCCTGTAACATTTTTGACCGGTTGGGTCCGGGGTAGGGTGTATAGTTAAACCGACTTGCCTAAGGAATTTTTCAATTAAAATCAACAATCCTTAATCGCAGAAACGTGACACGTTGAAAACAATATTCCATTCTTGTGAATTGTTGATATTAGGTGCAATTTACTACCAATTTAATGATTTGGTAATACTAGTAACTGAGTGTTTACGTTTATATCGTCCAAAGGTCTTTAATAAGTTCAAAATAAAGGTTTTTTTTTTTTTTTTTTAAATTAAATAGGTCAGCATTTGACCTCCCTCTGCCTGATGTTAAGCAGTAGTGAGGTCTAAGATGGAGCATGCTTTCCTAGAAGGAACCTATTTACTCTTGATTTAAAGACCCCTATATCCCCCCCTATCTTTCTTTTTTGTAGGTTCTATTATAACAAACCTTTACTTCCAGATAAATAGCACCTGAACCGTTTTTATTTCGAAATAGTTGGTAGCTACCAATTCCTTTCAATTCTTATTCAATTACAATAACACATGTAAATGTCATAGCGTAACTTGCGAGCGCGCCTGCGCGGTAGCTTTGCGCAAGATTGACCAGCGATTGTCTATGGTCTGTGTTTTATGCGCAAGAAAATGTTCTTTTTTCAAACAGTTTATAAGTTGTCAGTTGTTGAGAAATTAAATTGTCAGTTGTTTTCTCGTATATTTTATGACCGTTTGAAGTTGAGGCACGATTCCTCTGAGCCGTTAAGCCATGACGGAGGCCATTAGGCGGCCTGAAACTCCGTCACCAGAGTTGGCCACTCATATCAAATATATTCATACGAGCTTACTTACTTAGAACTACTAAGAACTAACCATTATGTATGAAAATAGTATTCGTATAAGCACTAATTAGTACTTACATACATTATTCGCTTTCATGCTTCAAGTGTTAAGTAATACCGATGTTTCAGATTAGTTTGTAGCAGTTAAAGACGTAAGTGATAGGATCATGCTAATGAACTCCGTAACGTTTCTCACGGTCTGTTTGTTTCTTTACAGGTAAGAACGTCGACTACGTCCACGTATCCAGCCACCATGGATCCATAGGAACGATCTATGTCGACTTTAGAAGCAGTTTCCCACCTTGATGATAAAAAATAATAGAAACTCCGAGGCTGAACAAGAAATGAAATCTGCAAAAAGTGAGAAGTAGGATCTACTTTTCACGGTAGGTATAGTCAGCGTCACCAACTGGTTACCCCACGGTAACACTCTTGCATGAGGCGCGCAGGTAAAAACTGCCTATTGGGTGGTTACCAGTTAGTTACGCTGGCTGTACACTCCGTTTAGCCATAGAGCATAAATAAGTAACAAATATGCAAACTACACATTCTTAGTAATATTACTGATAAAAACTACCGATAGGTTTACAGCATAAGGAATATCTATGGGAACATAGTTGAAATTGTAGTACAGCTAAAACCATAAAAAGAAGATGGCTTAACCTATGGGCCGTTTCCCTGCTAAGGACCTGTATCCAAGTATCTACCCACATGGGCATGCAGTTGTATAGCCGAGACATGCCCCTCGTTAACCATGCCGTGCACATCAGTATGCGCCCGCGCACCTCACGAGGGACCACGCGTGAATCACTCTGTGTTCTTGGTACCACTAACGTGACGTCACGATTTTGTTGTCGCACGCGCGCTTACGAAATTATGATAATTGACACGTTTCCGGTTGCAGGGGGTTAGATAATTATGGGGATGAGAGGCAATTGTCACTTTAAAAAAAAATTAAGAGTCTCTATTATAATAGAAGGGCGTTTAAGAGTTGCATGCTTTCGGCGTGCTTTGTAGTTTGTACACAATGGTGTTGCCCTCAATCGATGAAATCAACCTTAATACCAATAGTTCTGCTGGCTTGCAACACACCATAGAATAGCAGATGTGTGGAAACACTCAATTAATAATGTTATGACAGGTGCGGTTTCCTCGTGTTTTGTACATTACCAGTAACTCAGCATACGTGCTCCGGCTAGATTCGTTCGTGAGCGAAAATCGTGCTTCCTTACATCATGCACATTCTTCGCTATATTTAGACTCTTTGAACATTGTTGCAAGAAATCTAGTCATGACATGACGGCCGTACCTCAGACTTTACGCCTCGCAAACATATTTGCGGTCGCTCATACCCCATTGTTCTGTGAAATATCGAACACAATCTATCGTATTGTCAGAACCCTAATATTATCGATGTGGCTTTCAGGATTTATTTGACTAAAGACAAGGTAACATTCATCGTGCGGAGCGCAATAAATCGACCTCAGGCTCGGGGACAAAGCTATCCGTCCCGTCCGAGAGCCTACGACCAATCTGTCAAATGACAGGAACCGTTTTGTCCCTGCAATCTTTACGACAGCCATTGTATTCATGTGTAGGCTAGCTACGTCTGGCATTACACGCGAAGGGCCGTTGCAGCAAGAACTGTAAATGTCAATCGCGATTGCGTTATCTTTCCGCTTGAGAATGCAATATTGTCTAGAATTAAGCTGGTGCCGGTGATACCATCCGGATCGTGCGATACGTATCGAACTCGTTTCCATCATTATGCTCCCCATTAATCTCGCGGAGTATCGGCTGAAAAACCGCGAGAGACTGACGCGAAATGAGACGAGTAGCGGTCCCACCGCAGGGCTCCGCAAGTAGGTCGCCGCGATTACAGCGTTTCCTTAAAGTTATTAGCCGTTGCGGTGGCCGATGGCAGCCCCGCCGGCGGCCGTCGCATCGGCCGCGCTACACGTCCGCGCTTGAAACAGACACCGCAACCAGACACCGCGACTCTCTCCTCTTACCGCACAGATAGCAATGCAGAGCGGAACGCTTCCTGGTAGCTCCTGCGGAACACTTTCGGGGTATTGTTACAATGGGTGTAGAGGGCATACGCCGTGACGTCGCACCACAATGGAGGTGAGAGTTGGCTCCCGTGCCGACTTCCGCAGATCGCTATCAATCTTGGACCTCCAACACTCGTACGCGACTTCCGACATTCTGCACTCTCACCCGCTGGAAATAATGATGCACTTAAGCTTGAGTTACGACGACTTCAACAAAATTTACCAAGATTCCATCAGACACCACCGCTTTAATATTCTAACGGCGCCCAGCCCACTTATCTTAGAGCCAGGGTTACTTGTACGTAATATAGGTTGGAGTAATTGTTTGATTTATCTTAAAGAGATAATGGTAATTAAGTCTGCGACGAATCGAACGTTTTATAGCGCTATAAATTAAGTACCTATCAAATAGCTTTAAATCCCCAACAATCTTACACACGATTCAAAAGGTATCGTGCGCAAGATTTTTGCCTCCTTTCAACAGGTACGTGGGCTGGCATTCTTTAAGATTAAGTCATACTTATGCAAGCTTTCCTGAAGAAATTACCTAAATAAGCGCAAGGAATTGCGAATTGTGAGTGCGCTTTTGGCCAAATATGTCTGTTTTTGCTCTCGATTAAGAACCTTCGCCATCAAACTGTTTACGATCCGACCCTCCCAAGTAAGGAGTCTGCTATAAAGTGGCCTAACGAGACACGTCTCAGTCGTGGGTGAGATGCGTCGCCAAGTTTCGCTGAGTGCGCGGATGTCACGTTGAGCTGGAGGTCGTGATAAAAATCTGCGTCATTCTCAGAGGCCGCTGCTTTGTTTTCGCTAATTTTGGTAAGATACAAATGTTTCTGAATCATGGAATCAAGGTTAATTGTTTGTTTACAACTCATAAAGCAAAACAAGCTATAAAAACATTAAAATAACCCTTTTTGGGCCTAATAACAAAGGCACAACCCCTGAACTCTTGCTTATATCCTTCGCGAACAAAAAGGAGTTGCAAGACTCGATATTTCAGCAACAGGCGAAGGTATTGGTACTACAATGAGCATTTCGATTGGAAGCCTCGACATTATATTCATCTTGGCGCAATATTCCGTGATATTTCAAGTCGGGAGCGCCTCGAGCCCGCTTGCATTACATTAGACGACCACCAAGACAGGCGCGGATCAGGCGCGTAGTTAGGCAAACCCTATAGGGGTTTGTGTCATACTTATCTGTTATAAATCTGATATCGTCACTGTTTTTTCAACTTCTTATCGTGTTACCAGTTCTTTCGAACCAGTGTGGTTCGAAAACGACATAAAAAGGATTTTGGGTGCGCCTCAAAGAGGCTCCTTTCGTGCACTAGTAGTTTTTTCAGCTAAAAGTTATTTTTCCGCATTAGTATTTATTTTTTACTAGCTGACCCGCGCAACTTCGTCTGCGCATTATTAGGATTCAAGTGCAGGAGTGTTACCTAAAATTTATTTACACTGTGTTGGCAGTGAATCAGACCAACGAATCAAATTTTCCATTCTAACTTTAACACCCTGTAAAACATCCATATGGGTTGATTTTTTTAAATTAAATAAGCCTATATTCAATTAGGTACTTAAAGCATCTACGTTCCAAATTTCATCACAATCGGTTAAGTCTTCACGGAGCAACAAAACAAACATTCACTAACACAGACTTTCTTTTCGAATCTTACGACTTTGAAACTGCCTTGCACCACCCATAGAAGTTGTTTTGAAAAAAGAAAAAACTATTTATATTCTCTTTGATAAAAATACGGTCTTTATTTGTTGTTGTTGTTGTTGTTTTTAGCCTCTACTATCCCACTGCTGGGCAAAGGCCTCCCCTCGAGTTTTCCAAGCTTTCCGGTCCAACGCTATTGCCTGCCACTGATAGTCGCTGTCTTTATTTAATAAACTTTAATTAATAATCTTCTAATTTTAGTGGGATAGGATTATTTAAGGAATAAGATCAGAGAAATAAGTATAAGCTAAAGCACAGGCTAAAGTAAACTTGACAAAACGCAACGATAGCGCGATCTAGAAAACGGTCAAAATTAGCAGCGCCATCTAGTTGCGTTAATAATTTTAATATTAAAAATTGAAACTTCGGATGTATTGATGAGTAGATTTATAAATGATTACCTACATGCTCATCATTAATTTTAAAATCATTAAGTAGGAAGGTACTTCAAATTTTAATTTCCAAAACGCTAAATGATCTGCATTCTTGACCTAGCAACGTTACCTGGTTGTGAAAATAAAAAACATAGATAGCGTTGCTAACCAACGCCAAGGAAAAATATTTTATTTTCTAGCTGGTTGGTACCCGCGACTTTGTCAGTAAAATAACATAAGTAGGTAGGGTACTTGAAAACCTATAAAAAATATCGAAAAGTCTAAGCAAAAATCTCCAATAGCTTTCGAAACTCAAAATGATCGTATCTCGACCTCCGCTATAGTAGAAACGCCACCTAGGAGAAAAAAGTAAAAAGCAGTTTTGACGGTGATACTGATGGCGTTCTAACCAAAGCCAAGGAAAAAGTATTTTAATATCAAAAAAATCTTAATTTCGGATATATTGATGAGTGGAAATATACATGTTACATGTTTATCATTAATTTAAAAATCATTTACCATGCAAAATGAGAAAAAAACAAAAAAATCTGCAATGCAAGAACATAGCAAAAAGTGGCGGTCACCCATCATCATTATGACCTCGCCCAGGGTAGCTGAACTTTTTTCCCCATACAAACTTGCAACCCTTATTTTCACGCCCCCTTATAAATATTTAAGGAAAAAAGTAGCCTATGTCCGTCCCTGGGGTATAATCTTTATCCATGCCAAATTTCAGCTCAATCTGTTCAGTGGTTTGGGCGTGAAAGCGTAACAAACAGACAGACAGACAGACAGACAGACAGACAGACAGACAGACAGACAGAGTTACTTTCAGATTTATAATATTAGTATGGATGCATAAACACAGTTTAGTTTATCATTTAGTAGAACGTGCACATGGCAAATTACGTAGTTATTTTTGACTATTGTTGGTCCGCTATCAAAACCCCCCAACTACATCTCTGGCAAGTGCTTCCAAAGCACGAATATTCCATAGCCATTTATCGGTCTCTCTTCTTAAAGACTCGATATGCGTGACTGACGTTGGCCATTTATAAGTAATCAGGCCCTGATAGAAACACCAATCATGCCCTCCATCTTTTTATATTTCTATTTAACATTGCTAATGGTTTGGTCGGTCTCCTTTGAAGGACATTTGTAAGCGAAGTGCCCACATTGATCAAGTCGGTATTGCATTCGAAGAAACTCACGATTGTGTTGGTAATCCTGTAGAACGTCCACGATTTCACTAGTCTAGAGAGTGAATATTCCGCCACAAATGTATTTTCTTAGCATTTATTGCTTTCAAGGTTTTGAAAATGTGTCTCAATTATCGGCCAATAACCGGTCACCTTGTATTTTTCCGAAAACAACAGCATCTATACCGGTAATTTGTGATCCGGCTGCCGGTATATTACTGTCGACCCCCTAACATTGTTTCCCATTGTCTTAAGCAGTTTGAATGGCTAATAAGTAGAGGTCCGAAGGCTTTCGCAAGAAACGGTTAGAAACTTAGATTTACTGTTTTGACTGCCCCGTCCAGCACTGTGTACCCGCTACCATTAGAAAATGAACTTCATTGCTTTTAGCTTAAGGTGTATTTCGCTAGATAATTAGACTTCAAAAATAGTACCTTTTCGAGTAATATAAGAAGTGTCAAAAAGTCGGTAACCAAAGCAGAAAACTTTCGATATCTCCTTTTTTTAAATTAAGCAATATGGGGTTATAATTTTGCGGTAAAACTCTTCTAGTAGATGCTATCTCTGATTAATTCTGTGTTGTAGGTGGCGCCTTCGTTACAGATTCCGTTTTTGGGTCAAATTCACAATGAGAGGAGATTAGATTGATTTGTTGCGTGATTATGGGCTCGCCACAAGGCTTTACCACGTTTTAGTGCCTTTAAGATTGTTGGAACAGCTACTGCCAGTGGCTTCGTTCATTCATTTACTATCTAGCATCACTATGTCAGTGTCAAACTCCGTCACCAGAGTTGACCACTAGCTCATACGAACTTACTATGTCAAATGTCAATAATAAAATGTTTCACCAAATAATGACATTCTAGTCTTGCATATCATCATAGACCTTCAAAACTTGGGTAACGCCTTATCAGATCAAAGCAATAATATTAAGGTCATCGGTTTCATCATTCGCTATTCCCTTCTACCGCGAGTTTTAAATTGAGCAAAATGTGACTATTTTCGAAAATAATTTCATGAAAACCTGAAATTACTTTCGAAAATAGTCAGATTTTGATCTATTATATTATCCTAATTGAACTATGGGGAAGCGCGGCTAAAACGAATTTAAAACCATTACAAATAGCCCAAAATAAGGTCATTAAAAGATTATTTAATTACGACTACCTAACGCACACAAAAAAAGTCTATAAAGAAACTAGAATAATGAATATTGCACAAATGTATAAATATAATATATGTATTCTGATTAGAAAAATTATTACTAAAGATATACACTCTAAAATCATATTTACAAAAAAGATTAGTATACATAAACGACTAACAAGGCAAGCCCATAATATAAACCTAATAAAACCAAGAACTAACTACGGGAAAAAAAGCATTATGTTTGAAGGAGTTCAGTTATATAACAAACTACCAAAAGATATGAAATCAGTAAACTCATTAGCCACCTTCAAGAAACTACTAAAAGACCATATTTTAAAGGATTTTTCGTTGTTAGAATAGCTATCATAACGTCACTATGGTATCAGCCTTAACAAACAAGAAGCCGCACCGAGTGCAGTTACCATGCACTAGTCTACGCGCCGTGCGACGAATCTACCCACAAGGAGCCGAAAAAATGTTAACATATATTTTTATAATTTGAATTCAATACGACATTACCTACATGCTACGCTAATTGGAAATTAATTTATAACTTTAAGAAAAGTTGTATTTTCTCTATAAGTGAATTTGTAAATTCTTTTGAGAAAATAAATGATTAAACCTAAACCTATAGACTAACCTTTGCATTATTATTCAAACTCAAAATATAAATATCATCCGACACCCCGCTTCCAGTCTACCCGACACCCAAGGTGAAAGGCATATCGTGCGCGTGCGCATCTCAGCCGCCCCAATTCCGCTAAGTGGCTGCCCAACTGACGAATAGCATTCTGCTTCCCTGATAAAACGATTTATGGTCCATAAAGCCGGTCTAATTTGTTATTGATAGCGAAGTGGACCAGGAAGGTTAATTTGCCCGCGCTGATTCCTCGGCTGGTCTGGATTCTAATTTCTAGTAGTCAAATGGCCTCTCATGCTGGTACTTTCCATATACGAATTTGATTAGCTTAGCTTGCTCTCTATATTATGATGAGTTTTGCATTAAATTAAGACTCATTTTCGTGAACGTCTTGTGGCTGATATTATGACGATAAAGACTAATTTAGTAGTTATTTTATTATGTTATACGAATAATAAATAAGTATACGTAAAATCAAAACTCCTGCTTTGCAGGCAAAGACAACAGATTTCTATCTCATTCGCTCTGATAACATTCTTTATACAACATTATCTCCTGCTTAGAATACTTTTGTCCTAGCCCTTATACATTGAACCTTTTGAGATATCTAAGTATTTTAAAGAGGTGTTTGTTAGTTGCTATAACTTTCGACATAAACAAAACACCTACAAATACCTTCTGGTCCACGATTCGCATGATCGAAACGCGTATGCGCCGGCGCTTGTCTGGATCAGCGTCTAATTGCGCTAATGAGCTGTATCCTGCGCATCGGCGCCGGCGCAAGCACAAAGGATATATTAACATAATTATAGTGATGAGCGATGAGAGATTGGGTGTTGTGGGCGAATCCTGGGAATTAGTCGGTTTCGCCTTTCGAGAATGTAGGAAGGCGTCCTAACTTGAGATGGTAGAGGTCTGGTTGATTTTGTTACCATAATAATGATTTCTTAACTTTCTAGATCCGAAATTTATTTTAGCTTTTAAATGAAAGTGTTTGTAATAACAAGAATTGTAGAGATACTCAGGATTTATATTAAAATATCGAAGGTTTGAAATAATACCACGCTAGTTTGAAAGAAGAAATTAATTGTGTGTTCACAGTGTGCTCATTTCTGGTAACTGTTATGGTATTTTACTCCGTACTACGAGTATACTGGAACATGGCCAAAAACTAGCTGAAAGTGTATTTTCAAAGCTAACTAGTAAAAGCTACATAAGTGCTTTATGGTAAGATGTATTGGCCCGCTAGACCCTTACAGACATCAACACGATTGACAATCGAATGACTGTGCAACTACGACTCTGTGTCAATGTCCGCTTTTCGCTTGGTCCGTAATTAGACTATACAATGTCAAGCAATTGTGTGGGCAACAGGACATCGTCTAACGATTCTAATGGCCGTGTTTTTGTTCCGATTCTAATTAATGGTTGAGAATATTAATGGCGATTGGTTGCTCGGAGAGAAAGTTTGTTATTGAATAAAGTAGAGCGGTTGTATTTGACGACTGTTCGTAAAAGTCTTTCTGTTTTATTTATGGTATCTAAGTGTGAGAGTTAATGGTGGCGTAAGTTTTATAACTGAAATGTCTGGCAAATATTTTGACTCTTGACTGATAAGGGCAAGGGAGTGATGATGTTTCATGAAAGTTTACATGCTTTGCCGACCCCACTTAGCGTGGGATAAGGGCAAGGGAATGTTGATGTTTCATGAAAGTTTAATGACAAGGACAATCATTTTTATAACTTTATATCATTTTTGTAACTTTTTCATGATCACCCGTTTCGCGTTGCTTTTGTATGATGACATAAAAAGTTAAAAAGTAACGCAGATAAACCAATTTTAATATTGTTTTTTAGTTTCAAAAGTATCTTCATTAAATGTGTGGTGTACCGTGTGATTAAAAAAATTCTGTTCAACCGTTTATTGCGTTTTTTTTTATTCAACGTTGTATGAATTTACTAGAACGAAATAAAAAATACAGATAAAAGATAATGAAATTATAGAGAATTCCGGAGCGCCACTGTTGCCGCCGTTTTGCCCAACAGTGTCGTAAAATGCAAATAAGACGGCCCACTGACATGGATCCAGCATCCATCGTCGTGTCACTGTGTCAAGAGCGCACGCGCACCAAAATGTTTGCTTCGCTAGAACTTATTTGTTCTAACTGCTCATACATTTGTATTCAACCAAACGATGGTAGAAACTTTGTCTCCATGGTGAAATGTGATACTTACTTTTGGATATATCGATGTCTCAAGCTCCTAAGATAGCGTCGTGCTATAAATGAAAAAGATTTATTACATACATACATAAAATCACGCCTCTTTTTCAACGGGGTAAACAGAGACCACGGATCTCCACATGCTACGATCCTGGCACACAACTGTCGCCTCGTTCACTCTCATTACGTTCTTCATAGAAGCTCTCCATCCTAAAGATGGATAATAATAGTTCGAAAACATACGAAAGGAGCCTCTTTGAGGCGTACTTATAATCATTTCACCACCCTGATTCGAAAGAACTGGTAACACGATAAGAAGAAGAATAGTGAAAATTACAAAAAAGATGAGCGTTTAAATTTAGATCAATCTTTCATAATACAGTTGCGTACAAACAGCTGTTGTGTTCTAGAGTTTTGTTTGGGAAAGTATCACAAAGCGTTTCACAAGTTCATTGGCAAAGCAGCGTTAAATTTGTTGTTTATCGACGACTTTTTGGGAACATAGCACTGTGGGTGGTAATTTACACTGATTACTGTTGCAACTATGTTACCAGACTTTGCTTTGGACGTGTCGGAGTAGATAACTACCCCGGTATATCCAAGTGGTAAACGATGAGCAATTTTGGTAATCGCTTAACATGTCAACTTGTAGAAACTATACATGTTTGACCTCAACAACTTCTCATCCTATAATTTTGCTTGTACCCCGGATTAGATAGCACCATAGTATTTAAGATTGAGGACCTTAACGTTTTCTATATTTATAAAGTACTTATAAATATTAATCAATAATCTTCAGTTAAAGTTGGCTTACACCTTAGTCACCTTATTTACATACTAAGTATCACGTATAGCCAAATAATCTATCGTAATAAGTAAACTCTATGAAATTTAAACAATCCTGTCCATTCCACACCTAGACAACGCATCAGGCGATAAAACGCCCGGACAGATTCCACAATAACCACCGACCGATACCCATCAATGTATTCATCATCCTCTCAGCCGCAATTGTTAATAAACAACGCTTTATAGGTGTCATAAGCAGTAACTAGAACCATTGCTCAGTACGACTCGATATAATCTACAGATGAATAGCCAAGATCTATTCGTAGTTGCTCTATTTCAACTCAATAAGGAAATGCGCTAAATTTTGCAATCTAGATTGGTACTCGGAGCTATAGCACGTTTTGTAGTGTAAAGGAATAAGGCCCGAAAACGCAACCTTGTGATACTCCTCTGTTTCTTTAATGTTTAAAAATCAAAAATATGTTAAGTTTTATTTCGAAACTGTTATTTAATACCCATGAGTTTTGGCACGCGACAATCCAAAGTTAAGTAGGCTGCTTAGTTTATGTGACTATTAGGCTAAAGCAATAGCTAATTTGCGACCATAAATAATCAAACTTTATGTGTGGTTGAACTGTTATTCTAATAGAAGATACTTACTCTCTTGTGTATGTGTGTCACAGCGGGTTGTCTAATGCCTGTTCTAGATTTAAAATTTGCATCTGTAGACCTTCAAGCTGCGTATACGCCTCAAAGCTAGACCATTCACTCTGACATTTCGAATGTACTAAAATCTTTTGTGATGTTTGTGTCACACGCTGCTATTGGTTTATTGGTCGTAACATCTTTGCAAACGTTAGCCGGTCAATGTAACTTGTTTTGAATACTGATTTGAGGTCGTTTGGAGCCGTTTATTCGGCTGTGATTCTGCTCAACGGTTTTGGATTCCGCGTGACTCATACGAGGTTACTACTCGGGCGTGTCCTGCCTGCCTCACATTTGCACACATCACTGAATTTTAGCATAAATTCTGTGTTGTCTTGGTGCCTTCTACATCATTACCAAAACAGTCAGATATTTCAACAGCAGTCATAAGACTCAATTCAGAATTCGTGGCATCAACATTAATACTGACATAATGCTGTAAACAGAACCATTGCCACAAAAGGATATGGACTCACGGCATTATCGCGGTACTGTAATTATAACCTACTTGAAAACAATTAGCTTTCGTGTCACCACTGGCGCCAATCACTGACTCAGTGTGTATACCTGCTTTTATGTAGGTAATAGTAACTAGTAGACTGTGTGGCCTAATTTCATCACACCTCCATTCAAATTGAATAGATACTCGATACCGCGAGTTAAGAGCAAATAACATTCTAAATGTCGGCAGACTGTCTAGCGAGGTGTGGATTCGATTTCAGTATTGAGACTATTTACCTGATCTGTTGATATTGTTATGTTTGTTCCGATTTGGTAAAACATTATTAGTCAATGAGTAGCTTACCACGTTCTCTGCCGCTCTCTAATGTTTTTTTCTAGGTTTTAATGAGTTATGCTGTCAATAAATAAAATAAATAAATAATGCTGGACATTTTCACACAGCATCATCTATCAATCAATATCAATTCAATATTGAAATCGGTCGGTTATAAAGAGGGTTAGTTTGTATGATGCTAGTGGACTACTCTGGTGACGGAGTGCTTAACGCGTATCCTGCCACCGCAGCGTGGCCTATATCACGTACAGCATGTGCATTGTGCATCCTGGGCACTGGTAGTGTTAATCCATTTAAACAAGTCATCATGTCTTCTATATGTTCATGATTTATAGGTCAATTATTATTAATTATTAATCAAGGCTTTTTTAATTTAAGCTTTACCTGCATCAGCGTAAAATAACACTTCGTATGTGACCGTTTTAACCAATTAAATATCGCCACTAGGTCTGAAACGCGTGATTCGTGATGTTTGAGAGGAATGCAAATTACAATGAGTCATGGAAAAGGCAGCTGTTATCGCGGTAACTGTTCCATTGCATTGTTTTTTCAAGGAAAATACTACCTATCGACTATCAAGTCCTTTACAGATTGCTTTAGATTCATTTCAAGATAATTACTTTGATATATGCCCAACGACCCCACTAACCTCTCCACCGCTTCCAACGACCCCACTGCTCTAGTCAATGGGGTCGTCGGGAATACAAATTCCCAACGACCACACTAGCCTCCCGATTATCTTGAAATGAATTAGTGACTTAAAGTGAAATAAAGTTGAGGAATAAAGTTGTTGGTCTAGCAACAACTCTTTTTGTTACCACGGATGATACTATGTCGTTGCATTTTAATTTAAGAGCATGTTCCATCTTTTCTTATGCTTCGTGGCTAGAGAACAATAATGTTTTACTAATATTTAGCTGTAGGTTAATCAATCGGTCCATGTTCAGATGAGAGTTCCCAGAAAATAAGACGTGTCAATTCAAGGGTCAGATTATGTCCATGACGATTCTGATTCTGGGAAATCGTTTCGAGCTCAACGCGCGATGTCGTGGAATTGTAAACTATTGTTCCTAGCTCAGGAATTTCTCAGCAAGACAGTTATCAGCTGTATAAACACAACACACATGAGTGTCGAGTTAGCAATGGCATACTTGGGCAGAATTCTATATCTTGTCCATGGGCCGCATTTGCGGATATTGCATACAATATGGGGTAGATTTATCAAAGTAGGCTGTATAGCCTAGATTTCATTGAACTATAAATATAGACGTATAAAATTGCTACTTACCAAAATAGCTAAAAAAATATGCGACGGCTGATTTAACTCTAGAAGGCTGGTGAAATCCTCCAAAAGAGAGATGTGGAAACAAGCAGTGAGAAAATACAATATATAAATGTATAAATTAAGCTATTGAATAGAACTAAGTACGGCCTACTTAGTTCTATTCAATAGTACGCACTTAATGTGCGTTCGTGTTAGTTCAGTGCGTGATACCATAAAGTTTTTGTATCTGTATGTTATTATTGTCTCCGTGCAGTTTTCAGAAGTGCAAGGCACGGCTCAACAAAAGAGTATTGTCGGAGCTGCATATTTGTCTCTGGTTCTCACGACTCAGGTTTCAATCGCTCAACCGTTTCCAAGAGTATTGTGATTGATAACCTAATCGAAATGTGCCCTTGACGGTATTACAAATCTACTTCGTGAAATTGAACTCATTTAGATGACCTGCTTAATGTTAGTTTTACGTAGATGAAACATAATTATTAATTGGTTGTAGATTGTTGTTGCAAAAAAATATATATAATCTTGAGCGGGAGTTATGAGATAGTGAAATCTAAATTTGGTCTCATTCCAGCGACTGTCATGATATTCTTCGAGATGATGATGATGTTGAAGGGCTATTCTTGAATGTGCCTATAGCATAAGCTTCATAATAGCAACTGAATGAGCCATGCTCATTCAGTTGCTGTTATGTATGAGGCTCTATTACACCCAAATGTCAAATCCATGATCCCGTATGATATGGTTTCTATAATAATTACGTTTTTATACTAAAAAGAAAACCGACTTCAATGTTTGACTCGAAACGCGGTGTGACTCAGGGCGTCAAGCTGTCGATTCGATTTCTATTTGTGACATGGCTAGGAGGGAAGGTGTTTAGAGTTTTACGGGGAAACTATTAATCCCTCAGGAATAAAATTTATATGGGACCACCTCTGGAGTATATCCTTTCAAACATGAAAAGAATTTTGCAAATCGGTCAACAAATGGCGGAGCAATCGCGTAACAAGATAAAAAAAAAAAAAAAAAAACACAGACGAATTGAGAACCTCCACCTTTTCAACCGACTTCAAAAAAGGAGGAGTTTAGTATAAAGGTTTAGTATAAAAACGTAATTATTTGAAGTCGGTTGAAAATATTCCGTGATTATTGGAAGCTACAAGTACATTGGTACTCTCACTATTGTTGCTTTGTTGCTAACAGTTCCTAAATGACCTAATTGATGATCAAACAGAAACGAGGTCCAGCGTTTCGCACACAATCTAAACGAGATAAGGTGTGTCCGAAATACCAATGCATTGTGGCCTAGTTGCTAATGCTGATATTGTTATGTTAATGTGTGACAAACTGTAGAAAAGATTTAGTAATTCAAACTTACCAAGAAGCATGTACCATTAGCAGGTAAAGATAGAAGTTTTGACGTTCTTGAATTATTAAATCCTGACCCACAGCTACAGGGCGCCATGTGTCGTGGGTAACATAACACCCGTACCTACATAAACCCCGGAATCAATATCTGCAGATCATGCAAATATTTGGTTTTTTCTTTACACCAACAACTCGCACCTTCTATGGCTCAGCCGAGTTTGCCATCGAGTAGTCGTTATAAGTTCGTCAATCTCATTTACTAAGTCCTACATAACCAACACAGGTAGATTTGTGTCGCAGTTATAACAAGGTGCCTGATGCTAATATGGAGCTGCATGAGACCGTGGGCGACGCAGCGGGGAACACAGAAGCCAGCCTGCCATTGACTTAGTCCTCAAAGCTAGTGATTCTGCTCTTTCGCGACCGATATCGTCATGAAGCAGGGTATCACAGACGGTTGGGGATTAGCTTTCTTTGAGGTGTTTCAGTTGATCAAGCTCGAGTATACAAATTCCGTAAAATTCAGCTTATGATGATAACTGTAGTCACATCACAACATTGTAAACAATAATAAACTGGAAACTACTAGAACCACAACAGAGATAAAACAGTCAGCTGTTTTTAGTTTTACGGACATCTCGCTGTCTCCCTTCCTCTTTTGGCGTCAGAAGGCAAGATATCAAGAGACAGGAGCTATACCGACAACCACCACCCACATTCTTTCGACATCACACCGTCCATTGATCCGTATGCAAATGAAACGTAATTTTCCGTTGGACCACTTTCGGTACACTCAAAAGCAATATTATACCAGTTATACCTAGACAATATCGGAATCGTGCATAATTTATCTACCAATTGATTGCGATATCGAAAACAGAATCACGACTTTATTCCTCAACAAAGAATATCCACTATGATTATTTGAGACATGGAAAAGTGCCACTTCAATCCGAAATCAATGATATCATCACGATCTGAGTATATCCTAAAAAAAATCTTGGACTTGGTGGCATTTTAGAAAAAGGCCAACTGAAACGTCGACTCTAGCCAGTTTGTACAAAGCTTGAAAAGATGTGTGTCAAGGTATTTGTGTTCTAGGATAGGTGTAGACAGTGATCCCGTCGCTACATCTCTAGGATGTGTCGCAAGTGTGCTCATTGCGTTATCAGATAGATAAGTCTCCATGAGAGCTGCGTAAATATTACAACAGCTAACTGGAGCACTTTGTTATGTCCTGCCTGATATCACTATTCAGCAGAATCATCATCCTAAAAACTGTATATCTTGTTAGTTATCATTATACTGTCTCTGGTTCCCACTACTTCAGCCACCTCACAAGTAGATAGCTAATTGAAATGTCCGCTGCTCCGTAGGCGGTGGCAGCTTAATTACCCGAGCATACTGTCAGTGTTCGGCGCGCCTTAGGTTGCGTAAACATTGACCGTCTGCGCGATGCGTTGGCGCACATTGTGGTAATTTGGCAAGAAAGACATCACATTAATTTGTAATACTCATACATAAAGTATGCTCATTCAGGACTACTCAGCTAAAAAATATGCGTCTTATGACATTGTGGGGTGGTAGTAAATCAGTTGATCCTGGCACAAAACTACCAGGAGTGGCATGATAATGAAGAGGTCTAGCAATCGGCCTTTGCCTAAAGTATTCGGATGTGTATATTAAACTGGGGCACGGCAGCTACTAGGTACATACTTAGCCCCCCTACAAAGAACCCAAAATAAAATAATAAAAGTCCTTTATCATTACGACTATCTTACGCCAACGAAAGAGTTATACCACAAAACAAATATTTTCAATATAGAGAAACTTTACATTTATAATACTTGCATTTTAATAAAAAAAATAATCTCAAACTCTATTCAATCTAATATAAAACTACATCTAAAAGTAAACAAACATAATCTCAGAAATAAAATAAAATTACAGTTAGCAAAGACGCGCACAAATTATGGTAAAAAAACAATATTACTAGAGGGAGCTCAATTATTTAACAATTTACCTAACAATGTCAAAGAATGTATCAATATAAATACATATAAAAACAAACTTAAATCTTATGTTCATGGATTGGAATACAATCATGATCTAGAATGTAAACAAAAGAAAATTAAAAAAATAAAAGTAAAAAAAGTAATAAAAAAATATAAAAAATCATAAAAAAATATATATAGTATATAGTATCTACTCGTATTACAAATTAATTAAGTGAGTTAAAAGTTCTAAGTGTATATTATTATAATACTTAATAATAAGTCCCAGAGGCTAGTTAAGATAGATTTACTTTAAGTTTTTTTTAAGTATCTCATTGTAAATGAACCATTGTGTTTTTATGAGAATAAAGCTCTTTAAACCTAAACTAGTAGTTACCAAATAATGCAATTGAGCCCACGCAACCTGGTTGCACCGTCTGCGTTGGCGGTCTAATGGGTGGACGTGCGTATTTTACTTAAATTGAGCTACCTGTAGGCTTGTGTCGCTTTGGCCAATTATATGAAGATAAGTAATTGGATGGATTGTGGGAAAAACGATAATGAAGAGTGAATACAGAGTTGGCGAGTGATAGGGGAGAGTGAAAGAGAGAATTAAGAGCAAGTATCTTATTAGTTATGCATATTCATTTTCCAATGAATAAGGCTATAGAAAATGTTTATTTTGACAATCAAATGTAAACTAACAGACAGCCTAAGCAGCCGTTTGATAAAAATGAACTAAAGGAAAAAAAAATACCAAAGCGAGTCAAAGGGTTTTTTCTAAATACTTGTGGGAGAGGGCCGCTATTAGTATGGTAGTAAGTACTTACCTCTGGCTACAGGTCAAGGGTATAGAAATACTAAATGGGCGAACAATGACACAATAAACATTCAATACTAATTATAAATGTCAAAGTCACAAAGACCAGGCGAAGGTTCCAGATTGTTATCTTGTGACTATTTTGACATAATCGTATTTGACGTGAACTTAAACAGACTTTGTTATTGTCGTTAAAACTTTTAATAGATAAATGATTGGCAATAAGTTAAATGATTCTTGTATTCATAAATTCAAGATCAAATGAAACGAAACATAGACATTATTAATTTTGACTCGCATTAAGTCGCTCTTCTGTTTATATCTTTGCCAAAGTTATAGGCAAATTTTTCAAAGGAATTTCAGTTAAAAAGTTACCAATTTTTCTTCCTGACTGTGCCAACCGCCATTTTAGTGCGGAAGCAACTTAAAACTTCGACTCACATTTTAATGTTACTTGATTTGTGTAAGATAAGAAATGCCAGAAGCAACTAAGGTCACTGTTATTTTGTATTTATTTTGACTCTACATTTTTTAATCGGAATTGTGGCTGTTGCTACATTTTTTTTTTTAATTAAATAGGCCATGACCTCCTGATGGAGCATGCTTTCCTAGAAGGAACCTATTTACTCTTGATTTGAAGACCCCTATATTGTACTTTTCGGGAAATACATAATATTTATTATAGAAAATGTTCTTCGTTTATTTTTAAATTTGTAGACCAACACTGACCAAGTAATTCGATAACCGATGGATCGTCTCCTCAATAGATAAAACTGACGAAAGTTTTGATACTACTACAGTTTATTATATTTAGAACTAGGTCACGGTACAGATCATATCAATTTAAACCGTGAATGAATGTTTAAGGCATTCGATACGCTCAATTTTGATGCTCAACTTTGTAATCTCTACCTTAGCCTATTGAAAATAACGTCCTGTTTAGTTTGCGGGCTCAACGTTACCTTCAAATGACGAAGCAAATTTGTAAAAGACCTAACCTAACCTTACTCTTTGTGTAAAGCTTTTTTAATGCGTACCTACTTCGGAAATAGATGGTAGGACCTGTTTTTCAAGATGCTGGTAAACGGTTTATGGATCTAGCAGCTGATACTAAACAATGAGTACCAGCGACCTTCAAAACTTCGACAATGGCCGAATGACTGGACGGTCGTCTTTGTTATGCACTTTTTTTTGTCAGTATTATTATGACATTATTATTTATTATCAAGGCGTGTTCCTGTCGGATGTAAATGGAAATACAGACGTCTTGATAACAATGCCTTTGGCCAGGCAAAAAGTTACAATAGATTTTAGCTTTGGTGGGAATGGTAAAGTCGGCGTTTTGAATCGACTGACAGATGTGTCATGCATGACTGTGATAAGATGCAAAAGTCTACAGATGACAGAAGTAAAAAAAAATACTTCAAAATAGAGTCACATACAGCGTACATTTCTACGTATCAAAGTAATAAAAGTAAAGTAATTTTTAATAAGTAATCAAAGTACTTATTACATAAGAATCTTATGAATATCTAGAAAAGGACACGTACGCATTGAAAATTTTAAATGCATATTGAGAAAAAAAACAAGATATACAAATTTTAAATTTGGAATCGTCGAACATAGCTATAATTTGTTTCATGGCAAAAGCTAAGTGATTCAACGCCTGGCAACTTCTTTCTTCGAATGAAGACGAACAAATCTTGCAAACCATTGCCACGGCATCTTTACATGTCTGACACGGAATAACACATCTCGCAGTTTCACCTGCTAAGTGGATTAACGATCTAGCACTATCGCAAGCTTCAGCATTGCGCACATTTTAATCCTGGAATATCATGTATGGTATAGTTGTTTTATCTCACGAAAGCGGGTTGGTCATAATTGTGTGTGTAGATGCACATGCACTTTGTTTCTGTGTGCTTAAGCTCAGCTCCTAAGAGCGTTCTACTCGAACAACTCGGAAAAAATAATATTCTTTACATAATTACAGAGAATCGCGTGATTGATTGGACAGTCGCCGAGTTGAAAAGGTCGAGTAAATAGATAGATTTTCCACTTTGTAGAATTATTAGTACCTACCTACACAAAGTAAAAAAACAGTGTGACTAATAAAATTAGTAATTAGTAAGTATTGTTGTAGGCAGCGAAGGGCTTACTAAAAATGTAAATGCTAATTGAGGGCATGCGCCAAACTCTAGATGGTGTCATAGAGCCCTTGGATATCGTCAAAGACGTCACTTAGGAATACAATGTTGATCTTGTGTGAGCATTGACGATCTTAAAAGCGCCCACCCACGTCAATTGTTATCTCAATCTCATTGTATGAGATTGAGTACTTTACGTGTGCAATAATTTCCATTCATTCATAAATCATAATTATTATGACTGTGGTCTCCTTTCACGTACAAAGCTACCTACATACGTGCGAGGCTAGATCATGCGTTGAAGTCTAGTAAGCCCTTAGATTCCATCGCATCTCCGTCCCCGCGACTTTACCGCAGCAAAAACGCATCAAAAACGCCGCGAGCCTGATGATTAGCGCCTACGGTTCCGAGAGATGGGGGATAAAAACAATGACTAAGCTGGCAGTGCTGTGGAAGTTGGAAGGGTTCCGTAGCTATCTTTTTCTTTCTTTTTTTTAATCAAACATGATCCATACTTAATATTATAAATGTGAAAGTAGCTCTGTCTGTCTGTCTGCCTGTTTTTGCCTTTTCAGTTTTCACGCCCAAACCGCTGAACAGCTGAAATTTGGCATGGATAAAGATTATTATACCCCAGAGACGGACATAGGCTACCTATTTTTAAATAATAAAAAATTTTTATTTTGCACGATAAATGATTTTAAAATTAATGATAAACTACATGTAACATGTATATCCCCACTCATCAATACATCCTAAGTTAAGATTTTTTAGATATTAAAATACTTTTTCCTTGACTTTGGTTAGAGCGCCATCTATATCGCCGAGGTCAAAACTGTTTTTTACTTTTTTCTCCTAGGTCGCGTTTCTACTATAGCGTAGGTACGATCATTTTGAGTTTTGAAAAGTTAATGGATTTTTGCTTAAGTGTCAGTTTAAATAAAATATTAGAATTAATAAATTACCCCATTCCTGCGGAACCCAGCAGCACACACATCGGACACACTGACCGGGTCACGTGACGGAACCGCCATGCATTTCACACTGGCAGTCGGTCGCGCCATGTACACGACGCGTGTCTGATTGCCACCAGTGTGCACGTCTTTTTGATTGCCGGCAAATATTTAAATGGGGAATGCGGATTAAAATTAGAAAATGTTCCAATTTTGAAAAGTAATAAGTGCAAAAAGGTTAAGGTCGCATAACGCTGAAATTGGCGCGAAAATGCAGTACCTAACCTAACCTGAGCACCTAAGCACCGTAGGAGCTTTTGCAGCTTATTTTTTCTGGTAGTAATGATGGTAAAAATTTTTTTTTTTTTTTTTTATGATGAATGGGTCGGCTCTTGACCTCAAACTTACACAGGTAAGAGTGAGGTCTACGATGGAGCGAGCTTACCCAGAAGGTGCCTATTAACTCTCTTCTTAAAAACAATAGGGTCGTAGCTCAGCGGAAATACGGACGCTGGAAGCTGATTCCAAAAAAAAAATCACTTGGTTCAAAACATTATATGCCTAACAGGTGTATTTTCTATAATCATCCTCTCTCGTTTTGTCCAACCCTCCCATACCAGTCTCTTTCTTTTTCAAGTTTAAACTGACACGGAATATTTTCGTAAGAAATTCCATATGACAGGAAGAACCGTTGTTTTAATTTTTGACCGTGTCAAGGTCTGTGAAGATGAACATTCCAATGATGCAATTATTAAAGAATTCCTTCGGTTCCGAGTTAAAGACTGCGTCTGCACTTCCAATAACGGGAAGTTGGATAAAAATTTCGTGACAATAATAAGTTTGGTTCATACCAACCTCAATATTGATCTTATTAAATACGTTAAATGAGTTTTTGGTGACGTATGCTTTCTGTTTTTTGGATCTCAATAAAAAAAACACAGAAACAATGCAACCTACAACCTGAACTGACTCCATTCTAAATTCAAATCGTCAACAGTTAGTGCCCACGCTTGCTTCTGAAACATTAAAAACATCCATTGGTATTTCATTTTAATTGAGCTCTTAATTTGGTTAATCATTCCAGAACTCAATCATAGCACCAACGACATAGATAATCTTATAACGAGATAAACTTTTGATGTACGGCCCGACCGGCACAGAAATGATCAAGATCTCAATATTGTAGTTCTTGATTTAGCTGTCAACGCCTTTCACTAACTGTTTTCCTCCTTCCGGTTTTATAATGATAATCATTATCATCACGTCAATGCTATTTACATTATGGTTGCGAGATTATCTGTGGTTATTTATGAGTGCTTTTTAGTCGACTGCTGAGAAGGTTGTGATTTTCGCTGGACTCTTTCGTTTTTGTTGAATGATATTTGGTTTGTTGTGATGTATTTTATTTTGCTTATAATAACTTTATACTAAACTACTTAGGCACTTGAACATTTAATATTTTTATTCATTTCGAAAATATTTATTTGATTTTGCTCTTATTTCAAAAACTTGTAAATTTTAACCTACGCCTGGTTTCCCCATATCTCTTCAAAAAACTCTCCTTCGTGATGTCTCACCACTCCTTCTCAAATTGTATTCATATGTATACTTCTGTTATACTCTCTTTTACTTATTCAATTCTTATTGCAACTTTATTTCAATTGTTTTATCTCAAATAAACAAAGTATATTTCTGAGTCCGAAAATTTTCTCAGCCTCCCATAATTGCTGTTTTGCGCAACGCTCCGCAAATTACAATTCCATTTTCCCATGTGAAATTGTTACCCGAGCCGCACACACGGGCATGCCCATAAAGGTAGCCTTAAGTCTGGTCTCCGTGGTAGACGGAGACGTCAGCTTAAAGTCCACTTTGGGCATCACTGCAAATTTCGTTAAAATTCTTGCATCACTTATGTAGATTGTCGACTTTTGTAAAATCTTACTATAAGAAAAATGATTCTGGATGATTATACTTGTGAAAATAGAAGACAGCTAATTTTCAGTTGTTCTGTTAAAAAAAAAACATAAAAATCAGAGGCAAATGACAATAGCAAAACTGTAACACTAACCATTACCAATTCCAAACTAATGACAAACAAGCAGACGCTTTTACTCAGTACTGTATTGAATGAAATGATTGCAAAAGCAAATAAATCAAATCTTGAAAAACCAGCCTTAACATTGCAAAAAGGTACATTGCACAAAAGGCGAAACAAATTAGTGCAGGTTCGATTGAAAGCCTGGTCGAGATTTCTCCTGCTACTATTGTATTGTAAGGCCTCGTCATAATGAAAAATAACTTGAAGAAATTAATTATTGGAATCGGTAAACGGAACAGTATGAAGTAAACTTACTTTTCATTCACTCTTAAAGTTAGGCTTGGCTCAATTATTGGATAAATGTCCTATACGATCGTAATAATGTTTTTGTGCCATCTATGAATTACGATGATCATCATATTTATCTTCTTATTGTTTATTTTTACTCTTTATTTTATAACCTATGGATTTCAGTTTCTTTACATTATGATCAAGCGCTTAACGAAAGCATAAATTCAACTTATGATTATTACCATATTCGTCTGCTTGCTCTTTGACGCTGCGTGATTTGGTGCGATTCATATTTGGCTACTTGACCTTCTACACTAAACTCTATTGTTACACTGGTAAAGTTTCTTATCCTTTACTCATTGCTATCGTGTGTAAATCTTTGGCCCTTCGAACTGGCCGCGGGCAGTCTGTGAAATTCATACTAAGTATGTCGTTATCTATGGTCTGGAACATGAACTGTGCAATTTGGTCGAAGCAAAGCACGATTTGTCTAAAGGCTCTTTTCTGGGAAGTGTTACATAGATTTTATTAGGATTGCTTGGATGGAAGTCTAATCATCATCATCAACTCAATGCAGTTTTACGGGACAATAGAATTCTACTTCAAAGACTACGTATTGAATGATTGTCCACATTTTATGCCCACGCACGAATGAAGCCTCTTTGAAGCGCACGAAAGTCATTTAATCCTTACTTCACCTTAAGAAAGAACTTGTGACGCGGCGTTGTAAAATGACCTTTATAATATCTTAAAATAAATAACGATTTATATGATTGTGTGATGGGCTAAGCCGATAGATGGGCCAAGATCGTGACGCTGTGGGTGCCTGACGATGAGCGGCGACGCCGAGGAAAGTCTCGAAGACGATGGCGTGACGATCTCGATGCATTCCTGGCTGACTGGTGGGATGAAGCTGGCGACCGCAAGTCTTGAAAAATTATGGGGAGACCTTTGCCCAGCAGTGGGACAACATAGGTTGGAAAAAAAAAATTGTGTGAAAGAAAATAAAACTATGGGGGCTAGTATTTGTTCCTCTTGAATATTCTAAAATCATATCCGAGGGAACGTTATGACAGATGGCTTTGAATCACTATCTCATTAAATTTCAAATACTTATTAATGGGCGCTTTGTAAATCTAATGATCTTTATGTTGACGACCTCTGTGGCGCAAAAGGTTGCGGGTTCGATCCACGCCGAGGGACAAATATTTGTATGACTTACAGATATTTGTCTCGGGTCTGGGTGTTTCTATGTATAATATGTATATGTATGTATTTACAAACAAAAAGTATATAAGTAGTATAGTATATCAGTTATCTGGTTCCCATAGTACAAGCTTTGCTTTGCTTAGTTTGGGGCTAGATGATGCTGTGTGAAAATGTCCAGCATTATTTATTTATTATTTGTTATATATATTTATTTATGTTGAAGACGGCCTTTCGAGAGTTCACAGCCTTGTTCTCGTGTAGAGTAAGTAAGTACTTGTTTATATGATTTCAGCTCCATATATTCACACACACAAAGGCCCTTTGGACATGAAAATAAAGCCATCGCCTTTACCTTTGTTAATTACAATGGTACAGAGCGACAAGAGGGCGCCACTGTCGCAGATGCAAGATTTATGCGCGTGCGCATTGCAAAGTTAATACCCGACATCCGGCATCCACTTTCCAAACGAAGCCACGGAATAAATACTAGTGTGTGCTAAACGTTTGAAATTTGCCGCTTCTGCTGCGCAAGAGTTGCATAATGCACCAGCAATGAGGAAGGAATTATTTAGTGTGATATATTGAGTAATTTTTGTTATTTCGATTTTGAAAGATTAGTATAGTATATAGCACATAAAATAATTAATACATAGGTGTATAGTACGGTAAATCCAGCCCTTTCAGGTTTTGAGACTCAGTATAATCATAATTAAACTCTCCAGCACTAACTGACGATCTCTGTGGCGCAGTGGGCGAAGGTCCGCCTGCGACGCAGAAGGTTGCGGGTTCGATCCCCGCCGCGGGACAAATGTTTGTATGACCTACAGATATTTGTTTCGGGTCTGGGTGTTTCTATGTATAATATGTATGTATTTACAAACAAAAAGTATATATAAGTAGTAAATCAGTTATCTGATTCCCATAGTACAAGCTTTGCTTAGTTTGGGGCTAGATGATGCTGTGTGAAAAATGTCCAGCATTATTATAACTGGTCAACCTATATTTATTACGAAACTATTATCGAATTTTGTTACATAAAAAAATAAGTTTTCTCGAGTCGAGCGAGACCCCTGAACTAATTATTTCTAGCCTAAGCTGTACCTGCATGCAATAATTTACAAGTTGTCCCAGCGCCGTACGTAATAGAGCTATTACATTGCTATTAATCAAACTACTTATTACGTTATGCGGCTTAGGATTGTGGAGACTGCTTGAAAATTTATAGATTTGTGGTCGTGAGAAACGAATGATTTTAACGTTCATTAATATGTTAGATAATTGTTAAATCATCCAACCCAACTGGATATAGGATTGAAAATATACCTACACCGCTGTTTTATGACTACAAAAAAAAAATGTCAGGACAGTTGCAGTAGATGCAGAAAATGATATTGGCATTACCAGATTTTTTTTTATTGAAGATGCAGAAAGTGGTATTGGCATGACCAGATTTTTTTTATTGAACTCTCACAAAGTTATCGAGGATCGACCAAAACCGAACAAAATCTTATGAAAACTGTACAAATAAGTACTACAGACAACAATCGCGTACGGATTCTCATTTAAACTATGCTCTCGTATCATCAGTAAAACCCCAGTAGCTATCATAAATCCATGTTTGACTCGTCTCGTCTCCTTTTTAGGTTATAATTTTTTTTTTCTCTTTTTTTTTTTAGTTTTAACTACATAAACGTGATTAGTAACAGACACCTAGACCATGTATACATTTTTTTTTGGTAATAAAAAAATAGGAGTGTATATTATAGTATTAATATCTGTATATTATGTTGTTACAGCTGCAACCTGCTTAATTTCTACCGGTAAACAAATTTACGGAATGCAGTGGATATTATACGTTTTTATTGAACAACATAGTTGATTGGATTGGATACGTAACGAATTAAACTCGATGCTCTTTCTCTGTAAAAATTAACTGCCTTTGCAGTTGGTCGTGCTCTTTCTGAACCTTGAAATATCGTCGGTGCATTATTATAGCCAAATTACAATTTGGAAAAATCGAAAAGTCCATTTGCGGTATAAAAAGTTTGTTTTAAATGTGGACAATTCAATTCGTATAAGTACCTAATACTTATTGTCCTCTACAATACTACAACCTTTTAGTATTTCGAAGGTCTATCTTCTAGTTACGATAAATCACTCCGTCAATGTGAAAGATAAGGCTGGTATGGCAACAGAAGATTACTTGAGAACAGGTTAATCAGGCAGGACCACGGGCAGGACAGATATGCAATGCAGGCTTCCAAAGATTTCGTCAAATTAGGTCAGATACGTCTACATGACAGCTGATGGACAAAGCTTATTTAACAGTTAATAGGCTGAAACGGTACGCTCGTGTCCGGCTTAGGACCAGGTGCATGCAAACATTCCGTTACTCGCCATATTTATATTTTAAATAGACGTTGTGTCACCATTTCTCGGAAGATTTATTAGTTGAACAAGGATCACTGAGATGTTCTGCTCAGCTACCTAAAAGCTACTTACGAATCTTAAGTGATTTTATCTCATACATAAAAAGGTGTTTCGCATGCAAAGACCATATTATTCAGCCATGTCACAAACCAGCGTATATTTTTAGTAGAATTAAAAAATATTAAAATGAGTAAGTGGCAAAATGAGGCTTCATTATCTGTCTCCTCGGTATCCGTTCCGGATGTCATAACTAAACCACCATCACCCGATATCATCTAACATAGACCACTAAACTTGGCCGTTGTACCGACAAGTCTGACAATCAACAAAATAAATCTACTGTGTAATATAATAACTTCGGAACCGCTGCAGACCAGTGAACCGTAAAAATCCTTATAAAGAATAGGAAAATATGAAAATATCCGATAGAATTTTTAGTGCGATGACCTTATAAGGTGCCGACCACACACAAGCAATGCAATGATGCATTGAACAACCGCAGACTAGATTTATCAACGTGTTCTGTTGGGCTTACAAGCTGAATTTGTTTATTGTGGACGCATGTGTTAACACGCATCGGCGTATGTTGCGTGTTGTGATAAGGAAGACGTGTAATGACATGGAATAGATTAACATTATGCAAGAACTTATAGTACATTGTTTTTATCTTGACGTTTTTTGCTTCAAATTTTTATTAGCAAAAACCGATCATTGTTTGAACTCGATCGATAATGAAGTATCAGCAAAAAAATATATGATTGATATACGCGTGCTCGGAGATAATAAATGTATTGTCAGATTTGAACTCCTATTTGATTGATAGAGATTTGTACGATTTCAAGTCAAGGTATGACAAATATCTCCTTGCGAAAGTGTTTTGAAAGAAGACCGCAAGGCAATGACTACTGTGCAAACAATGATTAACTGTAGTAGGTCAAAGCAGTTTTGAATGCAGTCAAATTTCGTGCCAAAGAATGCTGCTGTGCTGGCAGAGAAGATACATTTCATCAGCGACAGTGACCTGATGAGCAAAGACAATTAAATTGCACAATCAGAAAAAGCTACAGATTTAATATTTCTCCTAGATTACTCATGTATGAGGTCTTGTACAAGACCTCATACATGAGTAATCTAGTAATCTACATGTGTACCAAATATGTATTTCACTGTACCTTACCTATGTCTACCCCTAGTAAATCTAAATCTTAATTGCCAAGATCTGCAAATTCTTTTACAGCCGTGCTTGGTTTCGTTTGGTCACATAATTATGTATAGTTTAGGCGTTAGTTTGGGTCAACTTTAAATAATGCTGGACATTTTCACACAGCATCATCTAGCCCCAAACTAAGCAAAGCTTGTATTATGGGAACCAGATAACTGATATACTACTTATATACTTTTTGTTTGTAAATACATACATATTATACATAGAAACACCCAGACCCGAGACAAATCTGTATGTCATACAAACATTTGTCCCGCGGCAGGGATCGAACCCGCAACCTTCTGCGTCGCAGGCGGACCTTCATCCACTACGCCTCAGAGGTCGCCACTTTTGGAAGGACGCTGAAGTTTAAGCTAGGACATTAAATGTTGATAATCAGAAGTATTTCATCACAATCAGAAAGATGACTAATAATTCCTCATGAATGTAAAAGAACCATATGCAAAGAAGAATACTGATGTTTCTTCGGCGTTCAAAGTCAAAGGAGTCAAGAGGCTTGATCGCGTCACCATTTCAAAGAAATAAAGGATCGTGCCGAACTGCCGAACATACCCACAGTAACTCCAAATTATCAACATGATTCAATTTCACGACATCGGCATCGGCACATTTCGAATGCGGTCGGACACGCGCGACCAACTTGTCGTAAAAGCGTTGAGGGAACAATAGTTTTGGTGTTCAGAAGTTTCACTGGTAATATCAAATTACAAAAGTAATAAATAATAGTGACTTTTTTTATCATCATCAGCGTTTGACATAGTTTCTGCAAAATCAATGCACCAATCTGATCAATCTTAAAAATTGGCAACGGTAATAAAATTCCAAATTGACGATGCATATAAAATCTTAATCGATGTAACACAGAGTAGGCGTTTGTTTGCACACGCGAATTTCGCAATCGATGTGACAAAAGCCAATTTATCAAACAAATACTCGGTTCTAGAACGAATTTACGATATTAATCGAACGATTGTATTTCCCATGAGAAACATGTTACGGTTGCATTACCTAACTACATTATATAGGTTAGAATTTATTGGTCTTTATTGTTCTCTATAGTATCTCAGCGATCATTTCGCTTCTGCAACCTATTGTAAAACCTATCAATCTGTTTATTTTTGTATATTTTGTCACTATTACAGCATCGTTATTTGATCGTAGTAATCTAACTAGCATCCGTTGTGTTTCAGTCGAGCACTGACTCGCTTCGCTAGCGCGATCGTCAAAGTTCATCCAAACGTCACGCCTCAAAGTTTTGAATTCTGAATAATAAAATTCAAATTTACCATAACCATGGCGAGTGGCGACACAGAACGACCTTACGGCATACAAAAAAATTACTTTATTACCCAAGATATCGGTACACAAAGCTATTGTTTCCACACATTATCGTGTTTGAACAGATACGTTGAACCGGGTCAAGTATACCGGAAACAAAGCCTGCGCACGCGCCGCTTCACTTTATCGCGGCAACAATGAATGCAGCTGCACGTCTATTTAGAATGTATTTAACTAATATCCAGTTCGAAGGACCACATGTTGCTAAGTACCATGTTTTTTGTACAGCACCAATTGCGACCTGCGGGTTTATCAACACAAAGAAATGCTATAATTTTTCGGAATATTTAAGTTTATAAAATTCGATATTTTGACTCGCGAGTCGTGACAGTAAAAGGGAGGTTTTGCAGAATTACGTCATGGGATCATATTCATAAAACAACCAGCATAAGTTACCAAAACGGCAATTGTAATAATCTCAGCAAAAAAAAAAAACAATCAGTTGCTACATCATATTTTTTGCCGTGATCTTGTCACGAAGCCCCGATGTTCTTGTCAACCTGTCATGTATTGTCAGTTTGTTTGATAGCTCTTACTAGTTCGGTAGATAGGTTTTTCGAGTTCTGTTACCTCCAACGTGTACCTGAATACAAAATCGGTAGCCTCGGACTACGTGCATCTAGGACTCCTCTTCTTGAACGTTAAACTTTGTTGCCAAATTTTAGCTTAATCTGTTCAGCGGTTTGGGCGTGAAAGCGTAACAAACAGACAGACAGACAGACAGACAGACAGATAGACAGACAGACAGAGTTACTTTCACATTTATAATATTAGTATGGAAGTATGGATTTTTTGGTTCATTATGCTTCTGACTTCAGAACGGAACCCTTCGGTTGCGAGTTAAGCTCGAACTTGTACGTTTTATTCTCTGGTAGCTTGTATCTCTAGTTTGATGGACAGTGTACTTCTCATCATGTCTAAAATCGAATTGTATTCGTAGTCTGATGACGACATCGTATGAGTTTCCTGCTCGGAATGCTTTGTTGGTAAATCGTCAATACAAGTTATAACTTGATGTACGATGTTTTGATGTATAATATAACTAGTGGCGTGCCCCTACTTCGTTCAGCTAATTATACCTAGCTCATGTCTCTAATAATGTATCTTTCGAATGCAGATTTTTGAAAGGAATGCCTTCAAATAATAATTAAGCATACATATTAGCATATTAGCTATCTATAATGTTGAATAAATTAATAATAAATTGATAGATGCGAATGTTGAGATGGATGTGCGGTGTGACGCGAATGGATAAGGTGAGGAATGAATATATTAGGGGAAGTCTGAAAGTAGCGCCGGTGACTGAAAAGTTGAAGAGCAATAGGTTAGCGTGGTATGGGCATGTAATGCGGAGGGATGAAAGTCACGTAACTAAAAGGGTCATAGAAATGAATGTGGATGGATATAAGAGTAGAGGTAGACCAAAGAAAAGATGGATGGATTGTGTGAAAGAAGATATGGGTAACAAAGGAGTGGATACGGAGATGACAAGTGATAGGGGAGAGTGGAAGAAGAGATCATGTTGTGCCGACCCCGCATAAGCGGGATAAGGGCAGGAAAATGATGAATCGGTATCAATAGTCAATAAATGAATGAGCTTTACGATGCTTTCAATTGTGACATGTCTATGAGCCACTTAATGGTTCATTAGCTTATTGTCTGCAACTATGTACTCCCTTCCTATCATTATCGTTTCATTCGTCACCTTTATTAATCTGGAACAGTTAATCATGGCACTGTTTGTCACAATCATTTTGTCTCGTTTAAGCTCAACCAAGCTGAACCGGAAAGCACAGTTCAGGGCATAATAGACAAGATGGTCTTTAAGATCGTCATAGTTTCTGTAAACTTTTACAGGTACTTTTATCAACTTTTATTCACTCTATCTCGTCCCATCCTACTGCTGGGCAAAGATCTCTGTAAAATTAACCAGCTTCATATACAGGGCTATTTGTAAAACAACGGTAATTATTATTACTATCATCATAGACAACAACTTTTGATTTGACTTTTAAAATTCATCATATTTTAGTTCATCAGATTTTCAAAATAAATGATGAAATTTTAAAAGTCATAGAACAAAAGTTGTTGTTTATGAGTAATACAGTCCTTAGAGGTTACCGGTGTTTAATAATTATGGGAACATGAAACTGTGATGAACATGAATTCATGATTTCTTTGTGAAAACGATCTCTAGATATTTTTTGAGTAAGTAAATAATTTATTTATTTATTTATTTATCTAAACATAAAAGAAAAGGGCTTTGTCGCTGAGCGACTATACCGCCCAATCGGTAACATCTTAGGTCAGTCTTCTTCATCTTCTCTATCACTTCACTTCTTGGTTTCTTCTAGTTTTACTTCACTCCCCGGCTTCTTCTTCTCTTTATTCCTTCTTCCTCTTCATCTTTTTATTAATGGCAACTAACTGTAAACTGTATTAACAGTATAATATTTTGTTGAGTTTCCTAATGCGCTTCCCTGACACTCGTTGGCTCTCCAGTCTCCACGAACACGCACGGGTGACGAGTACCTACTGGACGTGTTCCGGAACGAAGTTCCTTTTCGGACGGTATCGAGGATGGAGGCTAGAAAAAAAAGCGTCGATTTCACTGTCACGACACATACATAGGTTAAATAGTCACAGTGCGCGAAACACGTCATAGATTATTGCATTGTTAGTACGGAAGAGCGTTTCTAGGATTTTAATATTTGACAATAATTAATTTGACAAATGCCAAATGTCAAAGTTGAAAATTCGTTCCAACCGAGTGTTCCACGGAGGTTCCACGACACTCTCGTACTTTTTTTTATATTATATCTCTGAGAAGTTCTTTATTTAGGTAAAAACTGTTTTTGTCATTAAGACTTCGCGAATCTATTACGCTGTTCCTCCTGTCTGGTGCCCTCTTAATCCAGTCGCTGAACCGGAAAGCGTACAGCATAATACACAGTTTGTATAGCATGTGTACAGAATAATAAACATCTATTACTGCGCGTGCGCAGAATAGCAAACAGTTTGTATGACAATGACACAGATTGCGGACACAGTTTATAATGCACGGGGACAATGAGCGTGCGTTTATTTATTACGATAACACTATTACGCGCATGCGCAGATTACGTGTGGCGCAGTAAAAGTTTATGGATACGGTACAACCGCATTTTCATTTTAATGAGGTTTGAAATTAAAATGATTGTACTGAATAAGGAAATATCGATAGGTCTTCAAGGATTTAAACAATAATAGTGTGTTTCTTGATAGAACTTACTAAAAATTGCAATCTAATTGATGACCTCTATTGCGCAGCGGGCGAAGGTCCGCCTGCGACGCAGAAGGTTGCGGGTTCGATCCCCGCCGCGGCACAAATGTTTGTATGACCTACAGATATTTGTCTCGGGTCTGGGTGTTTCTATGTATAATATGTATGTATATACAAACAAAAAGTATATAAGTAGTATATCAGTTATCTGGTTCCCATAGTACAAGCTTTGCTTAGTTTGGGGCTAGATGATGCTGTGTGAAAATGTCCAGCATTATTTATTTATTTATTTAATTTACTTTAACACAGAACACAGCACCATTCCGAAATAACTTAAGAACTTAAGATTATAAACATGGGACTAAGGCATTATTGAAGTTTCATCTACCATCGACGAATAACGACTGTTCTAAATCTTTTATCCGAGAATTCGTGGGTTACGCACGTCTTGTCGTAAACTTATTTTTAAAGTTGATGAAAGAATGCATGTTTTAATAGGTGTTTTCAGATGTTTTGGAAAAATATGAACTTTTTGGTAACATAAAATTACTTTATCGCGGAGTTTCCCAAAAAATATCTTGAATATAAACCTTGGCAACACACAAATAAGGAATCAGCAAATATCAGTGGATTCACCCAAATCAATTTAGCCGTCTTAAATGATGCTCTTACAAACATGCTACTATTTAATATACACCCTTATTTTTTAATTATAAAAAACATTTTAAACATCGTCTCGGTATCTGTTACTAATCACATTTATGTAGTTAAAACTCAAAAAATTATAACCTAAAAAGGAGACGAGACGAGTCAGACATGAATTTATGATAGCTACTGCGGTTTTACTGACTGGGGATGATGCGAGAGCATAGTTTGAATGAGAGTCCGTACGCGATTGTGGTCTGTAGTACTTATTTGTACAGTTTTCATAAAATTTTGTCCGGTTTTGGTGACTACAATCCTCGGTAACTTTGTGATAGTTCAATATAAAAAAATTTTTTTGGTAGTTACAAAAAAACGGTGTATACAGATAATATACAGAGCAATAACCCTTCAATCTCGTTACAACAAAGATTATCTATAGCAACAGGCAGCACTAATAAAGGCACAACAAATCTTGTATGAACTGCATGGACTGATTTACAGACCAATAAAATAAGTTAGACGATCTATGGCCAGAGTCTATGTCCGGCTATAGCGGTAATTTTTCAACCTTACCATGGATCTAGATGGCTTATCTTTCTACTCTTTAAATAGCATAAAACAAAACAGGATTCGTTATTATGGCGGCGATAGGCTTGCCACCTATCACGTCATCATCTCCCTGCCTATACCCCATGTGCTTGTAACCTGTCACGTATGGAATGCTGACTTTACAAAATGTAGGCAAAAATATGATATGTATTTAAACGTGTTTAGTCTGTAGTTTTGTAGGCGAACATTTCCTACCTAACTAACTTTAATATGTTGAAAATCGAGAAGCGATTTCCCTACGTGAGATTTTTATAATATAATAAAAATTAATAGAAATTAGAAAAGATGAAATGAATAGTTAATTTAAAGTATGAAAGAATAATTTTAATAGAAAGAGAATGTCACAAGTCTAATCTCCTGTACATCTTAGAGTAATCTTGAATGGCTTTTTATCAAAGAGAATGTCCAACTTCCTTGGATATGTTATGCACTTGTGATCCTATTAGGGGGCTAGATGATGCTGTGTGAAAAGTCCAGCATTATTTATTTATTTTATTTATTTATTTATTATTTTATGCTTTGCTAGTTACACTAAATCTAACGAATGTCTATTGTCTTGTTTCAGGTAAGCATCGTATATTCTAGAATCTAGACATTTTCTGGACTCACGTAAGTTCTGTATGATGGATGTCCTGGTAAGCTTCTTTAGAGATTTTCTTAGTCGCAATGTCTTTGATAGGCTTAAATCTAAACTGGTAGGTCTCTTGGCCATATTATTGGTGCCATATTAACAAATGCTAAGGCCGACGTGTTCTATCAGAATACAGCACTTTTTTCTTTTTTTGTTTGGCCGGCACTTTTGGATTTTGGACCGAAAATGTATGAAGCGTGGATGATGTCCTTTGAACGAATGAAAATGGTATATTTGTACTTACAGTATCAAATTTAAAAATTATAGTTCCATAACAATTTTCCAATTTAGAAAACTAATATTACTGAGTGCTGACCGTCTTAGAGAAATAAAGCTGTATACAGTTCGCCCAACGGATCTAGGCATTCGTGAACAGATTTTGTCAGAACACAATTTTGTATGAAAAAGCGTTCACTGCGCAGACAAACGGCTAACTTCACGAATGCCTAGATCCGTTGGGCGAACTGTACCTAATGGAACATAATCTAGCTCGTAAAATATAGGCCAAGGTTTCCAACCGGCTAATTTATGCTGAGGCCTATAAAAGCTACGCAGCTTTTAAGTTCTCGGAACGACTGCTAAATACAAGTCACGCCTTGTCGTTTGGTCACAGCCGTGTAATTAGCAAAGAAATTAGACCCTACCACATTCCATTCTTAAGTGCCTGTATAGGTATAAGGTCTATATTGAAAGGTTGTTCTAGCAAAAATATATAATTATAATAAATAATATATGCAATACTATTGTTGTTTTAGAATTGCTACATCCTATAATAACGAAAAGAGTATATTCGCTTAATTGTTATGACTGAGTGATTGCTGTTGTTTTTTTTTAATAGTGAATAGTTTAGCACAGTTAAAATTATTACACAGATTACATGTTGCCACTATTCAGCGATCACAGATATACTATTTAGAAGCTACTTTTTACTAAATAAACCCCTGACTTACCTCGCCTAGATATCTGCTAAGAATCTTGATTTCCCTGAAAATGAGAGAATATCTATCATGCCTTGGGAATATTTTCGGGATATTGTTTCGAGATGTCAAGAAGTGTCCTATTCTGGAAAAATCTGCGTCACTCAGATCAGTATGACGTCAAAAGCCGCCAGCTTGACGCGTCAAATGGTGCCAGAATCAGGTCAAGTCAGAATATGACGGCCAGGAGTTGTAAACCACTTTCCTTGACCCAGTAACTTGACAGGCCAATGGAATTTTAATTAACAACTTACAGGACGTTTCGTGGATATGTCATAAATTCTTCGTCATTCATAATTCTTGTTTGAGGCAGGTGCTTAGGCCGAACGGGATTCCGCAGAAATTGAAGAGCAAGGCTGAGTCATTTGAATGTGGTTGAAATGGTTACCGTACAAGAGAACTTTGTAAAGACGAAGGTTACCCATTTAAAGATACACAAAGGAGACGAAAGTGAAGCAAAGAAATATGTAATTTTGAAAAAAGTGCAAAAAGAGAACATGAAGCTGAATAAAAATTCAAGGAAGCAAGGAATAACCTTGCCATCTGTACTTAAAACCATCATTCAAATTATTTCCAACAAAGTTTTAAAGACATGGGATTTTATATCGTAGTGCTACACGCATATCAAGTGTCTTCGAAAACACATTTCGCGATACAGGCAGATTCTGTCAGCATATTGGCAAAAAGCCGTGTCAAAAACACATTCGAAATGTGAATGAATCACCTTAAAACTGTGCAGACTTTCCATGACTGCAGGAAAAACACAGTTCGAATGGTGTGTTTGTTTTTACAGCTAAAGTGTGTGGAAGGTGACGCCTTAACTAATATTGACCGAACGGCACTTTGGTAATTGGGCGTGAAATAACTTGTAAAGGACACTGGTATTGTGTAAGAAAGGCTTTTGAGTAATGATGAAGGATATTGTACTGTTTTGTTTATCCATGGCTGTGCAAAGAGCTGATTGATGATAAATATTTGGAAAAGGCATGACATGTAATGTTTTAATACAAACACAAAGATGTAAAAGAAAATGTTATTTGAAGAACAAAAAGTCACAGACAATAATATATCTATCTAAACAACTTTTTAATCCTCATTTTCCAGCATAGCTCAAAAATTCCTCGAATCGTATGCAATGTTAGAGATTCTTGGATTACAGATAAATCTGTCAGCAGGAAGAATGGGCAAGCAGGGCCATGCCATAGGAGGTATCAGTGGATTCGATGTTCAAATGCATCTCGTTATTTATTGCGGCGCCAAGTGCCCACTATTGTTTGTTCGATGCGCAGGCGCAGAGTATCCGCGGTTCTAAACTTAGAAAGAATAATGTTGTGATGAAAGGATGGAATTCCGACAATTTGAACGGAGTTCTACCGGCTGACCTTTTGGATTGTTGGCAGTTGGTATGCTTTTAGTTTTAGTAAGTGTGATTGCTATGAGGTTGACAGTTGAAGACAAATTACTCTAGCAAGTTAAAGACGTGAAGATAACTGGAAATACCAAAGAAAATGCAATGAAAACTACTGAAGTACTGAATAGTTTGTTTTGTAATGTGAATATTTTTGTTGGTAAAGTATTTCAGAAATTGCTCTGTTTACACATATTATCTAGTTCAAGTACAATGGCAACAGCCTATGAAGATTATTGATTTTTGTGGTCAAAATAAGCAATATCACCGCTTCAATCCAAGCACAAACAGAGAATTTCTATTCTCCGGCATAGTGCAAGTAACCTACGCCTACTTTATCGGCGCACATAACTCGTCGGGACAGGTTCCACGTCGGGTTCGCAATAAAAACCCGGGGTTGGTGGTTACTGGTTACCGGTTACCGAACCAGGGTCGGCGCCCCCCGCCGGCCTTCGCCCCCCCCGCAGCCGCGGCCGCGGCACCAAGGACGTCGCCCGCCGTTGCATAATAACCTGCGCGCACGCAACAACCAGGTACCGTTGAGATGCACTGGACGCGCCATCGCAACACAATGAAAATAAAACCAGAATGGACGCCATCAACATTCATAAACGTCAATTATGGCTGGCTGTTTCTCGCTATCTATTGTTATTATTTTCACTTTCTGTATATTGGACTGAGTCACTTTCTGGATAGGAATTCGGCTCGCTGCACGAAACTAACGCAATGTTTTTCTAATCGCTGTTTTCATTTGAGAAACTCATTAGCATTGCGATCTTGTTAGCCTCACAGTTTCCTCAACGTGTAAGGAGAGTTTCCTCAACTCGGTTGCTCAGGTACAATATTTTGTATTCCCAAGGATCTCATCAATATTCAGAGCGTATTTACATGCTGCCATAGATAGAATAATGGCGCGGACTTGGGGACCAATTTTATGGCACGTCGATCGTGCCTCTATAATTGTAGAGTTGTGAGATGCAGGCTAGAGTAACCGGGGGCGCAAATTATAATACTGGCCGGTGACGGGCGGGTTGCCTGCACTTATTATGGGGTGTTGATAAATGTCAAAACATAAATGTTGAGCTGCCTCCTGAGTTATACGGATTCAGTAGCCGTTTCCGTGGCTGGGCGGGTTGGAGAACTTGTCATAATTGTATAGCAATCTTTTATCATCGTAGTGAAGAGAAAATGTTCAAAGATATCCTTTAAAATCTTTAAACAAATGCAAAGCCCTTGAATAGTTTACTGCACTCATCATCACATCAGGCTATGGAAGTCCAATTCTAGGCTTCTTTATCTAAGACCAACGTTACTGGGCAGCCCCCATCAACTTTCTGCAATGTCCATCATATCATCGGATGTGCGGATCATCGGAATAATAGTAACAAACTTGGAATTGCTGTTTTTAAAAGGCACAAAAACCTGAAATAATATTACGTGACCTTAGCTATTATGATTAATCAGGGTCATTTAGACGTACCCAACTTTAAATTTTATCTGTTTCGTGTAGAAGAACTCCGATAAAAATCTCAGACATATTCAATAGTAATTTCTGGACGCCATTAAACTCAAATAGCAGTGTTTGGACTGGCAAATTATAGCCTACTGGTAATGAAGCGTTCCATCATTTTTCTCGTAGACAGTTGTGTCCAAAACAGAAATAAATAATCTGTAATTGTATGTCTGTACGAATGACTCTTTTATCATAATGGTTTGAAAATACTCATGTATATTAAAGACGATCTTTAATTTTAACGGAATTGAATATTCAGGAAATATGCAAAATAATTTAGAAGACTTTGGCTCTAAAACAGTTCTGTTTTTGATTATGATAGTTGGAATGTATGAAGTTATTGATTACGTTTTAACTATGATGATAATATACAGCTTGTATGTTTGTATGAGTCATCACTCTTGGCTTCTACCAATATAACATACAATTTGTCAACAAATTCCGTTGTACCTAAAATAGGAGGCAATAAGCTATTTCTGAATAATACAAGCGATAATAAGATATTTAGTAATAACTATTCGCACCTATAATAATATCATTAGTATCACGATGTAAATATGGCATTGACCTGATTGTATCCTCGTGATGTTCCTTTTTCCTTGTTACATCATTTTCAACAATAATTATATTATTGATGCTACGTATTGTTATTTGTAGTGGAACTTTCCATGATCAGTGTCATACTCGAATACTAGTACAAAGAAACTGAGTTTTATTTGTTTATCGTATAGATTTTTCAGTAGAACGACCAAAAACAATTTTTAATACTTCTAAGAAATGTGCTGACTCAACTATCTAGGTAAAGTCTTAAGATGAACTCAATCAACAACTGTGACAATAATTATCTGGTCAGCGTTATTTTCTTTGCATCATTATAGCATGCAATGGTCTTGACAATGTGTTTATCTCCTAAAAATCAAAGGGTCTGATGAATTCAGTAGACCACCGTTCTTGGGGATAGATGTTGTTACTTTTCAATCTAAGCTTCACCTTAAGCTCTTGAATTTGTTCGACTCCAATCTTCCCACCGTTGATAGCAATCTCCATCTCGAATCTAAATTCGATTCAGCAAATCTCATCAAAATCTCAAAATCCCAAGATTCGATCATTGGATTCGGTACCGCGAAACGTTACCTGCTTCACATTGGTATTTCGTCCATGTCGACATTAAATCATTTCTGGCGGCGGCTTCTTTTGCCATATTTCGGGGAAAAGAGAATTAAAATGCGACGACGGATGGACGAACGTGTTGTGCTGTCCGGACGCGGTGTCCTTCATACTATCACAGTGGAGAGTTTGTGAAGTTAGAAGTGTACCTACTTTTATATACTTTTTTTATTATACACATTGTTCATCCACAGAGATGCCACAGACACATGAAACTATTATAATGCTGGAAATTATCACACAGCGTCATCTTGCCCCAAACTAAGCAAAGCTTGTAGCTACTATGGGAACCAGATAACTGATATACTACTTATATACTTTTTGTTTGTAAATACATAGAAACACCCAGACCCGAGACAAATATCTGTAGGTCATACAAACTCTCCTCTCTCTAGGTTCGTTTAAATAGTTCTGTGATTGCCTTTGGGAAAAGATTCACAACGCATACTCACCTAAATGGTGATTAAAAAGTTCGTGTGAATTCTAGTTCAAATTAAATAGGACGATGGGCTCGCAACTGTCATATGGAATACGTGCTTGCAAAAACTGAGCATGAGCCAGATGTTTTTTAAGCAGTACTCGTATGTCGCTTAAGAGAGACGACCTCGACTCCTTCGATAGTGGGTGATGGAACCTATCAAAGGAGAGAGATGGTTGAAAAGAATTGGGGGAGACATTTGCCCGGCAGTGGGACAGTATAGGTTAAATAAAAAAAATGTCGCTTAGATGTTAGAAATATTCAGCATTATGCTACTGTCATTATGTACTCTGTGGAACCGGTGGCCTTCGTCCGGGACGTCCTATAAATAGCCTGCGCCCTTGGGCCCCGCGCCGAACAGGATTAATGGTCGCGCTCGATCGTATTCAAACTGTTTTCGGTTGTTCTCGTGTCTAATTTTAGAAATATGGTCCGTTTTTGTCGATGTGGATAGTGGTTTGTTTTTTTTTACTTAAAACCCTTTTGATATTATTTAAAGACCAAAACAGAGTCAAATTAATCACGAATACTTAACTTAAAATTTTAAAACATAAAATGTTAAGAGATAACGGTAATGCCATGATGATAATCTTAAGTTCAGAATTACCGAGAAGCTTAAAGCGCATTACCGCTCATAATCGCCATATATGTCAAGTTTATTGCTGCCGCATACAAAAATGCAGAATAACCAATCTTAGTACATCGCACTATTGGACGCAGTGATGCATCTTCGTTACGAACTAATTAGGTATGTAAATGAAAACTAATTCAAACTCTCGTCAAGGAAAAAAAAGTTCTTTCATAATATCAAATTCTAAATTCAAATTTTTGTGCGTTCCATGCTCTCTGTAAAGTATACAGGTGGATTTTACGGAGGGCAGGTACCTTAACCGTTGTAGCTACATGATAACGCTCTTAGGATACTTTCCCTAACTTTTGGAGATATTTTGACTTGCATTCACAGATTTTAAAAAATTTACAGTCAGCGACAAAAATGCCAAAAGACAAAACTAATTTTTTTGATGCCAATCGATTCAGTGTCATTTCATGTGACTGTAATTTTTTTTCAAAATCTGTGAATACAGTTCAAAATATCTTCAAAAGTTAGGAAATGCCTTCTAAGAGCGTTATCATGTAGCTACAACGGTTAAGGTACCTGCCCTCCATGGCCCAACTCCAAAATCCACCTGTAGAGCGTGGAAATATTAAAAATTCTATATTCGAAAATATAACGAATTGAACCCTAGTCTCAACAAAATGTTCGACTCGATGTTACATTGCAGTACTTGCTTTTACTTTTACTATGACACTGAGAAGGTTGTTTTATCATAATAGCGCCAGCTGCCGCGTTCACCAGCACTCAATTCTGAATCATAATGTATTAGCTATTGAGCTCTCTTTTGTCTAGACATCTGGCGTCGATACTGGATAGCGGCACACGTGGCCCATTAGTGTATTCAAGTCACAGATACAACTATAGTTAGTGGGCGCTAAAGTCTCACTTCGTCTAGGTTATGTATGGTTAATTCTATTGTAACTTGCAAGGGAATTCACCTCGATAGTCAAATCGTCTCAGAGTAACATGCCAAATTGGATTTGCTAGATTTCAGTGAAATAATCTTTCACTGAAGAATTTTCAGTGAAAGAGTAATTAAAAGGCCTGAGTTTTCGCTGAGACTTGAACTAAGCTAAAGTTTTTAAATTCTGTAGCCATAATTCACACTTCAATATGAACTCTGATTACGTGACTTAGAGTTTGTTTTAGAATATAAAGCTATTCCAGTGACATTGGCCTTACATTTATAATGAGACGCACACACTTGGTCGTGCACCCAGTACATACAAATTAACCGTTGAACGCGCCAGAAATGGCTACCGTCATTTTCTTTTTCATCCCGTTGATTGAGTGGTCTTAAAATTAAACGGGAATTAAAACGTTGTAAATGCAAATTTCATTGATTATGGATGTCATTATCATCATTAAAGTAATTATCATCAGATTAAACATTCTCGCTGCACTCCTTGCAAGAAAATACGAGGTATTTAATCAAAGTAGGTACAATAAGGTATTGATTTGTATAGATAGTACACAAAGTGCTTATTCATGGATCCATACTAATATTATAAATGTGAAAGTAACTCTGTCTGTCTGTCTGTCTGTCTGTCTGTCTGTCTGTTTGTTACGCTTTCACGCCCAAACCGCTGAACAGATTAAGCTGAAATTTGGCATAGTTAAAGGTTGTATCCCAGGGAAGGACATAGGCTACATTTTTATCCCGAAAAAATGAAAAAATCCCGAGGGACGGGGGTCACACCGCGGGAGCGCTGCTAGTTATCAATGAATTACGCTTGGAGATCCGTAGTCTCTGCCTACCCCTTCGGGAAAGAGGCGAGATTTTATGTATGTATGTATGCTTCATATTATTCACATGGCTGCTAAATCTATTGCTATCTCCTTTCAATGACATGAGAGTGACAATAAAAATCAACAGTCTGTAGACTGTCAGTTACACAACGTCAAGCCTATTACATATGTGAATTATAGTTTATAAGTTACCTAAAAGGGTTAAGTTAAATAAGTTACCATTTATTTAACAAAAATTAAAAAGATGGCTTATCGACAAATGTTTTTACTCCGTAAATGAATGTACTTGAATGGTTAGGGACATTAATTATTTATTCTTTGACATGTATCTAAATGAAATCTATTATTATATAATGACATTAACCTAAGCACCTACCTACTATATCAAATAATGTACCTACAATGAATTGATAACTATAACTACGAAGTATTTTAAAATTTGCATGCGTAAAATTTTGGTAGGCCGAACAAACTTAAATTCTAAGACCTTTTTGTATCACATGTGTTCGTGCAAATAAATTTCATTTATCAATTATCATTATCATTTAGTTGAATATGAACAATATGGCTAGGCATTTGTGGTCTTACTGATGCATTACGTGTGTGGTCTATTAGAAATAATAAGGTAGTCAAATGCAAATCTTACGTTCCATTCTCAACGAAGTGGGTTATATCATTATAACGGTCAGATTCTCAATCCGTGGGTGTCACAATACTCAATAATATTCACATTTCACGACTTTAGTTTCCAATTTCAATTGCTTTCCGAAAGGGATTATCCTCACAGAGCTGTACAGTAACATAGACGTGATCATGCAAAGTGGTAACGATAGCTTAAAAAAAGCATTGAGAATATATGTTTCAAATTATGTTATGAATCCAGCAGCCTCGTCAAAAGATTATCTTAGAAAGCGAATAAAGCAAATAATTATTTATCAGAGATAGATGACTGCGTTTTAATAATGTTAAAGCCTACATGCTTAGATAAAACCAAAAACATGGCGACAGAAAATCGTCTTCTAAACTCCGTCACCAGAGTTGTCACCATACAAATTATTACAAATTCGTGGTTCCCTCACGTCTCTACCGTGTTTTGTATAGATAGATATACCTTAAACCGTTAAATTATCACAATAGCCTTTGTGTTTGCCAATCCACGATCGAACGATTTCAAATTGCGACAAAAATATCGCCTTCGTCATTAAGTTGCCAAATGAAACACCAAGTAATTTATATTTATCGCCACGAGCACGTGCCGATCGAATAAGTTTTAAAAGGATTTGCAATAATACGAGTCTTGTGATTGGTGAAACGTGAAATGTAAACATAGAAAGAATTGACCATAGTGAGGGTGACGCACGTGACCGTAAGCCCCTTTGAATGTATTTGCACAGATTATAAATAGTTCTAGTGGCGAGCGAAATACAATAGAATTGTTATTTTTATATTTTTATTTTATGCGTTTTACTAATAAGAAAAACTACATGCCATAGGCTTTAGTGATAAAATCAAACAAGTTTAGCAGAAAGTCACGTTCGGATACCGTTATGTGTTCAGATTGCTTGAGAGACTTGTAAATATTGGCGCCCAACTTGGTACATTTTATAAACTATAAAAGCGTCTTCTTTATATAAACTCCAGTAATTTTAGAGGGTGTGATCGGCACCCACTGAGTAACCACAGCGTGGTGCTGTTGATTTTAGCATTACATTGTTAAAGCTCTCTCGCTAATGCTGATTTGTTTGCCTCGCCCTTGTTTAATGAATAAACAAGCTCTGTTTCACAGGAGACCGTTTCTTTAGGTACCTCAAAGCGGTTTTATTACATGCACAGATTAAATATTTTCATATTGTGCAGGCTATTTACCTACCTTTTGCATGCAATATTGAGCGAATATGATTTGATCTTTAAATAAAACTTAGAAAATGAATCCTATGTTTTGGGACAAAGACATAACTCTTTGGTGTAACGGTTTTGTTATAATAAGAGCCAGATTTGTAAGCATCGTTTCACCCACTCCGTGATCTACTTTGTCTGTTTACATAAATTCACGATTGTTTCCGTCTCCTACGCTACTGTTTGACAATACGGTGACATTATCCTCTTTTGCAGCTAGTAAGATGCAGCTCTCAAAATGAATAGTCATATTCTTAGAGTTACACTTGCCTTAGTGAAACAAAATGAAACTTTTTGTTGACTTCTCTAATTAAATGATTACTTGGGACCCTATACAGTATACCACCATAACTGTATTATAAAAAGTTTTATTCAAATCGGCCCAGTGGTTGAGGCGTGGTACGAGCTTTCGGTACGCAATAACACGCGCTGTGCAAAACACCTTTATTTTATTATGTTATCTTTCAAAGCACATAAATCAATTGCGCAATTATAGTATTAGTTGTTTATGGCCGCGCAGTAATTGAATATCAAAGCGACAACACTAATTGTGATGCAGACCTATCGGGCTCTAATTTCGCGTGGGCTCTGTCGGAAGTGGCCGCGAGGTGAACAATACTAGCCTCTAACGAGATACCATTAATAGTATGTTCTTCATTATCAACCTGTTTCCACCCACTGATGAAACCAAACATTTGATGTGAAAAATAACTGGATTATGTACGTTTGATCCCGGAGGCGCGGTATTCTCTCAGATTCAATGTAACTATTGTCATTCTCAAAATTATTGACCGTAATTGGACTTATATGGATTAATAATATGATTATTTGCAACCACTTTAGGGCACCAATGGCTACTTAATAGAGCTAGGAAATGCTTAAATTGCGCCTGGAAATAACAGTTCATATTAACCCAGCATATTGTACGGTCTGCTCACTTGTAACCTGCGACCACAAATGTGAGGTAATGCAATAAAACCAAAGTCATACTTATGGGACATAACTGTAACAAAACACCTCTCCGCATAGAAATACAACACTAAAAATTCAATTCACCTAGTCGTTTTTATTTAAAAACGGTGTCGTGTTGCGTAAAAAGGTATTAGAGATAATAAAACTGCTTTGACGGTGGCGCCGGCGCCGTTTTTATAATAGGTTGTTTTGTCGCATGTACTGTACCGTATTTCTACATATTTGTCTTTAGTTTCTTGGCAACTAGCATGGCAATTCAGTAGATCCGAGGCGGAAGGATATCCGACTGTCGGAAACTCACTTGTTGTGTATTTCATTTAATATTCTACGTTCTAAATCTTTCTGTTCCAATGCATCATGTTATTTATTTCCGAATACATTTTACTTTAAGTGGTAAGTATGTCTTTTTATTCCCTATCAGATTCGATTCACTTGTCGAGTTTGCTTATTGATTTATAACTATTAATATCTCTGACATTTGGCAGCACACAATAACTGTGTGGTTCGACACTACAGATAGTGTCTCTCTGTGTATGACTCAGAAGTCATACAGCCCTGATACACTCCAATGATATTGTTTTAACTAATAATAAAAACAAGTCTTAGATTATATCGGTAAAGGTCTCGCCATATACGCGTGTCGAGTTTCTATATTTGATGTTTTGTACATGGCAACTGTGTTATTTTGTCAAAACGAACTTTGACAAACAAATATGGATGATCTGCTTTTCAATAAAATTATAATTAAGCGAAAAGCCTTGAAGCAGGACAGTGTAAAATTTAAAGTTTATGGGGATGAGGATGATATTATGGATGGTTACTACATATTTTACGCAATAACTTGAATGGATTAGGATGAAGTTTTGCACAGAGATACAGTCTGGAATTGCACATCTATAGGGTTATTTGGAGTGAAGTATTCCCGAGATACCGTGGCGCGGGTAGCATCGCGGAGCGCAGCTAGTATAAAATATTGTGTAACCTGTACAGTACAAGTAAGCACTCAAGTCAGGAACTCCATTTAATAGACCTTTACGATATTTATTGGCTGTTCTTAGTCGGTGTGTCTTACTTAGCCATTCATAAATTATTTTCTCCTAGGATGCAAACAACATCACAGTGCTGTTGCACGGATACTGGTACAGTCGAACTAAAAAATATGTTGGAAGCAGGAATAAATGTCCCGGTGACGAGCGGGATACGACCTTTTTAATTAGACAAAATATTTATTAATTTCTTAAAAGTGAGATAAAGGTAGAGAGATATGAAAGGAAAACAAGAATAGAGATTTACTTGAAGTATTTGGCAACTGTCATCCTAGGGGAACAGATCAGGGTGACAATCGGGAATGCGTACCTGACCTACATACGTGAGTTGTTTTAGGACGATTATGTTTTGCGATTTTTGGAGTTTATTATTAGTGTATCCGTGATCTTCCACTGCATGGCAAAATTGGCAAAGGTTTCCCATTCATTCTCTCTTCTCTCTTGTGAGGTAATGAGTCAAATGGAAAAAAAACAGTAGAAGCGAAAAGAGGCCTTTTACCCAGGAGTGGTTGATACGGGGCTGAAATGATGATGAGTCAAGTTTGTCTGCACCGTCGCCGCGGTCCACACTCCCGTTGGATCCACTCTTGGTGGATCCAGTGATTCGTGTCTTTTTTGGAGCTGACTGTTCAATATCACACGGGCACTGCAAACGGATACAAGAACAGTTGCCATAAATAAAGGTTACACTTTACCGGTACACAATGCTTTGGCGCAAAACTAATATTTTACGTCTCGACGTGAATAAATGGTTTAAGTGATTTCTGTGTGAAAAATATTTAAAATACTTGTTCATAAATTTATCATTTATTGTGTTGTGTAACTTGGATCATGAAAATCTGAGCTTTCTTATTTTTTGTCATACAGCCGGAAACCCTATTATGAGATCATGCGTCTATGAACTCAAAATAAAATACCTGGCAGTTATCAACTTACCACGTACCAACACAGCTGGGAGGTTAATATGAACGGCGCCTTAGCCATAACTGGCATATAAGTTGAAACATAAAAGTAAAAGTAAAAAGTATAAAAGTAAAAGTAAAAAGTATAAAAGTAAAAGTAAAAAAAACGTATAAAAAAAAAATAAAAAAAAGTAAAAGTAAAAAAAAAGTAAAAAGTAAAAAAAAAAGTTAAAAAGTCATAAAAGTATAAAAGTAAAATAAAATAAAAGTAAAAGGAAAAAATTAAAAGAAAAGTCATAAAACTCCATAAAAGTTCTAGCCGACAGCGGCTAGGACGTCATCATCATCATCATCATCATCATAAGTTGAAACTAACTCCGGGTGTAAGATGGGCAGATCCTGAAATGGCTGCGTTGAACGATCTGCCTACGATATATTGCATTGTAGCGTGATCCCAAGACATCCAACGTTCACTCCGGTCTTCAAGCTGAATGTAGGAAGATATTAATTATAAGTTCCAGTCTGTTTTTTGTGCATAACTAACAGATGTACTTACTTTAAGTCTCTAAGTAACGTGATGAGTGCGGAGCTACTTAACAACTTTTTTGTGATCATAAATATGCTTTGTCTACATATCTAATTCTTCCATCATCTGATGGTCCACGAAAGGAGCATTTCACTACACTAGTCCGAAACAACAAGTAGAAAAACTGGCACGGTAGATATTCTTCTCACGGCAATATTCATATGTATTAGGTTTCGCTTTTCGGAAAATGCACTCAAGCCCTTTCCCCAATGTCAATATGAAATGCATTTGTCGTCGGAACTATCAAAATGTCGTTAACCCTAGTTGGGGCTAAAACCACAACTCATCAGTCAGACGGTCTGAGGGGTGATTGTGGGGTGAACTCATAAACTTAAGGGTGGCATTGCAATGGAGGCTTTTAGGAAATACGTTGTCTAGACATTGGCTCCGACAGTATAAAGGGGTTGTGTTGTAATTGTAGTCGTAAAAACATAGTTATTTTGTGATTGTCATTTTTTATGTGTAGGTATTGCACTACTGCTTGATAGGTTTCTGTTTTGTAAACTTATTTGAACTTTTTACGTGTTTTTTCAAGTTTTACTGTAAATTGACAGCAATGTCTTGTTTGTTATTCTCGCAAATTAAATGTATCTGTGTAACAAAACTTTGTGTAACGACCTTTTATTTCAACAATTGGATCATCGAACTTTTGTGACTAAGAAAAACTAAATATTTGAATTCGAGAATCCAACTACCACATAAAACATGACCGTTTTGAATTCCACTTCAGATTCATCAGATCAATTGAATCAGACGAACAATAGACAAATTAACAGCTAGGAATACCGCGAATTATCTACTAATGAACACACAATGCTGGGAAATGAACGTAGGCAAGGTCACGTCAACAGTCTGACTTACTAATTGAATGCTGTTTACCGTTTTATGTTGAAGAAAACTCTTCGTGATAGGTAAAGTTTGTCTTGTCATTAGTTTATGTTTTGTTTTATTTGTACAATTATTCTAAAAGACAATGTCTCATTGTGTCCATAGAGTGCAAACCTACCATGCCTGCAGTTGGTCCTTGTCTTATCATTAACTTATTGTTTTATGATAGATCAAGATCATTGAATAAACTTGTATATATGCTAAAAAAACTTTTAACAAACACCACGCGCGTCTGTTATTTTTACCTGTATTGACTTCCGTATAGATAGTCGTAGATTTGTGTCACACGCAGCTAACATAGATAAGGCACATCTGAATCGTCATTGTTCCCAGTTTTATTTTATGTTTAGTGTGTAGGCCTAGTATGAAAGTATTAGATTTTCGGTCTAGGTAGTCCAAAGATCTCAGTGCTGAGTTTTGGTTTCGGGAAAGTGTAGGTACATATTAGTATAAAGTGATGTATTAATTTATACCTTGAGTATTTTATTATAGTAAAACTATCTCTCAATTCATAGGTATTTCTACTTAATTCAAAATAACTAAATATACCTAACAATAGGTATAATACAATCATTTAAATCAATTTTTGATATCTACAATGCAACTACATATTGTAATCATATTAATGTAATGTTTGTACCTAATATAATTTCTTTGTCTGATCCCTTTGAAGTAAAATTACGATAAACATAATATTGAAGTGGCAGCTTGAATTATAGAGTGTCGATGTGAATTGACGACAGATTTCAATCTACCCTCTCTAAGAGGTAGAATGGGGCAGTGATAATTATACAGCAACAGCTTTATCAATGTGCACAGCTGACTCACTTTAACTTTGGCCTGTTGTCGGTATGTTTGTTGTGTCTGGGTGTTATAAAGTAGGTATTTTTACATAAGTATTTATTTTACATAAGTCATCAACTCATCATCATTTGCTTGACTTTACCCCACTTATGCGAGTTCGGCACAACATGTTCTCTTCCACTCTCCCGTATCACTCGTCATCTAAGTATAATTTTATCCCAGAAAAATCAAGTGTTCTGGAAGGAGTAACACAACGCCAACGGGGCGCAGATAGGAAATTGAAATGAAGTCACTTTATTTTTAAGCTGTGGATCTGCGCTAAGCCATGACAGTCCACCAAGCCATTTAGGTTGACTCACTCGATAGGCGCTCGGAAGCCGTTCTCCATCCATACACGGCCACACATCAAACACATTTCTGCACCATATACGTTTTGTACGTGGGAACGCCAGTGAATCAACTAGGGGTGTGATTAATTGTTGCTAAGGCCGGATTTGATCAAACTAATCAGCCGCAGTATAAGTCTACGAAGGTACCTACTGCGAATAAAATCAATAATTACTCAAGAGCTTTTTCAAAAATAGACTTAACTATTGTACCCGGGCGCGACTTCGTCTGCGCATTGTTTCGTCATACAAACTTTAGAGATAGAACTACCTTGTTCCAATCCAACCCATTAAAACACTAAATTCATTTTTGGATTTCCTGTCTTTGATAAATATAAATAAGTATCCATCTAAGGGGTTGGGTAGTTTAAAAAAAATAATAAATACGTGTTTTGCTATTTATTAAAAAAAAACTTTAATTAGGCATCACAACCCCACAAATAGTCTTTTAATTTAAGTAATAAAAATTGTTCAAACGAAATGACATCGCAAACAGACGTACTGCTGAAGTTTTTATGCAATATTCCCGTTGTCCTTTTACATATTTTTTGGTTTTCAAGAACGTTTTTCGGGATAAAAAGTAGCCTATATGCTATTCTGGAGTTATACCTTTCACCTTACCAAATTTCATTGTAAACTGTTTCGTCGTTTTAACCTGATCCTTAAACAAACTCACAAACTTTCAGCTTTATTATATGAGTGGGATTATAACAGTTTTTCTTTTGTTTTCAGGTAAGAGCCATCCTCCTATTAGGAAGAAAGAGCAAGAAATAATGATCTTCAAACCTTTTGCGCCAGCGTCAAGGTTGCTCGATTTCGGTAAGCAATGACAGAACTTTATGAATGTGAATATTTTTTTCTAATCGTCATATCATAGTCCTTCAGGGAACTAAAATAATTGAGATTTGCTAAGATCAATTTTACCTGGCATGCCCCTTTTAGTTACCTAATCCCTTATGTTATATCCTGGCTGATAAATACCTCCGTTCATTCTTGAGTACGAATTCAGAATCAATGTACTTATTATACCTGTACCCACCCCTATCTGAACTGTGGCATATTGCCAACACACGGTATGCCGGTGTCATTGTGTCGTAACTAAACGGTTGACATTTTATAATAGGACTCTAATCTGATGCAGGAACAAAAGTGACATTAGGCACGAAATTATGACGAAATACCGAAATGCAGCTCAATTAATCATCTTGGTGACTTGTCTTTTTTGAAGTGTTTGATTTTGAGCAACTATCGGGTTTAGTTATGGCGAAAGAATTTCAAACTAATATTTATAAAAGACAATGAATGAACGAATATTATGGATGAGAAATGAGTAAATACGTACATGACGGTAATAAGGGAGAATTGAAGAAAAGAACGCGTTTTGGCGACCACGAATGATTCTTCTTCTTCTTATTTAAGGATTTACTCCTTGTCGGCACAACTGATGAATTCCTCTCCATGTGTCTCTTTCCAGAGCGGCTTACTTGACTTCTTTATACGACATGACAGCTACCTTCTCCTTTACTTGGCTCATGTAGCTTATCCTCGGTCTTTATCTTCCTCTTCTTCCTTCCACTTTCCCTTCTAATAATGTTCTTAATGAAAGTGTCATGTCGTAAAAGATGGCCGATCATCTTTCCCCGTCTGTTCTCGACAACTTGCAATAGCGATCTCTTTTCGCCGACTCTACGCAGAACTTCAATGTTGGTTATCTTCTCCGTCCAGCAGATTTTTTCCACGAATGATAAGGACAGATAAATTATTGATTTATTAAGAAGGATGGGCAATTTCGACCAAATTGAAAAGAAATGTCAGTGTTGAATAATAATAAATAATAATAAATAACGCTAGACTTTTCACACAGCATCATCTAGCCCCAAAGTAAGCAGAGCTTGTGTTATGGGTACTAGATGACTGATAAACTACTTATATACTTTTTTGTTTGTAAATACATACATATTATACATACACCCAGACCCGAGACAAATATCTGTAGGTCATACAAACATTTGTCCCTCGGCGGGGATCGAACCCGCAACCTTCTGTATCGCAGGCGGACCTTCGCCCACTGCGCCACAGAGGTCGTCCTGAAGTTGACACGTGCTTTCTTTTGAACCACAGGGTCGGGTCCAAAGAATGAATACCTTTATAAATGTTATTCTACCTCTGTGTAATTAGTACTGGAGTGGAGGCTCAACAATCATACTCATTACAAGGTTTTAGCATTGCACTTAAAAAGGTACACCTTTATTGTTATACTAGTTAATTCCCGCGGATTTTGTGTTATTAAAATCGTTACATATTTGCGAATTGCTTTCTATTTTTTATTGTATTTACTTAATAAAAAGGCATCGTTCATTTGACATTAATATACAGTCAGAATAACGATTTGACACACGGGAAGAACAACAAAAATTCAAAACATACTTATGATACTTCCAAGGTCATGCAACTTTTCGTTGCTATGGGGTCAGTTGAAAAAAATGAAGTAAAATGACAAACAGATGACATTTTATAAATATAGAGAAGTGATTACTTCTTTATAGTGATATTACTGTTTTATTATGTACTTATTATCATCATTAGCGAGCAGGAAACGTTGGCGAATTATCGCATTCTCCTGTAAGACGCGCCGCTGGTACGGGTCGATCCCTATTTTAAGGTACGATGCTGACAAATGTGCCTTCACCTTAAAGAAAAGCCTTTGTGTGAATTGATCTTATAAAATGTTCTCCGAGCCTTGGGGATACTGTCTCTACTCTGTTTTTTTTTTCATTGAAATAATGGTATTTAGGTACGTTGCGGTTTTTATAGTTTTTCAACTAATGTTTTTTTGCCAATAGAAAACAAAAGTACAATGAGACGGTATGTTAATTAATTTTAATTCTTAATTTTAATGATCCCGAAAACATTTATTAGTTTAAACAGTTAAATCCTTCGATCAATGATCGAAGGGGAAATCCTTAATCATTTCTGAAGCTGCATTTTAAAGTGTAGTTCGACCTTTACCGTGAGGCGGTTAATTGGTGAATATCTTCTGATCCGATGACCATTTAAACTATATTTAAGTTGTTTAACTCAATTACAGCTTAAATGGCCGATCATCAAAACAAGCGCCGGGAAAACAATCTTCATTTAATTGTACATTTCATACATAATCGTATGTTGCGTTAAATTGATCGCATCAATTCCTCTTTGCAAGACTTGAAGCATTTCACTCTCTTCATTCGCGATTTGAAGATAGGTTCACGCGCACTTGAATTGACCAATCACAAGCTCCAGCTTGTGATTGGTCAATTCAAGTGCGCGTGATCACGTGATGTCAATGGCGACTACTATCCCTTAGACAAGTCCACAGATCCAAAGCTAACCATGTCTTCGTCTGAAAATCGAAGTGCCAATGGGTTTTAGGGATAACAGTCCTGTCCTTTTTATCCAAGCTGTGAACAAAAACATCACGTTTCGAAATGCGTTCATTTGACATTTCTAAGTCGAACCTCGTGACTTCAAGTCGTGGCATTCTCAAAGTATTTTTCGCGTTTGCGAAATGATTCGTGATCGGTAACATTCGTCGTTTCCCGCCGATCCGAGCCGAATGGGCTGTGCGCTTGCGCAACCAATCTTTGCAGTAAAGGTTGACTTGACTACGACTTTGTATCCTAGTAAGACAATAAGCTCACTTTATCACTAGTGATTGATGATTTTGATAGAATTATCCTTTGTTAGATTATTTGACTTTTGATACTACACGGGGCTTATTTTAACCTTTCCAAATACGCCATTTGAAAAGGACATTCTTCCAGAAAGCAGCTGTATTATTTTACCGGGCAGCAAGCCTGGCTGCTTCTTGTAAGTCCATCCATTACCTTTCGTTCTCCAATCCTGTCTTCTATTTCAAGCCATCCAGACATCTTTTATGGCATTTTTTGCCGTCTACGGCAAGCTTGTAATTTTATAGTTCCGGGAATGGGTTGGTATGACAGTTGTGTAGTAATTATTTGCGTATGATGGCGCCATTTTGAAATATTTTCCGGCTCTTGATAGGTGTAATAGAGGCATGTTATTTTCTAACAAAGTCCGCCAATTATAACTGCTTGATTAGTGTCCAAGCATTCAAGACTGCGAAAAGTGGGTTGTGCTAGTTCTATATTTGAACGAATTTAACCTATGTTTAAGTTATGCATCTACTTTTCCCAAGAGCTGGAAGATGCCGAACGCCGATCATTCAACTTCTTTCGCGCGAAAAACATTTCACTGCGATGTATATAGCAGTTTTTTGACATTGACATTCATAGACGCGTTCGGTGTCAACTCTCCAATAGTATTTAGTAAACACTGCCTGCTGGTGACCGGTAATCAGCCATAAAGACTAACGGGTGTGCGAAGCCAGAGACGTGCACGTGGAATGCCGGGTCAGTGGCACGTCGTCTGAAGAACTGCATTGAAGACTCACTAGGATAGAAAACATGTCTGATACTGAGGAAGGAAAACAAACTTATAATGTGACTTTAGGGGTTTTGGATCTTTCAAAATTAATGGATATTTACATATTTCTATGGGATTCACCTAAATAGTTCTAGTTCGGTCGTGATTTAAACGAGTAGGTATTATTGTTTTTTAATTTTCGGACCATGTTTTAGGTCTTACCACATCTAACTACAGGTCCGCTAGCTATTATTATCAACCATGAGAGTCCCACTGCTGGGCAAAGGCCTCTTCCCACTCCCTCCAGACATCTCGGTCCCCCGCAAAATCCCGCCAGTCCGTTAGAAACTGGTCGAGTTCGTCCCGCCATCTCCGTTTTGGTCTGCCGCGTCGCCTTCTCGCTGGGTCGGGGCGCCACTCGGTGGCTACCTTCGCCCACAGCTCATCTGGCATACGGCAGACATGCCCAGCCCAATTCCACTTCAACGAAGCGCTAGCTATACTTAAAAAAAATCTAAGAGTGCTCTAGCAAAAGTTATAGGGATTATCTCACAAATTATATATTATTAACTTGTATGTACATGTTCTAAATATGCCAATTTTAGCAAGGTCACTCCATTTATTCGTGTCTATTTAAAGCGTTCAATTAGCCCCGCGAGTGGACTATCTGCGACCTCGGAATAGAAAGAAATGAGGAGCTGGTCTGACCTTGTTATGGCGTTCGAGAATAGCTGGTGAAGTTAACGTGTAAATCTTGTCTAAAGCTGTCTGTGGCTTTTAGAAACTGTGGTCCTTACGAAAATGAGGCGTGATATTAAATAATATCACGCCTCATTTTCGTAAGGGAAGAGACCACAGTTTCTAAAAGCCACAGATTTCCGCTGGCTAAATTCTTGATTTAATTGTAATTTATTCCTATTTTCCTGACACATCATTTTGTGCTTTATTTACTCTCATCACAGTCTTCATTATAGCTCATCGAAAACAACCCAACGAAGTGCAGCGGTTTGCTGCATCGACTCCGATGGCCGATATTAAAATTGTTTATATAATTGCTGAAATCGAATCCGACGGCTTTCCCACGAATTAAAATATTCCCCCAAATCCGCGGAAAAAAAACGTCATAACATATTGCGTCAAAACACTAAAGTTAGCGAATGTGTCTCCGAGTCGTTAACGTTCATCCAATTTCCATATAATAGGAACGGATTTAAGTTGCCGTTAACGACTTTGAGTAGGTACAGTAGTGGTATGAAAAGGTTCGCCAGTTTTCAAATTGATTCATTTAACGTTCCGCAAGCACATATTACCTTTTCAAACTAAGTCACAGAACAGACTGGTTCACAGAAAATTATGTTTAACTGTTTGACAATAAAGTTTAAAATTACAGATTATACTTGTTTGATTTTCTGTCTTGACCAAGAAGATTATATAATGTAAAAACTTTTTATTGGTTTCAACATCTCGTTGTCTGTCATTGTTGACATTGCAATTTTATTTTTTCACGTTTCTATATTTTACATAAAATGCCGAGACCTTTAAGTGTTGTAGAAAGAGCAGCAATTATTGCTGAACATGAAGCTGGCTACAATATCAGTGAGATATCGCGTCGTCTTAATGTAACCAGGGATAGTGTAAGATTTTGGATCCGGAGATATGGTGAAGAAGGTGAACTCATAGATCATCGTCACAACAATTCTGGTCGCCGTCCTATCCTTAGTGCTGCACAAAATGCCGACATGAGACGGCAATATGAAGAAAATGGCTTTGTGTCAACCAATCATTTCGCTCAACTGTATGAAGTTTGTCCTAGAGTAATAAGAAATGCATTACACTCAATGGGATTACATTATAGACGACACTCAAAAAAAGTTGCTCTGACACCAACCCATAAGGAAGCACGCTTGAGATTTGCAGAGACCTATTTGAACTTTGATTGGAGTACCACTATATTTACCGACGAAAAATCCTTTATGTCAAGCCAACATGGGAGGCTTCATTTGTGGAGGTATAACGGCACGAGATATACAGAAGACCATGTAGTGCCCAATTTTAGTTCTGGACGTATCTCTGCCAATATTTGGGGGTGGATGTCAGCGGATGGAGTGGGCGAGCTCGTTCTTCTTCCTTCAAGGGCAAATGCAACTCACTATCTATCGGTTCTGGAAGACAGTATGCTACCAAGTGTCCGTACCGTATATACAGCTGCTGACTTACCTCAGGTCAGCTACGTTCAAGACAATGCTCGCACGCACACTGCTCGTATTGTGAATGAATGGTTCAATCGGCACAGTGATATAGCGGTGATTCCGTGGCCAGCAAGATCTGCAGATTTAAACCCGATCGAGAACCTATGGGGTTTAATGGTGCAGCGATGGGATAATAGAAACGAAAGAACCAAGAAGGCTATAGAAGACCACTGCCATATCATTTGGGAAGATACACGAGGGACGGACCTATGCTCTCGCCTTGTTGGTTCTATGAGAAACAGGTTACAATGTGTGATTGATGCTAATGGTGGTTATATACGTTATTAAATAAAATAAAGTTATTATATTACTTATTCGTACTATTCTTTCATATTCGGTCCTATCAACAAAGCGGTTTACCCCGACAGTAATATCTCTGTCAATAAATCTTGGCAGTCCAGGAAAATAGAGTATAATTAAAGATTACAGTAATCTAAATAACGTTTAAATACAAATAACCTATATCAAAATCTTGTTGTTATGGGTAATTGTTATTTTTGTAAAATTGACAGGATGGAGTAAAACAGTAAACAAATTATGCAAAACCTTTTTGATATGTCATTGCCTATAATCGATAGTAAACGCTAAACATAACAAAACGTAATATTTATTAATTAAAATGTTGGCAGTACTGGTTCTTGCACTCGTGCAAGCAAAAGTCGACTTTAAGATGACGAACCTTTTCATACCGCGACTGTACATTACAGATATTAAAAAAAATCTTAACAACAACTAACACAGCTGTTTTATTACGCCTGCGACCTTGCTACCGAGTAATTGTGCCAACCTAATGGTTGCTAATGACTCCGCTTCCTCTTGGCGACTTGATGAACGGATAATGGTGGGGAAAGCATATGCTTGCTTTGGTCGCGAAGGAACAGGAGTAGAATCACCTAGTTTTAAGACGTTTCAAAATTATCCCAGCGGTTCTACTGAATAAATGCTTTTTGACTTTGACTTAAGGCTTGTTAGAAGTTCGTATGGCCAACTCTGGTGAAGAGTTTTTAGTCCTCCGTCATGGCTTAAGGACTCACCCGGGCCGGACCGACAATTTAACGTGCCCTCCGAAGCTCGGAAGCGCTCAGTTGATAATGCCACTAGTCACTCATTCACTTACTAACCGCTCGGAACTAGAAATATGAATAGCGACAATATAAATTTAAGGTCGATTTTAATTGAATACTCTGGTCCTGCTGCTTATGTAGATGTTTTTTGGTTTGGTCGATTTATTTACATTGAATGAAGAATAATGCATGGCTGATATCATATTATTCACGCATAAGTCCCACTACTATGTTTTAACGTACTTGTGGTTTTGTAATTAGAATTGTTGAAGTACAAAGTGTACTTGATGGTAAAGTGGCCCTTCGATTCTGCATCTGACTCAGTCTAATTGCTATTCAGGGAGGGTAAGGGTCTGTAAAATGTCTGTTTTTTTTACTAAGCTGTCAATATTTTTCTCTGCCTAGTTTTGAAATTAAGTTGATATGTAACCGGATGTATTTTTGGATGGGCGTTAATCTTTAGTTCAAAAACTTAGGCCTTTACATCTATGTTATATGATTTGATTACTACTCATATAATGTAAATATATATACACACTAACACATACATGCACACACATTCACACACATTCACACACACACACACACACACACGTATTCAAACCCTCAACTTCACTCACTTCATTGTCGGTTACTTTGTTATATTTATAAAATTTAAATCCGTTACTGGCTGATAGTTCATAATATAAAGAGCTGTGAATTTTGTGTAATTAATATATTTAATAACACAGATCATATGTAATAATATAATAACGTTTTTATACTAAAAAGAAAACCGACTTCAATGTTTGACTCGAAACGCGGTGTGACTCAGGGCGTCAAGCTGTCGATTCGATTTATATTTGTGACATGGCTAGGATCCCTCCTAGAGTTTTACGGGGAAACTATAAATCCCTCAGGAATAAAATTTATATGGGACCACCTCTGGAGTATGCCCTTTCAAACATGAAAAGAATTTTGCAAATCGGTCAACAAATGGCGGAACAATCGCGTAACAAGATACAAAAAAAAAAAAAAAAACACAGACGACTTGAGGACCTCCTCCTTTTTTGAAGTCGGTTGAAAATAAAATAAAATAATTATTTATACAGCGTCAGGAAACCTATGCCTAAACATAGCTGATGAAAATGTGTTTATTTGCAGCAAATAGTTACAGTAGTAATAAGGTTAAGGTTATTAAATCGACTGTTGTAGTTGACAGTACCTGTCGGTGGTTATAAATGAATGCATCCCTAATCACCGAGAAGCATGATAATTAGTGATGGGACGGGTCATCAAGCTCCATAAGCAGAGTTCACGATAACTCGACTCGTTCGCACGCTCCACATTACTTCTTGTCCCATCACTCATCCGCGTTTGAATTAAGAACAAAGATCCTGTCACTTCTTGCACCAAGACGTCAGTGAATTTGTGGTTACAATCGATTATAGTGCTGCATAAAATCAAGACCATTTGAAAACCCTAAGTATCACATGTATAATGGTACCTACCATGAATTTCTAGAGCTTCAAAATGTTCATCCATTTCATTTTGTCTTCTTCGCATACGGAAATTCTGAGATCTTCTATTAAAATGTCGACTGAATTCTCCAACATCAAAACCAAAGTCACATATTTAAAAGAATTTTAACTCTTATGAAAAATTATTGAAAAATATACATATATAATACGCATAAACAACAAAGTGATGCTATTAAAATACCGAACAGACGGCCATCAATGATTGTGAAGTGTGTAAGAAAGAAGTTAACTTTATGCAACTTGGTTTGGTTACGTTTGAAAGCTTTGGTGGATAAGTGGTCACCCAATTCTCAGGTGATAGGTTCAAAAATTAACGACCCACATCCACGTACGTACTGCCAATATTCGCCTGTGCCTCTTGAGCATATTTCTTTGAAGTGATCGTATGATTTAAGGCATCTGCGGCACCGGACAATGCAGTGCTAAGTCATTTTAAATTATGTTTACAAAGTAGCGCGTGCGGAGAACGCGGTAGCTTTATCGAAATCGATATCGATAACCTACCGCAGTTACCCGCTCTTTGTTTTGTTTCAATTCGATACGCGATAACATCCCTGCGTCACATCACTATTATATCGACGCCGCGTAAAATGAACTCTATGTAATCGACTTAAGGTAAAGTATTGCTTGGGTAAATTATGTCATTCTTCAGAATGTGATGTCTCCCACGTGACAGTTCTCTATCTTCTGCTTTTCTCATCACCTAAATACCTACTGGGCAGCTTGATTGATTATTCCTAGTAATTTTTATGCAGTAATTTCTAAATTACCAACTTTTAAAACCTTGTCAAATTACTTACGTGGGCTCTTTAACACAAAATGTGGGCCAACATTTAGCTCCTTCAAAGATGCCCAAAGCTAGCTAGAGACAAGGCACCTGAGAATTCAGTGCACTGATTATTCCAACATTCCCCATTCGTTCCAAGATTTATGCATAGTTTAGTAACGCTAATGTATAGTGTTGTGATATCTATCGGCCGATCAGTGCGGGCTCAGTCGATAAATTTAATTAAACCACCTTGTGCCGCAAGATTATGTTATCTACCGCGAAATACGAGCTGAAAAAACAAGATCATGTATGCGATAGGACATCACTAGTGTAATGGGACTAATGAGGGACTATATATATATTTTTTGGTCTGATGTAAGCTACTAAAAACGCGTGAAGAGTAAATTAATGGAAATTAACTTCAATGATATATCTAGTAAAGTAGTAGTCTAGTATATCTAGTAGCTGTGACTGGAAACAAGTCACAACCACTAGACTCGTCAACTGAACAGACAAGAATTACCAATTTTAATGTTTTGAGAAATGCATATCGGTTCTTGCGGCTGCGTTTTGTAAATTTAGTACTTAAATAAAATAATCGATTACCAATTTATGTAAACTTTACGATGCAACTGCGAATATAATTTCCCACAAAAACCGCAACTCATTTTTCCCGCTATAATGCCCGCAACAAATGGCGAACACAAACAAAACCGCCAGATTTGTATCGCAAAACTAAAGGGAGCGGCGACCCAAGGCCAAGAGGCTGGTCACGATTAGAAAGAGCGTATAGGGTACTGGCGTCCCAACACCCAGAAACTGAACCAAGGTCTGAGGAATCGTGACCGGATCCGAATATACCGCGCAAAGGTCGCAGGTCGTTCAGAAATCGAACGCGATTTGACAGTTTGACGTATCGACCATAGAGTAAAGATAATGAGTTTGCAGATTGGTGATACGATTTCGAAACGCACAGAGCTGGTTTGCTAATATTCATTTTGACAGCCTATTATCCAATCAGATCCCGGTAAATAATCTGAAGTTTAGTCATCGGTTTTGAAAGCCATTTCGGTACTACATTAATTTACTACTCTTTAATTATCAATTTGATAAAGATGGTGGATGGGCGCGGATCCAATTTTTGAGATAGGATACTGTAGGCTTTTTCGTTGATTGAAAATGTTCGGGAATGTTCCTTCCACACGAAACTGATGTAGTGTTGGTGGGTATCTCTACGTCCAGACTCAGACGCTTTTAGTCCGGTGAATGCAGCCGCGAGCGTAAGCCAGTGCTGAAATTACATTTATTCCACGCTCTGCAAATGAACTCTTCATTCGGGTCAAGCTCATCGGAAATCGTACAAAAACGACTGCTGCGAGTCAAATCGATTCGCGCCGCATCGACGTTTCAATCGATTAAATATCGATTACATAATACTACGTACCTACTCGTGTTTTGGGTGCATAAACGTGGCTTGCGCAACTCATGCAGTGCCCTTTGAACTGCGGTACTTAGACAACTTTCTAGAACTGAAGCACAATGGGGAAACATGGTTTTCTCGGAGATAGAATCTGCTTTGTTTAGTACCTACGTACTTTCCTGTCTAGACATATTAGTGCTCTTGGGTGCATTTTGTCTTTATATACAAGTAAATTACCTTTTAGCGGAGTGGAATGGAGTGACACAAACAGACCTTTTGTATGATACCGAATGCAGCGTAAATTACACGAAAATTGCACTCCAAAGGTCTACCCAACCCATCAAGGAATGTTTCCGAAACATGCTTAAGACTACATACGAAACATCTGGTCCTTTATTTTTTTCTCTAGACGTTTGTTAGCCCTTTGGTCGAGACATTGTTAATGTGGTTGAAAGACAATGGATGAAGATGGCTTGGACATAGAGTGGCGTATAAAGGGGAGGCCTACCTACAGAGGGTATTGATATTGAAACGAGGGTAATAATTCTGTGACAGTTTCTCTTATCCAGTCAAGTATAATTGAAAAAGCAGCAACAACAAATATTACACTGTCGAGTCATTAGCGCTGCGGAAATAGGGGGACGTCAGGAGGCAAAAATATATTCTAACAAGCCGCTCTTAATGAGCGCTTACCAGCATGCCCATTACTCTGGCAAGTTAGTTGGTTTGAACATGTTGTCGACTTGTTCTTTCAACTGGGAAAGGGAAGTTGGTATAGGTTGGTGACAACGCCGCGAAATGGGACTTAGGTAAAACTGAGAAAACTAAATAAGAGCCAAGAGTAACTTAGTATATTTACTAATCTATTTCTACCAATAATTGCAACGGTAGGAAGACAATCCTCACGTTTATATGATAGTCGATAAGTAAGTTCGTATGAGTCAGTGGTCAACTCTGCTGATGGAGTTTTTAGGCCGCCTTAAGGCCTCCGTCATGGCTTAACGACTTAAATAGATCATTTTATCCCGAGTGTCAATCCATGTTTCATGAAAATCTGTTCAGCCGTTGGAAGATCATCAGCTCTTTTCTAGTTGATGATGGGATCTGACTAACTTCCTTATTTCTAATTTTTCTAGAAGTGGCGGGGGTTTTTTCGTAGCAGGGTCTACGGGCTTGTTTTCTGATTATTTTTTGTCTCCTCGGTCCCTTTATCGTCATTGCCATAAAGTATGTACTCGAGCTCAAAAACACTTACCCACAGTCCATAAATCGTTCCATATCGCGAGCCACGCAAAAAGTGTATCTTTCCGGGTAATAATAAAGGTAATAAAGTACGACCTTGCGGCACTCCGGTCCCTATATCTTGTTACTCATTAGTGCCGCTTCGGAGGACCCAAATGTTTCCTATTCGTAGAAGATTCTACTTACGCACTTTAAAAGCAAAACTATGTAGTTTATTGTGACTTCCTAGAGATTTTTTAATTTGATGTGATTCTAGCAGGTAATCATGGAGTTTTATTATTATACTGATAAATAATTTGATAACAATCTAATAAAATCTAATGTATGAAGAGAAAGTAAGAATATGTGGGTGGTAAACATCGGGTTTACTGGAAGTTTTTCATTTCTTCCACTATGTTAATTTCGATTCTATTCACAAAATAAAAATCAAATCACCTTTGTGATAAAGTGGTTTCATTGAATATCTTGCGAACCTTGGTTACGCCACGAAAATCACATCTCCACAGGAACTTGGAACTAATTGCCAAAAAACTGGAGCCGAACGTGGGAGTGGACTCCTTAAACGGTCGTTTTCTGTAATTAAGGACTATTTTGGCATGGCGTGTAATCTGCTCAAGGTCTCTGACGGTTCCGCATTGTAAGTCATTGTTGTCTAATGGTTACTGATGACTGCCGACTTGGATTCGTCACGGAGCAGCTTACAGGGAATAATTGCGGACAAGTCCAATCCTTGCCGATTAGCGAGAAGCGAATGAAGCTAATATCGCTGAGCGAGTGAGTTTTTAGAGCTGTCGATGTCGCTTCGGTTAATGGGGTGTTTTCGCTGGTAGCGTAAACAATCTGTGATCAGTTGTTTACTGTATCTTTTTGGAACGAAGTTCCTTTTCGGACGGTATCGAAGAAAAAAAAAAGACTGAGGCTGGAAAAAAATGTTTGTTCCATTTTACCGTCACGACACATGTATATGTCAAATCGTCACATTGTTACATTGTTTGTTAGTACCTACAGAAGAGCGTTTCTAGGATACCTAATTGACAATTAATTTATTATATTCCCAGTACAGAAAAGTACTCTTTGCCTCGTTCCAACCGAGTGTTCCACGCCACTCACGTACTTTTTTTTGATACAGGGCCTTATTGTGTACCTTTTTTGAGGGAAGTAATCGATATCCAATATCTAACTCGCAGAGCGTTGGAACAGTTCCTAAAAGTCGTGTATTTCCAACTCTTGTTCAGTTAGGCAATATCTCCTATGAACTTACTTTCTTTTAAACATACCTATCGTTCATTGTCAGGGATTCTAATACACACACATTAATCCTTATTTGGAACTGTTTGAAATGATCTAGGAAAGGACTTACTAACTTGAGTTGAACCACTATTTCCTTCCGTGAGAGATCAAAAGGGGCTTCTGCGAAAATATTTGATGTACCCTCACCACCCTTCAAAGACCACACACAGGTCCTTTTGTATCACCTGTTTATGTAACGCTTGGCTGTGTGGTCCTTACTGCGAAGCGATATCCATGTTTGAAGACATGTGTACACATCCCTCGTTAACGGATAGGTACTATAAATAAGGTGGGATGGGCTTGGTACTTTGAAGATCACCCTATCTAGCTAGGATCTGTTTAGCATAACAATGCATTTTGTTAACGTGTCGAGCTTGTTCCATTATCAAAAATTTAAAATCCAAGACCATATTTTCTGTTGTGGCCTATTTAAAAATAGAATCACTGCTATCCCCAAGTAGACATAAAAAAGACAGTTGATCACAAAATACGAATTTAAAAGTTATTTTTATCAATAAACGATGTCTTTTATTAGTTTTACCACTGAAATCGCTTGATCTCTGCACGATCAAGGCATAAAAAACTTTATTAGATGTAGGTTAGTGTGTAATTTACAAGGATTTTTTAAATTCACGTCGTAAAAGTTATATATCGAATATTAAAATGTCAGGCTTAACCGGTCGCGTATACAACCAATTTGTATCTTGATAAATAGACTATAAAGCGTTATTTTCATTACAGGTAAGAACGGCACCACACACGTTACTTGAGAACAAGGGTAAGGTTTGCTACCACTTAATCGTCTGAAGAGGTTTGTTCGTTTGTGTGTGATAATCTCTGGATAAATAGCACCCTCAACATTCTCACATAATGACCTCACACCAGGAACCCCTTTGTCGTGACTTCGTGAGTACTTATCAGAAATAGAAACTACAAATACTATGGTACCGACAACACCCAGACCCGGAACAAATAGGTATATCTAGATTTTTTTTTACATTTGTTTGCACTTCTTGCTAGTGAGTCTTCTTTAGATTCTAAAAACTAATTCACTGTTAATAGCTACACATTTTCTACGGACGATGATTACATCGTCCGTAATAGTATTAACTATCATGGTGTGATTCACAAAGATTACCTACTTGTAAAGATTCATAAATCCAGTGGAGGAGGGCATTGGTGACCAGAAACACAGGTTTTTTAGGACCTATACCAGTTCTCTCACAAAACAGGGTTTAGAAAACTAAGCATTTATTTACTATACCTTTAACAACTTGTGTACCTATTTGTAAGAGAAACAAAAATAAAGAATATATTATTTTTATAAAAAGTCGAGTTATTTGAAACACACAGTCAGTTAATATGGTTTCTATCACTAACTACGATCTACGGGTGAAACCGCAGGTCATAGTTAGTGATAAATATAGAACCAGTAAGGTAGGGTTTGAGATATTTCTCACGAGGCAAGTAATCCATGTCATATTCTAATCAATAAAATCCGGTCGTGTTAGTTTAGTAGATCTAGATAGTTGGAAGAAGTATCGTAAGTGACGTTCAGGGTGGTCACTAATTGGATGGGTGGCCAGGCCAGTGACATTATCAAAGAGAAGCGTTCATTACCCTTCTGAGCTTTGGACATTACTAAGTTCTCTTTCCTCTTTTAAAAGTCGTTAAGCCATGACGAAGGCGTTAAATCTCCGTCATCAAAAATAACCTCACATATTCTTGGCCTACTTCACTCATTTATTTTCTCGAAATCCTTTAATGTTTTGTTTTGAATTATATTACAAATGTTACTTTCTCCTTTGCACAATAACCCTTTCTTGCCTGTAGCGTTATCTGAGGTCTCATCAGCGAGTCATCCTTTACCAAAGGCACCTGCATCCTTCGGCGCGCGCGCATAAACAATAGACCACGTTTGAATAGTATGCAGAGTTTACCGGTAGCAACTTGCATGCTCTGAACTCGGTCAAAATTATCTACGAATTCCAAATTTCAAATCATCTGAGAAAATGGTAATGCTGGCACCCTAGCATGAAACAATGTGCGAATTAAAATTGTATAATAACATCAAATGAGGAATGTTAAAATTTCCAAAAAGTCGTGCTACGCATGGAAACGCGAGAACCTGTTTTTTACCAAAATACGGCTATAGGCCATAATGCTGCGCGAACAATGGCCGCTAATTTCAAGCCTTTCTGATGATGCCCATTGTCCGAGCTTTTTATTTTCAAAAGTAATTATAACTTTTAACTTCAACGAAAGGTGACCTCCATCGTCAAAGGTTCGGGAGATTCAAGGTTGAAAACAATAGGCTTAAGAGCTTAAGGCTGTATTTTAATATTTGAAGATGTAGGAATTATCCGTTCGAAATTGCAAAACGATGTTTAAAAGCTATCATTAGCTTGAACTAAGAAAATATTATTTTCTTGATTTGTAGGTTTGTACGAATTCTGGACTATAATTTAAAATTATATTTCGTAGACCCATGGAATAGATTTTTTTGTATAGATGAATAAATGTACCTAAATTCAGCATTATACCCTTTACGTGACGTTACAACGGGAGCCGTGTTGGTCGAATGGGGTTGTGCCTCGACTATCAATCTAAGGGTCATAGGTTCGAATCCCGACCGTGCATCAATGGATTTTTTGTTTCGTAAAATTTATATGCGCTATAACACGAGCTCTTAACGGTAAAGGAAAACATCGTGAGGAAACCCGCAGCTTCGTCTGTACGTTCGTCTTCGTTTGTACACTAAATGTAGTGAAAACTCTGTGATCGTTCTGAGAAAATTCCCTGGCGCAATATTGCTCCGAATCTCCAGGTCGTATATCCACAAATGTCAAAATGGAAGGGTAATTGGTGACCAATCATGGTGAAAGCAGCACGACCCGCCGTGATCCTCAATCATTTTGTGTCATATTTTGGCCCCGTTTTCTTCTTGTCATAACCCTGTGTTTAAATAATTTATGTTTTGTTTTGGCTGGTCATTAGTGGAATGGTTGAGCAGCGTTGGCCTTTAAAGAACTGAGCAATTATAAATTGACGTTGTCATTGTTAAATAGCGCGGGAAAAGTGGGGTACATCAAGGACTTCTTTTTTTCATTGTTGTTTTTAACGGGACGAGATCGCGTAATCGTTACGCGATCTCGTCCCGTTAAAAACAACAATGAGTTTAAATCGTGTGAGTTTAAAAAGTGATTCTCTTTTTTCGTTGTACCTTTAAACCGAAACAGAAACAGCTTCCGATATGCAGACCCAAATTAAAAAATGATTTTACTTTATTTTTTATCTTCGCCATAAGATATTACCAAAAAAAAGTATCGATATCTCGGACAATCTTTGTGCTCTTAATTACCTACAATTTTCTGCAAAGATGCTCTATCACCTCTCGAGCCTGAAAGCACTTCATCATTCAGGACCGTTACGAGAACTGCTGTATTAATAATTCACTGTATCATTGAAATATTGACGAATATTGCATGTGTTTATCGTACCAAATTGCACAAGATATCATCAGAAACCGTACATCATACTTTAGTATTATCGAAGTTTCGGGTCACCCATAAATCCCTGTCGTATCAGAAAGGGACCTATTTGCATCCGATTAACGGTGAATTATAACCAAATTGCTGCAAGTAAAGAGTTATCAGCTTCATCACCGAGTGCAAGTTGAATATCTCGTACTCTTATCCACAATATTTAGTACTTATTCTGAATATTCGTCAAATAAATTGCTTCTATACAATCGGAACAATCCTCTGTCTGCATACCGCGGGTAATGGTCTCTAGCTATGTTCTCTCATTTTCTTTTTAAATTTAAACGCTTTTTTTTTTGCATCTTTTTTCCATGGCTAATATTTTGTTTTTTTGTTGGCCAGTATTGTCTGCGTTAAATTTGTTGGTTATAAGAGTACAATCTATGACAGCATGGTAACATAAAATTGTATTGACGATATCATTAGATCGAAAACACCTGTGTTTACAGAACTGCATGTGTAGATAGTATGAGCGATGTTATCGGTACATTTGCATTTTTTCTGTCTGAGTAAGATCACATACAATAGTAATATTCTTGAGAGCTCTACGACTAGTATTAAAATGAATGAAAGTCGATTTTTCAATGTTCACATGAAAAAGGAGCTGTTTTACATATTTATACAGGGTGTAAAAAGACGTCTACCGAAGCCGAAAGGGGTAGGTACAGCATCCCAACACACAGCTGAATCCATTAGGATTTTCCGAAAAAAAAAAACATTATATCCGGAGAAAACAGCGTTTGAAGATTACTGTTTACGTAGATTGCTGGATTTTGAGTTTTAACTGTTTTTTTTCTTTTATAAATGAAATTATTAGGTAGGTATGGTCTTATTATGTTGTACTAGTAGTAAATAACCGGAAATAACATAAAATGACGTAGCTAAGTAAAAAAAAAAATCCTATTTTTTTCGCTAAATATGTTTTGAATCATGGTCTGATTCTTCCGAGTCTTCGGTAGTTGTCTTTTTACACCCTGTATATCCTATACACTACCTGTCAAGTTGCAAAATTAATTCCTCAGTTATGTCTATGAGTCATTGATTACGGATACTATTATTTTACATAAAATTTATGTAACTTACTAAACCGTTGCATAAGATATAACACCCTGTTGGATTCAAATAATAGTTGGAAAGTAAGTAAGCCTAGTTATAGTTTTTTCCGCAAGTTAAAAAGTATATAACAAACTAGCGTTGGAATTGACGCTGCCAAGGACGCTGCTAAGGTTAACAAACAAATACACAAATAAAAAATAAAAAAAACGTTTGTTCCACATCAAAATATTTACAACAAGAGTTTCAATTCTCTTTAGATTAAGAATAAATACTTAAATATGTTTTATGTTTTATCTTCACGATTGATAAAAGACGATTACTTTTGCCACTCAGAGATACCCGTTTTTCACTCTTGAAACAATTTGGGTTGGGAATCGAATGAATCGCTTTGGAGAATACCTCCTATTATAATGTCTAGTACCTATAAATAACTGACGAAAGTTTTGAAGGAACTAGTGATTTTTCATTTTGTTAAAAAAAATTACAATAGATTGAACATTTCAATGCTAAATCGTTGCTAAATTACCCGTGATACGTTGTCACAAAATGTATGTTGGGCTAGGTTATTGAAATACTTTTTAATTTGCATAAATTTACGATTCGTATAGCAGATGATACAATATGTCCATTGATTATGTTAATAGATGGGCTCATAGGAGGAAAATTTAGATTCTAATCAATTTGCTATCAAAATCATAATCTATATTCATAATTTAAATTTTGATAGATTTCTTTAAACGGACAGACTTTCTAATCCCCCCATAAATACTTGAAATGAGGAAAGAAAGAAATATATATTTCCGGATCAAAATGCCACTTGAATTTACTTTTTAAATTAATTTCGCTATCATTGATATCGCATTTCATACTCTTTTGATTTAAAAGTTAAGACCAAGAAATAGGTACACCAAACACCACCTAGACAAGTGCTGGAAAGGGACCGAAGAGATGATTATCATGCAACGTTTTCGAAGACGACGTCGATCGTCATAGATAAGGCGAAGTGTAGAAGGAAAAGTATGAAAGAGATAGAGAAATTATCTCGATCAAAGTTTCAAATTAACATTCGAACGAAAATGCACATTCGGGTATAACTTATCTACCAAGAGTTTTGTTTGTTTTCATCAATTAATTTTCTTGTTCAAATACAAACATAGAAGAGCTTTTGTTTTAATTGGAAGACACATAAAATATGGAGTTGTTCGTATTTGCAAAAAATATCGATTTATATATCGTAATCGATTAACAGCTTGTTAGTTTTACCTAATGGCCAATCAGAATACAAGGATCGTGTAGTCGTTAGTTGAACTAATTGCCTTCCATAACTATTTGTAAATTTAAGAGTGGTAGATGTTTGAGAAAACTGCGTTGTTTTCGAATCAAATGGAAGTTTAGTTTAGTTAATACAAAATTAAATTAAGTATCATGTCATTAAAGGTATATTAAGTTTGTTCAAACTACGCAGAACTGACTGTATAACAAGCACAATCGTTCTTTAGCTCTCTGAAGTAGCTGCGCAGAACCCATTTTGATGACTCCTAAAATCGTGCTATCTGACTTACTCTACCAAACCAGCGCAATCGTCTATTGCACTTAACTTCCGAGAGCCAAAAATCCGATGTGTATACCTAACACTAACTTCAGAGAGCCAAAAATCCGATGTGCGTATTAGTATACGTAACACACACACACACACACACACCAGCCCAATAAAATATACTCCTTAATGTTTATTACAAGTCCGTCCAAGAAACAATTTAAAATTCACATTATTATAATCAGATGTCCGACTATTCCCAACTAATTGCATCATTAAAACCATATCAAAAACATGCGATTTTACTATCTTATCCCTTGGCAATCGCAATTCGAGTCCGTCGCTGCGTTATTGTGAGCTGTCAGATTTGACAGCTCGTTGCGAGGCGCATACGTTAACTGTGGAGCGTCCGGGGTCCAATTGAACACCTACGCGGTTTAGTCTAACTACCTCTGTTGATTTTTCTTATTTTTATGTTGTGGAGAGTCTGGCCTATTTGAATATTTATGCACAATTTGTAGTTTGAAGAACTGATTTGTGACTTCCCTCTTTAGGTAAATGAAACATAGTTCAGAGCCGTTCTTAGGTTTTTGAGTGATGATTGCAGTTTTAAAAAATACACAGTAAGTACCTACTTAGGTATCGTTGTTAATATGCACAAACCTACCAAAATATCCAAAGTTATGAAGGCCGCGACCTTTACTTTGTTTTTTTTTTGTGGAAAGTCGCACTTAAATCAGAATAAATACCAGTCTATCCAATGACATGACATGACAAATTAATGTAAATGATTGTCACTGATTAATGTCACTGACTTCGCAAATGATTCAGTAAAAAAGGTCGCAACCTCAACTTTTAATTATATTTATGTACGCCAATAACTCAAAGAGTTGTATAACAGCAGTCTCATTACAGTACAAACATGTGCATAATATGCCGGTGATGGATGACACGAATAAAATACGATTCGCTTCGCTTTTCCTTGGATGAATGCAATTTAAAAAACAATCAAAGAGAAATTCCATAAGAAAAATAAAATTTTAAAAATATGTATAATGTTGCGTAGCTGTCATAAATATAATTCATGGAACTCTTCCAGTTCCTCATTAATGCTAAATACCTTTATGAATAAGCTGTTTAATTAAACATCGCTGGTTATACACCATCCCGAGATGAATACACACTTACATTAATCAACACACGATTATGAAAGTCAAACACGTCCCTCTGTCATTACCGACACTTTTATTGTTCATGTTTCGCAAGACGCCATCACTGACATGTTTTTTTTTTTTTAATATGACATTTCGCAAAACGCATTATTAAGGCAATGATATGTGTCGTTTTGAGCGATTATTTTCGAAATTTGTACCAACAGCAGCTTTATATCAGTACCTTCACTTATTATGAAATTATATGTTTGCAATCGATCTTTATGTTTTTAATTTGGTTTATATTTCAAAATTGTGATTACCGTGTGTATGATATGTTGGTTGAATGCGCAGGTCAACCAGCTAGTAAAGTTAAAAATTTAATCCTCTTTCTGTTTGTAAATTTTCATCAAATTTAAAAAAAAACAAGATGCAACACATTTGTTTCTTGTTTGGTAGCATTAACTTTCATTAGTGTAAAGTATCTATTAGTAATAATCGCGTAGTTTACAAGATATACTCTTAGTAAGATTTATTGCAAAAATCCACACTCATTTATCAGTGTCCTATCCATAAAAGTGGTGCGCAGTTTTACATCTGTCAATTTGAAATCACAAATGTCAATCAGAAAATGTATCTTAGTGTGACTACATTAAGGTTTATTTTAGTAGAACAAAGTGTAGTGATTGTAGGTCTTATAAAGGTGTGTTAGTTGACAAGCACACTAACACTTGCCCTTTCAACCACTCTGTAGAGTTTTCCTTTGTCTATGGTGAGTAACGAGTGGGGAATTCTCACCATGCTTTTGTTTAGATTCTGAAGTTGTCTGAATGGAGTTTTACTAAAAGTGTCTAAATTGTTTTTATTGTGATGCATTTTGACCATGGCGAATTCCTTCTTTCACAAAATTTGTAAATGAAAAAGGTGAAAATCAAAAATGGATTTCGTATTTCTTCGAAATTTATCTTAAAATTATTTTAGTTATTCTACGGAGTACGGAGTAAAGAAATACACTGATGGTAATCTATACTTATCGTTAAATTAATTAAATTTACTCGTACAGGTATTTGAATGCAAAGTAACATTGATGGGAATAATTAAATTACTACATAAAACATTACCAAACCAATAAATTTAAGAAAATTACATGACGCTATCGCGTTTCAAGAATCTTTATCGTTGAATTGATCATTCAGTCGGTGATGTTAATTAAATTAATATTGTAGTTACTTAGTGTGCATGGGACAACTGGAAGGGGAAAGCCTAGGCGAAACTTCTTGGATCAAATTGGCGACATTTTGGAGAAGGGCCAGGTCAAAAGTACCCTAAACCGGCGAGCATGTATGAAGAATGTAATGAGAGTGAATGAGGCAAAAGTTGTGTCAGGATCGTAGCAAATGGAGATCCGTGGTCTCTGCCTACCCCTTCGGGAAAGAGGCGTGATTTTATGTATGTATGTATGTAGTTACTTACATTACTTATTTTAGTTTGTTTACCTACGTTTTTTTCAATAATGCATGGGCTGATGTATTTTAATCTTATAAGTATTAGCTATTCCACTCATTCGACTTAGTTTTTGTTGTATTTGTTAATTAGTACTTTTTTAACTAAACAAATAACTTAACACTGGCAAAATAAAAAAACCGATCGCTGCCAAATTGCGAAAAAACATTGACTTTTCTCGCTCACAGTTAATTTTCTTACGTGATATTTTTGGTTTTAAAAAATAAGCGCCAAATTCTCGCAAATTACTAAGTACAGTATAACGAAATTTTGAGTATTCCCATTCTTGCATCATACAGCCAGCTCCCATTGATTTGTGGGGGCCATTGTTTTTTCAAAACATTTTTGGGTAAGTAACTTTTATGCGCATCTTGTCGGAGAATATGGTTTGTTCACCGTCAGTTTGGGTCAATGAAGACATTAATTTGCATAATTGGATACTTTTTTACAATGTACACGAGTTTTTTCTATTTTTTAATTAACCCCGGCTTACTCGTATCCTACTAATTAAAAATTGTTTAAGGTAGCGTAATAACAAAACTACTTAAAAACTGCAAAATTTTACGATAGTGCGATCTAATTTGTTGTGTTGCCCCAGTCGTTATCTGGCAACATACAAATGCAGGTTTATTTTTTACTTCAAAGTTCTTAATGTGGTCTCCAAATAAAGACCTTAGTTAGACGCAGAAAAGACTCAATTTTCACGTCATAACATTAATTCAGTCAGTACAAACAAACAAAGGTTACTAAGCTTTGTTACATTGTTGTGAACCGACATTCGACACCGCTGAATTACTCTAAGTAACTGATTATTGCATTTTATGTGACGCGTATTTAATCAACACCATAATGTTCCACCAGATCATTATCATCATTAGGTACTATTGTACTTTGTAGAAAGCTATATATGTGGGCATAGCAAAATGTCAAAATGAATTGTCAAATATGGTTATCGCTCATTTAGCAGCATCGTACCCATTTTTTGTATAGAAAAATGCGTATAGCGCGTACGGTGCGGCTAAATGTGCGATAACTATTAATCTGAAAGTGGCAGGGTTCGATGTTTGAAATAACTAACTTTTATTGTTTACCTACTTCTGTCGCTGATTGTACCACCAAACGTTAAATATTTTATCACCATTGTGTAAACCTATTTATGACTAGCTACTGCGCGCGGCTTCGCCCATTTATGCTAGATGCTATTCAGGGTCACTATCTACGCCTATTCCAAGTTAAATCCAATCGGTTCACTGGTTTAGGCGTGATTGTAACACAAAAATACATCCAAACATCTAAACAAACTCACAAACTTACAGCTTTATTATATTGGTGGGATTTAAGATAAGGTTTAATCTAGTTCCTAGTTACTTATTAAATTCTATTAAATTCTATTGACAAAGACTGTAAAATTAATAACGCCTTACTACTTATATTAAAACCACTTTATACGTCGTTTTTTTTTTTTAACCCGTATAGTAAATTGAATTACATCCCATAATTTGACATTCCAAAAATAAAAGAGGGTATAAAAACAAAAAGATGAGCTTTGCTTTTAGTTTAATCTTCTAACATCAATTTACTAATATAAACAATAACAAATTAAATGCCAACAAAAAGACCGATTCATCACAGCCGTCTATTGTAATTGATTCAGTCCAGACGGACAAAAAACATTGTCCCGACTTTCAAATTATAACCTACTCACACGAATTGAGACAAAGGAAGGAATGAAGGAACCCTTTGCGCAGTCACAGGTTCCAAGAAGGAGCGATTTAAAATTGACTATGGAGTACAATTTTCTTTTGTTATGTATATTTTAATCTGTTTTTAATTTGATTTGATGGTATTGTTTATCGAATGTAAATTTTATGTGTTTTTGTATGGATTTTTATCTGAAATAAATGATTTATTAATAATTGAACACATTTGTGAACAAAATTTTTATATTAGGCATATATAAGCAGTTTGTGATCAATCGTACTTATTCTTAGTAAAATATCCTTAGATAGCTTGACTTATCCTGTTGTATTTTGTAAATATATGTAAATACATATGTAGTTCATAGATTACATTCATATTTTCTGTAAATTTGGTAATCCTGTCCTCCTCGCATCACTGTTGATTGCTCTAAATTTAAATAGACGATCGGATTTATTTTTATTATTTTAAAACCCTAATAATATTACAAACTGGCCAAGTAGGCCAATGAGCAATTTGTCTCCGACATAGTTTTATAAAGAAAAATATAACTAAGAATGTGTCCAATGGCACTTTTCATAATGTCTCTAGTTAAGGCGAAGACACTTTGTTCATGTGTTCTTTTACACAACACTAACTCAAACGGTTTGATTCGTCCGTGTCTTCTAACTAATGGTTACAAAAAATTGAAAACCTTACTATTTTGAAAAATTTCATCAAAATCCTTGGATTAAAATTGGTCATAAATTAGTATTCTGTTACACATTCTGACATCTATTCTAGATCCTAGATCCAGATCAAGTTAGTCCCTGACCTTGCTATGTCAAATGCAGTCCTTTTAATTAGTTGCAGTATGTCCGCATTGTTTGATAGCAATCTAGGCACGACCATAAACACTGATATAATCTACATTTTGGAACCGGAACAAGAAGTTTGTTTAGATTTCGTCTAGTCTGATAAAAAAAGTTTTCTATCAAGAAAACTTCATTCAACACATCAAACATCAGTTTGTCAAAACTTTGTGAAAATATTTGGAACATAAAACATGAGAGCAAAAATTCAGCTCCTCGTATATTCAAGAATAATTAATTACCAATTAAATAAGAAAATATACATTTCTACTTTGTATTTGCAATACAAACAAAGACAGACATACAAGTACAGGTATAAAAGCTAATGAACACAGTCGCCGTTAGATCCGCTCTTCGAATAACAAATGTAGGATGGATTAGCATCGGGGCCTGGCGCCTGCCGTCTGTCAGTTTTTATGAAGACACGAGCTGACGAGAGAAAGAAAACTAGCGGCAGTTCCAGATGTTATACCACCTATGTCCACTAGGAGAATTAATATACAGGGTGGTTTGTTGAGATGGGCGGTGATGGCTAGTCCGAAACCACGAAAGCTAGAAAAAAGTTGTGAAAGGACTCATGCCCTTGATTTATAAAAAAACAATAAGTGCATATTGTACCCTGTATTATTTAAATAATGGGTTTTGTTGTTGATAAGGATCAATATTTGCAAATAAATGTATAAATAAAACTATAACTAACTAAAGATATTTCATCACACACCACACACAACTTTACAAAAGTAGACCACGCAAAAAATCCTATCTACTCAACTTGGCTAAATGCACAAACTGCGCGAACCCGTAGAAAAAGATAAAATTGTGTATTATGTTCACTCAGCTGATTTTGAAACTTGAAACACGACCCGTGCCACAAATCATCAAAAAGTCCAAAAAAGCTCATGCAAGGCATACAAATATTGCGGTTCTTTTGACGGCAACACAAAGAAAAAAAAGTCTAAAACGCAGTTTCTGTCATGCTTGTTACACGCTCATTTCATATCAAAAAGTACCGCTCAGATGAAGTTTGTTTAACGGGTCAATGACCTGCTGAACCTGAGTTCATGACCGGCCATGGTGCAAAAAATGATCCAGATTTGATGAAATTGTACACTGTAGATACGATTAATATAGATTGCAATAAAATTACGTTTTTGTTATTTAAATACAATGTAATCATACAAAAAAACATGCTCACAGATTGCTCAGTGCTCCCCTTGGTTGTATGGACATTTAAAATCTATTAAAACTTTAAAGGGTACCTATCCAAAGACACGTCAATTTCATAAATAGGTATAAATAACTTTATGCTTTAGACTATAACGTAGTCAGTCAAAAGCCCTCTAATAAGATCGATCGCGACCACAACTAATCACCACTTAATATCTTATCATAAACGATACAGCAGTTACCGCCGAGCCGGCGCCTGCGCACATCTCATACAATATTAATGCCACTCCCAGACATATCTATTACTGGGCAATTAAAACGCTACCTATTGATTATAGAAAAAATAATGTCTAGACCACCGCGTGGACTCGATTCAAGATACGTTCGCTATGGTTCCGTGTATGGTTTTTCTAGCCTTACTTCTTATTGTTGGTCACCCAACGGGTATTCATCAGTCGGACATCATCAACATCATCATTATTACTTATCAACTGATATCTGTTTATTTTAATTTTTTGGTTCCCGCTCTATTATTTCAATTTGTATTTAATAGTTTATCTTTATCCTACTTTAATAGTTTATCTTATCTTTAGGCACGACTACTTTAGTTTTTAATGCAAGAGTATTACCAAAGGGTGTGAATACTTCCATACTTCTATTAGATTTACAAAATATTTATAGCTACAGCTGTCTGTGTTGTACTAAAAAGTAATTTTATACATTAACAGAAGAGCGAGAGACCCTTTAATACAGGTATTTTCTTACCTAAAAGAGGGTCCCAAACCCATGAAATGTATTTTAGTCTTAAGTTAAAGAAATAAAATATTTTGTAATTTGTATTTGTATAGATAAATAAATAAATAAATAATGCTGGACTTTTTCACACAGCATCATCTAGCCCCAAAGTAAGCAGAGCTTGTGTTATGGGTACTAGATGACTGATATACTACTTATATACTTTTTGTTCGTAAATACATACATATTATACATAGAAACACCCAGACCCGAGACAAATACTTGTAGATCATACAAACACTTGTCCCGCGGCGAGGATTGAACCCGCAACCTTCTGCGTCGCAGCCGGGCTTTCGCCCACTGCGCTACAGAGGTCGTATACTTCGTAAGGATGTTTCCCATAACAGCAGCTCAACCAATTTTAATAAAATTTTAAAGTCTAGATAAAGAGGATATATCGGAAATGTAAAGGTTATAATATTTACATGCGTTTTAAACATATGTAAGTATTTACCATCTAATCAAACCTGTTGCAAATGCAACATACCTGATCAATTGCAATTTTAATGCTAACAAGAAGCATGGCCATTATAGAGTCATATGAAAAACATAAATTATCTACCCACTCCATTAAAAACAACTCAATTGAAACTATTAGAAACAAAGAAACGTTTCATTTACATTACAAATTATAAAACGTATTTTATTCCTGATATTTTAATCATCATCATGTCAGCCATCTAGTGTCCACTGCTGAACATAGGCCTCCCCCATCGATTTCCACAGCGATCGATCTTGTGCAGCCTGCACCCAACGGCTCCCAGCAACCTTTACCAGATCGTCTTTCCATCTAGTGAGGGGCCGTCCTCTACTGCGGTTTCCGGTGCGTGGCCTCCACTCGAGAACCTTTCTGCCCCAACGGCCTATTATTGCCCCTGATATTTTACATGAACATTATTATTATGGCAATGTTCTGTCCAATCGGCCCCGTTGCGCCCACTGCTGGGTATAGGCCATAGGCCTCTATAAGGCCACTATGCCAATGTTATAATTTAAAATCATACATATTCAGCAATTAGAAAAGATTTATTTTATCTTCTAATGGCTAGTCGCAACCGAACAATCGCGCGGCATCCGTCACACGTCAATCTGACAGTTGACACCAGTCAACGTCATGACCGCATAGCTCCTCTCAATAAGTCTCGGCAGTGAATTATTCCAGCGATACTTATTGAATCAATTAGCTTATGCATTAACAGAATGCTCTTTATGTTTTTTCTGTATGCATTAATATGTATTATGTGAATGTTGAATGTGTTTATGCAGTACCTAGATAAAGAACTTGCTAGTTCATTTGATGAAGATGTTGCGTTTTTTAAACGAATTAGGTATGTTTATTTTTACGAATTCATTGCTTCATTCTTCTGCGAACTTTGATAACTAAACAAGCCCGTAGACCCTGCTACGAAAAAAACCCACGCCACTTCTAGAAAAATTAGACATAAGGAAGTTAGCCTGATCCCCTCATCAACTAGAAAAGAGCTGATGATCTTCAAACGGCTGAACAGATTTTCATGAAACATGGCTAAGCACACTCGGGATAAAATTATCTATGACACAACAAAACTAAACGAATATCGGTTCATCCCTTTGGGAGCTACGATACCACAGACAGATACACAGACAGACACGTTAAACTTATAACACCCCTTTCTTTTTGCGTCGGGGGTTAAACACAAAGCTTTTATGTCGGCAATGTCAGCATCTACGGCGCCAAAAAAACCTTTCGTCAACAAGACACGGGCTGGTTCACACATGTTGAATGTAGATGATTTAGAATTGGCATGTATGAGTCCGTAGTTACGGAGTTACGGGTATACTAACGTGGACCTATCTAAATTGAATAGAATGATAAAGTTACGTTGAGCAAAACGTTTGGAACTGTACCTAACAGTTTACAAACTCAGTTCATCAATTTGATTTGACTTTTATATGGCTCAGACCATTCAAGTCGCTTTCGATTTAGCTGTTCAATGAAAGTCAAACCTTGGTGGAATTGAAATAACTTTAACATTGGCTTTCAAATTGACGAATCAGCTCTGTCATCATCTGACAGACAGCCTTGCGAATATCAAGGGTGACCTGGCGCCACCGAGGTGGTTGATTGGAGCTATTAATCAGAATAACCACGAAACGCACACTCATCGGATTTTAAAAGTTAATTTGTTTGATGAAACGAAATTGTTGTCTTTATGTACAATACAAACTGTCAGTTTTGCAATACGTGTATTTATTAGTATAATGACATGGATGCGTTTATAAGTGCTCGAATTATTGTATTCTTGGCCCACACTTCCCCTCGCGTTCATTTCGTCATTAAAATGTCATCATCAAAATAAATCAATTCAGTATTATTACGAAATCAGAGAATCAGCAAGCTGAAGTGGCAGTGGGCTGGCCATATCTGCCGAAGAACCGATAACCGTTGGGGTAAACGAGTTCTAGAGTGGAGACCGCGACTCGGCAAACGTAGTGTAGGACGCCCTCCGGCCAGGTGGAGTGACGATCTGCGAAAGGCTGCCGGCAGAAGCTGGATGCGTCGAGCTGAGGACAGGGCGCAATGGCGCGCACTAGGGGAGGCCTATGTCCAGCAGTGGACTGCCATAGGCTGATGATGATGATGATGATGATTATTATTATTACGAAATAAAACGGATCAAACCAATGAGTTATAAATCAATTTCGATATTGTCGTAAGCGACAGGATGGTCACGCGTGGCTGAATGGTGCGTCGACCCGGTGTCGTAAGCCTTCAACTTGACAGTGACAGTTGACAGACGGGGGCAATGTCACGCCGCACCTACTGGCCATAGTTCAACGGAATTTGGAGTGGAAAACTTTCTATCATCATTAGATAGCTCAAGGTCGTTGATTTGTTAATGCTCGGTAATAATGATAATTCAGGTGTCGATAGTCATTCCTGAGTAGATCACTATTTCATAAGCTTGATAAAAGCCTTAAGACTTAGGTTGATCAGTCTATCGATATCCTGGTTCTGAGATATTCGTTTGGTACTATGGAATGAATAATCTTACTAAAAGGCTTAAAAGATAGTTATGACGAAGCCTTTTTTATCCCCATCAGAAGCTTTAAACAATTGCAGACAAATTGAATAGCGTTATTTCAAGCGTATTGTTTTTTAATCATTCCATTTCCTTGTCCATCCATTGTCGAAGCCCAATCAACCGGACATTGACCGTTTAAATCGATTAGCTGAGTAAACACGACCTCTCGCGTTCGCTTTGCACACAACAATGACATACGGATCGGATGGGAAGCTTTCATGCATATGACGCACACATGCACTTAATTCGTATTATTTACTCTGGCAACTCAGATGTTAGGTGAGATATCTACGCATTTTGTATCTTTCGCTGTATTTTGACGCAAAAGGCTCTTCATATTTAGCCCAAATAGTCAATTTAGCTCCCGAAGTGTTAAAAATATACGTTTGAGGTATAGTCCGTCCTTCATCATTCCCCTGCCCTTATTCCTACGTAGTGTCGTTACAACATGTCTTCCTCTTCCACTTACTATCACACTACTATCAATTTGGTAATGGAAAATTTCCCTGATAGTTGCAACGAAGCGTATTCCCTACACATTTGGTTTTTCGTCTCTTTGCGTGTGTTGGGTGACCGGTAAACAAGCAACAATACTGTTTCCTCAGTTTATACGGCATATTGAGTGGAAGTGCGTGTTTGTATTGTCTTATCGTGAGAATCGGGCCTCTAACGGGCAAGAGGGTCGACCTCAACGGTTGTTGACCGGCCAAATGGTGTGTTATGCCCGTGGCGATCATGCCTTATGGGCAGATTTCAGCAGTACTTTGCAAAATACCGCATTACCATCTTGGGACCAGTTAGCAAACGGGTGATGGACTTGCAATCCCGTCATGAATGGCATGTGCCGAATTTGTATTTGAACGTGTGTCTTCGAGTAAGTAATCGAGAATTAGTTATTTCTTAGAAAATTCCATGTTTAATTTATCAAAGACGATATTTTTTTATAATCATTGTGATAACGATAAAGGTATAAGGCTGACAAGTACATATTTTCGTGTTATGATAAAATTACATAAATCTCGTACAAACCTACGCTGTATTTTAAACCACAAAGACATCTTGACTTTGACGACCTCTGTGGCGCAGTAGGTGAAAGCCCGCTTGGGACGCAGACGGTTTCGGGTTTGATCCCCGCTGGGGGATATATAAATGTTTGTATGATCTGCAAATATTTATCTCTAGTCTGGTTCTTATGTATAATATGTATGTATTTACAAACAAAAAGTATATAAGTAGTATATCAGTTACTAGTTCCCATAGTACAAGCTTTGCTTAGTTTGGTGCTAGTGATGCTGTGTGAAATGTCCAGCAATAAATATTTTATCTATAGATAGATACTGACGATACGAGCGAAATGTGTGTCTGATTTAAACAGGAGCAAAAAAGTTTGTAGCACTAGTTTAATCCCTCAATGTATTTATAACTCTCGGCTCCCTTCCTCCGAACAGAATACAGAAGAAAAGAAATCACATCCCACTTCTGATTCCGTTAAAAATTACGAAATATCTCCAGAATGCATTCATAAATTCACACATGATCGATTGTATCCGGCCGTATTTATAAAATAATGTCAACACGAGATATTCTAGTAGGCGTTTATGTAAATACTGTTATTAATAAGACAAGAATCACGTTGCGTTTATATCGGATGGCTAAATAAACGATTGCCCTTATGTGAACCTTACTCGATGCAGTTTTCATCAGATATGGTAATAATTGCTTTGTGATTTGTTTAATTTGCGTACAAAGTGGGATTACTGCCGTTCTTTAATTTGTCTATTAAAGTAAGTAAGTTCGTATGAGTCAGTGGCCAACTCTGGTGACGGAGTTTTTAGGCCGCATTAAGGCCTCCGTCATGGCTTAACGATGCACGGAAGCGCTCATATTAAAATGCCACTGGCGGTCACCCATCCACTTACAGACCGTTTCGAACATTGGCAAGTCGTTACAACAATAAATTTGTCTAGGCAATATTAAAATAATGTCTAGTTATATAATAAAACTGTCTTGCATAAATTTTCTCATACCTTACCTACTAAAATGAACCCTTTCCACATAAACTTCTATCTAACCATTATTATTTACATTTAAGCATAAAAAGTGCTAGCGGAAAACTAAATCTCACTCAACGTTGTACTACAAGAGAGTAAAATTAGTTTTTGTTGCGAGTGCTGAGTTTAAAACCCGAACAAGGGTAGGATTCTATTATTCACGAGCGTAACGAGTGATTCTACGTTAGCATCCTGAGTGTAGTGAGGGATTCAAAAGCACAAGCAACAAATTATTTTGCTCTCGTGTGATACATACAACTTTTCACCTTACTAGCGGAAAGATACAAGATGTAAGGAAAACCGATTCCCGCTATTTTTGTTTTTTTTTTTGCCCCGCAAGTGGCTAAAATCCAAAAACCAGACCACCTGGCCTACTAATGCTATTCGATTCTCATTGCTTGCAGCATTCTAAATTCAAATCACTTTTCCACATAGTGTGAGCAAAGTAGAGTTTTGCTCACTGTTTTTACGCAGCAAAAGGGCCCTCTTTGAGCTAGTGAGGTGAAATATAATTTTATTATCATGATTCAAATACAGACATTTAAAGAATTAAGTAGCAGCATTTTATTGTGTTGCATTGCTACTATCCACATTATTCCACATCTCTCCAGATCTAGTCATTCCTTGGTTTTATAGGCAATCGTGTTTTACCGTAACATGGGGTAATTAAACGTGTTGATGGCGACACTGCCATTTATGCGCGGGCGCAGAGTTATGGGGATACACGTGACCCCGTCTCTGTGTGGTCTTGCCGACAGACGGTCTCTAGGAGTATTGATGGAACGAAGAAAACTAATGAAAACTAATTATGTATACTCTCACGAGACTTATTATTCATACTACTCTGACCTAGATGATGTTCAGGGACTTATGATTTCTATCTATCTAATAAGTAAGTAGATGGTTTTTAGCCGCCTACGTCAAGGCTGAAACGCAAAATCTATTTGGATAAGATCAAATGTCTTCTTTAAATGTTGAATTTGAAAAACTGCATAAATACACTTATTTAAATGCATGCTCACTTAAGTTTATTTTTGAATACGAGCTTATATACCGTCTAATGGTATTTTGTTTGCTATGTTTCTCAATTTCTCAAAACAAGTTTAAAATTCTCCATTTGAACGCCACGGAGATAAATTTGTCATTATTTGTTTATGCATTTATAAGTAAACATAAACCCTTTTTAAAAGCATTATTTGCTTAAACTTTGGAAGCTTTCCATTTCGACAAATTCCAGAATTTGTAATTTCAAAGTATTTAAGTACCTAAAAATTGCTTTGAAGTATTTATAAATTATAGCCGTTGTGTAAGCTCTCGTTCTTATAACAAACCCATTAATTCTCTCAGGTCAAAAGTCCACATGAAGCATTCCTCGTCCATTCATAAACGAGCATAAAGACTCCCATTCACACTCATTCATGCTGCCTACGCGTTGACCCGTAGGTAGCTTCTAAAAATACCGCTAAACGACTACAGACCATGCTTAAGCATTTTATCGGGAATTTAAACGACTAATGCGTTTGTATCGTGTCTATGATGTAGAGCAAGTGGAAAGGGAAGGCAACTATGGTATCGAAAAAAGCTTCATTATTTTATAATGATCATAGTTGCGATTTGTGACCGCCAATGAGAATATCAACTGAGCTTTTTCGTGCTACAGAGGACTCGTTATATTGGATTATTACCGTCTGCCCCCACCAACGGCCCCCACGCGGTGGCAGACGGTAACACTTATGGCTATCCACCCCCGCTTTAGTCATGTCAATAAGTCGTTCGTCGTCGTATCCAGAGTTAATTATGGATGAAATCAACTATATGTTCCTCTTCTCGTGCCACTATTTCTTTCGAACCAGTCCGTATCAACTATCAAAAAATAAAAAGCCAAGTGCGAGTCGGAGTCGCGTACAAAAGGTACCGTACCATTATCTATAAAAACGGCAAAAAAATCACGTTTGTTGACAGACAGACAGCGGAGTCTTAGTTATGGTTCCCGTTTTACCCTTTGGGCAAGGAACCCTAAAAACAATCAATGTAATTTTCTTCAAAAAGCTCTATAAGCGGTCACCCATCCATTTCCTTATCCTGTTCGATCTGATAGAGGCTAATAGTCATCCATTAGTCGATTTCACCTTTATCCAGGTCGTTTGCAAGTGGCGATGCTATCGAAGTTATAAGCATCAGAAACAATAAAGCTCGCGGTATCGAATAATCTTAAGATTGTGGAAGCTACAGGGAGGTAGTCAGGGTCAAGATTAAGAGGGTCGATCGTCTTTAGTACTTAATTAAAAAGGGATTTCAGTTATTGCTTGCGAGGGCAGGTTAAATTGTCGATTCCGGCCGGCTAACGGAGGCCTGAAACACTTCGTCACCAGACTTGCTAACTCATCAAGTTTCAAAAACCGAAAAAGAGAGAAACTTAAAAAAAAAAATTGTCACAGTAAATAAAATGTCCTTAGTAATAAACATTTACTGAGCTTTTCTAAATGCTAATGAAATTCTTAGTTGTCCCTTAGTCGTTCGAGGGTGACTAGTATCGATAAGACTGCAACTTTTCGTCGCATTTTTTTTGTTGTAATGCAGTTTTTTTCCATTTTGTTGATATCCTTGGCTCTGACTACCACCCTGTCTCCAACTTCAACAAACTAGAACACCCCAGGTCATGAGAAAAGCTGAACGCGGAAGCTCCATGGAACAATGGTTTCAATGCAATTGCAACCGCGATTTGTATTACAAGCGGATTACAGCCTTAATTATATGTGATTATGGTCCCAATTACGATTTGCAAAATGACCGTGTCAAGGAGAGGATTAGTGTAACACGTAAATGTTGCCAACTTTTATTAATTACCAATGTTTGCGCTATTTTTATAGATTGTATTTTGAGTCGCTTAGTGGAGATGATGCAAAACTAAGTCAAGTTGTATCATCTCTATTAAAAACACTTTGCGTATACAAACATTATTTTAAGATCTTTAAAAGTTTCCATTTTCACTCGAAACTAGATATTTTATGTAAGTAATAGAACATTACCAACATAAATTGCCTTATTTTACAAAAATTGACACAAACAGTTCACATAAGTGAACATTTAGTTTACTTGGCAAAATAGGTTACGTCACAATGCAACTTAGCTGTAATTTGGTTCGTTGTAACACAGCTTACTGTGAGTCAATGAAATGAATTTAGAGTTATTTTGTCTAGACTACGAGTATAAGGGTCCAAAGGTGCCAATTTATTTATGCTCTTTAGTATGACCACCATTGTCGCTATCTAGGGTTGTCAAAAGTGTGACATAATGTCATACCAACATTTTGCGGATTTACTTCTAGGGCTGCCACTTACGCCTAGCTCTGCAAAATTAATGTCATCATCATCTCCCTGACCTTATCCCACGCTAAGTGGGGTCGGCACAACATGTCTTCTTCTTCCACTCACTCCTATCACTCGTCAATTGTGCATCCACTCCACATTCAAATCATCTCTCACACAATCCAACCACTCTGCAAAATTAATGTATGGTGTGTTATTCATAAAAGCTGCCAGAAAAAAACTAAAAGCTCACATTTATTTTCGATCGTTAAGTTTCGCCTTGAGGATGAATAAATAAAATTGCATAGTGAAGACGAAGAAATATGGCTGCCCCTCCTACTATTTCCCTGTAATCGTTAATTTCTATCAACAAATCATAGAATACGACCTCGTCTTATGATGATGAAATATGTTAGGGCCGGACTACACGAACCGAGTTAATGGACAAGACAGCAACATTACACTTGACAGAAAGTTGGGCGTTCGTTGAGCGCTCGGCCAAGCACTCGGTGACATGTTCCCAGCACTTGGCCGAGAATACTGTCTTGCCCATCTACTCGCACGGTACGTGTAGTTCAACCATCATGGGCGTATATCTGACAAAACTCTACGGTTATTAGTAGTTAATACTATATCTTATTTTAGAATCATTTGGATATGTATATAATTATTTTGATAGCTTTTTAATTAACCGTTCGGGTGCTATAAAATAGTTTTATTATGTAGATAATAATGACAAAACGATTTCGAAATTCATTATTTAGATATAAAAAAAAATTTTAGTCCCTATTTAGAGGTTTGTTTTATTTTTCCTGGTCCCAGACCGAATAGTACTTACCTACTTTTGTTATACCACAGATAAAATAATTCAGAAGTTTAGTTAGGTTACACCTACCTATCTACTAAACAGTTAAATAGGACCTAGTTTCTAATTCTTGCATGTATTTTTTTTAAAGAGGATATTTATTCGTTTAATAAACTGAATCGATAATAAATATAAGTATACCGAATTTTCTATGAGATGACGTCATCTATCAAGTCCGTTCAATCTATTTAAAATTATCTATTTTTAAATGAAAAGCCTTAAGATAAGTGGTCAATTCCAACAAGCAATTTGGAAGATGGTGTCTTTCAAATGATTTAAGCATTGTATCTTGCATCTTAACCATTTATTCTAATCATTATGCCACTCCAAGTTTCGGCGTGTGGGTGACTACGAGTGACCGGTGGTCCGACCCACGCATAGCGAGTTTATATACTGTTTTTGATAGAGCTTGTCTACTGGAGAATCAGTTAATGAGGCTTCATTTTAATGTATATTATTGAACGGGTGTTGAACCTAAATAATAATCAAATGTTACTGTGGGCTGATGCGTATCTTGACCCAAGTTGGTAGAAGCTCAATGTATATAAGTGAATAATATAGTAAAATAAAATAAAAATATAGTAAATATAGATATTTGTTCTGTATGTGCAAAAGTATTGATGATACTTGATCTGATCTGATTAAAATGATCTCTCAAGCTGTGTGCACGTGCCTTTAACTAGTCTTCCCATACAATTTATTTACGTCCAAAAATACACACATTTTAGCATATGCTTACATTTTGCAGATCTCAATCCTTCAGGTTTTTAAGATTAAAGTCTAAAAAGTAGTCAAGGGTACGTCAAAATACGACGACGACAATAGGAAATAAAACAGCGTCTTATCGATCGATACCGGAAGCTGGCAATTGCACTTGACCATTTTAATTGAAGGCGCTCCATTTGCATGTCTGAGCACGTGTCTAGTTATAGCCACACTGGACAGATCCAGCCACTGACTAGACACGTCAGGAAAGAAGTCCGCCAGAATTTTGGCAGAACTATGAAGCTATGACAATTTATGAATTTATAATTCGATTGTCGCATTTTGTGCTGTGTTGTATGTATCTAAACTATGCATATTTTGTTTTACGGATCAGCATTGCCATTCAGCATGATAGCCAGTGTTTTGGGCACGCGTCCCTCAGTGACTTGCTCATTGGAAGCAATATATGTGTTTATCACAATAACGTTTTTAAAGTCGGTTATTAATGATACTACAGGCAACACTTGGCTGATGATTGCGATTTACTGTGCCCTGGCCATGAATGACTATTGAGGTATTGCCGGCGACTTTATGGCGCCAATAGATCGATAACAACTGAGTGGTTCATTCATAGATTCTAGTTTAAGTATACCTTATAACAGTGACTGAGCCTGTCTATACCCTGAATAAATACTTCCTAGTATTATCTTTAACTAGCTGGTACCCGCGACTTCGTCAGCAAAATAACATACTTAATAAAAATAGAACTGAAAACTGCTGTTAAAATAAAAATGCAATAATAGCGCCATCTCGACCTCAGCCATAGGACAGCAACGCCATCTAGTAGCCTTCAACTGGAACTTCACTTTAAGTCCCCATACAAAATGTCAACCCTTATTTTTACGCCCTCCATGATTAGTTTTGAAAAAAAAAGTAGCCTATGTCCGTCCCTGGGACATAATCTTTATCCAAGTCATATTTCAGCATAATCTGTTCAGTGGTTTGGGTGTGAAAAGGTTACAAACAGACAGACAGACAGACACATTTTACTACATAACAGATGGTGCCACAGGAAAAATTAGATCGCGCTATCGTTGCGTTTTGGGCAACGTAACATATAAACTCGCTAATCCTCTAATTTTCAGCTTTATAATATTAGTATGGATATATTTATTTAATAATTAAATAAATACACTCGAGCTGCCGCGATACAGGCTTAGCCTAGTGCGGGGTTCGATGAACTAATATTATTTTTATAATAAATTGTAAGTTAACCAACTCTCGTAAATGTATGAGGCCATAGATAGATAGATATAATATAATATAATGCATACTTATGACATTGCCAATTTAAATTTAAGCAAACTTGTATTGTTTCAGGTAATAACCAGTGAACTGTTATCACAAAATCTTCGTTGCGCGTGAGTCTTTGTTCGTTGACCAACAAGATCACACTAATATAGCAAATGCAAACGTTTGTCGGTAAGTGTGTGTATGTTTATTACTCCTTCACGCTATAATTACGAATTATTACCGTCTGCCCCCTAAGTGTTACCGTCTGCCACCCCGTGGGGGCAGTTTGTGGTGACAGACAGTAATAATTCATTTTGGTCCAGGGTATGAAGGTACCCTGGATGATCAAAAAGTGAGTACCTAGACGAGATATTATTTTGTGACACAAAATAAACCTTCTTTATTTATTTCTTTTTTTATGTATTTATTTTATTTAGTTGTATAAGTTTATTCTTTTGTATCTCCTGCCAAGAAATCATCTTGAAAATATAGTAAATCTGAACATTAGTATCAACAGTGGATAATATTTTTTATTCTCTATTGTAAAAGTTGTCCTATTATATTTTATAACATCGCCTACGTATATACCTAGTCGTTATACATATAAATTAAGCCATTCAAACCGTTTACATAGTAACAGTCCAGTTGTCCACATATACTCGTATATGTACATATAATACGTGTATTGTGTACATTTACTTTTTTGCCTAAACAAAGCTGGCCGTGAGTCATTTAGTGAACTTGTGAGTCAGGGTTGCCATGGTGTTTGATTTTTTTTATACTTAAATACTTGGCAAACATTTTTTTTTAAACATACAAAGGTGTTAGTGCAATTTAAGGAAAGTGGTGTGGTGTACTTCTTTATTTTTTAACCGACTTAAAAAAGAGGCGGTTATTTATTTATCTTTCGCGACGACCTCTGTGGCGCAGTGGGCGAAGGCCCGCCTGCGACGCAAAAGGCTGCGGGTTCGATCCCCGCCGCGGGACCAACATTTGTATGATCTACAAATATTTGTCTCGGGTCTGGGTGTTTCTATGTATAATATCAATATGTATGTATTTACAAATAGAAAGTATATAAGTAGTATATCAGTCATCTAGTACCCATAACACAAGCTCTGCTTACTTTGGGGCTAGATGATGCTGTGTGAAAAGTCCAGCGTTATTTATATTATATCTTTTAAACTTCTGAAGAATTTTTCAATATTTAAACAGTAATGGCATTGTAATAGATAATTAACTAATTATTGGGGGTTTAGAGATTATCATCACGTTTTGCTGTACCTGTATGCACCTCAACTATAGATACAAATGCAATGTTTATCTTTAATAGATCACAATTTACAATAAATCACCCTACCAGTTGGTAACTCCCAACTATTACTTGATTAGTGTAGTTGAACCTTAAAGTAGGTAAATTCGTATGAACTACTGACAAATTCGAGTTTATAAATAGTTCACCTAAATGCTCTTTAAATCTTTTTTTTTTTTTTTTGCTGTTTTGACAATTTAACGTGGCAACCCTGAAAGATCGAGCTGCGTAGGCGGTGACAACACGGCAATGTACCTATACTACCTATGATTCAATGCAAAAAAACTGCCGCATTTGGACAATATAATTGGACCATTATCTCATAAATATTCATTTGGAAATGGACTCTATCAAGATTTGACAAAGAAAAATGACAGTCTAGCTTTGACAGATCAATTTGTGAAACGCCTTCGGGATAACACAATTTAATCGTAGAGTTAAGCTGTTGTGATAAATGACAAGGATTTTTTTAAACGCTATTTCATTGGAAATTATTTATCAAGGCTTTGTAGGTACTAACTATTTATATATGTACTTAAATAAAATTGTGAATAACTTTTATTGAATTAATTGGTTTTTCAATTGACTGTTGATTGCATCTGCATCGTCATTTAATAATTGTATAATACGTTATGACAGTAAATATGAAGTTATATGCATTTACATATGCAGTTCATGTAATAATTGCAATAATGGCGAATGTCAAACCCTGACATTCGACTACCATTCGGAAATTGACATTCAAAAGTGAAGAACTGTAATTGAACTTGATCATAGCTCTTGAAGGTGTGAAAACAAGTGGTATTAATTACTTAGCAGGTCAAATTTTGACATAAAAAATACAATAAATCGTCAAGCGACCGAGAAATGACCTCCAACGGTAATTTAATAAGTAGTTTAAACAACTTTATCAAAGTGCCTGCCTACACTTAAAATTCGATCGTGTCAACGCACTATAAGATACCGTAGGTATAGATACATATTTACATTGTACGTAGGTACATGTTAATATGGCCAATCAATCAAATTGACCAATTAAAAACGGATTTGGACTAAAGTTGACGCGTAACTACTATAATAAAATCTCGTCGACAACCCTAAAAGGAGAAACAACTTTGAGCTAATCTGCGGCATCGACCACCACGTCTTCCGCGACAGCAGATTGAATAATTGTCAATAGCCGCTTGACACTAACTCGGCACTACTGGAGCCGCTTGAATGGCGCGCTCCCGGCGGGCGCATTCCTTCCGCCACGTGCCACGGCTCGTCCCAGGATACCTTTCACTCTCCATTAGCCCATGTTTATTCTACGGTTCAACGAACTCTTTTGTTTATTCAACAAATTGTGGCGCAACGGACCGAGAATGCGACGGTTAATGAGCGAGAAAACTGGATGTATGCTTGCGCCGCGCATTGCCATTCACGTGAAGGCCGAGAAAAAAATGCGAGTAAACCCACGTCTATGCGTTTCCGTCGTTCTAAATTTAAAATCAGACGCTCCGGACGCCGGGAATTCAGACCGAAAACCGACCTTACAGCGTCGTGTAAAGATTTTAAAACGCTCGTTAAAAAACCACAGCGGGAGTCATTAAACACGCAATTTGTTTATTTTTAGTTGCATAGTGCATGGCGTGGTGATTCACATGCGCCTGTTGGCTTTGTTAGACTTACTACAGACGGGAGTAAATCTTGAAATTTTGCCAATGGTATTTTCGCGGGCGATTATCGTAAAATTCTACGATGTTCGGCATTGACCGATATTGGGGCAGGTCACGGGCGAGGGAGCACTAGAGAGCATAGAGTCGTTGAGGGTCAAACGCTAAAATAGACGGCCATTCATGCAAAGTCAACGAACCTTCATAGTGTAAGTTTAGCTTTGTTTTAGCGGATCGAGAGGGCGATGCAACTTTGACAGGATAATTATGTTTGGCTTCCGACGATTCGATGTACTAAAAAGTTAAGTAAAATTCGATGTACCTGTACTAGTCAGGCGCTTTGAACTGCAGGGGGATTACCAGTTGGCGACGCTGAATGTACCTACTATACATTATTCTTTGAAGCTGTGTGCTAACGCCTTCTTGATGATACATGCAAGGAAAGCTACAAAGTGCTTGCAACTCTTCTCTTGGAAATTGGAATACTCACAACAGTTTCATTGTCTTGTCATTCATTTCCTACGTTACCTAGCTAGGTTCCACAATACGCTTATCATTGCATCAAATGAGTTAAGTTTGCGCCACGCGCCATCTTGTTTTCGAACGCAGCCAACTTCTTTTGAAGAATGCTAATAGTCTCATGCTGACAGTAGAAATATCTTTTGAAACTGGAAACCAAAACGGTTTAAAAATTGAAATTTATAAAAAAAAATAAAGATATTTCTAGATCCTAAACTCTAGAATATGTCAGATTTAGCTAATAGACCTCCTTTGAATATCGAAATTGGTGTTCTCTATTCGAAATTCGAAAAATTCGAATCAAGAGTCTAGCCAGAAAGTTTCTGTTTTTTTCAAACATCTATTAGTGTTTTTCCTGAGCGAAGATGGAAGGGAGAGGTACAATTCATTTGCTCGCATCTCTCACAGTTGCCGGTTATCCGTAGTAGGTACCTACCAGAGATAAGGATGATGCATTGCCCCTTTGATGTGCAGCAGCGTGCCGTGGGTGTTTGGTCGTCTCACGGATCTAAATCAGTCTGGGATAGTGTCTGTTTGTTCATTCTTTAGTAGTTGAGAAGACTGATAGTCGAATATTTTATATAAATTTTAGTCAGAACCTTTACATGCTGCACGTCTGATAAATTTTATGGAATTCGGTTATGTTTCATGCATAGAAATTCATTAGACTGTAGATATTTAAGTATTCAAATAGGTATTTAGGGTGTCTTCAATGCATTTCTGATATTTAGGTAAATTGCTTTACTTACTACACTAGACTATTTTCTTTATAGTCAGAATTTACACTCTAGATTTCTCTCTAGATTAGACTCTCATTTTCATGTGGACACTAACGCATCTTTAAAAATCTAATAATAATGTTAGTGTAACCTGGCGCCAGACTTCCTTCAAATGTTTGAACAAATATTTGAACTGTGGCACGAGAGTTGGTAGTCAAAGTATCGTGCCACACGTGTTCAAATATGTGTTCAAACATTTGTTCAAACATTTGAAGCTAGGTCTTGTGCCGGGGTAATACACAGCGGTTTTTAAGATGTTAGTACGAAGGCAAGTGCATCGAACCCTGATTCGATTTAATAAGGCTACGTACTCGATGACGTATCAGATGGTCCGTGTAACGCGAGCCTGTAATCTCTACATCTGCCGATAGCAGACTGTCTTATCTACACGTCAGGTTGTTGCTTGTCAACTAGATACGAAGATAGAAATGAGGTTTTTTGTTCCTTATTTGAAAAAAGAATATTCTTTGAAGTTACGCTAGATTTCAAGATTGCGCCATTTTTTAAAATCGGATTCTATTGACCAACTGTATAAAGTTCGATAAATATGCCAACTAACGCCATCTAGTAGAAAATACGGAACTATTTCTTCCTATCAGCAAAGCCTTCATAAATCCTCAAATCAACATCTATCTACTGTCATCGTAGATTTGACCTACTAAAACAGCAATTTACGTTAACCTTGAAGTTTAAATAACCACAGAAATAGAAGGTAACTAGTTTACAATTGCTGGGTAATAAATTATTTATGAGTATAATCAAGATTAATAGATTTCTGAAGTATATAGTTTAACCAACACTACCTATAGACTATTGGCACTACTCTACCACAGACGGAACTTTTTGAAAGGTGTGTGTTTTTACACACACCTATATTGTCAAGGAGAAAATAGCAACTGATACTGAATTAAGTCCTACTAATATCGACGGTTGGACTTGTCTGACTATACCCTTTAAAGGAATGAGTGCGAAAATCACCGCTCTCAAGGCTCATTTAATCAACCTCGATCATGTACAATGTACCAATAAAGCCATCGCCCCAAAATCTCGAACAGAAATGTCCCTTTTCATATTTATTCAGCATCGGCAACAATGTACGCATACAATGGCCGACCTTGCGCTCTTTCCAGTATCGAGACAACTCATCTGATCGATTTCTAGTGCGGGACAATAGAATATTGTTGAATCGATTCGTGTACTTATTCGGTATGGTTCGATTCGATCGGAAATATTTATGGATGAAAATAGTGGTGGAATCGAGTGGTTGTTTTATTTCTGTGAAGAAAAATGGTTTCATTGGTAGTTTTATAGTAAAAAAAATATGATACAATACAATATTTAATTCTTGTTAGTCAGATACGAAAATTTCTTTGCGATCAATTAATTGATAAAATGGGACTAAAATTATTTTTGTCTCTAAGGAATTCTTTATCTAAGATAAAAGTGCGTGTTAGGTCGGATCTACGTAAGCCAACTATCCAGCCCGCCGGAATTCAGGAAAAACATACAAAAAGAAAATAATACTTTAGAAAAATCAGAAGCACAGAGTTTGAGAACAGACAAAAAAACAATGAAACTGCAAAAGTCAGAAGAACTTACGAAAAAACTTTTGCGATATTCAGAAGCTTCATTGGTAGCAGAGACTATGTAGAATCGTAGAGCATAATACTTTATTTACCCTATCTCTAGCTATCAGAATATCGGTAGAAAGTGGCCCGCATACAGCACACCGTGAGGTCAGCAGAATCAGATCACCCTTGGAAGGTTAGGCGAAAGTACTAGCACGACTGTGCATCTTTGTTTGGAAACGACAGACGGTCAAGTTCGCGTCAAGCATACTGTCAGTCCAATAAAATCTGGCTGATTCCTATTTGTTGTCAAGTAGTAACTTGACAACAAAAAGTAATCAGCCAATAGTCACGGTATTGGTAATATACGGTATATTGGTCGCGAAGGAACAGGAGTAGAATCACCTAGTTTTAAGACGTTTCAAAGTGATCCCAGCGGTCCTACTGAATAAATGCTTTTTGACTTTGACTTTGAGTCAGGAAAAGATTTTTATGCAGAGTTTGTTGGATAATCCACAAAAAAAAGCTTGAAATTGTTATGGTATTATAAATCTTCCTAGAGTCGATATCAACAAATGACATCACAATGACGTTTACTTTGACAGTTGCACTGTCACATAAAACCTGATTATTTCATCTAAAAGGCTATTTATTACGCATTACAATATAAGTCGCAAGATTGTATCACTAATCGGCTAAATCGCTAGGTCATTATCATAATCATAATAATTGCAATCTAATCCAATCATTGATTATAACCTTCATGCCATCAGTCGTATCAGGCAAGTTTGATCGTTCACAATTGCCTTGTTCATCTTTACTTGCGCTAAATGTGGGAACACCGTATTAAGAGTGCTATTGTTTCACCAAACTTTGACATGTAGGCCATACTAACTGCTGATTCATCCGCTTTTTTACTAGGTGTATAAAACATTTCACATTTTTAACGAATCCCTTGTAGGGACTTGACGAGATGCATTTTGTTTGATGGGCATAGCGCTAGGCTATGGTATTGCCATTTAGATTTCATAGAAGGAATCACTGAAAAGAAAGTAGGTAGATCCCAATCTCAAACTATGTTTGTTGCCGTGCTTCATAACGTAACTATACCACTTACTGGATGCGTAAACTGAAAAAATTATGGTCTAAATTCACTGCTAATTTTTTTCTGATTCTTATTCTTATTATTTTCGGGAGTGATCTTATACACCCCTGTGATACACCCAGTATACTCGTAGTAGCTTTCCTATGGTTAATAGTGACTATTGATGGTTCTGTGGTCTGAAGTAAACCTGTTTATAATAATGTTGACAATGGTGTTGAAGTTCAATGTTAATTTAATTAGCGTTCACTTGTTTTTTAATTGCCGCTATTTCTTCCGCGTCGGCATCGGTTTGTAGGTTAAGAAGTTGAAGGTGCTCTGTCTCTTTCTCTAGTTTGCATGTGTCTCCTTTTTGCTCATCACTTATGATAACTTTCATCTCTCATATTCCTTAATTTACTTAGTAGTTTTTGATAGATCGTTCTTACGGGTCTCTAAGCGAATGGGTAACCGCTAGTGGCATTATCAACTGAGCGTTTGCGTGCTTCGGAGTGCACGTTAAACTTCCGTCCCTGTCTATAATGTCGTTAAGCCATGACGGAGGCCTTAAGGCGGCCTATAAAGGCTCCGTCACCAGAGATGGCCACAAACTTATACGAACTTATAATATAGTACTTAACGTATTGGTGATTATGACTTCCATGAACATCTCTGGTTGATAATTATGATTTGCATCCATCAGGAAGTATTACTCGCACTTGACACGATTACAACAGGTTCTATTAAACTTGAACTCCCGTAACTACGTCGGTGGATCAAAGCTGCGCGTGGGACGCATTGTGCACGCTTCCGACTGCGCCCGCGCATGCACTTTTTGCGATCCAATGCCGTCTTTGTTGTTATGCGGCAATGTTTATTTATTCAAATTAGATGAAGAATAACGTAAAAAGTATCTAAGTAGTATCTTAGTTAGTATCTTACTTCGGTTGACGTAAACGAAAGAAGCCGTGTCAAAGTAAAAAGCATTTATTTGATAGGATCTCTGGGATCACTTAGTCATAAAAAAAACTAGATGATTCTTTCTGCTCTTGTTCCTTTGCGACCAAAACCCGAAACCCGTGCTTGTTGCCCTGGGCAACATATACGGTTTGGGGCCTAGCTTTCTTTTAAGTGATCCATCCACATCTAAAAATGTCAAGCGTGACGTAAATGCCGATGTCGGGTTGTGGTACAAGTCTCATTGTATCAGTCACTCTTCGTCCAGCTGTTGAATGAATGTATTACGTCTCATTTCATTCAATGATATTAATTACCATTTTCTTGGTATTGCGATAATCCTCTTATCATCCCATTGTCCTTCATGAGTAATGCTGATAGCAGTTTCCGAGGCTCTTTGATTATGATTCAATGTCTGGCTCAACTGTTGGATTGGAATAAATTCAATATGAAATGTTTGTTTCATTTGATACAGAAATTTTACAAAGAAGCCGAATTATTATCATTTCATATTTATGTGGATAAATCCTCAGTCTCCATATTAAAACGTGGCTTGCATGTAGCGCGTCAGCTGCGCGTGCGCGGCAGGTGTTCGCGTCTGTTGCACCCCCACTCCCCTCCCACTAGGGCTGTTGAAGGAATTCAAAATTATTTATTGACGCAAAAAAGGTATTAAGTTTCACATTGTGTATTTGTGATAAAAAAATCATTTTGTGAAATATGGGTAAGAAAGGGCTGTTCCTGGAATCCTTGCAGCGATGCCAAGTAGACTATCGTTATATCGAAGTGTTGAGATGTCTGTACGAAGCCGCCACGATGAGTGTTCGAGTACAGGACCAGCAGTCTAAGCCCATCCAACTGCGCAGAGGAGTGAGACAGGGAGATGTCATATCTCCGAAACTGTTCACAAGCGCGCTGGAGGATATGTTTAAGACTCTGAACTGGAAAGATATGGGCATAAACATAAACGGCGAGCACATCTCACACTTACGATTCGCAGATGACATGTCTTACTGGCGGAGTCGCTCGAGGAGCTACAACGGATGCTGGACGGCCTAGCATCAGCCTCGCGAGCGATAGGTCTCGGCAAGGAGGCCACGAGGAGGATTCAGCTGGGCTGGGCAGCATTCGGAAAACTACGTCGAGTTTTCTCGTCACCCATACCACAGTGTTTGAAAACGAAAGTTTTCAATCAGTGCGTCCTACCTGTCATGACATACGGAGCCGAAACGTGGACACTCACAGTACGGCTAGTCCACCAGTTTAAAGTCGCTCAGCGAGCTATGGAACGCTATGCTCGGAGTTTCTCTGAAGGATAGAATCCGCAACGACACTATCCGACATAGAACCAAAGTTGTCGACATAGCTCAGATAATCAGCAAACTGAAGTGGCAGTGGGCTGGCCATATCTGCCGAAGAACCGATAACCGTTGGGTAAACGAGTTCTTGAGTGGAGACCGCGACTCGGCAAACGTAGTGTAGGACGCCCCCCGGCCAGGTGGAGTGACGATCTGCGAAAGGCTGCCGGCAGAAACTGGATGCGTCGAACTGAGGACAGGGCGCAATGGCGCGCACTAGGGGAGGCCTATGTCCAGCAGTGGACTGCCATAGGCTGATGATGATGATGATGGGTAAGAAAGGTTGGTGACTAGATGACGAAAGTGGTTTAGATGACGTGACGGCTAAGGAAAATAGAAGATGAAAATGAGTTGGCGCACCCACATAGATACTAATGTGTGACAAAGTTATGAAGAAAATAATTTGTGTACCTGGTGTGTCTTCCTGCCCTTTTTGTGCAATTGTAGGTCCTAAAAGGATGAATCGTTTGATTTAGTTTTTTTGTTTCAAAGGTGATTTGATCCAGATCCAATTCACGAGTGAATGTCACTGTTCGTCGACTTTCACAAAACAAGCGATTTGTAAATGTTATGTATTTAAAGGAATTTAGTAATAAAACACGGAGATTCGATAGTCGCGTATAATGGCGTGCCAACAACTGTCAAAAACAGCCTACCCACAATATAAAACTATAATCACATATACTACACGATTAGACCTTTAATTTAGTTTAGCTCCAACCCTGATTAACCAGGGGTATTTTAATGAATATAATCCGCATGTTACCGGACGGACATGCCCGCGGATCGTAAAATTACCATTTTGTGCCCCGGATCGTGTTGCGCACGCGTTGGCCTAACTAATGTGGATGTACCGTCGTTACTTACCAACTACATTGCATTAGCTTCGGCACACCCCGGACCGGACACTAAACTTATATAACTGGTATAAACCTACTGACCTAACGTTCACACCAAGCTTACACGGTATTCTCGATGAATTGAATACTTACTTACTCTTTTTTTTTTTTTTGTAAGCACCCTTTTTGGGAATAGTTTTGCACTGATCTTGCAGACAAATTGTCAATATAGTTTGCTTGTATAAAAAGGTACATCTAAAATTAGTTTTTAAAGATATTAAAATTAATTGCACCCATGCGGGACTTGAACCCACGACTTTTACCAATCTGAAGTTCTTTCGAAAACATACTCAAAGTTGTAACTCAAGCGTTGATTTTTGACAGTTAACCTGAGTGAGACGCGATCCACGCTCAAAAATTGGTTATGAATACGGGCCGTCGGCGTCATACATTTAAACAGCTTCATCAGCCGCTCAAGTCTCAATAAATCGCATCGTAAAGATGTTATCCTCTATAGATGCTAATATCTCGGTTCTATACAAGTCTCTTTGTAAGACTCGTTAATTGTTTAATCGCTCGTATTTACATAATTGCAGTTTTCTGAATGACTAAGCGGCGATTTAAGAAGATATTTATTATGGAAATAAAATTAGTCTTACTATCTTCAGCTCGCAGATTCACTCGCCTGGTAGCACGATCTACCTGCATCTATTCCATTTTTCACCTAAATTGGTCTTAGATTGGAAAGTGTGAAAGTAAACAATTTTTTTTATTCATAACTAGCTGTCCGCCCCGGCTTCGCACGGGTTTATTATAGGTATTTAACAAAAATTTAATAACAACATGGCGGTCCCGGAGCGGGATGTATGATCCTTTAAAGTTAAGAGGTTAATATGTAGGTAGGTAAGATCTAAGGTAGGTAGGGGAGTATTGGGCAGTAAGGCAGGTTTGGACACCACCGGCAAATCCCCGTGTTATGCCGGCCATACACCATCATGCCAATCCACCCCCATACATGGTCAATTCTAACTGATCAAATTCCGATTTGACGATAGGCATGATGGTTTATGGCCGACATGACACGGGGGTGTCCAAACCTCTCTACTGCCCAATGCTCCCCTACCTCCCATATATATTTCATTGATATATTACCACTCCCTTCCATTCATTCCATAGTTCCCAGACACTTTACACTATCATGGTTTTCAACATTTTTAACACAGTTAACGGGATATTTACCATGATTTAATGTTTTTTGAGTTTCCCGATATTTCGGCGCAGTTGCATACGCCATGATCAATAGTATCTATGGTATTAATCATGGTTAATATCCCGTTACCTGTGTTAAAAATCCCAGACCAGACACTTGTCCTACCGTACTAACTGATATTTATTCTGTGGTCGCGATGTATCTTACATTTTTAAACTCATGATAACTTTTGAATAAAATGTCCGATTTCAATCATTCAAAAAGTAATCGACGGGTACTGAAACAGCCTTTACTACGAAGGAATTTATTTGGATAAGAATAAATACCAAAATAAGAATAACGTGGTCTGCTTTTGGTCGTCATTTTTATTCACTTTTTAAATTATAAAAGTTGTTATTCTGACACAACCACAATAGTTGGACATATGCTATCGCTGACTTTTTTGTAGATATTGATACGTTCTTTAATATTGTAGAACATTTTTTTGTTCTATCATCAATAGTTTTCGCAGCGCACGCGATATGAAGAATTTTATGTTCAAAATTTTTACACCTTTGGTTACATTATTGCAATTTTCATAAGGATCTCTAATTTTTTGAAAATAATTTATAGCCTATGTTCATCAGAGATAATGAAGGATTCTAATGGTGAAAGAATTTTTCAAATCGGTCCAGTAGTTTCGGAGCCTATTCAATTCAAACAAACAAACAAACAAACAAACAAACAAATGTTTCCTCTTTATAATATTTGTGTAGATGTGTAGATAAGTACCTAGTCATTAGTAGGAAGTAGGATAAAAAATTTTAGCTCTATTTATAGAATAGGTAGGTTCCTATGTTTAAGAAATTATGCTTCTAATAGAGATAGAGAATTCTACTTTTTTAGTGTGACTCTTGTGTGTGTAAAACTATGTAGGTAAAGTTCTTCCAACGGATCTAGGCATTCGTGAAGTTAGCCGTTTGTCTGCGCAAAACACTATTTTGTATGAAAAAGCGGTCACTGTGCAGACAAACGGCTAACTTAACGAATGCCTAGATTCGTTAAAGATAAAGATAAAGATAAAGATTATTTATTTGCATAAACATGTGTAGGTAAAAAAGATGATTACATAGGAAGGTCTTGGAAGCAACATCGTTGGCTTGTTGGGCGAACTGTAGTTGAAACTACTTGTATATTTATCTGAAATCAGAGGAGATTGTTTAAAGTAACCTTGGTAACTTACACAATTTTACGAAGACCAGGATTACCAAGATACGCCCTACCTAAGATAAGATAATATGTTTACGCTCCATTCTTTACAAGCGTTGCGTAAAAGAACAATTCTTTACTTACTGTTTGGCAATACACTTGTATAATGTTTGCTTGTGATAAGATGAACAAGATAGATAAAATGTTCTAAAGAATTCGATGGCATTTAATACGGAATATCAGAGTTTTTAATGTTCAAAGTAATTCAGAAAACTCACATATTAACCTAACCTAAACCCTATTTATAAGTTTGCTAAGAAAATGGAATATAAAAATTGTCTGTACTTATCCAAATAAATTAGATACACATGAGAAACCTCAGAACTGGCGTAAAAAATAATGACGTTACTCAACCTATTTATTGGCACACATAAAAAAGTTGTAGGATAAATACACAGACACACACGAGGGTAAATCGCCTGCTATTCCTAATAATCCCCATTCATAAAAGCGATTTATTCTAAACAGACCCTCGCCTGGTCTACCGGTTGATTTGACTCACCGTTTGATTTGACTCCTAAAATGACCCGTGAAATTCAATCCTAATGGGTTTAAAAGCGCATAATTTGATTCATTGTTCCTCAAACAATGTCAAATCAGACCCCTACGTGGGGTGATGTGAATAGGGCATAATATCTAACATCCTTCTAACTTTGATTATACGGCCCTAAGTCTTATTAAGGTCTAGAGCCATTTTGGCCTAGTGGAGTGGTAGGTACCCGGCTGTGGGTTCACGTACGGAATGCTTATTTCTGCAAAATGTAAGCATGTGCCAAATATGTATTTTGACGTGTCTCTCTTGGACAACTTGAAAATTAATATCTTGAATTTTGTAAATCTGAGAAGCTCCTATGCTGTACTCACTCTTTTTTGCACTGGGTCTTAAAATCGCTCAACTTGCTACTTTTTTGGTCGTTCTCTACAAATCTTAGCTTGCTTGATATTTGATAATCATAACAGCGTGTATCTTCGCGAATACCACAGTATTGACCCCGTCGTTTGCATATGAACATCGCAATATGCTCGATAAATCGATGTGAGGGTCTCGCTCGACAACAGCCGTAAAACTTAACGACTTCCGTCCGCGACCTAGGGTCGTCGACTCCTGGCATTTGCTCGCGTTTCCTCGCCAAGAACCCAAAGTCCTTACTCAATCTTTGAGACTTTTGCCCAGAAAAAGGTCCATACCATTCAACAATCATGGTGGACATTTGATGGCACATTTTAACCCGCGTCTCCTTGCCAAGAACCCGCTCAGTCATACTCTATTTCTTACTCTTTCAAGAATTTTGTAGTCATGGTAGATATTAGTGGCACAATTTAACCATTACCATAAATTGTAACCCATGTTTGCAGGTTTGTAAGTAAATAAGGCGCAAGTGCCGGCGTTATACAAAAAAGGAGATACCTACTTCTAGACTACGATGTAGGTAAAATCTAGACGGATTTGGTTGTGCTATGCGTCACAGAGTGTATTAATAGATGCTACAATCTGTGGCGGCCTTGCGATTGATTAATTGCAATAGAAAATCAGATACACATGATAGTTTATGCAAGAGTGGAAGTGCTACAGAGCGGGCTATCAAACGGAGAATAGCATGGCAATTATCACTTCGTCCATCGTTTTCAGAACTTCTAAAAGTGCGTCTCTCCATTGTTTAAACATCACTTCGGATGAACTGTGAATCGCCATGCTCAGCCGAAGTACCCACATCATAACGCTATGTGCCAATCCTCTCGCTCTATCTATCTCTGGCCATGGTAGCTGAGGATGTAGAGAAAGAAATACAGGAGGCAGAAGATTGAGTTGAAAATCTTGGAATAACCTCGAATTTAGAACTTAAGTTCCTTCTCTTATGGTGAGAGTACCGATGAATAGTCTCTCTTCAGGTTCAAATAACGGGTTCAGGGTTTCAAATAACGGGGAAGCAATTCGTATTTTGGTTGAAGAGTAGCGTCTTCAGAAAGATTGTTGGAACGCAACACATAGGTAGAGCGATACGTTTAATTTTAGTCAAAAAGTTTTTACCAAAGGCTTTTTATTTTTAGATTAATAAATAACATATGATGGATGGATAGTCTTGAGATCGATCGATAGCGATCGCATCACGATCTATCGTCGATGTGCAAGCGACTATGAATAATTACCCATGGAGCAACACGCATTTCACTGCCAAGGACAGCGTACTATCAATACATCACTTGTGTTGTAACCAACTTCTTCACAGAAGCTTTAAAACCGATAAAAAATTCCAGAATGAGATTAACTCAGGCCTCGGTTTAAATAAATGATCATAATAATGAATATTTCTTGAACGAGAAAGGAGAAAGAGTAGATTTACAAACAGTTGACGAGTGATAGGAGCGAGTGGAGGAAGCGATGTGCCGACCCGTAGCTTAGTGGGTCGGACAGGGGAATGATGATGATTTTTTGGTAAACGAAATAAGATCACGACAGTATTACCATGGCGCGGTAATTAGTTTATCTCAGAGAGCTAATATTTATTTATTTATTTTAACTTTAAAGATGTCTGATGGGGTTGTTTTGTGTGTCATGTCTAGTTAAGACCCTAGCTCTAAACCATGATAATCTTTGTTTTACGATGAAGCCATTCATCAATATCACGAGCAGAACGTTACAGACAGACTTGTCTTCAAATCATACAGATATATCTGTCTCCGGTTTGTTCATTTTGAAATATTAACTTTACATTGAACTCCACGCACATTCATAAAGATGAAATAAGTATTTGTTCAAATTGCACAATTAGGTACTTGCTGGGAGTCCCTGTCGCGATGTTTTTGTATCAGTTATTCAATGAAAGCGACGGATGTTCTGATTATCAGACCTGAATTGGCTATTATTCTAAATAAAAACCTCAAAGGCCGGCAACGCATCTGCGGTGCTTCTTGATGCTGCAGTTGTCTGTGGGCGGTGGTAATCACTTACCATCAGGTGTGCCTCAGGCTCGTTTGCCCCCTCTTCCATAAAAAAATAATACTTAAACTTAACCTTTACATCTTTAGTAGATGATTTATACAGCGTCAGGAGGTAACCTATGCCTACACTTAACGGGACGCTGCAGTGCCTGGGACATTGTTTGAGATGGAATAGGCTTGCCCAGCACCTAAACCATCCTCTCAGCTTAATCAGCCTGACCTACAGGAAAGACAACGTCAATACGTGTGGAGCTGACTAAGCTGCGGGTTTCCTCACAAGAAAGTTAAGAGCTCGTGTTAAAGCGCATATAAATTTTACGATTACGAAACGAAAAATACATTGTTGCACGGCCGGTATTCGAACCCAACCTTCGGATTGAAAGTCGAGGTTCAACCTCATTCGACCAACACGGCTCTAATTCTAAATCTATACTGACAAATAATTCACATTTTTAGTAACAATTGTCATTTTTTCCCTGTCTTGCGTTCTTTTAATTCTCGATTAATATTTATGTAAAGATTTGATTATTCCTCTTTGATAGCCTCAGCATACCATTTTGCTCTAGGTAGGTATGTCATGTGCCTGTCGCATGACTTAGGTGGCTCGGTTATTTTATCTTAAGTTTCGAGAAGGTAGATAACCGTTATCAACTTACCAGACTTGAGTTTTTCCTCTAAGTGGAACTGACTACGCAATGTTGTCTTTGAGAAAATCCCCGCATCATTTTTTTAAGTAAACATTTTGTTACTAGTGTACGAATAAGGAGCCCACCACCATGGATGGGTAACCGCTAGTTGCATTATGAACCGAGCTTCCGTGCCATGATGAAATCCTTAAGGCGGTCTAAAAAATCCATCACCACAGTTGGCAACTCTAACGCATACGAACTTACGTAGCCCAACATCAAAGACCCTTTTGTTTTTGCGTTGTAGAGTGTATGAGATTCCGCTAGTGATATTAAAATGTGAGGTGCCCAATTCTGTTGATTTTGGAGTACCTTAAAAGTCCACGAAATACACGGAAGCGCTTAATTAAAGCAGGTGATAATCCAGACAATCCTGTCTGAAAGCTGCCGATTTCAAAAGAAACTATTTTCGACATCTGTGAGGCAGGTGCTAAGTTTTTCGCCGAATTTCGGCAGAGATGCTTGCGTACAAAGTTGTTCGGTCAGGCGCACACATTGGTATGTTAGCCATAATCGTTGAGTAAGAATCTTCAATCCCAGGGTTTGTTTTTTCTGCCAGATGCGAGGAATATAAGAGGTACGAATAAATAAACCTGTAATAACACTTAATTCATCTAACCTCGCTCAACAAAGTTTTGTTTTTGGTGATTTTTTTAAACATCCAGTCTGATGAAAATGATGATGATGGGAATTAATATTTTTGTGCTGGCTTTTAAAGTGTGGCTACCGGTTGTGTCTTGACACCAACTTGAAATTATAATGAAAGAAAATCATAAATACTTTTTGGAGATGTATTTGGCTAGAATTCTAGTTTTTTTTTTTGCAAACTCCTTTGCACGACTAATATCCAATTATGAATATCATTAATTAGTTCCCTCAACCTCGTTTTGCTCGTCGAGGGAACGTTTATTTTAACCTATTTTCAAGACTACTACATAAAGTTAAGGATTTGGTCACGCACGGCACGCCCCTTCTTTCCGAATTGGGGTACGGGGTCGGTTATTGATTCAATAAAAAAAACTTGGAAAATGGACCGATAAAAAGCATATGTGGTGGGGTTGGATTAGATTAGATTTAAGTGGACACAGATTGAAACAAAAAGGACTTAAATCAAGACTTAAACCTCCAAGGTACGGTAGACAACTTCATCGTGTTATTTTGTTGGCATAGTATTGGGTTAACTGTTGACTTGACTCTATAGGAATAACTGAAAAGCTCGAAATGTATGCTACACATGACGTGGTCCTTTTATCCAGATTCTTCGGATACAAAAACATAAACATAAAAAAAAAATACAAAATAGTTTATTTACTGTTTTTCTACCATACCAAAATTACTACATTTAGAAATGTATGTGTGAATGAATGCAGGAGTTGTCGAACGTGGGAGACGGGAAAAGGGAAGGGGCAATTAGAGAAATGAAACAGTCCATAAAAGATTTACTATTAGGATTGGATAACGAGAAGGTTTTCTATTTCATACTAAAAAAATAAAAGACACTTTCGGAAAGAGTGAGCAAGACAGGTCACATTGTTTGCATTGATGAATCGAAACATGGTCTAAAGCTGATATTTTTTAAACTCACTTTGCCATTCCGCTAAGTAGAATTACGTATTCAAATTTACGATGGCAGATGGTTCGATCGAAGTATACGGCAGGTTGGTTGCAACAGGCAGGTAAAACCCCGCCCTACGCGAGGTCACGCAGGGCGGGGTTGTCCCGCCCGGCGCCACGTGTGCCCCGACCTACTGGCCGAGCATTGGCATTGACCTAGCCACGTGGTTCCATTACGTAATATTGTAGAGCTTGGACTATTCTTAACAGCCATCTAGCTTGCTTAGTCGTTCTTGATAGCTCTATGCGACAAAAGTGGATGAGTGATCGCAAGTGGCATTATCAGCGCTTCCGTGCTTCGGAGGGCAAGTTTTTGTCGGTCTCGGCTAAAAACATCGTCACCAGAGTTAGCCACTAAAGATTTTTTTTCATGTTTAGCATCTGCGCTATGCCAAGAACTTGGTCAGAGTAGCCTCATACTGGTGTTAGGTAATTTGATCTAACGTCGAAACATGAAACGACAGAAGAAGAAGAAATGTTTTCTTTTAGTTTTTCGATCAATATTTCAATGCATACATACATACGCCACGATCACTAAAAGCTATGGTTATTTTTGTATGCTTTCCCAGTTTAGATGGTACGTGAGCGAATATTTCTCCAAAAGCATCTGAAATTTATATCTCTGTCTATTGAGTATTTAACCACACATCACGATATTTTTTCGACTATTGTAATACTATTTTCCCTAGCCTGATAGGGGTAGATAGGGGAAAGGGTAGGTCATACAAAAATAAAGAATATTTCACAAAAACGAACCTAACTTTATTATATACATTAAGTACACCAGAACATTATGTTATATAAGAACCTCCACGCTAACAAACAATAAGACAACAAGAAACAATAGAGAGATTATAATAAAATAAATACCTAATGATGTGATGTCGACAAAATATAACTTCTTTTAGACCTACTCTTACATAGATAAAGGTAATTTATAGGGTTGGTGATCTGCCTTGACCTTTGCCGAGGTAGCAATAGATACAGATGAAAACTTGTCCGAACACTTTTCACACTCCGGGACGGGATATGGTTAAAACGTCACGGTGGAATTCCTTGGATAGAGTCAATTTTGGTTAGTAGGAAAATCTTCGCACGCACCCTAGGTTAAATGCTTTTCCCATACATATAACTCACAGTACTCTCAAATTCACAAGGGTAGAAGCTTGTGCTTTGAAGGTTACGGCGACGGAATCGCTCCCAAGGCTTGACGGAAGATGCGGCAAGCGGAAGTAGGGCTGACTGCAGCTTAGTAGGCAAGCATCAAGACGACAAAGCAGCAGGGCGGGGCTGATGGCCCGCGCGGAGTCTTTGAACACGTGCCACGTGTTCAGCTGGTAGGCAGGAAAAGACAAAAAACCTCTTTCTCTGGAAAAAACCAATGCCTCGGTAAGCGAATGCGTCCGCAAGCGAGTCCATGCGAACAGAGGAAGGAAAAACAACATGCCTGAGGTTCGTTCGCACGGCGAGAGAAAAGTTTGAACAATAGGAGTAGATGACAATGATCTTACCAGAGGTCGTATAAAATTCACTTATGAAATCCGGTTGTAGGCCACGCCACGGTAGGTACAACTCGGCGACAAACTCAAAGCTCCAATTAATATATTTAATAATTTAGTTAGCAGACGAATCGATTCGCCAACACAATCAAATCAAACCTCAGCAAAATGGCGTCAGTCAAGCTTCAACCTCAATCCAATCTTTCATAGACTTGCCTATCAGACTGACATTGACAATTGCACAGATAGCAAATATGACATGACTGAACCATTTCCCTAATAATACAGTGTTGCCAGACTTAAAAATTTATTATATTATAACCTATCTCGCTGCCGCCAAGGTTTGAATCTGGCAGAGGACAGGACAAATCAAAAATGGACCGATGCACAATACCATTGTTAAAATCGGACGTTACAGCACTCCCTTTCCCCGGTAAGAATTCACGCAGGGAATTCTTTGGACGACCCCGTCCTAACCTACTCCCGTAAAACTGTAAAGAGATAAATATCAACAACCTAAAACAACCTTCGATAACTATTTTGACTCTAAAACTTTCATAACAATTGTTCGGGCTACTGTAAAACATATGCTGACCACAATATAGACGCACTCGTCGGTAGCATGCTACCGCTAGAGGGCTCTAAGTTAGTCCTCAGATCGACTGTAGATTATTCAATCGAATATTCTACGCCAGAGAATCGCAAACAAACCAGCAAAACATCATATAGCTCAGAATAATCTCCCGAAAAATTGGGTAAAATTTATGAGGCGGCTACCAAATTTGGGAACACGTAGGCTAATGGCAAATACAACATTCCACCAGCATAGACAATAAAACCTTTTTTAATTAAATAAAAGATGTTCAGATACAAAAAAAAATCGTAACAACTAAATTAATTTTTAGCTTAATTGAGATAAATTCAATTAAGATTTGAGTAAAAATATAAGACAAGATAGACTCACATCCAGGGTATAGGTATAATTTAAGATTGATGAAAAATAAACACAAAAAAAAAACTTAACCCTACCAGCGCCCGGAGGCATATTTAACCCTAAAATGCAAATATACCTAAACGCCTATGAGGCGATATAACGTAATACACCTAACATGCAAAAGTTAGCCTAAGTAAAAAAGTGAATACTCGAGGATGGGAAACGAGTGAATGAAAGCCTTCTCCTGCCTTCTACAGGACACCAGCGATTGTAAGGGTGGATGAACTATTCTAAACCCGGATCACCACGGGGAAGCTACCATTTCTACCCTACATTAAAACCAAAAGATCCATGAACCATCATATTAGTAGCGACAGGGTCGTTGCGAGCTATCTGTCGTCGCGGCATGGGCAGTGGGTCAACTAAATCACTGACACACTGGAAGGGGCGGCGAAAGATTTTATGTTTCGCTTCAGAAGAACCCGGAGCTACTTGTGGGCGGCGGCGCCTACACGCAATGCCCGTGGAACAAGACCTAACAAAGTTCACGGTATCTTGGTACATACCGGGCCAAAAATACCTCAACTTTAAGCGTTTATATGTTTTAGCTACACCGAGGTGAGCGGAGGTAGGTTCAGAATGACTTTCTATGATCACCTTTCGCCTACATTCCAACGGTACAACTTCCTTCCACTGGAAATCTCCCTTGAGTTTGTTACTACTCTTTGTAAAACGATAAAGCCTACCATCTTTTAACTGAAAATTCGGGCACGCTTTCGGGTTACCCGTACAACGATTAAGAATATTTTTATACCATGAATCGGCACCACCTGCCGTATCCATAGAAGCTACGGGCGCAGACCTGGACAAAGCGTCCGGGACTACCGACTTAGGAGGAGATAGCCTACTTTTGGAAATATCTACCCCTTGCTGAATTTCACTAACCGCCAACTGCTTCTGCGGTCCCTTTACAGTTTTAAAATTATGAACGCAATTATCTATGGACACAATCGTATCCACGCGTTCCTCACCTGAAAAATGTTTGTTTTCAGCTAGCAATGCAAGAATGTCAGGTGCAATATTGAACTCTTTCCAGAAGTTTATCCCGAAAATAAGCTCAGTCGCGACTCCTGGAACGATATAGAACTTGACAATGGAAGTCTTCTTTGCAACTGTGACTGGCAGAGACACATAACCTACCACAGGAGATAAAGAATCGTTCGCAGTCCTAATATGGTGTAAGTCGGTCGACTTGTGCACTGAAACTAGATTAGCGAAATGCCTGATCGCATCACTACCTATGATCGAAATCTCAGACCCCGAATCTAACAAACCTCTGAATTTCAGGTCATACACTGAAATTGTTAAAAATGGACGTTTATCCACCCCCTGGCTTTCCTCTTGAGCCGGCGGCGCGGACGCAGAACAAGATTTTGGATTTCCTGCAAAGAAACCCTTGATAAACCTCAACCAAGATTGCCAATCGTCTTCATCACGACTGGGTCTAACGGATGCCACCACAACATCAGAACGCTGTTTCCCACTACTGCGCTCTTTCGCAACATCATATTTAAGAGTTTTGCAAGAAGCGCACTTTGGACAATTCTTCAAAGTTACCCCTTTATCCCCACAACGGTAGCAAATCAAGGTGAATGGAGCCCTACAACGGCTGAGACTGTGACCATTTACTCTACAACGGACACAGAAATCATCATTACCACCCGGTTTAACGGAGGCTACCCGTGGACCGGAGCGGTTGGAGGAAGCGTTTTTATAGCAGAGGTCAGGAGCAACGCAAGCATTGGTGGACTTCTGAGGCTCAGAAAACAAATCAGACCGCTGCTTGGCACTTTCCAGCAGCCTACACTTCTTCTTCAAGTCAGACCAAGATTCTGCTGGATTCAGTGCTAATTGTGTTGTGTAAAACGGCCTAATGTTATAAAGAACAATGCTAAGTTTCTCATCATCAGAAATAGGTTTAGCCAGACGCGAAAAATAGTTTTGCATTATACTAAGGTAATTTATAATACTCTCATCATGACCCTGGGTGCGTGTCCTTATTTCTTGCAACAACCTGTGATCATAATCAAACGGTAAGTATTCCTCGAGCAATAAACTCTTTAAACCTGCCCAATCTTTTATTTCATCCCTAACACCACGATACCAACAAAGAGCTTCATCAGAGAATAACTCTGCAGCTGAATTGAACAGCTTAGTATCGGAAATCCCTCTGGATAAGGTTAGCTCCTCTAATCTTTGGATAAAAGCTTTTACACAAGATTTTCCATTGAATTTTAGATTCAAAGTATGAATGGCTGCATGTTTATTGCAGCTAGGCTGGTTAGAATCCTGCCTATCATGGTTATCTAGCTTAGCCCCAGGCTCTGTGTTAGTAGTATCATCATCAGCTAGAGCAATACTACTCTTGAAGTTACAAAATATCCTATCTAGCCTTCTCAACAATCTGTCTAGACGTTCCTGTATGTTAGTATAGTTAGAATATAGTTCATCAGCTTCTTTGGGCGGAACAAGCCGACCAAATCTATGGAAAAGATGATGACCTAAAGCTTGAACCCTATTTAAGATTTTTAAAGAGCAAGGTTTCTGAGCAGCCCCAGAAACGAGATCAGACAGACTATCTAACTTAGCTTTCACTATCTCAAGTTCTGAAGTAACCTCAAACTCAACCGAATCAATCTCATCAGAGGGAATCTCTTTATTGAGAGTCCTAACCTGACTTCTAAGAGCAGTGACGGTGTCAGCAGCAGGCTTGGCACCGCGAATCCTAATCTCATACTCTAATTCATCCCTAGCAAGAACATTAAACGCTATAGGCCTTTCTTCTAACATAGTGTCCGAGGAGTGGTAAGGAAAATCAAAAAAGGTTAAAATATAGCAAAATTATGATTAAAATAAAGAGAAAATAAACTCCCCTTACTCCCCAGGCAGTGAAGTATCAAGGCAAATCAACTTTACAATCAAAATCTTAAATATGATATAGAAATAATAAAAAACTAAGTTTTCATATAAGCCAACAAAACTTACAATAAAATATGACTTTTTTCTCAAAAAATCAAACTAAAATAAAACCTAGAGGTCCCTATTAGGTCCTAGAACACATAAAATGCTAATTTTTAAATGATAAACAAGAGTTACTACCAAAATAAATTGAAATTAAGTTTTCATCTGGCCTCGGCTAGAGTCAACATTCACTGAGCAATTTTGACCAGAAAATAGACAAAATATTACCTTTATAAGTCGGCAGATCACCAGTCCTCTGTTTCGGGCGCCAATGTAATACTATTTTCCCTAGCCTGATAGGGGTAGATAGGGGAAAGGGTAGGTCATACAAAAATAAAGAATATTTCACAAAAACGAACCTAACTTTATTATATACATTAAGTACACCAGAACATTATGTTATATAAGAACCTCCACGCTAACAAACAATAAGACAACAAGAAACAATAGAGAGATTATAATAAAATAAATACCTAATGATGTGATGTCGACAAAATATAACTTCTTTTAGACCTACTCTTACATAGATAAAGGTAATTTATAGGGTTGGTGATCTGCCTTGACCTTTGCCGAGGTAGCAATAGATACAGATGAAAACTTGTCCGAACACTTTTCACACTCCGGGACGGGATATGGTTAAAACGTCACGGTGGAATTCCTTGGATAGAGTCAATTTTGGTTAGTAGGAAAATCTTCGCACGCACCCTAGGTTAAATGCTTTTCCCATACATATAACTCACAGTACTCTCAAATTCACAAGGGTAGAAGCTTGTGCTTTGAAGGTTACGGCGACGGAATCGCTCCCAAGGCTTGACGGAAGATGCGGCAAGCGGAAGTAGGGCTGACTGCAGCTTAGTAGGCAAGCATCAAGACGACAAAGCAGCAGGGCGGGGCTGATGGCCCGCGCGGAGTCTTTGAACACGTGCCACGTGTTCAGCTGGTAGGCAGGAAAAGACAAAAAACCTCTTTCTCTGGAAAAAACCAATGCCTCGGTAAGCGAATGCGTCCGCAAGCGAGTCCATGCGAACAGAGGAAGGAAAAACAACATGCCTGAGGTTCGTTCGCACGGCGAGAGAAAAGTTTGAACAATAGGAGTAGATGACAATGATCTTACCAGAGGTCGTATAAAATTCACTTATGAAATCCGGTTGTAGGCCACGCCACGGTAGGTACAACTCGGCGACAAACTCAAAGCTCCAATTAATATATTTAATAATTTAGTTAGCAGACGAATCGATCCGCCAACACAATCAAATCAAACCTCAGCAAAATGGCGTCAGTCAAGCTTCAACCTCAATCCAATCTTTCATAGACTTGCCTATCAGACTGACATTGACAATTGCACAGATAGCAAATATGACATGACTGAACCATTTCCCTAATAATACAGTGTTGCCAGACTTAAAAATTTATTATATTATAACCTATCTCGCTGCCGCCAAGGTTTGAATCTGGCAGAGGACAGGACAAATCAAAAATGGACCGATGCACAATACCATTGTTAAAATCGGACGTTACACTATTTATCACGATATTTTTCGACTAGTCATAATTTTAAACTTTTTAAATATCAAAGCCCAAAAGCATCAGAAATTTATGTCTCTGTCTATTGAGTAACAACGCATCACGATATTTTTTCGACTATTTATCACGATATTTTTTCGACTAGTCATAATTTTAAACTTTTTAAATATCAAAGCCCACTGCGCATCACTAGAGATTATAATAGGTTTGCTAAATAAAGCTTTCGACTAGTCATAATTTTAAACTTTTTAAATATCAAAGCCCAAAAGCATCAGAAATTTATGTCTCTGTCTATTGAGTAACAACGCATCACGATATTTTTTCGACTAGTCATAATTTTAAACTTTTTAAATATCAAAGCCCACTGCGCATCACTAGAGATTATAATAGGTTTGCTAAATAAAGCTAAGTGGGCATGACCGGAGGTGTAGCCTGCTTGCATAAATCGCGCCGTTTCATGGCTCGTGCGCAATTAGCTACGAGAATGCTAAGCTAAGGCTGGGTTTAGACGGACGACTGGAGCAGTCAATTGTATTGAGGCAGGACTTGGACTCTGTACCATATCTTAGAACTAGCATTAACTAAACGGATGATTTGTTCAAGCGATATACTCGTACGACCAATTTAAAAAGTTATTTATTCCTAAAAGAAACTTGAATTCAATAAAATATGCAGAGATTACACATCTATGCTACTACTGCTGATCAGTGATTAGTCTGTAGGACCGAACTTGACTTTAAGATAAACTTTTCATACTCTAAGCGCTCGTGGTAGTGCTTGCTTAGTCGTTCTTGATAGAACGTCAAAGTTAAGCAACGTTCGAAACGGTAAGTGGATGGGTGACCGCCAGTGGCATTTTCATCTGAGCGCTTCCGTGCTTCGGAGGGCACGTTAAATTGTCGGTCCAGGCTATTTAAGTCGTTAAGCCATGACGGAGGCCTTACTAAAAACTCCGTCACCAGAGTTGGCCACTGACTCATACGAACTTACTTACTTTAGCAGTGTAGCAGAAGCCATAAAGAAGTCAAGACTAGCAGTCTGTCTAGCTAGTCACAGCCTAAGCTCAGCTGAGTAGGCGCCGGCGCCAGTAAGCACAATATCACTTTCTAGCTATAAATAACTTGAGTAGCAGTTGGAAATACATTTTTATGGTATTCCAGTCTGCACAACTTTATCTCTACGGTTGAATAGAGTAATATGACATTTGAGTTTCGTTCATGGTGTTAAGCAGGCTGCATAAGTATATTCTATTTGTTATTGATTCAGAATACCTATCTATACGAGTAGTTCTGGAATACTATACTACAAAAATGCATTTCCAAGTCAATAAAGTTATTTATAAATGTAAAATCTTCTATTCCGATAAACAGGCCACATAAATACCCTCTACATTACGATGAAGACTTTGAAGTATCGAGTATAAATCGTTAGCTAACAGGATACCCGGATTGGGTCAATGAGGCTCACGAAACGATTCGGATTACCCGTATGGCATTACCGTTGGCCGTTTAGCAAATTGATAGCTCTTTTGTTTTACCCTGATAGAGGGCAATGTTTTACTAGTCTGGTTTTGTTCTGCCAGTCGATGTTTGAGAGCACTGGTGTAGTAGAAGTGACCTTATGCGTTAAGTCGTGGGTTGTTTGAAAGGAACGACTCATAGATTGGTTTTGAACGGTCAGTAAGTGGATGGGTGACCGCTAGTGACATTATCGACTGAGTGCTTTTATGCTTTAGAGGGCACGTGACTGTTCCGGCTATAGGTCGTTAAGCTATGATGGAGGCGGCCGGGCGAGCCTAAAAACTCGTCATGAGCGATTGCCACTAACTCATACGAACTTACTGAGTTTTTAAAACTTAATTTTATAAAATAACTAGCGACCCGCCCCGGCTTCGCACGGGTGCAATGCTGATACTAAATTAAATACACTACAGAAAAACTATGAACGTTGTATATAAAAACATAGCGGCCCGCTCCGACTTTGCACGGGCATAAATAAGCCCAAAAAAATAGGTTAATTTACGACATCACGTTAGAAACCTCTAAAATTAGCAATGTTGCCTTAGTATATGATGCATGTATTATACATATAAACCTTCCTCTTGAATCACTCTATCTATTGGAAAAAAACCGCATCAAAATCCGTTGCGTAGTTTTAAAGATTTAAGCGCACATAGGGATATAGGGACAGAAAAGGCGACTTTGTTTTATACTATGTAGTGATAGTGAAATATCAAACCAAGCTTTCTCTTCCTCTATTCTTTCATGAACTAAACTATCTCATCTTATCTTACAGGGGCAAGTTTGCGTCAGTCCGCAAAATCAGGCACCTGGTTAGTGGCGAGGAATACGCGGCCAAGTTCATCAGGAAACGGCGCCGCGCAGCCGACACCACCAGGGAGATCCTGCATGAGGTGGCCGTACTGGACCTATGCTCGGATTGCACTAGGGTCGTCAGCTTGCATGAGGTGAGCTCACGCATTCAGTCTTTAAGCTGTGTTTGGCGGGCAGCATTGGAGCCAATTTTTATGATTACTTTGCAATATGTTCCATCATTTCAACATTTTACCTATACATACCTATAAATTCATAGGTCTGAGAGAAGGTCTACTGTGCCTGAGGCTACAGTCATGATCCTGTTTCTCTAACAGCTATTTATCCTGTTGAGCGAATTGTGAACGAGCACATCAGTCAACTGATCTTTAACTTGGAAACTGCTTGATGGATCACTGCTAGGTCTGAAACAGATGGGACCTAATTTATCTTAAATCACTTATTCATCTTGTTTCACATCATGAGGATGTATGACGCTGAAATCACCATAACTCATAGATGTTTGCTTAACCAACAGCCGTGATGGATTTTGCGCTTGTAAAATTTATATACGCAATAATACAAGCTCGTGTCTTGCCTGTGGATATTAAGCTGAGACGATGGTTTACCTGCTAAGTAAGCTTATAAATGAATTCGAATTCTAATTCTTCCTAAATAAAATTAACCTATTGCTTCTCCCATTTCCAGGTGTACGAAACCCGCACAGAAGTGGCCATAGTGCTAGAGCTGTGCGCAGGCGGCGAGTTACAACGTTTACTGGATGAGGAAGAGCGCCTTTCCGAGGGCGCTGCCCGACGTGCCCTGCGCCACGTGCTCGAAGGCCTATCACATCTCCACGCCAGACGAGTGGCCCACCTAGATCTGAAGCCGCAGAACCTGCTTCTGACTGCTGGAGGAGAGGAACTGCTGATTTGTGATTTTGGCATCAGCCGCGCGATCCAGCCTGGAGCACATGTCAGAGAGATATTGGGCACGAGGGATTATGTTGGTGAGTTTATCATCTCTAGTGACGTGGTGCTGGTAAAACCCAGGATACATGTGGATTTATCGATAAGTTTAGTCTAAAACTAAGCCAATGTTAGGGAGTTGTGCCGACCCCATTTAACGTGGGATAACGGCAGAGAATTGATGATGATGTTATGGGAATATTATTTAAACTAAAGGCAATCTTAAGGAGTTGTGCCGACCCCGCGAAGCGTGGGATAAGATGATAAGTGCGCAGGGAAATGATGATGATGTTAAGGAGATAATAGGACGTCGATAGGTTTATCAGGAATGTTGCCTATCGAATTATTTTCCCCACTGTTTTAACCTTGCAAAAAGTCTCCTCTTAATCTTCTGGAGTCTTAAGCCATCTTCTGGAATCTCATCCAAAGATAAGCAGGGATCCAGAGATCGTTTCTGAAACAAATTTTCTATAATAACTTTTTAATAGTTTAGGTATTGTCATTATGGAAAAGTAGACTAAGTAAACCAATTTAAACAAAATTCTGCACAAGTTAGTGTAATGTAATGACGTGATGTCATGTCTCGGTGGAAAATCCAGGTATAAGTACAAATAAATTATGTACTTAGACGTTAATGTTGTGGTTTTATTAAGCACTTCTTACAAAATCGTCTAATTATGTCCATAGAGGGGACAGAAATAAATGATTCAGTTATTTTATGATGTCGTAAAATACGTTTTAAAAGACAATTGGAATTTCATAATTACACACCTTAGGAGGAAATGTTTGAAGCGTAAAAGGCAAACAATAAAACACTGAATTTTATAGATGATTAAATTTTTTTCTCTTGTTTGGTTATGTAGAGGAAGAACCAAAGTTGATAGTAAACCATAGTATACATTCAATCCTTCGATCACTTGATCGAAGATTAAATCACACTTTTTCCTGTAGAGGTAAGCAAAGACTAGAGATTTCCACTTGCACAACACAACCAGCTTGTTCGTAGAATCGCTGGTCGTAGGTTCAAATCCACCAAGGGAGCGTATTTTTAGGATGAAACCAAGTCATCTTCAAAGCATCTAAATATATTTTAAGTGACAAGCTACAAGTCCATCGCCTTTAGAAACTTATTTAAGATCCATTGTGTCTTCAGCACCAGAGATCCTGTCCTACGAGCCGCTGTCTGTAGCCGCGGACATCTGGTCCGTGGGGGTGTTGGCCTACGTCCTGCTGAGTGGATACTCCCCCTTCGCCGGAGATACCAAGCAGGAGACGTACCTGAACATCGCCCAGTGCCAGCTGTCCTTCCCCAAGGATCTGTTCCGGGGGGTATCGCAGCGCGCTATGCTGTTCATCCGTGAAACTCTATTGATAGACCCTAAGTGAGTAGCCGTGAAGACTTATTACCATTAAAAATACTAGATCCGGGGGGAATTTTTGCAAAAGGATTTTTTGTGGATCCTAGAGTATGTGTTTAACTGACACTTTTTATACTCATCATTATTTTAATATTACCTTTCACAGTAATACTAATATACTGTTGATTTGTTTCCAGAGCCCGTCTCACAGTGGAAGAGTGCCTGGAGCACCCCTGGTTGAAGGACGAGGCGGACATGCCGCGCGCCATCGTTGGCGTCGGCTTCGACACGAATGAGGTCCGTTTTTTTTTTAAAACTTTTATACACTTTCGCTACTATAAGTCCTAACATATCTAGTACAGGAGCCTCGAAAAACCCTTTAAAGTTAAGAAATAGAAGATATTACGATAGATATCGCATTGTGATACTAATGACCTTTAAGTATGTACACATTGGATGGTGTCAAACTATATCACATAAAAGATAAATCCAGATTCAACTTCATTTTCTTCAAAAAATAATAATAAAAAAATAATACTGGACTTTTCACACAGCATCATCTAGCCCCAAAGTAAGCAGAGCTTGTGTTATGGGTACTACATGTCTGATTACTTTTTGTTTGTAAATACATACATATTATACATAGAAACAGCCAGACCCGTGACAAACATTGGTCCCGCCGCGGGATCGAACCCGCAATCTTTTGCGTCGCGACGGGCCTTTGCCCACTGCGCTACAGAGGTCGTCAAAACTTATTCAATGTATAACGCGCAGTACTGGTTTTCTAAATTCAAATTCAAATGGACCGCGTCGCGCCAATGCTAAAGTACATACTTTCCGCGACGCGTTCATTTTCCACAACGACCAGCGCCATCTGACGCCACAGCCGCGCAACTATTCGGTCTGTTTCCCCGCGGCCCCGCGCGTCTCGGCGATAGTGAGCGTCCTGCGTCCTACGAGCTAACGAACGGATTAGACTTTTGTGATTTTATTGACTTTTCTACACTTTATTCTTTTGTTTTGTATTGTTCCCGTGTCTTGTTTATTATTATACGTGTTTTACCTTCCACTGTGCGTTGAACTCATTTGCCGAACCCTGAAGTAGCTAGCTAGCCGGGCTGGCGTTAAAAATGTTAATTTTATAGACAGTACGATTGCTTAGTATATTTCCTAGTTCTCTGTTTAATTTTCTTTTTGAATCCAGGTCGCGAGCGACGATGACAGTGACAGCGATGACAGTAGCGGCGTGAACGGGCACGACGGTGACAGCGCAGTGAACGGGCACAACGGAGTGAATGGGCACAATGGGCATAATGGCGTCAATGGATGCAACGGGACCAATGGCACGCACGATGAGGATGGAGGTGAGAGTTTAACATCATCAATATCAGCTGACGTTCACTGTGGATTCTGGAAGTGCGAGTTGATAAAATTTCACGTTTCAATTTTACGAAGTTAAGCAACGTTCTGGGCGGTCACAGAGCGGATGGGTGGCCGCTACTGGCATTATCAACTGAACGCTTCAATGCTTCACAGGTCGCGTTCATTTCTCGCTTGTCGCTAAGCCATGACGGTCTAAAAACTGTCACCAGAGTTGGCCACTAACCACTAACTCATACGAACTTACTTTGTAATTATAAAATCTAATTGTCAATGTCATATTGCAGAGACGCCGGACTCGCGGCCATCGACCCCGAAGGCAGACGAGGAAGAGCGCGACAAGCCACTGAAACATGCGCACGCGCGCGACATCTCCCCCCCCTTCCCCGACGCCCCCTCCACGCCCAAGGTGAGACGCGGTAACGTTAGGGGTGTAATAGGTCATTAGGTAATTCTGAACATATTAACCGCATGCAGCTTTGCAGTGTTGCAGGGTAGTAGAAATACTGCATGAATTTACATGAATGCTGGCTGGTAAGTTTTTAGTTGTGTAGGGTAGTTGGAAAAATTCTGCATGAAACGTGTGTTTTAATGCGATTTCGTAGTTTTGGTTCGAATGAATTTGATTGGCTAAGAATATGTGTAGCTAGATGTGTGTCAAAATTAAGCATGAATGAATGTTATGGCTCTCCTTATTGATTTAATTTCATAATCTAGAATGGATTGCTTAGGTATGTGTCAAAATTCTGCATGACGAATAAGAACTACATGTGGTTGTACCAAATGGTCGTTTTGTGCGCGATAGCGCGACAAGTTTGTGTGATGACAATGGTAGTTGTAGACATGCATGGAGATATGCTTAACAAAAGTGTTTTGTAGGCATGAATTATCGTGAGCTGTACATGCCAACTTAATCTTAAATGTTGAACCGATCAGCAAACTAACCTAACCCAGATCTTTGCAACCCTTCAGGTTTCCCGCAAGTCGCACCCGCACCCGCCGTCAGTGCTGGCGCTCTGCAAGAAGTTCCAGCCGGACTACGAGAAGCCAGCTAAGCTGACTCACTCGCACAACCACGCCGACTGCGGGTGTGCGATAGAGTGCGAGAGCGGTTGTCTGCGCCTGCGCAGCACGCGAGCCCCGCCGGACCGCGCCGTGCTGTGCTAGCGGTACCTCTGCTGCGCGTTTGTGCGCATGCGCCGGTAGCGTCCGCTGTCCGCAGCCATGGACTGAGTGCTCGCCCGCCATCTACAGTGTTGTAGCTTTGACTGTTGCCACGTCACTTGTGTGAAACGTTGTTGTGCTCGCTCGTCTATCGATTGTTACTAAGTAGTTGCACAGTCCGTTCATTGAAACAGAATAGTTGTTAAAGATAGTAAATGAAATTTAATGTTTTAAGGGATTTAATTCTCTGAATTGATTGTTTTGTTTCATGATCACGGTCCTATTGCATAGGCGGATATGATAAACGGTGGACGGACTGTGGTTATTGGTTGTAGAGAAGGCCGATAGTCGAGTGAATATTATATAATTATCGCTCGTTTCGAACGCCGCCACGCCGGCATGTGATGTAAATATTTAGATTAAGTTAGTTAATGCAAGTTGTATATTTTTAAAACTGTAGGAACCCGATTGCGCGGACGCAGTTAGTTCGCGGTCAATCGCGCCCCTACGAAGATGGTACAAAATGCATAATTACCCTGGCGTATTCTGTAAATGTGTTCAAAGTTTACACGGTAAGATGGCTTTGTAAATAATGTAAGGATAGTCGCGTTGTTTCGGCCAAGCGTGACGCTGGCCCGCCGCGGTATAATGTCGATCACATCGAGTGAGGTTATATTTTAATAGATATAATGATTACGTTACGTAGAATGGAACAGTAGTATAACTGCCCGCGTTGGGACCAAAATGGAGTTGTTGGATTGGTGTTGAAAGTTTTATTGAGATAGGAGTAATACGTAGGTAAACGTACATTTGGTTGTTAAGCTCAAATGCTTTGTGGTTGGCTTGGGAGTGTGGCTATAGTATGCTCGGACATTTTGCGATAGACAGTAGCTCCGTCGGCCGTTCTCTTATCGGCGCACGCGCATGTTTCAGCGCGCACTTCGAACTGACCACACTAATTTGTAACTTTAGATGCGAGTGCCTTTGGGCATTTAATTATTTTACTTTCACCGAAATTGTTTCCATTTGTGTTTCATTCTTTTCATGTGAAAATTTTTCATTAACTCTGCAAGTCACTTGTCAAACTTGATTTATTCATTTGTAAAAATAAATTATTGTGATATAATACGTTTTTTATTTTAGTTATCCTCAATTCCTCTAGTAGTGACATGTTCTGGAATCGAATAATAATAATTGCTAAAATCTTTTGAAAATTTATTCCTAAACATTTTCTTTTCTACTAAAATGAAGGCTTTTATTAGCTGTAACAGACAACTTAATCTTGTTATCGTGTCACCAGTTCTTTCGAACCAGTGTGGTGAAGGGATTATAAGTGCGCCTCAAAGAGGCTCCTTTCGGGCATTTAACACATGCTTTAGAACTTTTTAGGTTCTTTGAACCCACGATCTTACAATCAGGCGGGGCCACTACCACTAGACCACTAGTGCTCTGCTATAAACAACCTATGATGAAAATCGTAATAAAAAACAATTATTTTAGTAGATATTTTCGTTTATTACAACTCATTTATCTAAAAACAGTCTTAGAAGTGCAGTTCATGTGTATAATATACATTGGCACACTCACCCGTTCAGTGATAACTGATGCTTGTTTGGAGGGGTATATAGGTATTATAATTCGTTAGAAAAGCCTATGGATTCGTCATCAGACTACACAATAAATTCTCTCTGCCTTTACCACATTTAAAATTGGCAGGGTTATATTCCCAAAGTCATGCAACGGCTTCCCGGCGAATTAAAATACCCTCCCTGATGATATCCTTTACGATTTTATCTTAAAATTAAGCTAGTCCATCAAGCAAATTCAGTTTGCATTTTCTAAATAGATAAAAATATTAAGGCCCTTACTAATAAACTTGACATAAAGTTATGTCATGCATAACCTATGAATAACCATATAAATTTTTAGTTTATGCATGACATAACTTTATGTCAAATTTATTAGTAAGGGCCTTAGTGCAAAATAGAATGATATGACAATCAGCCCATAGCATACCATCATAGTGATTGTCTAGGTACCGGAGAATAGATAAAAATGACAGTAATGATATTAGAATGTGGAATAGAATAAATAATTAATAAACGCTAGACTTTTCACACAGCATCATCTAGCCCCAAAGTAAGCAGAGCTTGTGTTATGGGTACTAGAATGACTGATAAACTACTTATATACTTTTTGTTTGTAAATACATACATATTATACATAGAAACACCCAGACCCGAGACAAATATCTGTAGGTCATACAAACATTTGTCCCGCGGCGGGGATCGAACCCGCAACCTCCTGTGTCGCAGGCGGACCTTCGCCCACTGCGCCACAGAGGAAGTAACTTATATTATGGTCTGGGCACACACACACACACACACACACCACCCGTTTTATCCATAGATTTAGCATGGTACCTTTTTGGTACATCCTATATATATGGTTTTATCCATACTCTAATGTCATTACTGTCATTTATATCTATTCTCCGGTACACAATCGCTATGTTATTGGGGCAAATGTTCTAGTGTCTACTTTCACTTTTCACTTGTCTAAGGGACTATACCATTTTGCGAATCATTTTGTATTCAATTAATTATTTTTTTCTGGTTTCTTCACTTAAAATAATCCGAATAAAAACTGAAACTTTTCAGCAATAGCCTAAGGAAGTTTTTTTCTCAAATATATAATATATGGACCGATAAAGAAAACACAGTTCAAATTATATACAAAACACAAGTTTACTGATTATTATAAAACTATTGATACATACAATAGTATTTATTACAATACGCATGGTTGAATACTCACTCACTATTATCATAATAAAAAAAATTAAAATATTATTTCTTGTAAAACTCACTTCATTAAAATAATTTTAATATTGCTCACTCAAATACAACCAGGATGTTTTAATATTTTTCACAAGTCAGTACATAGTGACTAGACATTAAATTAAATGCATAACATAGAGTATACCAATGGGGCAAGGCAGTTCAAAATCCACCAGATTAAGTCATAATAATCATAAATATTATAAGTACTTATGTATGTGTATCTAAAACAAAATACTTACTAAGTTTCATCAAAATCAAGTTTTAATTCAAGCAATCCATTCAGTTAGTACACACTTTGACAACTATTTTCGCCCCACGGTCATTCGGGAATAACATTTTACGTGATAAATAAGCTACTTCTGTAACCATGATACTTTCAACCAAATCTGTTCAAACGGCAGATGCTTTTTCATCAATTATATTTAGAGAAAATGATAGTTGCGATTACGTGGCTGGTTGTAAGTTTACCGCCACCTCATCTATTAGAAGACTTACTAGTTTCCTCACGATGTTTTATTTCACCGTTCTTCATCCATATTATTTAAACTACATGCCTTTACGACGACGACCTCTGTGGCGCAGTGGGCGAAAGGTCCGCCTGCGATGCAGAAGGTTGCGGGTTCGATCCCCGCCGTGGGACAAATGTTTGTATGTCCTACAGATATTTGTCTCGGGTCTGGGTGTTCCTATGTATAATATGTATGTATTTACAAACAAAAAGTATATAAGTAGTTTATCAGTCATCTAGTACCCATACCACAAGCTCAAGCTTACTTTGGGGCTGGATGATGCTGTGTGAAAAGTCCAGCATTATTTATTTATTTATTTACATAATGGATCTAGGCATTCGTTAATTTAGCTGTCAGTGCGCAGTAGACACTTTTTCATACCAAAATTGTTTTGTACGCATCGAAACAGCCAACATCACGAATAGATGCCCTAAGTAGCTTGCCTAATTTTCCAAAACGAAAAATCCATTGATTCACTCCAATCCCCACCTTCGGATTGAAAGTCCAGCCAAAACAATTCTAACACATTTTGTGGCCAGTTTAGACCGGCTGTACTAAATACACTACACAATTTTAAAACGATTACTTTTCTCTCTAACAATTAGTATATTGTATAATTATTATCTAATACTTATCAAGGCGGATTCTTAATATAAAGGCTGAAATATATTCAAAACTTATGTAAAACTCTCATGTGACCTTTGAACTTATGTGACGATACAACTAGTGTGGTGTTTAAGAGCCCAGTAAATAAGTATACTTTAGATGAAATCTACAAGATAAGGGTGGTGTGAATTTAAGATCTGTCAAGCCATTTAATAGACCGTTAAATACCGTTTATTAAGAGCAATCTTATATCGGCGTGGTTCATAAAATAATTCATAAGGCGTGATTGAAACACAAACATACAAACTTTCACATATTAGCGCTATGTGATATGACATTTGTACAACATCAAGCAACAGCAGCCGATAGCAGTAAATAAAAAATAAGTATTATGATTTATCATAGTCGATGAAGTGAAAATGAAAATTATATTATCACAATAATTGTCTCTTTCACACAAGCCCTCACTTACGCTCGTATTAAAGTATGCTACAGTACACTTTAAACTCATCAATAATAGCAAAGAAAATCTTGCATTTTTTAGAATCTTTAACTACATTAAGATTTGATTCTCACTAATCTGTCACAAAATTCACAACACAATACACCAATTAAAGGCAGTATTTATTCTCAAATGTGATCTACCTACACTACAATTCACTTAGATGAAACTGTCGATAAATTAAGTTGAGTTTAAACTGAGTTCAATTTTGAACTCAAAAATGAACTGTAAGTGGATGGGTGACCGCCAGTGGCATATTCATCTGAGCGCTTCCGTGCTTCGGAGGGCACGTCAAATTGTCGGTCCCGGCTATTTAAGTCGGTAAGCCATCACGGAGGCCTTAAGCCGGCCTAAAAATTCCATCACCAGAGTTGGCCACTGACTCATACGAACTTACTTAGGGCAGTTATGATTAACACATTAAACTTCTTAAGATATTGAACACAACTCAGTGTCCGTTCACAAGAGTGGAGGCAGTTTTGATATCATTGAGCTGGTGGTTGTATTCGGAGTAGAGCCGCTGCCACCGCAGTTGTCTCACGAGCAGACATAGCATCTCTTCTAGGAGATCGTGTTTCTTCAAACCCTGGAAAGAAAACAACGGTTGAGGCCACATCAGACATATTAATAAATTCAAATTTAAATCATTTATTGCGAAATATGGTAAAAGGTCTTAAATAATAATAGAGGTATCACATATTTCACCAAAAACATTGGCATGCAAAACGTGTATTCATTAATATTCATTGCGTAAAATTGAATTAAATTAAATATCAATTACCTAAGCTAAAGTACTGTCCGTCAAAAAATCATCAATATCATAATAACACTTACTATCCAATAATAGTAATATTAATAAAGGGATCGAATCGTCACCCGCCTTTCAACTCGCCGAGCTGGTAAAAAAAGTAAGTTCGTATGAGTCAGTGGCAAACTCTTGTGACGGAGTTTTAGGCCGCCTTAAGGCCTCCATTATTGCTCCGGGACCGACAATTGAACGTGCTCTCCGAAGCACGCAAGCGCTCAGTTGATAATGCCATTTACTGACCAAAGTCAAAGTCAAAGTCAAAAAGCATTTATTCAGTAGGACCGCTGGGATCACTTTGAAACGTCTTAAAACTAGGTGATTCTACTCCTGTTCCTTCGCGACCAATACCGTGAAGAACCAGGGCAACAAACACGGTTTGGGGCCTAGCTTTTTTTAGGTGATCCATCTTAGATCTAACTTTAAAGACCGCAATTATTAGTTTTTTTTTGTCTTAGTCGTGCACTAATGAGTTTTTCTGTCTAACAATTAAGTGCATTATGTTAGTACTCTCAAACGGTGAAGGAAAACATCGTGTAGAAACCGGCATGTTACTCCTTATATTTGAAAACATGTCTCAAGTCAACGAAAGAATCTCTTTGTCTTACTGATTCAGACTTATTCGGGTCGGAATCGGTCAGCTGTTCAACCGACAGCAACCAATCACAGTGCAGGGATTCAAAACTGACGTTTCTTGAACTGTGATTTGTTGCTGTCTGTTGAACAGCTGACCTATTAAGACCAATGCATTCCGCTGAAGTCTGAATCAAGGGCCTGCAACCTTGTTGTCTAACTTGAAACCCATTCCCATTTGTCATCCCAGTAGAGCTCAACCAATCACATAATACGAAAAAGACAATTGAAGTCCAGAATGGGTTTCAAATGTCAAATAAAAAGTCAAAATGAAGCCGATGTCCATTGCCAGTTGAATTAAGCAATAAGTCCCCTGGTTTTTATCGACGAGCTGGTAAAATGTGACTACATACATACGAACATTGCAAGTTAAATCAAAGTTAATAAAAAGAACTTACTAATATCGTGTTCTGCCATTTCTTAGGCGTCGATGTGCAGTGACTTGGTCCAAGCATGTCGTCTAAAATAGCTCGTAATTGTTCCTCAGTACCTGTGGGATACATCATTATTAATTATATAGGCTATTATTATTAATCTCTATATATAAAAATGAATCCCCATATCCCTTGGTCACGCCATCACACGTGAACGGCTGGACCGATTTCACTAATTTTTATTTGTTGTGTTTGTTATTGTCAGGAGAAGGTTCTTATGACAGAAAAAAATCTATATATTAATCATGGAGGGTGTGAAATAAGGGTTGAAAGTTTGTATGGGGAGTTGAAAGTTCCAGGTTAAAGGCAACAGATGGCGCTATTATTAAGTATGTTATTTCGCTGACGAAGTCGCGGGTACCAGCTAGTTATCTACATTAGATGATTTATACAGCGTCAGGACCTATACCTACACTTAACGGGACACTGTAGTGCCTGGGACATTGTTTGAAACACCAAGCTTTGGTAAGTATTACATAATGTGCCTAAGGCTACCTTTTCTTTTTTAGTAACAAGTATATTCTGAAAAATTATAAGTTTATTTTGAAGAAAAATGTATTTTAAAGATTTTGGAACGAAGTTCTTTTTCGGACGGTATCGAAGAAAAAATTGTTCCGTTTTACCGTCACGACACATGTATGTATATAAGAATAAGAATAAGAATAATTTATTTCAAAACATATAGGGTACACATTCTTTGCACTATTTTTACAGGTAAGGTAGGACAGTTTCTACGTAATTATAGTTCTGTGCAAAACCGTACCCTCCGTGCTAGAAAAATTCTGTGTTACGGCAGGATACAATTCGGCCTTCCCTAACATACATTTATTTATACCTACATATCAGTACCTAGGTACCTACATTATATAGAAATAGATACTCAGGCTATACTAACTGAACGATAAATGTGCATATAAGTGTACCTATTCTATAATTTTGAATATAAAAGCAACAAAATAATAAACAATCTATAGAGCAGAAGCAGGCAAAATAAACTAAAATTATACAAAACAAATTAGCTAATGAAACAGGTACCTATCAATAAAAATAATAACATAATAGTATAATTAAATGAGAAGACTTAAACAATTCTCACAACAAAATAGGAATTGAATAAATGTATTATCATTTACCTACTAATAAGTAGTAATTTTTCAGTTTCATTGTAATTGAACTGGCGTAGATAAAAATCTAGAGATTTGGCACACTGGAATTTTGTTTTACTACTTATTATATTTCCTTTATTGATGCGATTGTAAAGAAATGGCCCAAGAAAAGCCTGAAAGCGTTGGGCAAAGTTTGTTCTACATGTGGGAACAACGAAAGCTTCGTGGGCTCTTCTAGCGGCTACATTGTCAGCGCGCCTAGGTAATTTATGTTGTTTAAGAACAATGTTTTTTATAAATAATTGCCTAACTGTTAGGACTTGCGATTCACTATAAAGCCTTGCAGTGGGGTATCTGAATGGTTTATAGTTAAGAACCTTTAAAATTGAACGCTGAGTTCTCTCTAGTTTTAGCAAACAGGTTTTTGAGGCCCCACCCCAGGCTGGTATTCCATACGTTATAAGGGATTGGCACAGTGTGAAATAAACTGATTTGCAAGTGTTGCCTTCTTTCAGATGACGGAGTTTTTTGTAGATGGGAATAAGTTTTCTTATACGTGATTTAAGGGCTTCTATATGTTTGTTCCAGTTTAGGTTCTTGTCTATTGTTATTCCTAGATATTTTATATCACTGGTGACTGCAAGAGAGTAACAATTACAGTTAGTGTTGTCTGTAAGTGGACAGCTATGGGCTTTGATGTTAAAGTTAGAACTTGGTTGACTATTGTTGTAAATGGAGAATGGTATGTATTTGGTTTTGTCGAGATTTAATGTGAGGAGGTTACTATTCAACCAGTCCAAGATTACACGCAAACCAGTTTCAGCTGAATGTTGTACATCATCCCAGGTCTTTCTTGGTCTTATATGTCAAATCGTCACAGTGCGAAATGCGCAGCCGCAAAACAGTCCATAGATTGTAACATTGTTAGTACGGAAGAGCGTTTCTAGGATATATAATTGACAATTAATTTATTATATTTGACGACCTCTGTGGCGTAGTGGGTAAAAGCCCGCTTGGGACGCAGAAGGTTGCGGGTTCGATACCCGCTGCGGGATAAATGTTTGTATGATGTGCAAATATTTATCTCGGGTTTGGGTATTTCTATGTATGTATTTGCAAACAAAAAAGTATATAAGTAGTATATCAGTTATCTGGTTCCCATAGCACAAGCTTTGCTTAGATTGGGGCTAGATGATGCTGTGTGAAAAGTCCAGCATTATTTATTTATTTATATTACCAGTATGTGTGGGCCAGAGTGGTGACTGGTTGGATCCCGGTGGATGGCAGGCGACTCCGAGGCAGGCCTAAAAAGCGCTGGCGAGATGACCTGGATGCCTTTAGGAAGGATTGGGGGAAAATCGCGGAAAACCGCGAGGTGTGGAAGGTGACGGGGGAGGCCTTTGCCCAGCAGTGGGACAGTATAGGCTAACAAAAAAAAAAAAAAATTACCAGTAAATAAAAGTACTCTTTGCTTCGTTCCAACCGAGTGTTCCACGACACTCACGTACTTTTAAAATAACAGCTAGTAAAACAGTATTTTCCTTACCATGGTTGACTAAATGTTCGAACAGGGAGGTTATCCAATGTTTGTAGTCTTTCGCCAGTTTCAAGTGCAGACACGACGCGACTTGCGCCTCCAACCAACTCCTGGCCGCTCCAGTACTGTAACTATAAAAAAAAATTCACTTGTCATTTGTTCTTGCTTTCCAGTTTTCCCGCTTAAATCCGGATCCCGTGGGAATTCCGTCATAAAAGTATATGTTCCCTATGCCTGATGGTTCGGGCATGTAGAGAGGATGGATGACAGTCGTTTGACAAAGCAAGTGTATGAGGCAAGTGTGTATGGGACAGCTGGAAGGGGAAGGCCTAGGCGAACCTTCTTGGATCAAATTGGCGACATTTTGGAGAAGGGCCAGGTCAAAAGTACCCTAAACCGGCGAGCATGTACGAAGAATGTGAGTGAATGAAGCAAAAGTTGTGTGTCAGGATCGTATTAAGTGGAGATCCGTGGTCTCTGCCTACCCCATAGGCGACCTCTGTGGCGCAGTGGGCGAAGGCCTGCCTGCGATGCAAAAGGTTGCGGGTTCGATCCCCGCGGCGGGACCAATGTTTGTATGATCTGCAAATATTTTTCTCGGGTCTGGGTGTTTCTATGTATAATATGTATATATTTATATATTTAAGTAGTATATCAGTCATCTAGTAGCCATAACACAAGCTCTGCTTACTTTGGGGCTAGATGATGCTGTGTGGAAAAGTCCAGCATTATTTATTTATTTATAGGGAAAGAGGCATGATTTTATGTATGTATGCCTGATGTTGCCCTACAACCTCTATCTTCCAGTGAAAGACCCATTAAACTCGGTTCAGCCTAGAGATTAGCCCGGACAAACTAAATAGTTTGCCCCGTACTAATAAACGTGGTATAAAGTTATTCCTAAGTGTAAACTGTCAAAATGTATGGTTATTCCTATTTTATTCCGAGGAATAACTTTACACCACGTTTATTGTAAGGGCCTTTGTATTTTAACCGTAACAAGGCCGTAAAAATAATAAGGTATTTTACGCACTTGAGAAAACGCAGTTATTTTGAAATCACAGATAGACACTGCAATTTTATACTTATACATTAGATACCTGGCGGTGGTGGGGTTGGCGTGCGCGTGCGCACTGTGCGCAGTAGCGTGCACGGCGCGGGAGGAGCGCGGCGCACGCGCGCCCGCGCCGCCTGCGCAGCCGCGAACCGCGTCACTCGCGTCCGACCACACAACCCTGGAACATAAACATTTGCATTTAGATAGATACACTTCTGCAAGATGTGGCCATGTATTTGATTCGACATGCCTCTGACTACCCCCTTAGACATCTTCAAAGGATCTGGAATAAGTAAGAGCTGAGAGAATGTCTACCGCACCTTGGGGATACAGTTACGTTACTGTTTACGTTTTTTTTTTTACGTTTGCATTTAGTTAGATATGCTATAAAAATTAAAAATTTATTTGACACAAAATTACACAGACCCATACACAAAACAAAAAAGGTCGTAAGTGTCGTGGGTCACTCGGTCGGAACGAAGTTTGTACATTTGACATGTTTAAATTTTTTATCATTTTTGTCATTTTTTGCACACTTTGCGCACAACTTTGCGCACTTTGCGCACAACTTTGCGCACTTTGCGCACAATTTTGCGCACCACTTTGTTGTTTGTTGTGTTTATTCGTGTACTTAACTTAACACTTTTTGCACTTAGCGTATAACTTTGCGCACTTCGCACTCTGACGATTTGACCTACGTATGTGTGGTGACGGTAAAATCGAACGCTTATTTTCTTCTAGCCTCGATACCGTCCAAAAAGGAACTTAGTTCCATAAAAATACTATTACAGGTAGCGATTGGATGGTCACAGACGAAATAAAATACGCTTATTATGTTCTCTCGCTTGCACACTAGTACAAGTATAACAAGAAAAAGTGATACAAGTATAACAAGAAAGAGTATATATTTACCAGGAACATAGCTTTTTGCTGTAAATATAAGCCTTCCCGTTGCTGAGTGAGATCATAGGGTTCCCGTCTTCAAGTAGCGAGCAGTTTGTTACCGTCACTGAAAACAATATGTTGCCATGAGTCATAACAAAAAAAAACTTTTTAATCTTGTAATGTTAGTATGAGTTTGATTCTCTGTCAAATATACAAACTGAATTTGTCAAATTTCCCGGTGTCCGATTGAGCTAAAGAACATCATCCATCAGGTTGCGGGTTCGATCCCCGCCGCGGGACAGATGTTTGTATGACATACAGATACAGATTTGTCTCGGGTCTGGGTGTTTCTATGTATAATATGTATGTATTTACAAACAAAAAGTATATAAGTAGTATATCAGTTATCTGATTCCCATAGTACAAGCTTTGCTTAGTTTGGGGCTAGATGATGCTGTGTGAAAATGTCCAGCATTATTTATTTATTTATTTTGGTCCAAAATCCAAAAGTGCCAGCCAATAAAAAAAGTGCTGTATTCTGATAGAACACGTCGGCCTTAGCATTTGTTAATATGGCATCAAAGCTGTAGTATTGTCTTTGAAATCCATTCCCAGTTGTCATCCCAATACTCAACCATCATACAATACGAAAATGACAATTGAAATCCAGGCTAGTTTTCAAATGTCAAAATGAAGCCGATGTCCATTGCCAGTTGAGTTACACAATAAGGCTCCTTGTCTGTAGTAGATGATTATTATTGACGACCTCTGTGACGCAGTGGGTGAAAGCCCGCTTGGGACGCAGAAAGTTGCTGGTTCGATCCCCGCTGCGGGATAAATGTTTGTATGATCTGCAAATATTTATCTCGGGTCTGGGTGTTTCTATGTATAATATGTATGTATTTACAAACAAAAAGTATATTAGTATATCAGTTATCTGGTTCCCATAGTACAAGCTTTGCTTAGTTTGGGGCTAGATGATGCTGTGTGAAAATGTCCTATATGCATTATATATAATATTATTATTAAAAAAAGTATACATACCTCCTTTAGAGAGTAGTGCTCGGAAACAAAGCGGTCGTATAACGCAGGCGGCAGTAGACAGGTCCCACATGGCGAGCTCGGCCGCCGTGGTGACGGCCGCTAGTGTATCTCCGCATAGAGTTAATTTCGCTGCTTGAGACATCAGCGCTGGGGATATAAAGGCATGGTGAATTAAGAAATGAAAAGTCTTTTCAAAATTTTCGATTCCGACGGGATTTGAACCCGCAACGATCAGACGATCCTCCTAAAGCCGGAGTGCCTTACCATTCGGCCACAGAATCCATGTCGTCACAATCGAAACTTTTGATAAGCTCATATTTCTCTCATATAAGTCTCTCATATTTGTTTTGATTTTGATAAAAGAACATTGCATATACCTAACAAATACATCTAAATATTTATGCCGACTGGACCTTATTAGCACAGGAGAGGGATGAATGGAGGGAGTGGGGGGAGGCCTTTGCCCAGCAGTGGGACATTGAGGGCTAATATAATAATAATAATAATAAATAATTTATATAATAATAACTTTGCCTGCTTATTATTTTGTCTGTTGTTGTTTCTTTGATATTTGAATGTAAATACTAGCTATTAATAGTTTAACCTAGTTGTCACTATTTTGACAAAGATAATTTAAGTAATTTGACGAACCGTCACCACATTGTTTACTCTTTTTCGTGTTTAATAAATCATGTTAATGAGGTAGAAGTGTATCCTGCCGTAACACAGTTAAATCTAGCGCGGGGGATACGTTTTTATAACACCATTCCTTTAAAAATAATTAAATAAACTCTTACTTTACTTAACTTTTTACATAAAGTTATGTAGATTTAAGTACCTATTGTAACTGTTGTATATGATTTGGATAAATAAACTTATGTTTATCTTATCTTATCTTATATTTTATCGGTTATAGCACTGGTAAGTGGTGGTTTAACACTATAAAAAAAATTTATGGTGAATTAAGTTTACGGCACCTATTTTACGCCACCTGCTCGAAAGAGCGACCTTACTTTATACTAGTGGATAGACTTCGTCTGCGCATTGTTTCGTCATACAAACTTTAGACTTTTTACCTTGTTCCAATCCAACCCATGAAAACACTGAATAAATTTTTGGATTTGCTGTTTTTGATAATTATAAATAAGTACTAATCTAAGGAGTTGGGTATTTTGAAAAAATAATAAATATACGTGTTTGCTATTTATTAAAAAAAACTTATTTAGGCATCACAACCCCACAAATAGTATTTTAATTTAAGTAATAAAAATTGTCCAAAGTATAGTAGAACGAAATGACATCGCCATTTTGAAAAGTCAAAAGATATTGGTTGTCATGGCAACCTTAGAGCAGTGCTCTTTGTGTCAAACGTAGTACTGCTAAAGTTTTTATGCAATATTCCCGTTGTCCTTTTGCATATTTTTTGGTTTTCAGGAACGTTTTTCGGGATAAAAAGTAGCCTATATGCTATTCTATAGCATTCTATTATTTATTTATTTATTTATTATTATTATTATTATATTAGAGGGATAGTGGGATTATTAACCTGATATTTTTTTCAATACCAGGTTAAAAATAATAATAATTACGTTTTAATACTAAAAAGAAAACCGACTTCAATGTTTGACTCGAAACGCGGTGTGACTCAGGGCGTCAAGCTGTCGATTCGATTTCTATTTGTGACATGGCTAGGAGGGAAGGTGTTTAGAGTTTTACGGGGAAACTATCAATCCCTCAGGAATAAAATTTATATGGGACCACCTCTGGAGTATACCCTTTCAAACATGAAAATAATTGTCAACAAATGGCGGAGCAATCGCGTAACAAGATACAAAAAAAAAACATACAGACTTGAGAACCTCCTCCTTTTTTGAAGTTAGTCGGTTGAAAATAGATAAGGTGTCAAATTGTTTTGTAGTTGGATTAAAGTAGTATATCCTCACCGATAGGTGGCAGCGCTCGGGCCGCGTGTTGTCTGTGTAACCGCCACACATGCAGAGTTCCGTCCAAACACGCCACACTCGCCCACCGCGCGTCACACGAGATACATGTTACTGGCGAGCCTGAAATATTCAATATAAATGTAAAAAAAAACTTAGGCCTTTACATCAATATTAGATGATTTATACAACGTCAGGATGCAACCTACGCCTACACTTAACGGGACGCTGCAGTGCCTGAGACATTGTTTGAGATGGAATAGGCTTGCCCAGCACCTAAAACATCCTCTCAGCTTAATCAGCCGCCCACAGGAAAGACATCAATACGTGTGGAGCTGACTAAGCTGCGGGTTTCCTCACGAAAAAAATATAAATGTCAATACTATCATGATTATTTATCTTTTTACTACCACAATACATTGAACAATGTTTTATTTTAAAGTATATGTTCTTGTGTACAATAAAGCGTTAATCTATCTATCTATCTCATCATCTTCCTGCCCTTTTCCCACATAATGTGGGGTCGGCACAACATGTGTTCCTCTTCCATTCTCCTCTATCAGCCGTCATCTCAACACTCACTCCTTTCTTACTCATGTCATCCTTTACACAATCCATCCATCTTTTCTTTGGCCTACCTCTACTCGTAAATCCATCAACATTCATACCAAGCACTCTCCTAGTTACATGACCTTCTTCTCTTCTCATTACATGCCCATTACATCTACAATCTATCTATCTATCTAATTCCACTTTTATGTGGAGTTAAAACTTCGGCATTTTTTTCAAATGTTCGTTAAAAGTAATTCGTTTGAATAATTCGTTGGCCCATACTAATAAACTTGACATAAAGTTATGTCATGCATAAACAAATTTTTATGGTATTCATAGGTAATGCATGACATAACTTTATGACAAGTTTATTAGTAAAAGCCAAACACTATTGATTACCATACAATTTATTATATTAAACAATTAAAAAATACCGCAAAACAAATGGCAAAGAGTGGCCTTATCGCTTAAATAAATACAATCTTGGTCATAATTTTAAAGTTCGAATCCCGCCTGTGCATTAATCGTTTTGGATTTATAATGCGCATTTTGGACTTCAAATATATGACATTTTAAACGCTATGATCTTACCCAAATAAGTCTCCCAAATGGGGTCGTTTGACGCTGAATTATTCGGTATAAGTTGCAATCTTGACAGCGTTCCGTAGTGCGTGTTGAAGGCTTTGTTCACAACCTGCAAACAAAATAAGAATTATAAAAGTCTTAGTAATTGGGTTCCCGTTTTACCCTTTGGGTACGGAACCTTACAAACGTCAATTTCATAGGTAACAAAATATAATTGGTAGAGACGTAACACGAGTAGCCTGCAAAAAAAACACCTAAACCATCAATATAGGCTTTTTCACATAGGAATGGTTCCGTGACGTTCTCTTTTATGTTAATATCTGAAATTAATATAAAGGAAATAGACAAAATCCTTGTTTTGAAGTTGTATCTTTTAGTATGATCACTAGATTTCATTTTTTTCAAAATGTGTGAAACGTAAAAGTTCAATGTGTCAGGGATACGTTCCTACGTGAAAAATACTATAGCAGATGGGAAAAGGCCAATACAAATACAAAAATGTTTATTACAGCAAAACATACAAACAATTATTAACTAAAACTTAAAGATAGATAACATAAAAATATAAAACTTATAATTATGTGTTAGTTTGCTGAGAGCTGATACAGAAGTGGGGGTATCTGATAGTTTCCTCACTAGGCGACGCCTGTATCGAGGAAACTAAAGTACGAATCAATCAGGTAGGTAAATCTTGCGACAGGTTGAATAAGCAAAAATAAATAAATCTAGCAAATCTAGCAATGATGTCGATATGAATCCTATAGACTGCAGTTACCTGAAGTCTCAGCAGCCCCGCAGCCCTGACGACGGGGCCGGCGACACCTAGCGCGGGGGCCGGCAGCGCAGGCGCGAGGGGGGCAGAAGGCGAGGGGGGCGAACAGGCACGTTTGGAGGCTACCTCTTCAGCGCGGGGGCCGGGGAGGGATGATAAGGTACGTTTGCGGAGGCGTTGGTCTAGGCCGCTGGAAAGAAAGACGGTCTTACTACAAAAAAGTTATGCATTGAACACCATATTGACACATGTCAAAACAAAATTGTTACCGCAAAAAAGCGATCTATGTATACTAAGCACAACGGATCTTTAGCTCTCTGAAGTTAGGTGCAATAGACGATTGCGCAGGTTTGGTAGAGTAAGCGAGATAGCACGATTTTAGGCGTCATAAAAATGTGTTCTGCGCAGCTACTTCAGAGAGCTAAAGAACGATTGTGCGTATTGTTCGAGTATTTAGAGATAGTTTTTCTAGAGATGAGTAGTTTTTTAGTCAGTGCTTCGTAAAACTCGCAACATTTGTATGCCATGCGCTATCACCATATGAAATGTTTCATGTACCTTGTACCAAATATTTGTCACTTAGCTATGTACAATACGCACAACCAATCTTTAGCTATCTATGAAGTAGCTGCGAACCCATTTTTGATGGTGCCTAAAAAACGAAGACAGCTTTGTATAGCTGCTTCGCTCACTCGCTTAGTATGTTGCACCGTGCTATCTCGCTTACTCTACCAAACCTGCGCAATCGTTTAGTGCACCTAACTTCAGAGAGACAAAGATCGGTTGTGCGTAGGTATTGTATAGTCGTTAATTTCATTTATCTTAGTGCAGTGTTCAATGACGTGGAAGGGTTGCTCACGTTAGGATGGATGACGATATCGTCCTACACCAACAAGAACGACATTCAACATACGTAATGCCTATCTGTATAGAATAGTTAATTGATTTCACGGTTTCGATCGCGAGGGAACAGGAGTAGAATCAGCTAGCATTTAGACTATTCTAAGTAATCCCAGCGGTCCTATTTCATTCAGGCAACATTAGACAAAGTTACAAGATCCTAATTTACTTATTCTACGCCCTAGGGCCCATAGTTTACTTAACTACTAGGTAATTACGGATTTTAATAAACTTACTTCTCAGGGACCTTAGCACTGGTGTTCAATGACGTGGCATGGTTGCTCACGTTGGGATGGATGACGATATCGTCCCGCACTTCGACGCGTATCCGAGACTTGCTCTGTGACGATGTGCTGAAGCAGTTCTCGGTGCCGCCTAATTGTGCGCCCAGAGATTCACTGCAAAATATGGAGATTTTTGAATAATAGAACAGAAATAGGGGAAAATTACATCAAAAACAGCCTGTCACGTAAAGCAATGGACGCATTATTTAATATTTTTTTGGTTTAACAAAGTAAAACGTATCTTTTCACCGTTTCAGAGTACTGCGAACGCGCATTCGTCTACGGAGCGTTTCTGAGCTCACGCGCACAGAAACAACGTGCATCTACACACACAATAAAAACCAACCCGCCTTCGTGAGATAGATAGAACTGTACTAACTTGGCGTCAACTTGTGTGAGCGGTATGAAGACCGGCGTTATCCGTCGTTTGCCATCTGAAGTTCTGGTTTCAATTTGACGATCCATTGGACGTACGGGCGTGTCTGGTGACGATGTCAGGAGTGGCTTGGACTGAAAAGTCAAAGTCAAAGTCAAAAAGCATTTATTCAGTAGGACCGCTGGGATCACTTTGAAACGTCTTAAAACTGGGTGATTCTACTCCTGTTCCTTCGCGAGCAATACCGTGAAGAAGTAATTATAAAAATTATATAAATATTATCAGACCTATTAGAAAATAAATATCTGATTATTTAGTTGACAAAAAAGAATCGAAGTCCAACTCTGTTTAAAATTGTAATAAAAATCGAAAAGTCGAATGAATGAATGAATGAATGAATGAATGAACACTTTATTGTACACCAATTCTAACAACAATCCTAATAAAGTGATTTCAATTAATAAACTAATTTTGACTTTGACTATAATGTGAAAGTTGATGTATGGAATGGAATGTATGAAAAAACGTATGGATGTTTGTTATTCTCACGCAAAAAAACTACTAACGAATTTGTATGAAATCACGCACGGAAATAGTACCAGGGTGTTTTCTCATATCTGCAGTACTATACAAACATTCGTCTCGCGGTTGGAATCGAACCCACAACCTTTGCAATGAGTGTGCAAATGTGTGCAATTGTTTGCTATTTATAAATGTATGATAACGTTTGAAAGATGTCGTTTTATTAAGAGATAAAAAAAAACTAGGCCTTTACATCTATATTAGATGATTTATACAGCGTCAGGAGGCAATCCATGCCTACACTTAACGGGACACTGTAGTGCCTGGGACACGAGATAAACCTTGAAAAAATTATATTCAAAATTCGTGATTTTTTTGTACTATTCGTATACCTGAATCTTTTCACTTTTAGGTGTGGTCTCCTCTTTCCTAATTGCCTTCTTAGCTTCCTGCTTCTCCCTAGCCAGCAATATATCCGGACATTCCACTAAAAGGTTCGAAGACATATCTCCTCCGCCTTCGTTCGCGAGGCACTTTCCGTAGATCTTCTCGTAGAATGCGTTCTGAAATCATATAATAGTTAAGTAAATATTAATTTAACCATTTATTTTTTTATTCATAAAGACTGCTAAAATCATAACCTTCCAATTTGGCTAGTGAGCAACACCATTGCATGGCCATAAACCGCTTATGGTTCTCGCTTACACTGGGACCAAATCATTCGCAATTTTTGCGTGGAACGAATTTTTTTTTTCAGAGTGTCAGTGTGAACACGGATGTGATTTGCGTGACTTGTTCCCACAGTAGAGTTATCAACAATATCAGCGACAAATGCTTAACGCGGCTAAAGAAGATCTCACTTCAAAATTTTGTTAATATAAGCTAGTTACTAACTTTGGCGATGGAATTAGGACGCATTAAGGCCTCATGGTAATATCATAGCATGGAACGACAATTGATCGCGTCTTCTAAAGATAATAAAAAGGTAACCAACCTTTTCGTCCAACGATAACGGCATTCCAATTTCCTTATTTGAGAACTGAATACACGCAACTGATCCATCTGAACTGCATGCTAGGAGATTCAAGCCTGCGGAGGCAAAACATGGTGATTAATAACAAGATAGCAAGATATAAATATTTTTCAGTTTGAAATATCTGGTCCTACGTTAGAACCCTGGTTTAAGGTTTGAAAAATTGGCCCTTGAAGTCAGAAATAGCCCCCTGTGTGTAGAAGGCTCCTGGCATTGCACATAAATTTTTCGGCCGGAAAAATCATTGGTGACCGACCGGGATTGAACCCACGACCTTGCTTGGCAGGCGGGGCCACTACCACTAGACCATCTGTGATCTGTTTAATGCACCGAGTTACAAGAGAATGCTAACCATCAGAGCTCCACGATATATCCAGCACGCTATCATTGAAGAGGTCATGCACCACCAACAAGGGCCGCTTCAGCGATGTTAGCCAAATGCTGAGTGCGCGGTCACGTGAGCCCACCGCCGCGCAACAACACTTCTTGCCCTCCTTCACGAATATGTTGTTGTTGAACCTCTGGGTAAAAATAAGAAATAAATAATAAATAATGCTGGACATTTTTCACACAGCATCATCTAGCCCCAAACTAAGCAAAGCTTGTACTATGGGAACCAGATAACTGATATACTACTTATAACTTTTTGTTTGTAAATACATACATATTATACATAGAAACACCCAGACCCGAGACAAATATCTGTAGGTCATACAAACATTTGTCCCGCGGCGGGGATCGAACCCGCAACCTTCTGCGTCGCAGGCGGACCTTCGCCCACTGCGCCACAGAGGTCGTCAAAAGAAAATTATGAAAGACTAGCTGCGCTCCCGCGGTCCCTCGGGTTTTTTTTTCGGGATAAAAAGTAGCCTATGACACTATCCCTGGGACACAACCTTTAACTATGCCAAACGAGTTTCATTATATACTTTAAGGTATATTTATACCGAGTTTGGAGTGGATCGGAGCCAGAAATATATTTTTTTCATATAAACTTTAACACCCTGTGTAACACCCTTAGGGGATGATTTTCGAAAATTGTATACCCCTATATCCTATTCCAGAACTTAAACCATCTACGTTCCAAATTTCATCACAATCGGTTAAGTCGTCACGGAGATACGCGAAGACAAACATGTGCACACACAGACTTTCGCATTTATAATATTAGTAAGATTTCAGCTTAATCTGTTCAGCGGTTTGGGCGTGAAAGCGTAACAAACAGATAGACAGACAGATAGACAGACAGACAGAGTTACTTTCACATTTATAATATTAGTATGGATTAATTATCTTTGACCAACAGAGTTTCAACTAATAATAACGTTTATTTTGTCTCACACAATGGTTCACATAAAATGTTGTTAGAACAATATCTAAGAGCGAATTGTTTGAACTGTTTGTGCGACTGGTGCCTGAGATAGGTTTAAGAAAACCTATAATAAAGGTCACCAAGTGCTCTCACCACACGGTTAAACATCTGTTCCATAAAGTCAACAACTGCATTGATGGCAAGAATGGCAACTAAGAATGTAATGAGAATGCAAAAGATGTAACATATAATTCTTCCACCTGCAACTTCGATAGCGTGGTACCATACAACGCTAGCGAAGTTAGCAATTCCTTCACTGTGATTGGTTGTTGTCGGTAGATTCCGAACCGAATGCATTCCGCTGTATAATGAATCAAGGGACTGGTTCCCATAGTACAAGCTTTGCTTAGTTTGGGGCTAGATGGCGCTGTGTGATATTTCCAGCATTATAAAAAAATAAGTTTCAGCCAGATCCGCTCAGCATTTTCAGCATGATTGAAACAATCATTTATCCATCCAAATTCTCCCATTGATATTATTAGTAGGATTTAAACTTAGGCCTTCACATCTATATTAGATGATTTATACTGCGTAAGGAGGCAATCCATGCGTACACTTAACGGGACGCTGTAGTGCCTGGGACATTGTTTGAGATAGAATAGGCTTGCCCAGCACCTAAACCATCCTCTCAGCATAATCAGCTGCCCACAGGAAAGACGACGTCAATACGTGTGAAGCTGACTAAGCTGAGAGTTTCTTCACGAGGTTTTGCTCGTGTTAGAACGCATATACATTTTACGAAACGAAAAATCCATTGATACTCGGCCGAGATTCGAACCCACGACCTTCAGATTGAAAGAAGCCGAGTAGGATTTAAGCTAGTGGATATCATGAACTCTTATTTCCTGGCAGTTTTTGAACTTCATGGCAACTTTGACATAAAATCTGAAATGGCGGCGCTTATCTGGCTTTCTCGCTTGCACATTAGTGTAGTGACTATACTAGGGTGCAAGTGGGAGAACATGATAAGTTGCGACGTTTCTACAATGAACATCGAAATTAAAATTTAGTTCGAAAACTGCCAGGAAAGTCCCCCATGATTATGTTATCTTACCGAGCAGGTGATAGCCTTTCTATGTCCCACGAAATCTTTATCGCATCGCCAGCCGTCTCGTTCCACAACCTGCGCCGTGGGTCCGCCACCGTTCATAGCGTGCGCAGACAGTACGTACTGACCGTCTGGCGACCAGGAGCATCGCAATACATGGGTTGTACCTAAAGAGCATAAAAAATAGATTTTAAGTGAATAGGCACGATGACAATTTTTCAAAATCTGTTCTATTTTGTTCAGAATGATTTGCTATGTGAAAAAATATCATATTTCAGTACAAAAAAAAAAAGGTTTTCAAACATAAAAATCGAATTTAAAATTTGAAATTCACGTCAAAACGCTCGTCGTCATGGCGGCTGTTATGACGTCACAGCTCACACGCCAACAGCAAGTACTACGTGAAAAAAATCGAAAACAAAAAGGCACAGTTTTGGTCTGTACTGAGTGTACAGCAAGGCGGTGGGTAATCTAAGGTCTGTACTAGAAGATGACGTCACGCGCTCTGATTGGTGTACGGCTATCATGGCGGATTGTTATATTTTGTAGATTTATTTTATTAAATAATTTAATAATCTCGAATAAATGCATTTTTCTCAATCCTTGAATTCTATTTTATTATATTAGGTAAATATTTTGGCGATTCTTGATTACTGTCATCATGCCTATTGTACCTGAAATATAGATAAGAGTTGTGGAAAGGTTTTATTCTGTGAATATGCAGATGGGATGACAGATGAACGGTAAATGGCATTTTCGAAAAACGCTTTGCCGATTGTCAGTTAAATTTATGCCAACCATTTCTTGAAGAACCATTAAACCGTAGCCGCTGCTAATTTATGATTAAAAAATCAATAGATTTTGGCTGCATGATGCACAGGACCAGGATTAAGGGGGTAAACAGAGAGAAGCCTAGTTATTTTTTTTACCTCCACACTCCTCAAATGGTTCAGTAATAACAGTCTCCGATCCCCAGTCAGCAGTCTTCCAAATTCTCATGGATTTGTCATCTGATTGTGAGGCCAAATATTTTCCAACCTAAAAGTAAAAAGAACATTTTCAATAACACATCTTTAAGAAGTTGTAGAAGAAGAATTCAACTGAAGATCTTGAAATTATTATTAATATTATAGTTCTCAGTTTTGATAAGAGATGTCGGTAATAATTTTGTACCAGTTCTACATCGCGCTATTGAAGCGTTTTGCCAAAACGACCGGCCAAATCAGATATGAAAATATACGTCTTCCAATTTCACAATGGTTATTTAATTGTTTACAACTACAAACAAACAAACAATTATTCAGTTACAATTTTATTAAATTGTCGGTCCTGGCTACTTAAATCGTTAAGCCATGAGTTGCCTTAAGGCAGCCTAAAAACTCCGACTGATACGAACTTACCATTTTCATCTGAGCAAATAGCCTGGTTACTATACTTATTAAAACATAGATTAACTGCCTTGTAAAGTCTGATTTTGTGCAAACAATCTACTTAGGTAATGTTATCCCCTCAAGTGTTGCTACCAATAAAGTTAAAATTCTCTTAAGTGTCGCTGTCCATCAGACAGACAGTCAGGCGTGTCAGTATGTACGCGGAATTTTTGGAAAAAAATATTATTTTAAGCTTACTGGATCCCAAGCCACTCCTTTCACGAGTCCTGTGTGTCCGTTCAGAACATAAACCATTTCTGGAAACTTCTCAGCATTCCAGATAATTATAGTGTTGTCTACACTACAGCTGGCCAGCCATTTGTCAAGTGGTGACCACGCAAGGTCCAATACATCTCCTGAAATAGCATAAACATTATCCCTATTACAAAAAATATAAACAATGTTATATAACAAAGTAATATATGTATAACAAAGCAAAGCACTAAGAAACTATCTCTATTCTAATTTTAGAACAACGATCTTTATACAGGGTGTAAAAAGACGTCTACCGAAGCCGAAAGGGTAGGTACAGCATCCCAACACACAACCAAATCCAAAAGGATTTTCCGAAAAAATCATTATATCCCGAGAAAACAGCGTTTGAAGATTATTGTTTACGTATGTACTGGGCGCGTTGTTTTACGTAGATAGCTGGATTCTGAGTTTTAATTGTTTTTTTCTTTTATTAAGTAATTATGAGGAACTAAGCTACTACATATTTACATATATTTACAAAATACAACAGGATATAATTATGAGGTAGGTATGGTCTTATTATGTTGTCCTAGTAGTAAATAACCGAAAATAACATGAAATGACGTAGCTAAGTCAATTTTTTTTTGTATTATTATTTTCTTTGCTTAGGGAAACAGATAACTTGATCAGTTTCACTAGTGGTGATGTCATGTTAACCAATATTTTTTATTATTAATTAGATATAAAAAATGGGACCATTATAAATGCACAGCAGTGAGCAAATGAGCTGGAATTAGGATGTTTAGAAAATAACAACCAAAATCACTTGCCGGCATGCCCTCGTAATGTGGCTAGACACCTCCAGGTCTCAGCTTTGGACTTTCCTAGGCTGCCAGCAGCTACACTTAGACCCCATACCATGACCAGTCGATCATCTCCTCCCGATGCCAAGTATCTGCCTCCATTACTCCATCGAACGCAGTTCACACATGCTGTGAAATAGATAGTAAAGTAAGTTGGTATGAGTCAGTGGCCAACTCTGGTGATGGAGTTTATAGGCCTCCGTCATGTCTTAACGACTTAAATTGCCAGGGCCAACCATTTAACGTGACCTAGCACGGAAGCGCTCATATGAAAATGCCACTATTAGACACAACATTACACAGACTCATAAACAATAAAGTACAAATAAAAAAGAAAACTGGACTACCTAGGTACCTATCTACAAGAGTTTGTTGGTTTATTTTGACGTGACTACGTCTTATAATTCGATAGAGCCGGCTGCACGCACGAAAAAACATGACGTCACGCGGCGTTACCGCGCTCTGAGGCGTTACGTCATGCGGCGTTACCTCGCTCTGAGGCGTTCCATGTAAGGCTTGAAGTGCAAGCGAGAGCGCGGAACGAGCGACAAAGAAGCACAATCGGCCTTTGCGTTCGGTAGCGTTCGCATCCGTCTCTCTCCTACTTGAGTGAACGATGCATAGATGTTGTCACGTTCAACTATCGTCAGTAAACCGACTTTACAGACAACCAATTTTTTTTGTGGAGAGTATAGTTGTGAGAGACACATTATGCAGACAATGTCAAACTCAAATTGAAAGAATTTCTCGCTCAACTTTTTTTATTTAATTATTTTAAAATATCTGCTGCCAACTAAACTTTGGCTATTTATGTAGAGCTTTGTTTCTATTACTTACTGTCAGAAAGCTTACCTAAATGATTGTCCATCTGACAAAGCATCTTGGGAATTTTGTCATCCAGTTCAACAGTGTGACACAGTACAGAGTTTAGGTTCCAGACTACGACCCTGCCGGAGTCTCCACCCTGGCCACCAGTGGCAAACCGTTTCCCTGTGGGATGGATATCCACGGAAAATATAGGTTTATCTGAAAATAGGATACAACTTTTTTTAACAAACTTTCTACGTCGTCTGCAAACAAACTAGGCACAAAGTAAGTTTGTTAACACGCGCACCATCGTGGTTGACCCAACTGGGTTTGCAGAGCTTCATTTGAAAAGTATTTTGCTTTATTATTTTTAGAAAATAGCAAAAATAACAACAGCGTTGCACTACTTGCACTATTTTAGTGACTGACAGTGACATTCGCAAATTTACCGCCCGGCATTTTGCAGTAGAAAAAAACAAGCGTTCAGAAGAAACCAAGGAGGTTAAACCATGAAGAATATGAAGACCTATATGATGAAGATTAAGCTAAGATGTTACTGATTGGGCGATATAGTCGCTCAGCGACAAAGCCCTTTTCTTTTTTTGTAAATAAAAAAAAAAAAGCGTTAAGAAACGAATGCGAGAATCTGTTTGGTATTTTTGTTGCACTTTTATATTTTTTTAATTTGGTGTAAGATAACCAGCAATATTTATTTGTAATTTTTTTTTCTCTTTTATTAGGTGACACAATAATTTGCTTTTAGAACGAAATTTTGATGTAAATTGCGAAGGCAATTTTTTTTGCAGAATTATTTATTTATTATCTAAACATAAAAGAAAAGGGCTTTGTCGCTGAGCGACTATACCGCCCAATCGGTAACATCTTAGGTCAGTCTTCTAAAGTCTTAAGAACCAACAGAACAGAACTGTTGAACCAAAGAGATTTATCTCTACCTAATCTGTGCCAAAGAGTACGTGTTGTACGGAGGTTGTGGACTGTAATGGATCGCGTCCACTAGGCGGACGCATCGCATCGGAAAAATCCGCCTCCTATACATTTTGTATGAAACTGCGTCCACTGCAGGCGGGGCGGGCCGGGCCGCATCGGAATCCGTCGGCGGATCGCTCGGCGAGCGTATTTTTCCGCCGATGCGGCCCGGTCCGCCCCGCCCCGCCTCTAGTGGACGCAATGCGCGCCGCATTTTTTGTAGATCGTTGCTGCGAGCGGACGTATTTATTGAGGGAAAAACCGTAAAATGAACGAAAAACTACTAATATCTTTAATGCAACAATATTCTGAACTTTATGATAGGTACTGGAAATAGAAAATATCACGATGCGTTGAGGAGAAATAAGATTTGGACTGAAATTTTCTTGCATATGGTGCACCCTGACTTTATGTTTGTGACGTTTATTATTTTTTTGCTCCTCATCCAACAACATAAATAAAAATAACTTCATCAGAACCATCCATCGTCACATACAACCGCTTGCTAGCTTGTCTTACGTAGGACTGGCTGTAAAAATCCGCCGATGCGGCCCGGCCCGCCTCGTATAGTGGACGCAGTACGCAAAAATGCTCGCCGATGCGGCCCGGCCCGACCCGTCTGCAATGGACGCCTAGCTTAAAAGTGCGTTCAGGATCTACAAAATTATAGTAGACTAGATATTATAACTACTTACATATAACTTGGTTGATTTTCAGTTCTTGATCGAAGATTTGGCTTGGGTCTAGGATTAAGTAAGCAGGAATTAAGGGTTAAAAATGAATGAAATTGGTAAGGGTTTGTTTTCCGATTATTTATCTACCATTTTTATCGCGCGGAGTAGCATAAATTTTCGAGAAAAAAAATTAAATTTTAACTTCACATCAGATTACAAGCGAAACGTAACGCAATCTGTCTAAAGTATTGTCTGTGGTATAGAATTTTGTGCAAAATCGATGCAAACGGAACGTAAAAAGTCGTCTGTCAGTGTCATTATTGGCGCTATTCTGTTTTTCTTTGAATTTCACGAATGTGCTTCTTGTATTACCTACTAGTAGGCTAACAGACCTATAGCATAGGTTGCGAGGAGCGAAGCGACGAGCGGTTAGGTGTGTAGTGAAAAACCACGCACGAGCCGAGCAAAGCGTGCCGCGGTAGCGGCCGGCGAGTTCTAGAACCGACTTGCTCCTGCTGTACCTTACCTTTATTACATAGGTAGGTACTTTCCTAGTATGATTTTTATACCATTTTGTTTGCTTGAGGTTAGGTTTTATTAAGTCATTGTTCTTAAGAACGGTGCATCTCCGCGCGCTAAAAGAGGTACCAGGGGGGAGGGCGTACCTCTCTCTCCCCCCCCCCCCCTCCCCCATCCCCTTTATTTCCTGCTTACCGAATTCCCGACCTATACCGAACATTTTCAGCCAATATTCAACAATGAGTCTATCATAAAAAAAATTACTTGTTCACTCATAATCGCAAAGGCTGCGGATATTGTTTTATTGAATATCACGTCCGGAACGTCTGCACTGCACTAGCAATGACAAAATGAAATTGACATGACATGAACATGACAGTTGTCGACCGTCTGATCTGGCTGAGGGCTGAAACAACCAACCAACAAACAGTCAACAACAAAAGCGCTAGATAGTAGATAGAGAATTGCTTTTCGTTCGAATTCTGCAATCTGCAGCAGTTCCTAAAAAGTAAAGGCATGAGAGGTGCCGAAACTCTTATACCAGCTCGTTTTCTGACTCTGCTCAGCCACCTCTGCGTGGTAGTCTCGTTAATATGGGAAAGTCATCAGACAGTCCGGTACTGTTTGCCGAGCCAGTTCCACGAGCAATATCTCCTGATATATCACAACCGGTGAGTGAAAACGACCTCAATTCTATTTCAATAGCTTTGCAAAACTGCTTTCGTTAGTGCAATACTCGTCGTTTCCCTCGCTGAGTAGGTATCGTTACTATTTTCCAATTTGCGCAGGCAGCTCTTTTTAAAACTTTCACGCGAGTTTTACTGCGTTTTTTTCATTTTATTCATAAGTACTGAAAGCCGATATACATAATCTATCAACATGAATATAACTGTAATGTTGCAAAATCCAACTTCCTGTAGCCCAATCATATTGTTAATTAGTGAAATCTGGGATTCTATTCAGTACCTATAATTAGAAATAAATGTCTAAATGTCTAAATTAGCTCTTTCCCGCGCTAGATCACGTCTGTGGCGCCTCTAGAAATAATTTAGCAATGATCAAACTTGACTTCTCATAGCAAACATGCAGGACACTGTTAAAACTAGTTATTGTGTTACAAGTTGACCTGAAACTTGATTATGTGGTAACTGCTTAAGCATTTTGTGTTTGCTGTCTGTTTGTAGAAAGAAATATAGATACCTAGTCTGTATCAATACAATCAACCTTCCATCCGTAACCTACTAATACTTTTTGAATAAGATTGACATTTGAAAATATTCAATAGACCCTGTGGAATTATCAATTCCGAGATATATTATAAGTCAAAGTCAAAAAGCATTTATTCAGGACCACTGGGATCCCTTAGAATAGTCTTAATACTAGGTGATTCTACTCCTGTTCCTTCGTGACCAACACCATGAAGTTAGTGTTAGATTTAAAGATTAACGGCCTCACTAATAAACGTGGTATAAAGTTATTCCTGAGCGTAAACTGTCAAAATGTATGGTTATTCCTATTTTATTCCGAGGAATAACTTTATACCACGTTTATTAGTAAGGCCCTAAAGATTTAAAGATTTATTTATAAGAGTTAGAAGTAACATTACAGTTGGTACCAATGCGTTACATAAACAATGTAAGAAATAAAGTTTAAAAAATAGAATAAATATATATTAGTTAGATTGTCCAGATTTCTGCAACAATTTCCAATTTTTATTTCAATTGTAAGGAAGACAAGACCTTCTATTATTTTTTTAAAAGACTTCTCGGGTTCAGTATGTGCCTCGTAGCATTTTTTATTTATCTTCCTGTCTCATGATTATTTTTGTTAATCAAGGTGTACAATTTGCTCCATTCTTTACTTCCCAACATAATCTAACTATTGACTGGTCCATTCCAGTAATTCTATCCCTACTACCGTATTACCACTTAATAATGACAAAAGGCAATTACATGATACCAGGTGGGAAAGTTATTGTCATTTCATCACTGAACCGGTTATAGTCAGTTAGATGTGTTTACACACTGCCATTGTTTGGGCTTGGTGTGCTGTCAAGAGCATGTGTGCATTGGTGTTAGGCGTAGGGCTGACACAATCCTACTAACAATAAATCTGAAAGTTTGTATGTTTGTGTTTAAATGACGCATTTAATTGGATGAAAGTCGGGATAGGTGTAGATAGTGATCTTGAAGCTTAGAGGCTATTCAAAATGTTGGTGCAAACCAGGCGAGCGAAGCCGCATGTAGTAGCTAGTACATAAATAAATCATACCTCTTTCCCATACAAGTAGATAATACAGACTTTGAGAATCACTATGCACATCTCTACTCAACTGTCATATTTCATCAGCTACTAAAGTTTACACAATGATTATAATTTTATAATGTTGTCAATATAATAATATAATAATAATAAAGCCCTTTTATTCCGAATTCGCTACAACTTCAGCTACAACGTGTTATAAATTATTTTAGAGTATGTCTCGCAAATCGGCGTGCCTCATGGCATAGGCCTCCTCCAGCTCTCTCCACTGAGCTCTATCTTCTGCAACTCTGGTCCAATACGGTCCCAAGGTTAGGCGGATATCGTCTTTCCATCTTGTTTTTGGACGCCCCTGTTTTCTTGTGTCTTCTCTTGGGTACCATAATGTCACTTGTTGGCTCCATTTATTTGCTTTGCTGCGCAACATGTTGTCAATACAAACAATAAATGCCTTACCTACGTAAATATTATAATACTTTATAATGTGTTTTTTAACATTAATAAAATCTTGTTAAATTAATCCACGTATCGTAAATTGAGTAGGTACCTAAAGCTTGAAATACAATTAGAATCAACCACCATGAGAGGTCACTTTTATTATTGTTGACATAATTTGTTAACGGACATCAGTTGACACCCAATTTTTATTGGTGACCAAGGTTGGCAGAAATGTTGATGGTGGTTAGTACCTAAAACGAAATGATGTTTTGTTGACACAAACACGATCGTGTTATTCGCAGTGTTTTGAGGGGCGACAGCTTCCGTTTCGCATAGACATCATCAACATTAAAATAGATACTACTTAAGATCTTTTCTCGCTGTGTCTCGGTCGGTTCATAACTGAACTTAACTCGTGTTTTGAAAGTGCATCTAGGACTGTTACAAGCTAATTCTTGAAAGAAAATAGCGTCTCTGGACTCCACTTAAGAGCAAATCTGACTAGTTTAAGATAAATAGCTGCACTTTGAGTCTTCTCTTCTTCTGCTATGAGGTCGCATCTCATATGTCTCTACTCAATTTAATATGTCTTGGACTGATGTAGTCTCACCAAAATATGCTTACGTGAACATTGATTTGCCTCTTTTGATAGCCCTAATTTCCTTGACCAGGCTCAACACCTGGTTCAAACTGGTTCATCGCCAAAGCATAGTATTGTATTCTGATAGTTTACAAAACACGACTCCACATGCTGAGGATCTATTGGCAAGTGGGCAGTGGCTTCGCGTTGGGTGGCCAGGCGAGTGCTCTCACCGTCTCAGTACCACCTCTTGTATTAACGAAGATTTGTGTAAAAATCTTCGGAAGCTGAAAGTTCATCGTGATAGTTCATATCATTGAAGATACTGCTACGGACTGTGTAGTTCTACGAACTTAAATACGAAAATATCTGTGAACTTCACTCAGTTTTCGAAAAAAGGAATAGTTACAGTTTGTGTAAGCAGTTTTATCATTGTAGGTTGAATGTCCGATGAGGCGTAGAACTATCTATCTATTGTGACTATAACTTCATCATTCTGCTGCCCAAGGGCAAGTCCCATCTTTGTCTATTAGCACAACATGTTTTTTTCTTCCTCTCCACTTTTCATAGTTTTTTACCCATCATCGTTCACACAGTGCATCAATCGTGTCTTAACTCTTTGCTCATTTTCATCACCATATTTTAGTCTTGTCACTTGTCCTTACATGCCCAAACCACTTATCTACATATCTACGATACAATGGCCTCATTATATCGTCCCCATTGAATTACACTGGTCAACAAACTTGTCCATGGGTTATTAAAAGGTCAATGCTAACGTATAACAATTACATTTTGTTAGCATGCGATTGACCAGGAAACTGGCAGATGCCCTCAGCTAGACCTTCCATTCAAAACACATGTACCTATACAGAACCAATAAATGCGTGGCTAAAGTCGGTATAGCCGTTAGCCTACACGCAATGAAACGCGCTTAGACAATTTGTTTCCGTTTCCGTAAAATAAAATACTATCTCAGTTAAGTTACATTGGATATTCAAATTTTTTTTAGATATTCAAATACATGTTTCCCGTCTCTAGGTAACGTCAAGTGTTCATCGATCCAGATTTCAGTGCCAAGTTTGTCTTAGACAAATATATGGGTTCAACAACCTCTTCAACCTCCAGTGAAGTAAGCATTGTTTTTTTTATCCATTCCATACCTACTGTGATTCATTGAAATACCCGTGTGATGATCAGTGGTGCTTGGTTCCAAGTCAACGAAGAGAGACTTTATTTGTTTTTATGTCTTATTCTTCGAACTCTAAAGGGCATAATCCTCATAATCTTTATTAAGTATCTGAGTTTATTAAAACGTTACTTTTTACTTTACTAAATGAAAGAGCAAGACAGACAATAGTGGTAAAATGTAGATTAACCATCTGAGACAAGTAATTTGAAAATCTCGAAAAATATCAGAGCAATGTTCGTAAACGGTGCGGCGGCACCGGCGCGGCGAGACGCGGATGTGTGGATAGTGTCAAAATGGCAGAAAGCGATTCCCTACAATTTGATTAACTAATTACTTTTAAATTGTGATCCCACATCTGATACCTGATTGAGCTAAAACCTTTAATCATGACCTATTTGATTTACTTATCTGATTTTTAAACCAACGAATCTCCATCAAGTATTATAAAACACGTGCGCCTGCGCGGTTCAAGGTTGTCATGTCAGCATAGCGGTATAGCATTAGTAGCGGTGTGGGTGCTTGACAGACTATCAGTAGTATCAGTATGAACTTGCTTTATTCTAAATCGGTTGTGATTCTGTGCTTCCGCGCCGTTTAAACGTCAAAATGTCTACGAAACGGGAACACGGCGAAACGAAGGTGTGTTTTAAGTTAAAAAGTGTGAAAATTTGTCTGTTTTAAATTTGTGGGAGTGTGTGGAAGTTATGTGTTAATTTTGAAGGTAACAAAGTTTGTTTTTGTCCAATTACAATGCGGTGTTTGTTATGTCTAGTTTTATGTTACGTAAAATTGGTTATTTTTTTATTGAAAATGGTTTAAATCTTATGAGATTTAGAAAATTATTGGCGGTGAGTAAATATTATTAGTTTATTTGATTATACTTAACCAAAGCTTTCGGCGCGTCCTCGCCGACTAACCTTAATCTTTAGAACTCAAATTACTTAAATAGGTAAGTATATTTTTTATTATTTTGTGAACTGAAGTTTTAAGAATAGTAGTAATAATTAAATACAAACTGACAAAAAAATTTACAGACAAAGTAGGTACTTTCATCATTCCTTGCTCTGCATAGGGCCCAGCCTTGGTTCTTAATTCTTTGTTGTACAAATAGACACACACAGGATAATAACAAAGAAAGGACATCTACAAAGGCGAGCTTAACCCTACAAGGAATAGTTTGCATTTTTTATGATTTACTTAGCCGTTTTGTTATTTATGTCGATTGAGCAGCTTATTCACTATTAATATGTTAATAAACAACTACGGCCTTACTAATAAACGTGGTATAAAGTTATTCCTGAGTGTAAACTGTCAAAATGTATGGTTATTCCTATTTTATTCCGAGTAATAACTTTACACCACGTTTATTAGTAAGGGCCCTAGTAAACAACCTGTGCTTAGCTTGTCAAGGTCTACATAATAAATACAGCTACTTCTGTCATCTCAAAAACGCACAACGTTTTACGCATTATAGCTTTTGCCTGTAGGATATTTCATTTATTTATATTTGGGCGATGACCCAGTGGATCCCAGTGAAGTGGATCTTGTCCTCCAACATCACCCGCGTTCCCATGACGCCTACATCTTTACTTCAGAATAGACAGGCAACTCTACCTACGTCATAATAGGTAAAAACACTAAAAACATAATTACTTGAGTAATAATTATTCATCACTATATTTTTTTGGTCATGGAATTCCTGATATCAAATCCGACGGCTTCCCGACCGATTAAATACCGTCCAATCGGTCTACAATATTTAGCATGATCAAGTAGGTCTTCTTACCCTGTTAGTACACCGACGCATTCGCATGCGATTCGCATCGACAGATCGCATCCGACAAGGACGCACCTATGTCATTAGCTAGAGTAAGACGTGGGTTCGCATCGTTTCGCATTCGCATGCGAATGCGTCGGGTGTACTAACCGCCTTAGTAACGATCTTTGAATAGAGCTATCTACACTATAATAATAATATTATAAAGAGGAAACATTTGTTTGTTTGTTTGAATTGAATAGGCTCCGAAACTACTAGACCGATTTGAAAAATTCTTTCACCATTAGAATCCTACATTATCTCTGATGAACATAGGCTACAAATTATTTTCAAAAAAATTAGAAATCCTTATGAAAATTGCAATAATGTAACCAAAGGTGTAAAAATTTTGAACATAAAATTTTTCATATCGCGTACGCTGCGAAAACTATTGATGATAGAACAAAAAATGTTCTACAATATTAAAGAACGTATCAATATCTACAAAAAAGTCAGCGATAGCATATGTCCAACTATTGTGGTTGTGTCAGAATAACAACTTTTATAATTTAAAAAGTGAATAAAAATGCCGACAAAAAGCAGACCACGTTATTCTTATTTTGGTATTTATTCTTAACCAAATAAATTCCTTCGTAGTAAAGGCTGTTTCAGTACCCGTCGATTACTTTTTGAATGATTGAAATCGGACATTTTATTCAAAAGTTATCATGAGTTTAAAAATGTAAGATACATCGCGACCACAGAATAAATATCAGTTAGTACGGTAGGACAAGTGTCTGGGATTTTTAACACAGGTAACGGGATATTAACCATGATTAATACCATAGATACTATTGATCATGGCGTATGCAACTGCGCCGAAATATCGGGAAACTCAAAAAACATGAAATCGTGGTAAATATCCCGTTAACTGTGTTAAAAATGTTGAAAACCGTGATAGTTTAAAAAGTGTCTGGGAACTATGGAATGGGAGAGGGGAGTGGTAATATATCGATGAAATATATATGGGAGGTAGGGGAGCATTGGGCAGTAGGGAGGTTTGGACACCCCCGTGTCATGTCGGCCATAAACCATCATGCCTATCGTCAAATCGGAATTTTATCAGTTAGAATTGACCATGTATGGGGGTGGATTGGCATGATGGTGTATGGCCGGCATAACACGGGGATTTCCCGGTGGTGTCCAAACCTGCCGTACTGCCCAATACTCCCCTACCTACCTTAGACCTTACCTACATATTAACCTCTAAACTTTAAAGGATCATACATCCCGCCATGTTGTTATTAAATTTTTGTTAAATATCTATAATAAACCCGTGCGAAGCCGGGGCGGACAGCTAGTTAACTATAAAAGTAAACAAGGTACCGAAGTAATGGACATCCTTGTACGAGAGGTTAAAATCAGCTAATTTGAACGGATATCTGGGTTAATTAGTACCTATTATTTATTTATATAACTTTACTATTTGTTTGTATTATGCTCCTAAACTATCAATACAGCGTGCGTTGTATAGTTAAATTGAACTTTGTTTATCGAAACATTGGATACGCTAAGTAATGTTTACCTACTAGTGTGACCAATATCGTTTTCCTCCTTCCTTGTTAGTATGAATAAAATAATGACAAATTGTGTCAAGCTAATTTTTTGCGGTGTGCATCTAAGTCCATACGCTGAGACAACACTGGCTTATAAATCGGTTTCAACCATCCATATCGAATTTACAATACGCTATTTACGCTTTTTCTTCCAATCAGGTCCGAGTGAGGGGGGTCACAGGGGATATGACCCCCCAAAATCGAAAAATCTTCAAATTTACAAAATAAAAATTTAAAAATAATTTTTATAAAGTAATATCTATAACAACAATGGTTAAAAAGTGAAAATAAGACTTACAAGGGAAACTACGATCAGACGAGCCATGCAACTAAAGAAAGCAAGTTTTGTGAATTAGCTTCAATTCATGCATGCCTATCCTCATGTAGTTTTGGTATCGGTAATATTGCTTAGCTTGCATTTGATAAGGCATTACAAAAATAATGTATGATATACTTACTGCGGAAAGATACTAAAGTAAATGATGCCTTAGAAGTCTCCTTCGAGATATGCTACAGGAAGCAATCAATTGGTAAGGTAACCCCCCTGCACGCCATTAAAATCGCCTTATAATGGGGGGTACCAATAGGTGGTAGGTACCTATACACTATATTTTCATAGATTCGATCTCCTAGGTCCTAGTCGGTGCTAGCTTTGAATACTTAGCCAATCAAATGCCAGGCTAAGCCATGCATGATTTCAGGTTGGTAGCGGGCTTCGCAACCTCCATTGCTCTCATCCTGGTGGAGATGACCACCTTCATCTTCGGATTAACCATGTTCTCACCCACTATCTGTATGATTTGTATCCTTTTAACATGGTTTTTGTTTAATACCTACAGTACGCTCTTTTGATCTAGGCATTCCTGAAGTTAGCCGTTTCGATTGCTTTTTCATACAAAAATCTACTGCGCATGGAAACGGCTAAATTCACAAATGCCTAGATATATTGGCTTTACTGTTCAAAGGTCTCGCCTTTTCATTATTAAATGTAGAGAACGTAAATAATTTGCATGTTAAATACTGATAATGAATAGTTTCGACTCATACAATAGTATTGTGTGTTGTTTTTATCATCGAAGAAGTTGAATAACATTTGAAACAGCTTAGGGTGCGTGCGTATCCACCGTGCGAGGAAAAAATGCACACAAAAATCTTGCATGCTTCTTAGGATGAATACGTTAGATGTGATTAATTAAACCCTTCTTTTCCCTATAAATTGGCGTGAGTTCGATTCTCGGTGCGGGACAAATGATTGCATGATCGTACTGTGGTAACAGGATTATGAATGTGACTATGATGGGTCACGTCACGATTATGGTGGATACCTATAAATTTGAAACATGCTAAGTCATCAAACGAATCTTAACCAAGATGGCTTTACTGTTATCCAAAACTTCTGTTCTTTAAAAGCAGTGTGGTGAAATTATATTTCAAAGATGGACGTACCTACACTATTTTGCAATTAAAATTTTCCTGAACTAGTACCAGCGATCGCCGCTCACGGCTCAGCGACCATTGCCCTGACGTACTTCGTGCTTGGCGGTTGGCTTTGCGACTGGTTCTGGTGGATATTCCTCACTTGCACCGTGCTGCCGTTCACCTCTGATGTGCTCGCGGCTTTACTTACTATGTGCTCTGTTCGGTGGTGATGGCTTGTACAGTTGTTCTTCTCACGAAGCCGGGTTGATCTTCATTGTGCGTTTAGATTTGTCTGTGTGTGATTAATCGATAGCGCTCATTGGTTCCAACGCTTACGTTCACAGAAACCTTCGTGGGATAGAACGACTTAAAACAGAGAATAAAAGATCTTGATTTAATAAGTGTAGTTCTCACAATGGCTTGGAAAGTGATGACTTTAGTTTTTAAGATTTGTATTTTTCGCACAGTCAAGGTGTGAACCTAGACCTACGTACCTCAGCCTCGTGGACTGTGTGTTTGTAACGCTGTCTGTAGGTCAATGTCAATGATCTAGGAGTATCTCAACACATAATGTTGAATGAACAACGTCTCATTGCAATAAAATGTACGCTGTAAAAAGAGGTCTGCTATTATGACCATAAATAAGGACTTTTATGGCTTAAAAAGTAATCTTTAATTTTGACTGCTTTGATCTTCTTGTCGTGTCTTTCGAGCCAGTGTGGTGAAAGGATTAAGAGCGCCTCTAAGAGGCTCCTTTCCGTGCACATGACACATGTTTTCGAACTGCTTTGATGAAAATGTTGAAAATAGCCATGCCGTAACAAAGAATAAATATAGAGATTTATACTCAACTCGTTAGTTTCGTCGTCAGTAAATACAAGTTTATTGTATTGTTCTTAACTTCAATGCAATTCCAATACCATGACGAAATGCCCTTTGCAATGTGATTATATGATGCAGTAGATATTTTATTTTTATTTTACAAATTTTTGGAAAACTTACAGCTAGGTAAAACGAAGTAGGTACTTAGATTATAGAACACACACCCACTTGACGTAGATGCATGTTTACTTAAAGCCAATTACAAGTTTCTACTTATAGAAAGTGTGTGTTTAAAGACAAAAGTACTAATGTCGACGACGAAGAGATAAATAGACGACATACTTACATAGTTGACGACCTCTGTGGCGCAGTGGGCGAAGGTCCGCCTGCGACGCAGAAGGTTGCGAATTCGATCCCCGCCGCGGGACAAATGTTTGTATGACCTACAGATATTTGTCTCGGATCTGGGTGTTTCTATGTATAATACGTATGTATTTACAAACAAAAAGTATATTATGTAGTAGTATATCAGTTATCTGGTTCCCATAGTACAAGCTTTGCTTAGTTTGGGGCTAGATGATGCTGTGAAATGTGCAGCATTATTATAGTTAAGAAGGTATTTACGATAAATACGATTTACCACCTGTGTACTAATCATTATGCAGACTAAGCTGTTTAGGTATCTACAAATTATGTTTCGCATTCCCGAGCCGCTTTATACTCGCTTGTATTGAAAATATTATAAAAATAAATTAACACAAGTGCCTTAAATGAGGGCCTTTTAAATAATTGTTATTGTTAGAAACGGTAGATATTATAGTAAGTAAGTACTCAATACAAACTTGTCCATGACTTTTATTAATTAATCTAATTTGTAACGATGTTTTTAAGCTTCTATAATAAACGAATTGACTAGAAAATTTGTTTTTTTTTTCAATCCGAAGAAGTGATAAAAAAAAATGTAAAAACCCACCATTCTCAAAAATGTTGATCTTAGATTCTTTTAAAGCTATTAGCCCTAACTTCACACGGACGATGTTTTCATTTTTAATTTTTGTCTTACTCTTCAATACCATTTAAAGGTTCTATGATAAAGTCAAGTTTAATTAATTAGTGTGTGTATGTGTAATTTAGCTTAGCATATTCATGTCTATCATAAAACTACATGCAAAACGTAGCTAAACTCCGCGATCATCTAGTCGGTAGAAAAATTATGAATATTATTGAAATATGTACTTACTAAAAAAAAGTTACCATATACAATCGTTTAGTAAGTTTTGTTTTGAGTTTTGGAGCTCAATCGGATACAAAAGTATAATTTTCAAATTTGGTTTTTGTCGCCTAAATATTCACTAACTAGCTTGTATCTTCCAGACAACCAACGAGCTACAACAGCTAACGCAGTCTAACGAGTATAAAGGTGGATGGTCATTCTACCTGTTGCTAGCTGCTGTGGTCACCACTTTAGGGTCCTCACTGCCAGTCGGATATAATATAGGAGTTGTTAATACCCCTGCAGAGGTAAATACTAGTTTATCGGTCTTTTTCATGAGAAGTTCGTTGTTTATAATGTTCATTATTACCTTCAATACAAAATCAATAGGTAGTTTATATATATGTGTGTGTGTGTGTGTGATGAGACAGATCATAAATCAATACTACACAATATCACTTAACATCGTAACCGGCCTCTACAAACTTATATTTTTTTCTATTTGTTCAGATAATTTACTACTAAATAAAGTTGTGAAAGTAACCCTAGAAAGCCTAGACTTGTATGTATATTAGATGTAGATATAATGATAGAATTTTTTCATCCTTTTCTGGTTAATTTACGTTTTTTAGGCAGAATAAAGAAATCTAATTAAAGAAATACATCTTCCAGGTAATAAAAACATTTTGCAACGAGTCCTTCATAAGTCGATACGACGTAGTACTCGACAAAACATGGCTGGACGTGCTCTGGTCTTCCGTAGTGTCCATCTTTATAGTGGGGGGGTGTACAGGCTCTGTACTCGGAGCTGTGCTAGCAGACAGACTTGGGAGGTTAGTCTCCTACCTACGCAAACGCCTGGTACTTTTAACCATTTTAGTAGTAGTATTTGATAACCTCGGCGGGTGTTCGGCTAAGACGAGATGTGCGAATTAGATTCTCGCGGTGCGCGGTATAAATGTACAATCAATCATAACCGTAGTCTTTTAAAAGAGCGCTGATGTTCTAGCTAGCGGAAGCCGCCCGCTTTAATTCAGATCCAAGACGTTTGTTCAAATCCGGTGGTGAAAAAACTTTCAAGTTTTTTCTGTCCAAATATGTGTGCACTATGCCAATAATAAATAAATAAATAATGCTGAGCTTTTTCACACAGCATCATCTAGCCCCAAAGTAAGCAGAGCTTGTGTTATGGGTACTAGATGACTGATATACTACTTATATACTTTTTGTTTGTAAATACATACATATTATACATAGCCGAGACAAATATTTATAGATCATACAAACATTGGTCTCGCCGCGGGGATCGAACCCGCAACCTTTTGTGTCGCAGGCGGGCCTTCCACTCCGCTACAGAGGTCGTCTATACTCAAACGGTGAAGGAAAACATAGTAAGGAAATTTCACCAGTTCAGCATATCGTTGGAAATCAACAAGTTCAAAAATGCACGTTTCAATTGCACATAAGTTCCGTAGTAAGTAAATCCGTTCACCAATACCACACTGATTCGAAAGTACTATTAACTCCACTTGCAAAGCCGTGTTGGTCGAATGGGGTTGTGCCTCGACTTTCAATCCGAAGGTCGTGGGTACGAATCTCGGCCGTGCATCAATGGGTTTTTCGTTTCGTAAAATTTATATGCGCGTAACACAAGCTCTTAACGGTGAAGGAAAACATCGTGAGGAAACCCGCAGCTTAGTCAGCTGCACACGTATTGACGTTGTCTTTCCTGTGAAGATGATTAAGCTGAGGATGGTTTAGGTGCTGGGCAAGCCTATTCCATCTCAAAAAATGTCCCAGGCACTGCAGCGTCCTGTTAAGTGTAGGCATAGGTTGTCTCCTGACGCTGTATAAATCATCTAACATAGATGTAAAGGCCTAAGTTTTTTATTAACTTCACATGACTTTTTAATCGTTTCTAGAAAAAAAGCTACAATCCTGACAAGTCTACTGTCTGTGGCGGGTGCGTTATTCTTCGCGCTGTCTCGTGAGGCTAACTCTGTGGAAATGCTCATTATTGGAAGACTTATAGTCGGCCTGTCTGGAGGTAAGGTTCAAGTTATGTGGAGCTTAGCAACTCATGAATAGACCAATCACGAGATTTTGATTTCTCCGTCTGAGCTTTGTGATTGGTCAATTTATAAGCCCCTGAGGCTTAACCCCAGGTGTACTAAGGCAGGAATATTGATTAAAGCAAAGTTGGTGGTTTATACATAAGGGTGATTACTGTTTGGCGTATTTTAGATAAGAAATAAAGTCTCTGGGCAGCATTTTGGCGAAGTCTGTGTGTGGGCTGAAGTCCACGCCAGGGGCAGACGCCCCATTTTTTCCCCCCTAGATCCGAGCCTGGTTAGTTAGAATCTGTTCAATTAACTTTATTTCTTTTCGTTCTTTTTACTTCTTAATTTGTCTTTTCAGGTCTAACAACTAGTATAGTACCTATGTACCTGACGGAGCTAGCCCCCTTGGCTCTGAGTGGACCCCTTGGCAGCTGTTGCCCCATGGGGGTCAATGTGGGGGTATTCGTTGGCCAAGTCATGGGCCTTAGCGTTTTGTTAGGTAAGTTTTCTTATAAATACTAGAATTCATTTGTGTTTAATCAGCCTAGTGATTCAGATTTCAGCGGAACGCATTCGGGTTGGAATCGGTCAGCTGTTCAACCAGCAGCAACCAATCACAGTGCAGGAATTGATCCAAAACTGATGTTTCTTGGTACGGAACCCTCGGAACCCTGAGTCCGACTCACACTTGGCCGGTTTGTTTTCTTAAAAGAGATTCTGTTCTAAGATTAGCACTGCAGAGTTTTAAACTGTTACTGTCTGTTTACGTCTGCGTATACGTTAAAACGTTCATATGAACACACACACATACACACACACACACGAAACTTCGTGTGTGTGTATGTGAATACATTATCTCAGAGTGCTGAGAAGATAATGTATTCCACATCGTGGGAAAGCGAAGAAAAGTGATATTGTTTTCACTTGTTTTTCTATTATTTCAGGTAAACCCGAGCACTGGCCATTTTTGCTCTCAGTTTACGCGGTTCTAGTCATTATTTGTATACCGGTGCTTTTCGCTCTGCCAGAGAGCCCTAAGTATTTGTTCGTAGTTAGGAGAGATGAAGAGACTGCTATTAAAGGTAATTTTAATGTTTATTTGTTAATAGAAAACCAGGCAATCGAATCTTAAAGCCTTAAAAATGTATGAGTGCAAAAAGAGGCCAAGACTTATCGCTAGGTGCGATGATAAATATGTTCTGCATATATTCAACCCCAATTTCGACATTGGCACAGGGGGTAGAACAATTATCACAAGAGGTGAAAATGAATTATCACAAGGGTTGAAATTAATCATCGTAAGGGGTTAAATTAATTACTAGAGTTGATAAAAAAAATCAAAAGGGGTTAAAGTAATGAACACAAGAGGTTGAAAAAAATCATTATCACGGGTGAAAGTGATTATCACAGGGAGACAAATGATTTCCACCCTTAGTTTTGATATCTAAATTTTAAAACTTCACGTCATCATACCTACTTACAATACGCACAATCGTTCTTTAGCTCTGAAGTAGCTGCGTATAACCCATTTTTGATGACGCCTAAAATCGTGCTATCTCGCTTATTCTACCAAACCTGCGCAATCGTCTATTGCACCTAACTTCAGAGAGCTAAAGATCCTTATCAAATATCATTTTAATTGCAGAACTAAGTCGCCTTCGCGGCGTTTCCCCCAGCCTTCTCATTGAGGATATAGAGTCCCTACGAGCGGAAGCGGGCGCGGAAGTAGGACGCGAGTGGGGCATGGCGCAAGTTTTGCGCAGTAGAGAACTCAGACTGCCGCTGTTACTGGCCTGTGCTATGCAAGCGGGCCAGCAGACTAGCGGGATTAATGCGGTATGGAAGATGTTATCCATACTAATATTATAAATGTGAAAGTAAATCTGTCTGTCTGTTTGTTACGCTTTCACGCCCAAACCGCTGATCAGATTAAGCTGAAATTTGGCATAGTTAAAGGTTGTATCCCAGGGAAGGACATAGGCTACTTTTTATCCCGAAAAAATGAAAAAATCCCGAGGGACCGCGGGTCACACCGCGGGAGCGCAGCTAGTAGATAAATAATTGTCAATAAAACAAGTTTCTCTCAATCGAAGCTGTTTGCTACCGGAAAAACTTTTTGCAAGTAGAATAGAATAGAAAATACTTAATTTTACACCACATAGACAATAAAAAAAAATTGTGGCACTCCGGGAGTGCCGACAGAAGTGAAAACTTGAACAATTACGTACATTACGCACAATTAATTTTATCATATAAGTTTTCACTTCAAAAAAACAAACAGGAGATTAAGTAACTTACCAAGTACCAACATTTATGTAATTTGTATAATTTTTTAGGTGTTCTACTACTCGCAAACAATCTTCAAGCAGGCAGGTTTAAGCGAGCTGAGCTCTCAATACGCAACCATTGCGTGTGGTTTTATCAACGTCTGCACAGCGTTGTTGATGATACGACTATTGCCGCGCGTGGGTCGTCGACCTCTGCTGCTGTGGTCGATAGCCAGCGCTGCGTTAATGCTGGCGGGTTTGGCTGCTGCTATGCAGTTCATGGTAAGCATAGGGGCAAATGGAGCAACATGTTGCTGAACATGTCCCTCAACAACTACGAACATGCCGAAGTGAATGTCGCGGAACATTGTGTTGACCACACTAGTCAGTGTTTATAGAAATGTCGCCCGAGGAGATTGTGGCTATCGGTATCATTTCCCCACACTAAAGCCATGTGAGGCACGTTGCGTACGCGACTACACTTGGTGACAAATGGCGCGACACTGACGCGATACACGTGCGCTCGCTCTCGAGGCAAGCAACATGCCCCGCGTCATGTACAATGTTGCGGGACAATATGCAACGTTGCAGCGTCACGTAAATTAAGTGTTTTGTTGGACAAAATGTTCCCTAGTGTATCCCTGGCTTTAGGCTCCATGTTTGCCAACATGGAGCCTCAGCCTTTGGTTGCTAATTGCTATAGTCCTTTTCACATAGGAACGGTTCCGTGACAAGGCTCTTTTATGTTAATTTCTGATTAGATAGATAATTCTTTATTACATCTATCTAATCTATTGGCCTCTTCCATCTATTATAGATGGTTTAAGTGGCTTCAGAAAACGCAACGATAGCGCGATTTTACTTGTGTCGCCACCTATTATGTAGTAAATGTCTCTGTCTGTCTGTTTGTTACATTTTCACGCCTAAACCACTGAGCAATCTGCTGAAATATGATATAGATAAAGATTATGTCCCAGGGACATTGGCTACTTTTTTTTTCAAACATTATCATGAAGGGCGTGAAATAAGGGTTGAAGTTTGTATGGGGAGTTGGAAGTTCCAGTAAACGGCAACTAGATGGCGTTGCTAACCTATGGCTGAGGTTGAGATTGCGCTATTATTGCATTTTTAAAAGTTTCAGAAGATTCTTGCAGTTTTCAGTTTTATTTAGAGGTCTTCAAGTATGTTACTTTGCTGATGAAGTACCGGTACCAGCTCGTTAATTATATTTTCAGAATGCGGTTTGGTGGATGCCATACGTGTGTATGGTAGCTGTATTCGCGTACGTCTTAGCATATGGGTTTGGACTCGGACCTATCCCGTATTTCATAGCGTCAGGTGAGTTCTTTCGCTTTTTATTCGGGAATAACTAATCTTTGAAGAATACTGCGTCAGTAGCAGCTTTTACAGTCTCATTTTATTCCAAATTGATTAACAGTCACATCAAAGTTCGAATTCATAATTATGATTCATTTCAATGGTATTTGTACGTTCAACAAATCTCGGTCTTTTTCATACAAAATTGTGTAACTCAAAACGGAATCCAGATCTTTTGAACTGTATGAAACATTTTTCAATTTGGTTTACTTAGAATTTATGAAACTTTTGTAAGTTGTTCGGTTATTTTCAGAGTTATTCGAGGTAGCTCCCAGACCGGCGGGTATGGCTTGGGGCTCGCTGGCCAACTGGGGCGGAAACTTCCTAGTGGGCATGTCTTTCCCATCCATGAGGGAGGCGATCGGACTCTACTCCTTCCTCGTCTTCTCTGCTGTTACTGCTGCACTCTTCGTCTTCCAGAAGTATGTGAATGTGAATACTTTTTGAAGTGAAAACTTCTTTAGGCGCGTTGGGCATTTATGATGAGATGAGAATAAATTCTTGGATTCGCCTCGAAAAGGTATCGTGTGAGTCACGTGACTGATCACCGACACCAATAGCGCCATCTAGTTATGTACTCGGTTCTCAGCTCATTTTATAACTAAACGGGTGAATAAATAGGCATAACATTTTTTTTGTTCAAGTTTTCACTTCTCTCGGCACTCCCACGTGCTACGGTTTTTTATCAATATAATAATAGTAGCCTACTCCCAGCTGTGGGACATTATTGGCTGCGGAGTCTGTGGCTTAGGATAATGATGAAAACGTAACACGAGTTCTAAGCGTTGAACGAAAACATCGTAATTCGTAAGGAGAAACGTTAATATTTAAACACGATGCTTGCAACCTGCAACGTATAGAATGCTTCTGTAAAATGCGGACGTGTCTCAATGTTTTTGGACGCCTAACCCCGGTTTCTATATTCAATGGACATTCGTAGGTAAGAGCTAGAGACCGCGCCACTATTACTGAAGTCCTATCGGTGTGGCGCTAGTATCTATGTGTCAAGCGAAAAAAGTCGAGTGTCTTGCATTTGCCAGACTCTATGCTGCTTATTATAAAAACGTTAAACCTTGGTTGAACCCCATGTTGACACATGTCAAAACAAAACTGTTACCACAAAAAAGCGTAGGAGTATTTAAAGATTGTTTTTCTAGGGACAGTTTTTTAGCTAGACTTGGTCTAAACTCGGCTCATTTTCTTGTAATAAGCCCCTATAAAATAATAATTTTGTTTTAGGTCCTACTTTCCCGAAACGCGAGGAAAGACACCGGCTCAAGTTGCTCACCTCTGCCGGCACGGGTTCAAATCTCGACCGTTAGCCAATACAGAAGACATTGACGTATGACAACTGACATTTTAATTTTACAATATAGTCAAGGCAATGATGTTAAATAGGGGACTTATTTCGCCATTTTTGAAGGAGCTGGTGGCTCTGCTATTTTATTTACTTTTCTCGTGTTTTACTTGGTTTTATTATGTAATTTCGGTGTCATTTTACTAATGAAGCCTTGGATTACGTAACAGGTGATTTGGTAAATGGAATGGGGGAGTATTCAAGAAGATTTCTCATTTGACGAAAGATTTCCGTTGAAATGACAAGCCGCCATGTTTTTTCATAACCAAATTGACATGACATGAATACTTATTTAAAACCTCATTCATTCATTCATTGGTAGAATTATACTGTTAATACAGTTAGTTGCCATTAATAGCAAGAAGAAGAAGATGTTAAATAATATAGATACGTTACAAGCGTGTGGAAATTAAAACATCGAAACGGTCTTATTAGCACAGTTTTTACTTCAGTTTGCGTCAAACAGAGCGACGTTTATGTCTGTGAGGATCACATTTCATTTTTCCGGGATAAAAAGTAGCCTATGTCCTTCCCTAGGATACAACCTTTAACTATGCCAAATTTCAGCTTAATCTGTTCTGCGGTTTGGGCGTGAAAGCGTAACAAACAGACAGACAGACAGATAGACAGACAGACAGACAGAATTACTTTCACATTTATAATATTATAAGTATATAAGTATAAGTATATAAGTATATAATAAATAAATAATAATAAATAACGCTGGACTTTCCACACAGCATCATCTAGCCCCAAAGTAAGCAGAGCTTGTGTTATGGGTACTAGATGACTGATAAACTACTTTATATACTTTTTTTTTGTAAATACATACATATTATACATAGAAACACCCAGACCCGAGACAAATATCTGTAGGTCATACAAACATTTGTCCCGCGGCGGGGATCGAACCCGCAACCTTCTGCATTGCAGGCGGACTTTCGCCCACTGCGCCACAGAGGTCGTCTATACTTATATCTATACTTATATATTATAAGTATATAAGTATGGATCATTGAGTCATGGTATATCATACTCTTTTCAAACGTGGAAAAGAGTGTGATATACCGAGTACCTTATAAAGAGTGTGAGAGAGACACACACCAAACAAATTGTATACATTGGAACTTAAAACACCATATAGATACCTATTTCATTTAAGCAGATAATTAAAAAAAAATATCTGCTGTACATTATGTATTTTTAAGAAGAACTAAGAAACTTAAGAAAGTGTTATTTTGCATCCAGCACGGCTAGTTTAAAAAAGTAATCTTCCATCCATCTATAGCAAGACTTGGAAAATAGGTTATTAGTTGTAATTTAGATATATTTTTAAAAGAAATTGAATCTCATGTTTAGGAAGAAAATTATTAAGAAATAGAGAGAATAGGAAAAAATGTCTAGATCTATTATTAGCATATTTTTAAAATATTAAGAGTATGTCTGGACTTATATGTTTAAGGCTCCAAGTGTGTAAGTACTTATTTATTTATAATAAAATTTTCTACGATAACTTGAAAGTACAAAGTAATCAATAGTTAAACTATTAGGGCCTTAATCATATAGTTTTTGTTTTGTCATTTAAGAATCCATTATTATTTATTGTAATACTTGTTACTCTCATAAATATAAAGATGATATCATCAGCCAGCATTGATATGAAATCAAACAATATTTTAATTTAGTATATTATGTGTTTGATTGATATTGAAAATTAAAAAATAAAATTTTTAATAAATTTTTAAAACATATTTATTTAACCTTTTAAATCTCCCGCAGTCTAAAACAAAAAATATACATAAAATGATTTTATTTTAACAATAACAACATCTTTGCGATACCTAAATAAATTAATAACAAGAAATTATTTATCTAGCTGAGATAATACAGGGTGTAAAAAGACTGCTACCGAAAACTGAGGGATTGCAATCAGACCATGATTCTGAACATATTTATCGAAAAAAAACACAAAAAAATTTTTTACTTAGCTACGTCATTTTATTTTATTTTCTAGTTTTTTGCTACTAGTATAACATAATAAGACCATATCTACCTAATCATTTCATTTATAAAAGAAAAAAACAATTAAAACTCAAAATCCAGTAATCTACGTATAAAAAAGCGCCCAGTACATACGCAAACAGTGATCTTCAAACGCTGTTTTCTCCGGATATAATGATTTTTTCGGAAAATCCTTTTGGATTTGGTTGTGTGTTGGGATGCTGTACCTATCCCTTTCGGCTTCGGTAGACGTCTTTTTACACCCTGTATAATTTGAAACTAAGACTAATAAGTGGTAACACAGAATCTATGTCTTATTTTAGCCATCCAGCTGTCATTATAAATCTACCAATCACAGAGTTATCTATTCTCAAGCGACTCGGATCATGGCTAAAATAGCGGTACTTATTAAAAATCTCGCTATCCTACTTTCTATAATATTATAAATGCGAAATTCTGTGTGTGTTTGCGAATGTTTGTCCTCGCATATCTCCGTGACGACTTAACCGATTGTGATGAAATTTGCAATGTAGATAGTTTAAGTTCTGGAATAACATATAGGCGTATAAAATTTTCAAAATCAATCCCTAAGGGTGTTTACAGGGTGTTAAAGTTTATATGAAAAAATATTCCCTGCTTCGATCCACTCCAAACTCGGTATAAATATACTTTAAAGTAAATAATGAAACCCGTATTTTTTTTTTCAAAACAACCCCTAGGGGTGGTGCAAGGCAGTTTCAAAGTCGTAAGATTCGAATGTATGTGTGTGCGAATGTTTGTCATCGCGTAAGGTAGTTCTATCTCTAAAGTTTGTATGACGAAACAATGCGTAGATAAAGTCGCGCCCGGGTCCACTAGTCATTAATATATAAAATCTATCTACAATATCTATGATTAACTCCTCAAATAGTCTTCAACAATCTTCAGCTGATCCCAGCAGACTAGAAGCAGTACCGTGTGAGGACCCAATCGAAGGTAGTTAGCGCCGACGCCTTTGTACAATGACGCTACGCCTTCTAGCTTCACCATCTTGATGAAACAGTCCACCATACCGGAGTATAGTGTTCCACGGTTGTGGGCGTTAACGGCTGAAGACAAAAAAAATAACTGGAGTCATGCCGTCAGCAACATTATCTAGCCCCAAAGTAGTATTATGGGAACCACATGACTAAATATTTTTTTTCTATAAATACTTATTACTATACCTAACACATACAGGATGTAAAAAGACTGCTACCGAAAATTGAGGGATTGCAATCAGACCATGATTCTGAACATATTTATCGAAAAAAAAAACTCAAAAAAAATTTTGACTTAGCTACGTCAATTTATTTTATTTTCTAGTTTTTTGCTACTAGTACAACATAATCAGACCATACCTACCTAATCATTTCATTTATAAAAGAAAAAAAACAATTAAAACTCAGAATCCAGCAATCTACGTATAAAAACGCGCCCAGTACATACGCAAACAGTGATCTTCAAACGCTGTTTTCTCCGGATATAATGATTTTTTCGGAAAATCCTTTTGGATTTGGTTGTGTTTTGGGATGCTGTACCTACTCCTTTCGGCTTCGGTAGACGTCTTTTTACACCCTGTATATAGAAGAAAAATATTTGCAGATCATACAAAAATTAGTCCCGCGAAATCGAACTTCAACTTTGCGTCGTAGGCTAGCCTTCGCCTACTGCGCCACAGAGGTCGTTATACTCAGTTTACTCAGTTATTTATTCACTATAAATTATCATTACAGATATTTTTAAATCTAATGCGGTATGAGATCCTATATGTTCTTATTATTATAAACTTAGGTTATGTTATAATTCGATCAGTATAGTTCTCTAAGAATAAATTGTCTTAACTGAGTTGCAATTTTTTGTTATAATATCATGCGTGTAGCAGTATACCATGATTAAAGCTAGAAACATATTATTGGACGCGGCTGATAGCCGCGATTGGTATGCACAGTACAAAAACATAAAGCGCGCTTACGCGACTTAGGCTGTGTCCCCAGTAGGCGAACTGTTAGCGGCCGACTGAGTTTGCGGCGTATCGATTTAGTACGCCCTTCCATATATTTGAAATGGAGTGTCCACAGTTTGCTAGTTCTGCGCTCACTGTACGCAGTTTGCCGCTTCTTTTTTTCTTGCTCTTTTTTCAGTCGGCCGCTAACAGTTTGCCTACTGGGGACACAGCCTTACGTCTGATCGTTTGCACAGCACTACAGCTAGAACTTCTTCTACAGATTTTATGTGGGTGAAAATACGGCTACCCCTCAGCATTTGCTCCAACAGCTCGAGAGTATTGATGGAGCGCTGGTTTTTAGTGGCGCCATACCCGTTGTGGCGCAGCACTTGCTGCGTCACGCGTCTTATTGCATAATTATCATATTAGTTATTAAACAATTAAAAAAGACATCAAGGAATCAGGTCACTTACAGTACTAATGTAATGTAACGAGTTAATAATTGTACAATTCGCCCAACGCATCTAGGCATGCGTGAAGTTAGCCGTTTGTCTGCGCAGTGACTGATTTTTCATACAAAATTGTGTTCTGCGCAGACAAACGGCTAACTTCACGAATGCCTAGATCCGTTGGGCGAACTGTACAATCATTATGATTTAGCGTAGCGTTTCTAGCTGTAGTATAAAAGACGGCTTCTACTGAAACATAACTTTATCAGTTTATGTAAGTACAGATAGATCACCTAATACTGCACTTACGTTGATTTGACAGTCTAGTAGCAACCACATCAAAGGGGTTGAGACACAGCGTCATAACGATTCCTCCTAGATTCGCACCAACGAACGAGAGCGCGAGCGGTTTGTCCGCGAACAACCCGCGCTCGCGTAATCGCTCCTTCGTGAACGTGAAGCTGAGGATCTGAGAGCTACTGCCCACCGCTCCGCGCGGGATTTGTGGGTACACCCCTCTGAATAGACCTGAAATTCGATTTAAAGAACTTCGGGGTGTTTTTCTTTGAGTAGGTTATGGAACTTCTTGAAAGTCTTCTTTTAAATCGAATGGCGATTTTTGATTGAAATTGATTTTGTTTGTCATATTTTAAAATAGCAACTGATAGGTATTTTTTGGGAAGTTTTCAATCGGATGAGCTTCGATCCCAATTGATTTCGAAAATTGTGTGATTTTTCACAAACTAAATGCAAACTGCATTCTAAAAGGCGATAATTAAACACGTTATAATAATTATGAAAATGCAAAAAAATGCACGGTATAAAAATTAATCCAAAACTCAAAAAGCCTGCAGGTACCTTTCACACCTTCCCTCCTAAAGATATCCCCAATTGCACTAAAAGTCCCTCCATGACTATGCTGATGCCCCACCGCTATCGCCCTCGCAGCTTGCGCTTGTAACCTGGTCTTCACTAGGAAGAAGGGCGTCCCAGCGATGGAACCCAGGGCTCCGCCGATCCCTGCTGCGATCGCCCCCTTGGCTAGTGAGGTGCGTCCGGTAGTGTCTGTGGTTAGACCACGACGCTCCGTTATGCGGTATACTCCTATGGGCTCACCAATAAAAACTAGTTTTTCCGAAGTTCCACCAGATTTACGCATTGCATAGATAAACCTTGCATAAATTCAGAATAATGTCATAAATAATTTCTCACCAATAAACCAGGTGGAACTCTGATGAAACAATTTTTCGGATACGTCAAGATGCACGAATCGGCAACATCGCATCCAAAGAGAAACCTCTAAAAAAGTATCATTTTGTCTATGACTACAGTTTATATTTGTCAAATTTGAAACTTCTTGATTTTGGCGGTGGCGGGAATTCGTATTGTGCTACAAAATTGTTTCAAATAATTAAAGATTGTTGCAAATTTATTTTAATATTTTGGATTTATCTTGAGAAAAAATGGCTAAGAGAGAGCGCTGTGTCAACTGGGAGAACGAGGAAAATCCACTTCCACGCGTATTCATATTGAGAGATCTACCAAACAATTCGTCCAAATACATCACACCGTTTTTAGTAAACCGATATTTTAATCGAAACTGTTCATCGCTGTACAAATCAAAAGGATTTTCTCTTTTTTTATATACTTTTTCTTGTCTTTCTGGCTGCATGAAATTAATTATACAATTCACTCGTTCTACGTCTTCTATTGCCCTCAGTTCCATTATTTAGTAATTTATTTTTTTCGCCTGTAATGTATGGAAAAGTAAACAAACAGTACCTAGGTGCAATCTAGAACAAGTAAACAAAAACTCCTTGGTATGTGCGAGTAGAATATAATACGAACTCTTTGGTGTTACCAGAAAATATTTTTACGTACATACTAACATGTATTCTGTGGTTACACTAGATTTATACTAGGGGGCAGGCTTGTGTAACTTCGAAATAGCGTTTGTATGAAAGAAATGTCATAGTTATGCAAGGTGTAACTTCATAATTGGTTTATTGGTGGTGATTTTGCTTATTCTGCAGTTGAACATTGGAAAAACTTTATTTCAGGTTTATTGGTGACGGGGCTAGTCTGGAAGTGTGGGTAAATTTACACAGGGTGTGGCAAAATTTTACATCGTTGGTTTATACAGGGTGTATCTAACATTTCAGCGCTTTGAGCAAAAACTTTCGTATTAGTTTTACCTGAAAGTGTTCAAACAGAACTGAAACCCCATCATCGCAGGTAACCCACTCTGCAGCGCCAAAAGTCCTTCCGCCCTGGCGATCACAAACAAACCATGGGGCACGTTTTTATAAAACACACTATGACTCCCCTTGCTCTTCAACTCTCCCTGAAGCTGCAATCTAGTCTTCACCACTTCGATGGGATTTGTGAAAATAGTTGCAAACATAGCAGACACTCCCCCCATTGATAAATCAGTGAGGTCACGCCCGACGCCATTTTTGGCGGCCATTTTGTTTTAGTCTGTGGACAAGAGGGTAAATTTTACTAGATAAACAATTTTAATTTGATTTCTTATATCGCATTTACCTACACGTTTGCCAAAATCCTGTTATCTCGCTCTCACACCAGTGACAGTGCTTATCATTTTTCTCGCTTGCACGCTGAATTGGCCAAGGTTTGCCAAACATGTCAACGCGGCTTTAAATGTGTTTTTGACATGAGGCTTTTATCAAGGGCAGGTCAAATTACTTCCTACACTTTATCGAGAACAGTTTTACCAAATTTTTGCTTTACCTGCGCGAATATGACTTATCTCCTATACTACTCATATTCGCTTACTGGAAAGTTAATAGCTAGGAGCAACCTAATACCAAATTCGTATCCTTACTTATAAATAAAACTTCATATTTATTTAAATAAATTATTATACATTTATTAAAAACTTATTTCTAAATTGCACAATTCATCTACGAACTAAGTATGGCTAGGCCGGTCACTAATCTTTAGTTTGTAACATTGGTAACTAATATAATTTAATTAAATCACTAAATATTGCTTGTAAACTTACAATAATATTTAGATTTTTGGTAATCTTGATACAGATTCATAGATAAATAAATATTATTTAAAAACCTACAAATTGAAATAATAAAATATAAGTAACTCAAACTATTTAAAATTAACAGAATAATGGGACATAACAATAAATGCTATTTAATCTGCTGTAGGTACAGTCACGCCAAAAACTTGTATAAAACTTCCCACACTCGATTATTTCAAATCGTAACTTCTCTTAGAATCAATAAAAAAATGATTAAGTATCCGATTCAGCATTCAGTAAGTCTAATATGAGACTAATTACATAATTCTACGAATACAAGCAAAATCACTTGAAATTACGATTAGGATGGGTAGTGTGGGGACTTGGCTTTGGTACCTTACACAAAATGCTATTCACGTAAAATAATACTGATTTTTAATTATTTTTGGTACACGTTTGGTTTAGATAGTCTACTTATTCACGTACAAATATACTAAGAAATAAGTAGTGAGTATATAAACATTGCGAATTTGATGTCTCGCTTTAACAACGCAATAGAAATCCTTGATCATTAAAATTATCATGTTATGACTACGTACAATACAATTAACAATACTTTAATGCCAGACTCATCTGCATCTAATTCTGTTATTTAGCACAATACATATTTAATACATTTAATGTCAAAAACCGAAATAGTTGAATGACATTAGATGGATACAGATGAGCTTTTAATATAGCATAACTTAATAAGGCACTGTAATTTCACTTTTAAATTATATTTTTAATAATACAATTTAAAAGGAACTAGACAACTAATACATTTAACTTGATTTAGTTACATAACTTTCAGATGACACAGTTTTTCTAAAATATTATGAACACCATGACAAAGCTTATACTTGGAACTGCTAGGAAGTATCTCACTTAAGACGTTATCTGCATTTAAATACGTTTGATAATACAAAATCGGCGTAAGTAAATAATATTTCGTTTCTATTTTATTAACTATCATCTTGAGATATTATTGAAGACTATCATATTATTTCCCATTTACTCAAAGATAATATCGTTCGATGAATCTAAGAGTATAATAAGTATTAATACAATTCAAAGATTCATAAGAAAATATCTAAATGTGGAAGACACCAATAAACTCAAGAGTCCTCGATGTTTTAATCTCAAGAGTACTTCTTTTATTTCGACCCTCCAACGAGGGCTTTGTATTACCCATCAATTGTCTAAAATCGTCTACATTTTCAAATATTTTTTATCTCAATAGTTCCTTAAGACCTTTCTCTTCGACATTCCTCTGGACGTCTTTCAAGATATCCCAGAAGACCAGGAGTAGAACAGTGTGGGGTGCCTGTCTCAGATAAGATGGCCCCATCCCTTTATAGAAGGCTAGTAGACCTTCGGTCTTGGTGATCTTACGAGCGCAGTCCGCTATTCCGGTGTATAGGACGCCGCGACCGCTCGCGTCCGTCGCTGAAATAATACATCTAAATAAGTCAATAACAAACGAGGTCTAAACGGTTTGAAAACATCGTAAGGAAACCAGTTCGAAAATATAAGGCTCTAAACAGTAAGAAAGAAAACATCGTGAGGAAACCAGTTAGAAAATATAAGGCTCCAAACGGTAAGATAGAAAACATCGTGAGGAAACCAGTTAGAAAATATAAGGCTCTAACCGGTAAGAAAGAATACATCGTGAGGAAACCAGTTAGAAAATATAAGGCTCTAAACGGTAAGAAAGAAAACATCGTGAGGAAACCAGATAGAAAATATAAGGCTCTAAACGGTAAGAAAGAAAACATCGTGAGGAAACCAGTTGGAAAATATAAGGCTCTAACCGGTAAGAAAGAATACATCGTGAGGAAACCAGTTAGAAAATAAGGCTCTAAACGGTAAGAAAGAATACATCGTGAGGAAACCAGTTAGAAAATATAAGGCTCTAAACGGTAAGAAAGAAAACATCGTGAGGAAACCAGTTAGAAAATAAGGCTCTAACCGGTAAGAAAGAATACATCGTGAGGAAACCAGTTAGTAAATATAAGGCTCTAAACGGTAAGAAAGAAAACATCGTGAGGAAACCAGTTAGAAAATATAAGGCTCTAACCGGTAAGAAAGAATACATCGTGAGGAAACCAGTTAGAAAATATAAGGCTCTAAACGGTAAGAAAGAAAACATCGTGAGGAAACCATTTAGAAAATAGCAGACAGCGATGGACTAGCAACCTGTCACGTATGGAACGGTACGTAGCTTCTGCAAAATGTGGGCTAAATATGTATTTGACTGTGCCTCTGACTATCCCCTTCAAAAATCTTGAGTGACTTGATCTGAGACAATGTCTACCGTACCTTGAATAAACAGTCGTGATCAGGTTCCGATTTTTTTCAGAAGAATCCTAGTTTATAAGACAGTTCGATTCGAAGTGATCCTAGGGTTTATACTGAATAAATTGCTTTTGACTTTGATTTCGCGTACTTATTATTTTTTAGCTTCGTCACTTGTAGTATACACGTGTAGAGCAATTTAAAATGACCCTGGGATTGTTCTAATGTTGACACGTGTTCGCTATCAGTTATCATTTATTAACTAGAATACAAACGATATAACTATTACCTGTCTACGTTGGTTTTGACATCATTTTAGTTATTTCTAGTGAGTTCGAAATTGTTGAATTTGAAAATGTTTTTTTCTGTCTACTCTCAAACGGTGAAGGAAAATATCGTCGGAAAACCGGCGTGTCGTTAAACCTAAAAAGTTCGAAAACATGCGTCACGTCAACTGCAAGAAAGGAGCCTCTTTGAGGCGAACTTAAAATCCATTCACCACACTGATTCGAAAGAACTAATAAGTGACACTAGTATTTTTACTACACATACAAAATAACGTCTTAGTCATTAACCTTACATTGGTTATAAAGTCTCGTCATGATAACATCCATGGGCGTGAGGAAGACAGTCTTCACAGCCGCTCCGATATTACTCGCAACGAACGCTGACAGGTACTTAGATTGCTGGAACAGGTCGTTCGCGTCCATCCATTCTTTGCAGCTGGAAGTAATGTTTTGATTACCTTCCGCAACACGAGATAAGTTGGAGATGGCGGTGAGAGCTCGACTAATTCTTGCTGAAGTGGATGAATACAGTTCAAAATCGTGATGTGTGGAGGGAAGATCTTTTCCCAGCAGAGGATCACAAAAAACAGAAAAATTAAGCACAGAACCTGCACAATGAATGACCTTGTCTTATCACCTATTTGGCTACGTAAAAGAAGACGTAGCATATACGATCACTCTCGCGTTAGTAGCCAATGTGCGGTGCGGTCAGCAAGCTTGCTTCTACGTATAAATAATGTCGGTTCCAGCTGGACAACGGAATCTTTCAGTTAAGGTGGCTCAACTCCCTCTACAGATTCGATTATTGGTGGATTGTGTGCTGCTTAGTTTACTGTTTAATCAAACAGGTACCTATTTATACTCACATAGCATAAGAAGCGATCTGCGACGCGGAACCTATAGAGTTCCTCAGCATCATTCCATGGGCTCCTCTCCACAGCCCCAAGAGTCCATGCCTTCGATATATCTTCGACAGCGCGTACCAAAGCCCCCTGTGAGCGTGCTGTGTCCCCACCGCAATCTTCTCTGAAGAATATGACATCAGCTGAGTTTTCACCAGCTGTAGTGGACTGCCGAAGAAAGCGCCACACATGCCTGATATGGAGCCGAATAGGAGGCTGTTTAGGAACATCGTGTTGCCATCACTATCTCGTAAAAGACCATAGTCGTCCGCGTGTTGATAAATACCTAGCCTGAAAAGTGTGATAAAATTATATGGGCACAGGAGTTCTAAAAAGGTACGCTAAGCTAAGATGGTGGTCTTTAACATCAATTGTAGCCATTATAAATCATAAAAAATAAGCAATGCAGTATCATTATCATAGTGTCTCGCTGACGCAGCAAGTTTAGTGTAAGCTGACCTAAAGAGGCAACCAAGTGTTTATCTTGGGAGTATAGCTCAAACCTATAGGCAGCTTCCTCGCGCATTTGAAAACCACCACTGGTTCAAAAGAACTATTAACACTAAAAGAACTAACCTAACTCCATTCACAACTAGCTGGAACCATAACGCAGGCACCAGCCCCTTCTGCAACGCCGCAACTCCGTCGTGTTTCACGATGGTGAACATGGCGTGTGGTATGTTCCTGTAATGGACTGCATGCTGGCCCTTCGCTCTCAGCTCCCCTTGGAGCTGCATCCGCGTCTTCACCACGTCAAAAGGATTGCTGAAGAAGCCAGCGCCTACACCCGCCATGCCACCCACGACGAAATCCATGCTAGAATAGCGTAATGAGATAGCTACTAACTCATAATTGCATTATTTTATACAAGGTGGGGTGGAGTGGAGATTTACCTCATAGCAGTAATTTTTTTTTAATAAATTTATAGGTAGTTTCCTTAGAATAAAACCTTTTAAGTCAGACAAAAGGTTTGTGTCTGATGCTATTTTAGTAACAAAAAAAAAAGATATCTTGAACATAATATTACATGTTACATATATGAATTTATAATGCTGCATAACTTCATTTTTCTAATGTAAATGTTCTCAGAAGACTACCTATTTGTTATTAATGTGTTTTTTAATGTTGTTACTTTACTATTTTACTATGTAATAACAATATTATCAAAACAGAATAGGTGGTAAGAAACATCTGTTATTTAATCCCTAATATTGTAACTTACATTGTAAAATGCTGATACTAATCTGAAGACTAGTTAAACTGTTGTCTTTAGGAATTTTAATGCTTTAAAGGTTAGTGATGCCAATAAATTTCACAAGTTATTTACAATTAGTCAGATTTTCTGACAATTAGTCAGAAAATCATGAAGTTTTCTACACTAATATTATAAAGAGGAAAGATTTGTTTGTTTGAATTGAATAGGCTCTGAAACTACTGGACCGATTTGAAAAATTCTTTCACCATTAGAATCCTACATTATCCCTAATGAACATCCCTAATCGCTATATTTTATCCCGGGAAAGTGAAGTTTTCCCAAGGCATCGTGGGTAACACCGCGAAGGACAGCTAGTTATTCGAAAGAAAGAAGAATTGCGAAAATTTGATTAGTACTACCAAATAAATAATATTAAAAGAACAACCTACCTTACGGCTGTTATTTGGGTAACACTATGAAATAAACACCAAACTAACACTCACACCTAAACTACACTACACTCACAAGCTAAAAATAGGCAACTATTTACAGATTTACGGAATTCTGCTCTACATTTTCCACAATTTAGGAATGGAAAAAAAATCTATTTAAACTTGCAGTAAGTAGGTATAGATTAGTAATAAAATACGAAATACTTATAAAACATTTACTATCTAATATTTGCTCGTTTTCATTCATAAAGTGTTCGCGAGTAATTAGCAATTAGATAGTATGTTTCTCTATGTTTATTATGTTCTGCAATCGCTAGAAATACTGCGGACTTCGGATTCAGTGGCTGACGCAAAAGTAAACAAATCACATGTGATCCGTACTCGCATTATCACTAAATTAATTAATACTTTATCATGCAATGGTTTCGGTTCGGAGTTCTTACCTTATTTAATCGCTTTTTTGACTAGAAGGTAACAATTTAAGTAACTCGTTTCTTAACACACTGTCGTGAGATCATTATCTCGGGTGGAAAACTGGAGAACACAGCGGAAAACTTGGTTTAATTTTATATTTCTATGAGGATTTCGTAATAGTTCCGTTTCGTCACTTCACCTATGCCAAAACAAAATGTCAACGTGACAGCTAGTGTTGGATCAGCTGGTTTTGACATAAGGACTAACTGACATTCAAAACGTTCCGTTTCACGTAGGTACCTAATAGCTTGAGAAACCCTTAGAGATATGAGAAACTAGTAACAGCTACTTCACACATTGAAATCAGTTCTTGGAAATGGGCAGATAATTTAGGACTCCGCGCTGCGACAAGGATAATTAATTACAATAATTTATTTTTGACTAATGGCGACCCATGAAAATAATTTTACTTAAAAAAAAAAGACAGAAGACAAGGTAATGAGATTAATATTTACGGTTGAATCCCTCGATCAGGAATATTATCTGAGGGTAGGTAGGTAGTGTTCTATGGGAGCTGGCAGGCTATTTATTTCTCTGCCTGAAGAAGATCCTAGAGACGAAGAAGAGTTAGAACTACAACGTCAGCAGCGTAATGGTAGAATGTACCTATATTTTGTGCCAGGAATAATGTGGAGCCCCAGACCAGTGGAGCTCATTCCCTGCACATCTCAAGGTCTTCCAGTATAAAAGTAAGAATGCGAAAATGAGTAGCTAACCTGCCTACCTAGGTAGGTACATATTCTAGGTAAGTAGGTACCTACCTATCTATCTATCTATCCAACAGCTGGATTCCAGCCGGTAACACCCACTGTTGTTGCTGGTATAAGCCTCTTCTCTTTGTGCGTGCGCGCCGCCGGCGCCGCACTATGGGACCAAAAAATGTAATGTCGTCTGACGCTTAAGGTAATATTGGTTGTTTGTTACCTACTTATAAATTATCCACCTACGAGTAGGTATAATTTTTATTTCTGCAGGTTCATTGAACTGTAGTTACGTAGTTACACAAGTAGTTAAAATTGGCTTTTTGGTTTACTTATTTCTTAATTTAAAATTGGCGGCCATTGCTTCCGAACTAGATAGGTGAGTAGGGTAAAGTAGGTACCAGTGTATCTACCTACTCGTAGATTACTTAGGTAGGAGGTAGGTACCTACCAACCTACATTTGATAAATAAAAACTAAAAGCGCCTTTTTATCTATTTTTAATTTTTATACTGCTAGCTAGCATAAAATAAAACCTCCTTAGCGAAATTGCATAGAATAAAAACATCAAGAATGACACAGTGACACAAAAAAATATTGTATGGTAGTTCAAAATCAACAGTGTAATTTGATAAAACATTTTTACTAAATTTAGACAATAGGTATTTAGAATTTATTACCCAGCATAATTGTTTTAATGATGTGAATCACGCTAGAAAACTTATTCCAACAAATAAATAAAAAAAGCGAAAATGGCTGTAGCAAATGCCATGTTCATCTTCGAGGTGGTCGTGGAAAGCGTCAAAAGCCTTGTCGAAAGTCGGTACCTCGTGATAAGAAGCGATTTCGCCGATATATTTTCATTAGAATTGAAAGACCCAAAGCAAATGCACATCGTCATGCCAGAACCTCCTCCTCTTCCGCCAGAACCGGCTGGTAAGAAAGGCAAAAAACCAAAACCACCAAAAAAGGGGAAAAAAGGTAAAGTTGAGGAGCCTCCACCAGAACCAGTTATCCAATCTGGTCAGTCGGTGTTGTTCTCCAGTAGTGCAGAGTTTCTCATACAAAATATGAAGAAGTTTACTCTAGATGTTTCTTTATGGAGTAAAGAAGATAATTTTACATACATCGGATCCACTTTTGTGCCGTGGGACCCTATATTTTTGACTTATCTAGAAAAAATATGCAACTTTGAAGAACCTGAACCCATTACTCTGAAAGAAGAGTACAATATATTTGAAGAGGGAACTGCTAGGCTAATGGCCAAGTTAGGCATGCAAGTTAAACTGTCTTATCTAGGAGAAAAGGTTACAACTGCTTTCCGAACTCTTTCTGAAGATCCTACAATAAAGAAGTGTTTATACACGGGAATTAACTCTAAAACCACGTCGTATATTTGCACTATGAAAACAACCGATGAAGACTTTGAAGAGAACTGTAACAAGATTGAGAACAACTTCGTGGTGGATAAACCCAAACCAGCTAATAAAATTGTTTACGCTGATTATAAGAACGCTCCTGGCGCCAATCTCACCTTCTTCAGTGATGGAGACTATTGTTGCATGGGACACGCGGACAAACCACCAGAATCTATATACAAATCACCAGAAACGTGTCCTGACGTTGACTACATTGTGGATTACGTTAGGAAGATTATCGTTTCTTGCAATGATAACATGAGGATGTTGACACCACGCACTACCATAAGACCGAGAGTCAAAGCCACTGATATTGATCGGCTGTGCTACTGCAAAGAAACGTCATGGCCAGATGGGAAGTTTGCACAGCGATTCCGAAAAGAAGCTCAGGCAGGTCCTTGCCCAGTTTGCATCAATGCTGGAAAGAAACCAGCAGGTGCTCGTGGAGCAACATTCGATGTAGCCAATATAAGAGGTCCATGTGGAAGACCAGACTGCAGAATAGCAAGAGACTTGAGAGCTTATATCGAGAACCTCGTAGAAGAAGATGACAAAGAGTTTGATATCAACGAAATAATAGGGCCGTGTGGAAGCAAGTCGTGCACACTAGCTGAGAAAATTCTAGAGTTTATAAGACACGAGGGAGTATTCAAAGAGGGAGCTACACTAGAGGGCCTGTCTACGCAATGTGCGTGCATTAAGACAATGCAGAAGGCTTTGGAGAAGAAGACTTCTTGTGATTCCTCATGCAGCAAAGAGTGTGATGAGACCGGCAGTGAAGCTAGTCACTGCCTTGGAAAGGGATGCCCGTTTAAAAAACCCGAGCAACAGGTCTACAATGTTTATTATTTCACTGTTGAACATGACTTTGATAAAAATTCTGGCGGGACATCTACACCAACCGACAAGTCTTCCAGCTTTAAGTACTGCTCCACTGAATGTCCTAGCGTGAAAAATTCTGAAAAGACATCGTGTTCAAAAAGCGTCTGCTCCACGCTGCCTGAAAAGAATAATGAAGGATCCGAAGACTCGAAATGCCAAACACCAGTATGCCCAAGCAAGCAAGGAAAATTCCCGCCTAGCCCGGCTGACAGCGATATCGTTATGCATTTCTCAGATATCCACAATCCATGCTGTGTGAAGACTTGCGATGTCGCAGAAAAAGTCAAAGATTTTATCGTAGATGGATTGCAAAGTAAGAAAGCTATGGCAGACGATGACCCGTGCTACTGCGATTGTGTATGTACTTTTAAATTTACGAAGAACACCACATACTGTGCTGTATGCGGTGGTTATGAATGCTTGGGTGACGATATGAAAGATCAGCCTGAATATGCTAAGCCCCACCCATGTCCGGTTTACCACAAACTCTATGATAAGAAGTATATTAAAACACCGAATCCTTGGCCCGAGGAAGACGCTGCGAAGAAACAACCTGATAATACAAGCACGAAAAGTTCTCGAACAGCGGCGTCGAGAATGGGGGGTGGTACTACAGATAGAAGGTTAACAGCTACCCGTTCTATGAAGAGTTTAGCTAGAAGTAGTGACAAAAAGGATGTAGAAAAAAAAGCGAAAGCTGCAAAGCCAGAGAAGAAACAAGTAGGAAAATTCACAACAACTGTTGAGGAAGAACGTATGTAATTTTAAGGGATGATTTCAATGTGATTGTATTGGGAAGACTTACGCTAATTCGTGTTTTATTTTGCAGCGCCGGAACCAGTAGAGAAACGCCCCGAGACTAAATACCCCTACCCACCTGTTCCGAAAAATATGGGTTGGAATTGGACTGCAGAAGACATTCCGGGAATGAAGGTTAGTAGCAGATCGTTCCTTTTATTCGTTAGCTATTGAATTCGTAACAACAAACATATTTTTTTTTATTTTCAGCCTCGTCCGAAATGGAAACCTGGAGCGGCAAACAAGATTCTTGTTAGAAGATATAGAGCCATGCGAGAAGGCATAGATATAATCGCTAAGAAAAAACGGGCTATGATGCAGAGAAAGAAGAAAACCGACATGAAACCAACTCTCATTGTTAAGAAAAAGGACGGGGAATACACTGTTCAAATGGAAGTCTTCAAAAAATACTCGAAAGAACGACTTCTCTTTCAATACCCTTACGAAGAAAAAGCACCACTTGTTTATAGCATTGGGAAGACTGAAGAAGAAAAGGCTAAAATACAGAAACAAAGAGAGAGAAGAGAACGCAGAGAAACCAGACGAAAGAGTAGGTTGCTACAGTCTACATTCCGAGACAAATGCCAGGAGATCTGCTTAAAAGCTTACAATCAAGCAATTGGAGTACTCCCCTTACCTAATCCTAATGATCCCGAATGTCCATGCCATACACAAGCTGCTGAAAGCATGAGTCCGCCTATCGACTCCTGCTCCTGCTCCGATGAAGGGAGCATCTCGAGTAGCGATACTGATGGTGACGAATGGGAAATACAGTTCAGCCCCCCAGCTGCAAGATACGATGCTAAAGCTAAACACCCACCTATTCTGGCAGAAAACGAAAGCCAGTACACATATCTGGACTACAAAGTCAAGCTGCTCGATAAACAAGGCAATCAAGTAGCAAGATTCTTCAAAGGCCCTGACGGGAGGCAGGAGTGCAGCGATCTAGGTGGATTCTGGACTCCAGATCATGTTTGGCAGGAAATCGGTAAAGACGGGTATATCGGACCTGATAACCGCTGGGTACCTATGAACTTTATAGGTCCTGATGGTATGTTCTATTCTGCTGAAGAAGGGTCATTTACAGACAACAACGGTCAATTCCTGAAGATAGGTATCGATGGATACATCGATAAAGAAGGCAAATGGGCTTGGTACTCAAAGAGAGGAAGAGCGACTGGAGCCAGGAGCGCTAAGTCTACCTTTACCGGTTCAACTGTTGATACCAAGAAGACAGGAAGGGGTGGGAAAGCCGAACCAGCAGCAAAGGGCAAAGGCGATGCTAAAGGCAAAGATTCACCACAACCCTCGAAAGGTGGAAAAGGAGATAAGAGAGCTGGCTCACCGCCGTCTGGTAAAGGCGACAAAGTAAAGAAAACTGTATCCTACTCATCAGCAAAAGGGAAGAATGCTCTAGTCATGAGCGCGTCGGTGAACTACGAAAGAAGTAAACTTTCTCGACTGCCGTATGGAGATCGAATGAAGGTAGACCCCAAGAAATTAGCTAGGTACAAAGAGATTATGCAGGGCTTACATCAGTTTGAGGACTTTTACGAGTTGAAGCCGCCGATCAAGACGAATAGGGCTTCGAATACTCCGCGGAAGAAGTTGCCATACAACTTGGGTCCTGTGAGGTCTTTTGGTAACAGAAGTAATAGGTCCATCACATCATCTGGCTCTCCATCTCCTTTTAGATGAATTTTAAATAAACATTAAGTATTTTTATTTTTACGTTTTTGTTTTTTTTTTTGTTTGACCTACCTCAGAAGTAGGGTACCTATGTTAAATAATACCTATTGGTATTACCTTACCTATAAGAAGACTAAGGATTTTCAGGTATAGAATATTTCAGAAACATACCTAAAGGTGCCAAACTCTTATTTTATTATGTAGTTAGATACCTATGCGTTATGCAAAAAAATATTTATTGTTATTATTTATTTAATAAGACTACGACCTCTGTAGCGCAGTGGGCGAAGGCCCGCCTGCGACGCAGAAGGTTGCGCGTTCGATCCCCGCGGCGGGATCAATGTTTGATTATTATGATCTTTAAAAATGTTATCTCGGGGTCTGGGCATTATCTATGTATAATATGTATGTATTTACCCATAACACAAGCTCTGCTTACTTTGGGGCTGGATGATGCTGTGTGAAAAGTCCAGCATTATTTCTTTATTTTAATAAGGTTAATTCAAAAATATTTATTGAAATCTAATAAAAATAAAAATAGAGTAATTAAACTTAAATTAAGCTTGTATAATGAATGTAATGAGAGCGAATGACGCAAAAGCACATCTTTTGCGTTTTGCGTTTTATCAGAATCGTAGCATGTTGAAATCCGTGGTCTCTGCCTACCCCTATGGGAAAGAGACCTGATTGTATTATAAGATCCCTAGTAGCAAAAATATAATCTTAGGTTGCAAAGCAGGATGGAGCCACGTATAAAAAGTATGGAGAAATTGCCAGCAAGTCGAAAGCTCAACAAACGAATCCCATTAAGCAAGGACATGAAAAAGTAAGAAACCAGAAAGGATCTAAGGGTTCTGCAGGTGGAAAGAGTGTAAGTAAACTTCTAATTTTAAACTACTCACCAACTATAGGTGCTTACACACACGCACATGATTAGTACATAGTACACTTCGCCCAACGGATCTAGGCATTCGTGAAGTTAGCCGTTTGTCTGCGTAGAACACAATTTTGTATGTAGAAGCGTTCACTGCGTATCAAGTAACATCTTAATCTTCTAATTTTGAAAGAAACGTGAGAAGATCAAAGAGATGAGGAAAGGGACTATGGACTTGTATATACCTTCAAGCACTGACGCCCAGAACTTTGAGGATAAAGTCTCAAATTCGTGCTTGTCTCAAGATCGTGCGAAAAACGGACTTGAAGTAAAATGTAGCTCAAAACCACAGCAATACTCTCCAAGCACCAGTGGATGCTACTTAAAGAGTGTAAGTTACCTATTTGAACTCTACTATCATTTTACCTTGTACTTTACCTATATTATTACACATGCGATTACATTTATTACATTACATTACATTATAATTAATTTACATTTATTGTTTTTTTTGTACGCCGTCGTCCTTTTTTTTGGTAATTACTGTCCTATCCATACAAAGGTTACCAGGAAGAGATCGCTTTTAGCGATAAGGTCACCCTTTGTTACTCATTTTGCTCTAGGTTTTTATTTTCTGTTTGTTACTATTTATGGTGTACAATAAAGTTATAATCTATCTATCTATCTATATTACTAGACACTAGGCAGACGTACCTACTTTACGTTTACATTTACTACGCTCTGGTGCTACGAACTTCGTAGTAAAATCGCTACGAAAAGCTTCGTAGTCGTAGGTAGGAAATCTGTTACGCTATGCCGTAGCATAGTGTAGCAAGTATCGCGAGCTTTGTACCCTTCGTGGTACATTGCTACGACTGTGCTACAACTTGGTAGAACAATGATAATTGTTGTTATGATATCTTTATTGCGTAAAAAATCAGCTCTGTAGTTTGATAAAAGGGAAACACAAAAAAGTTAACTTTATACTTTTTGTTTGAACCTGTGGTTTGAACCAATAGATTTACTTGTAGTGTGTTGGGTGTGCTACGTACGAGTCTAACGCTTTGCATCTACGTGCTACGAGCTACGTAGCAACTCTTATTAAAAAATCTCTCACCTTAGTTGAACATGTTACCTTCATTAATATTTTGATTGTACTCTTTGTTCTGTTGATTTTTACGAAAAGTGAAAGTCAAAGCTACCTTGAAAAACAAAACAAAATTATTGACACTTCACTTTTGGCAAGATTCAAAATTACAAGTTATTAAAATTATTTTCTAATTTTTGGCGAAATATGTTGAATTTACTTTGCAATTTATGAAAAAAAATATTACTTTACCAAGGTATAAGTAAAATTGAATTAAAATGTCTCTTTCGGATTCAATGTTCTTATTCGAAATCGTTGTGGAAGAACTGAAGAGTTTCGTAGATTGTAGGGAATTCTACATAAGAAGCCAATTCGCTGACGTGTTTACATTAAACCTAAAAGACCCCAATGAAATGGGGCTGCTATCGAAACAGAAGAAAAAACTGAAAAAGAAAAAGGTGAGAAATGTCCAAGCTCCCATAAAGGAGACATCGGAAGGGAAGGTGCAAACAGGACAGTCTATTCTGTTCGCGAGTAATATCGTAAGGCTTATATCAAACATGAATAATTTTCCAATGGAGTTGTCGCTTTGGGATAAGGATAACACGGATGAAAGGCTGGGGTCCACACATATTCCGTGGAGCCATGTATATATCGACTATCTGAAGAAGATAACCATAAAGCAGGACCCAGCACCTGCATTCGTCAGCGGAGGTTACAACGTCTTTGACGATTACTCTTCAAAACGGATGGCTACAATACGACTGAACATAAAACTAACCTATCTCAAAGACAAAATCACGACATCTTTCCGGTCGCTTTCCGAAGAAAATCAGAAAACCTTCATGTATAGGACTGGTTTCAACTCAAAAGCTACGACTATTTTGAGCACAATCAAAGATAGCCCAGTCGATTTGACGGAAGAAACTGGTATTATTAAAACCATTTACAGCGGTGGCAAGCGTAAATTTAAATCATCAAACAAAACTAACTTAAAAACACATAAAAAGACAAATAAAACTGCTACTTCAGTAGATGCAAAAGAGCATGAACTCTGCGAAGATGACACAAAACATGAAACAAAGAAACATGAACAAGGAGAGCAAACAAAAGAAGAAACATATGAAGAACCCGAGCCTTTAAGATCTACGATAAATTTCATTAAGACACCAGACCAAAAAAGTAAAGTCAATCAAAGCATAGTGAGCCTTGTTAAAAGCTATACAGATTTGGATAGAAACAAACAGATAGAGGTTATAAAGACCAAATCATGTTCATCAGTGAATGTAGAGCAACACAACATTTTGAATTACATTTTTGGTGATAGTAAAGGACCTTATGGCAATCAAGTGTATTGCGTGGGTTATTTCACTGTAGAAAATGATTTTGCGAAGAGTGGTGCCTCATCGCGGACGGCTTCATCAAAGGCATCAGTGAAGGAAAGCTCCGAGAAGTCAGATGACAGTCCAAAAGAGAGATACAAGTTCAGAGTATGCGGTAGCGGGTGTCCAAGTCAAAAAGCTGACGAAGGCTGCTCTGAAAGTGTGTGCTCTTTGGATCTTCCCGCTGAGGCTGCAGACATGATAACAGTCACTAAATGCAAACACGTTGAGTGCAATAGTAGGAAGCACAAAGAACCACCTGAGGCGCCAGATGAACGCATACTTTTAGACCTTAAAAATCTGACCCAAGAATGCTGCGACGTCAACGAAACTATTGAAGAAGTAACAGGAGGCATGACAGCCAAAATGAAGTTCAAAGAGGACGATTGCTTCTGTTCTTGCGAATGTTCATTTGGTTTCGTGAAAAAGACTACTTACTGCGGAGTTTGTGGTGGTTTTGAAAAACCAGGCGAAGATCTCTCCCGGAAACTGCCCAACATGCCCTTTCCTTGTCCAATTTTCCACAAGCTAGTGGACAAAAGCAAACTTAAGTCATGGAGCACTTCAGGAAGCGATACAAAAAAGCGAGGAGATGACAGTCAAAGAAACTTGAAAGCGGGTGCTAAATCAATGGGTTCCGCTAAGTCTGATAAGAATGCTGAATCCGACAAAGACTCTAAAAAAGGAAAAAAGAAAAAGAAGGACGACAGATTTAAATTTAACTACGGTTATACAGGTATACGTACGTATTTTATATTTGTTTTATTTTGTTTTTTTTTGTGTGTCCGCTTTTAATTTTAGGCAGGTAGGTATTTATCGATAAAAAGATGGAAGACATCATAGTAATTCCTTTGTTTTCAGCGCCCCAAATTGGACACAGTCAGTGTGCAATGCCATGCACCGGAACTCTGGGAGCAGTGCCCAAAAGCATGGGATGGTTGTGGACGGCCGAGGACGTGCCCGGCATAAAGGTATTTCAGGATTATTAATAGTATGGGTAGGTATAATAAATTAAGCCCCTGTGATTTAGGAAAGTCGACAAAATCATAACTATTATTTTTAATTTTTTGTTTTTTTTTATCTCAGTTTCGACCTATGTGGAAACCAGGCGCTACGAACAAGCACGTGGTACGAATGCTTAGAATGGCAAAGAATCCAGGCGAGGTTATCGCAAAGAAGAAGAGAAAGGATGCTGGTAAAAAGAAATCGCTTAAACGGCCTTTACTGGTTGTACAGAAGAAGGATGGTGAATACACAGTCACGATGGAGACTATGAAGTCTTACCCGAAACCTAGAGTTGTAAACCAATACCCGTATGAAGACAAACCTGTCCTTACGTACACTATCGGTAGAACAGAGGAGGAAAATCGGGAGCGTCGTAAGAAGAAGGAACGCGAACAAAGAAGGCTCGAAAGAGAACAACGCAATTTCATCCAGAGCGCGTTCCAAGACATGTGCAACGACATCTGTCTGAAGACTTACCAACAAGCTTTGGGAATACTCCCCGACGCCGAGGACCCAGACTGCCCCTGCTACCCGAAACACCCTGGAGCAGACAAAACAAATCTGGACCTCTCGTGCTCTTGCTCCGAAGACAAATCATCCATCGGTTCCGATACCGACTCTGACGAATGGGTTGTAGAATTCACGCCTCCAAATGCTACCTTCGATCCCACTTTTAAAGGCAAGAAAGTATTGAAAGTGGACAACACTAGTCAGTACACTTATTTAGATTACAGAGTGAAGCTCTCCGATAGATACGGTAATCCTGTTCCAAGATTCTTCAAAGGTCCTGACGGGAGGAATCAATGCAGTGACCTTGGCGGCTTCTGGAGCCCCGACCACAAATGGTTGGAAATCAATAACGACGGGTATATCGCACCTGACGGAAGATGGGCTCCAATGAACTTTATTGGTCCTGGCGGGGAGCAAATCGACTGTGATAATGGGAAATTCCAAGTGAATGGGAAATGGCTAGTTGTCGGAATCGATGGATACGTTGACTGTAACGGAAGGTGGAAGTCTTACCCAAGGCCGAGAGGTGGAGTTCCACAAAAGAAGAAAGGCGGCACGACCGGTACAGGCAAGAAAGGTGCTGGCGACAAGAAGGATGATAAGGTACAGTACAAACCTTCAGAGGCATCTTGGAGCTGTTTTGGAGACGCTACTCCAAAAGAACTGTCGAAGATTGGTATAGTTGGCCACGGACATGACAAGAAAATCCTTTTGGCCACTTTGAAAGAGATGTTAGCCCATGGCGAAGATGTGAGAATCCCGACTCCGTCTGTGGTACCTCGGTTGCCACCTTCTAAGAAAGGTAAGAGGCGTCGTGCACTGAGTCCTAGAGCTATGGAAGAATTGTTCGCAGAAAGGACCAAGTGCCGACACCCTGTGCCGTCTGATAAAGGAATAGTGTCAGTAGACGAACATGGGCATAAATCTTACTTCAGGATGAAGGATCCTAAAAACAGAAGACCCAAGCAGAGGATGACTAACCTGAAAGACCAGGGGATCAGCTTGAGTTCGTTCCACGAGCCTTGTTTCCACTCCTTTATCAACGCAGAAATGCTGAAGCAACAACAGTATGAGAAAATGGCCTCGAATAAGTGTGCCTCCACTCAAGTGCCCTGAGATGACATGACATGTGTCCAATGATTTCAAGTTTTTGGTGTAAGAATTTGTTAGTGATGCGATTAATCTAAGTGCAAGTTTTGGTATTGTGCTAAGTTAAATTTTGTAACGTTTTTGAGTAATGTAACTGTAAGGTAAAATAAATTATTGAACTTTTTTCAGTTTTTGCTAAATTAGTTAGGTATTTCCTATGTACCTTGGCGAGTGATTGGAAAGGTCTAGTTAACAAACTACATAGATATATACATAGTATATATATTTTTTAGATACAATAACAATGTTTGTGATTCAAGGAGCATTCATGAAAAGTTTATGTAAGTTTTTTTTATCTTTTTGTTGTTTTTTTTTTTTCTGAAATGCTTTGCAAATTGTAGTTTGATAATAATATGTCTAACATTCTGAAAAATTTCAGGCCGGCTGGAAGCCTGGCGCGGTTTCCAAGCGCCTCCTCAAAAAGTTAAACAGAGCCAAAAACAATAGCATTTTTACCAATAAGCAATCAAATCCGATCACGACGCAGAAGAAGCAACCACCAGCCAGGCCTACTCTCATCATCTGTAAGCGGAATGGAGAATACATAGTCGAAATGCAAGCAGAGAGTGATAACAAGAAAATAACTTGCGACCCATTGGTATACAAGATCGCTGCTGCCGATAACCCTGAGAAAATCAAAGCGAAGGCCAGGAAAGAACGACGTCTGGTTCGAAAAGCAGTTGCAGCTGTTTGGTCAGAGCCTTACAATCCTGACGCATGTATAGATACCTGCTACAAGGTATACAAACAGGCCATTTGTTTTGACCCCTTCGATCCTTGTAATCCGGAGTGCGTTTGCCCCGAGGAGTACGTTGATGACCGGGCAGACAGCTGCTCCTGCAGTGATGATCCAAACGTTGCTTCAGAAGCTAGTTCCTTAGATGTTGATTGGGAGATACACTTTACTCCGCCCAGCGCTAGGTTAAAGAAAGGCTAATAAACTACGTATTTCTCAATCGAGATTTTGGACTGCGTTTAGCTTCTTAGGCGATGATGATGAGACCCAGTTTTAAGTATTCTCATTATGGTTAAGTGCGCAAGGCTTTTTGGGATACGGGGGCCAAAATATGTATGTATTCTCTTATAAGTGACCGGCAGTCCCGTTGTGTGTGTCACATGTAAACAGGATTGCTTTAAGTTAAGGCTGTTTTTGCTATTTTTGTACGATCGATCGAGTAAAACCACAAATAAAAATACTGTGTCGGTCTCAGCTGTTGTTATTTCCATCAGGTAACAGTATTCTATTGAGCATATCCCAAATAACTAGGGACAATGTCGTGTGGGGTGCTATCCTGAGGTAGAGTGGGCCGATGCCCTTGTACAGGCCATGGATTCCTTCAGTTTTGTATATTTTTGTCAGACAGTCCAGGATCCCAGTATAAAGGAGTGTCCCTTGTGAGGCAGAACCTGAAAAGGTTGCAAAGATCAGAATTGTGAGTATGACCTTCGGATGAACGTAGCATAAATATTGTCGTGAGAGAGGTCCTATAGATATTGGGGAACCATGACGTTAAATTTATTTTTGAAATATTTTACGTATCTTGCACTAAAACATGATTATGTAAGGTGAAGAAAAATTCATTATGCTTAGGCTAGCTATGTTAATTAAAAAGGCCTGTTATGTCTATCAGTTATTCTTAGTTTAGTATACAAGGACCATAAGCAGTTGGATTTTAATGGCATAAACTGTAATGTGTGAACCAAAGTAAATACGATACATCGAAATACACCAAGGACCCAGAAGTGAATGCACAAAATGTGAGCGTATGAAGAAAAGTTATGCTTACCTTACAAGAACCTATAAAAAACTTTAGTGAAGGCCCTTGTCAACGTAAGATCTAGGGTAATCAGCTGACCCATTTATTTCGATTTGATTTTGATTCTAACAGGACAAACCGATAAAGACTTTCTTTGTCTGGAACTGGAGAGTTCAACGTAGTTAAATGGATTATCTTCCTAAAACTAAAATTCTTTAAAAACAAACTAAGCTTGACTGAATTATTGAATTATCAAAAAGGAGAGCGAAAGAGCGGAGGTGAAAAATAAGAGAAGTTTACCCGTAACCAAAGCAGAGACATGCAGTTTCCTTATCCCTGAACGACTACATTACCTACCCTGGTTAAAAAGCCTTGTATTGACAACGTCGAGAGGCGTTTCAACAATGATACACAGCACACTGCTGATAAGGCTCGCGATGATGACCCTCATTTCTGGCGAACTATCGCAGTATCCTCGACATTTAAGACCTTCTTTCACTCTGAAAAGTTTAAGCTTTGGACTTTAAGCGGATTTGAGACTAGCACCCCTTCATTTTTGCAGACTTGTGGTCTGTTGTAATATTCGAATAGGGTGATTCTTTACTCGTTAACACAACAAATTATGCTATCATTGTGTTTTTGATAGTATATTAATGCCAGTGAAAAGCCTACATCTAGTTTTGACTAACAAACCAATTCATGATATTTGTCACAGCAGTTGTTACAAAACCTTGTTCTACATCTACTCAAGCACACCGATTTGCAGCAGGGCAAGCGAAGGATTAAAAAACCCCCCACACTTAAGGATTAAAATCCGACTGCTCATGTCCCAGGAGTTAATTTACCCTGGTTATAAAGTCGGACAGTGGTGACGTCGAAGGGGCATATAATGACGGCCACCATGACGCCACTGACGGCGCTGGCCGCGAAGGCGAGGCCGAGTGGTGTGCTGGTGCAAATGTCGTGGCTGAGCAGCGCTTCTTTCACGCTAGGAAAAGAATGTATATTACTAGTATGACAAGGACATGCGCCCTAGCCTATGTATCCCATTGCACTGCAGATCAAAGGCCTCTATTCCCTTCCTCCATTAGTCGCGTAGTGCTCTGGATGCTCTTTGCTGAACATGCTTAGATTAGAAGGCATGCTTCGTTTCTCTTACTGGCCAATCGTACAATAGGTATGTTATGTATGTTACCTAGATTGATTCTTCATTTTTGTAATGTACCTACCAAATAAATATGACTTCTGGCTAAGACCTGGAATCTTAAGGTGCCTGAAGATCTGAGTGGATATTTACCGTGATACCACCATAGTTATGCCTATCATTTAAAATGCCGATACGGGATTTGAACCCACGATCTGACGATGCACTTTCCAACTGAGCTAAAGCTTCCATTCCACGACTGAGAGTTTCTGAGAGCAAGTTCAGTTCAGGTCAAGACGAAAATAATTATAATCCAACTTACGAGGAGAATGTGGTGAGTTGTGCGGCGCTGCCGATGGCGAGCCTGGTGCAGGTGGCGGAGACTCCGGCGAAGTAGCCCCTGAGCCCTTCGCTTCTGTATATCTGGACCATACCATCGACCATTCCTAGGGATTTTCAATGCCTATTATTAGAGTCTTTAAGCCTTTGAGTCAATAAAGTCTTGATTTTGTAATCAATAGCTCTACTATTTTGCCAAAATCCCACAGGAACAGTCACTCACCATTATATCTATGCTGCCTCCCCACCGCTATGCTGGGATGTGCAGCTGCCTGGATCCTGGTCTTTAGAACGGACGCAGGGTTGGCTGCCACCCCGCTCAGCACTCCACTTATGCTGGACCACAGGATCGCCTTCTCAACGCTGATGTCTCCCGTCTTCGACTTCGTCCAACCCTGGACTTCTGCAACGTGATACGTTCCTAATCTGAAACCGAAGTCTGGATAAGTTAGGGCGTAATTTATCTTCTTGGATCGGCTAACAAGACTTCACACTGGATATACTAATGGCCATAGTTTTACCACAGAATTCGGTAAAAACTAAATACGGTATTAATTACAGCTAAAGGTTAACTGATGCGTTTGGAGCCTACTATTATCTCGTTGGCTCATTTAACTCACGAATATTGATAAAATAATGACTATTACCTAACAGAGTTCATGGCAAAACCGAACACCATAGCTGGCGCGAGACCCTTCTGCAAAGCCAGGATTCCATCAGCTTTTGCTATCACATACAACGCGTGGAAAATCCCTCTATATCTCATAGGTGCCTCTGTCTTCGCCTTCAGCTCGCCTTGGAGTTGGAGACGGGTCTTCACCACGTCCATTGGATTGGTGATGATGGTGGCACCAGCACCAGCTAACCCGCCAATGATGAAGTCCATACTATTTAAAAAAGACTAACTGAAAATAATCACGTAAAGAAAAACAAAAGTTTTACCTAGAGTTTTAAAACAACTGTCAAAATAAATAGTAGCCAGTACCTTTGTAGGTACTTACCTAAGTATTTATCTACCTAGGTACATACATCCAACTTCCTAACTACAAGTCCCACTCAGTAAAAAAACCTGCACCGGCACGGCAATTCAATTTTTCTTATCACAATGCCATGCCAAATTAATCTCTATTACAAATACTCCAAGAGCTATGGTTTCAATGTCCTCAAAATACATAAAGTTGCTTCAAAAATAAATAAACTGATACGGTCAAGATCATAAAGACCATAATATTAAATAGGTAATTAACCTACTCCCATAACAATTATACCTAATATACTATACTTATAAACCATATCCACTGCTGGGTAGGCCTCTCCACTCCAATACCTACTATAATAAGCCAATTAAATCAAGGCAAAAAACGAACATACCTTTTATTAAATAAAATATCGTTTTGTTGAGTAATTTACAACACACAAAAACTCATTTCACGTTTATTCACTAACAACTATGACTAGAACTGATTCAAGTCTTGTGTGTGACACGATGTCTCTATAACACTAGCGTAAAATCATAATTACCGAGAACGTTTATCCAGTACCTAAATCACTCTTACTCTGAGCACGTGGCATTGAGATAGTGAATAGAGTGACGTCACGTGACGTCAGAACTCGTCACTTTGGCATAGTCTCTGAACACGGAAATGGTGAATGAAGATAACGTGATATACTTATTATTTGTTAGAGCCAAATATAAACTAAAATCATAGGTGACGAGAGATGAGTGAGCAGCAGAGCAAAAGGAGACATGTTGTGTCGATCTCACTTAGCGTGGGATAAGGAAGGGCAGGGAAATAATGATGAATCATTTAAATTCAAACTCATTTTATATTAAAACGGGAAGGGAAGAGTGAGATATGACGACGACACGTCGGGGAATGGAAGAGGAATACATGTGCCGACCCCGCATAAAGTGGGACAAAGGCGGGAAGGTGTTGATGACCTTCAGCCTTTTTAGGAATCGGCACAAAATGTCTTACTTGTGCACTTAGCCCAATCAACAAGAGCCTTATGCCGATAGAGCTGATAGCCTTATTGACACAACAACAACAGATGTAGGCAAGTTAATAGGTAGGCACAATGAAAAACACGTTATTCACAGCGAGCGTTTTATGATTCTACGGTCACGTCATTTAGGTACAACAATGAGGAAAATGACTCGCCAGTCGCCACATTGAACCATGAACAAGATATTGATAATATCGTCGACTTATTATCTAATTCATTTAAATAACTTCAATTTTGTATGACCTTTGAAAGTTCAAGTTTAAGTTCCCACTTAATCATTCTTCAACTCGGCTTAACCTATGATTCATACTTCAAAAGGTCTTTACTTTAAGTGCTCCAAATCTTCCACTTATTGAATAACTTCAAAACAGACCACTTTTCTAAGAAATGTCGTATATGGTCAAGTTAGATTGTTTTTGGACGTTTCACTGACTAACCTCTACTTATAAAAAAATTAAAGTATCGATTGACTCTATGATCTTGTGCAAAATCACAAAAAAAATACTACATTCTTGAAGATAGTTTCAGCGTACTCTTACAGTGAAACTTTACAACAATTTGATCCAAACATGTTTGCCAGATCTTGTCTATTTCCTAATGACTGTGGACTGTTACATAGAGCAATGAGTCACAAAGATACTAACAAAGCCCTTGAGTCAGCCCTAGTTCAAGGTGAATGTGAAGGTCTTTGGTTGGACACTTTAGAGGTCATAATTTTCATATAAGTGTAGTATCTGTGTATTGTCTATGACTTTAATATTGTCTGTAGTAGGACATCCGCTTGGGGCAGCCCTTCCGGCATGCATCAGAGATTGAACACATGGTAATAATATAACGTGAAAGTTATTTTGAAATCATCTTTTATTTAACAAAAGACAAATACTACATGGCGCAGCCGAAAAAGAACCTATTTAACGAGAAAAGTGATCAAATAATATATATCGGGCTAAGCTCGAATGAAAAGTTTTTGGAACGAGCTTGTAAAAGCCACTTCGCACGAAAAATACTTACTTTACTTTACTTTCTTTACTTTTATTTTTTGTTTGGAAAGGGGAAAGATGTAGTATCTGTGTATTGTCTATGACTTTAATATTGTCTGTAGTAGGACATCCGCTTGGGGCAGCCCTTCCGGCATGCATCAGAGATTGAACACATGGTAATAATAAAACGTGAAAGTTATTTTGAAATCATCTTTTATTTAACAAAAGACAAATACTACAATAAGAAATGTCCGAAATTACTTAGTTTGAGTTGACTCACGCACTAAATCTTAAAAGTCCAAAGGCGATAAAAAAATCAGTTCAAATGACCAAGGTAATACTGAACTGTTTTTCTACTCTCATTATCATCATACGCAGCCTGGCTTCACCAACTGATGTGCGAGTAGTGCCTCTTTTTGCTCTCGCCATGAATTGAGCAATCACCTAAGCTCTCTCTCTCTCTCTATTACAAATTAATTAATTAACTGAGCGCTTCCGTGCTTACGAAAGCCTGGCTAAAAAGTTATCAAGCCATGACGGTGGTCATCTTTTGTATACACTCCTGCCAACTACCATTTTTTCAATTAGCTACCTTCCATTTAATTTAACCCGTTGATGAACAGTGGGTTTACCTACACAATAGATTGTGCCCACATAGAATCCTGCGTCCTCGACATGGTTGAAGCCGGCTTGACCCAAATTTCTTGCTATTAGCTAGCTATGCTTTGATTATTGGTTATCAATGTTTGAAGCCACTAATGTGATTAAAAATATTCTGATCTTTTGGTTATATCATTTTTGTCAGTTTCATACAAACAATTAGTCTTTCCGTTCTCCATCGGTCGTCACAGGGCGCGGCGGCGGTGCAGGTGTTGCAAGAATCATACTGACACCTCTTGCTTTTGAACGGTTAGCACGGTGGCTCTCCGTGGTTCTGTTTTTTGCACGTGTCTGGCAGTGGCCTTAGCGTGGCCTTAGCATTTTGCAATAACCACTCATTATAGAAAAATCAATTGATCACTTGCAAGTTCCCATTGAAATGCGCATTAAACGTAATTGCTTTGAACTTTAAATAGTTTCAATAACTGTGTTCTCAGTTCACAGTCAAGGGTCATTTCGATTAGTTTTGGTTTCCAACAAAAAGGAAATCCGTAGCTTGGTCAGTACCACAAGTATTGACAATGTCTTTTCAGTGGATAAGGCCAATTAAGTTGAGAGGATGCTATAGGTTAGGGCTGGGCAAGCTTATTCCATCTCGAACCTAATGGTTTAAACCTTTGAACTGGCTGTGGTGTCTGGTCATTGCCAGGCTCTAGACAACAATGACTCGGGCCAGTAAGGGTCCTGTGACCACATATTAAGGTTCTCTAACATCTTAAAAATTTTTGAAAATCATTGTTGATTTCGCAATAATTTGCCCTGGCACAAGACTCAGGCTTTAGGTACAGCGTCCTGTCAAGTCTACTAATGTCTACGAATAGGTTGCCTCCTACACTGTATATAATGCTGTAGGTATTTTTTTTTATGAGAATATAACATTACGAACATTTGTTTTTAGGTGGAATGACCCTTGTTATTGCTATATGGTTGGGTTAGTCATTTTTCAACCGGACAGAAGTTTGTTTTTAACGAGTCATCAATTTATAGATACCGTTCGTAATTACAGTAGGTAAGGTTTGATATCAAATAATTGGAGTAGGTATCCTTCAAAGCAAAGGCAATAGCCTATCTATACAAACATGGACATTGGACATGTTATAACAAATTACTGTACGTAATACTTTGTAGCCCTGAAGGTCGATCGATGGTGACGATAATGATGGTCATTACCCGTTGTCCCCCACCCTCCCCTCAGGTGATACCATGACAAAGGGGCTACGTTTCAACAGTGGCTTTTGACGGCGAATTGAAAAGACCAAAGTTTGTTAATTTGTTAAAATGATTGTATCGATGCATTCAAAAGTAAGTTACGTTTAGGTAATATAATTTACAATGTTGTGTTACACAATATTGCCCAACCTTCCCGCATGTCCTTTAGAAAAGAGTTCGCATGCCGTAACGCAACCTTTTTGCTTCGCAACTGCACAGTGATGCTGACAACAAAATGTATAAAACAGTTGACAGATCATGCCATGAAAATCAACACGTGAGAGATAATTATTTTTCTGTGTATCAACTCCTGCGGAAAAGTACCTAATTTGTTAGGATAATTTAAAATTAACGCAAATTACTCATCAAATGAATATGGTAGTGGCTGATGACAAGGTGATCTGTAAGATAAGATAGTTGGAGGTGTGGATGCGAAGGTGGTCAGGTGGGTATCGCGCGTGGGTGTTTGATTGGGCAGCACGCCTCGCCCGGCCAAGGCCAGCGGCGGCCGCGGTGGCCGCGGCGGCTGTCGGCGGGCGGCCGCCACCACGTCCGCACGTCCCATGCTGCCCTCGGCCCTCGCTCCTCTTGACCCGCAAAAAACGCGCGCACTCACTACCATATACGCGCCGCGGAAGCTCAAGCCACGCAAAAACAAAACGGCCCAAACCAGAATGTTGGAAAACGATATTCAGATCAAACCGACTCTATCCCCGTTCCATCCTCTTCCCGCCATCGGACAGAAGCTCGAGCGCTCTAAAACGAAAGTTATCGTCTTCGATTTAAACAAAGACTCTGAACGCAAAATTCATGATGTCCTCAAACCGTTGACGCCGCTGAGGATACAAGGATACAGGAAGAAATCTCTAGAACTGGAGGTGAGGAAGCCTCAGCAACTGTTACGGGAGAACACATACGACGTCATAGAGCCGATTTACCTCAACACCCCAACGAAAGACAAGGGTGTAAAGCCAGACACAGAACCCGATGAGATTGTACGTCCGAAAGTGTCGCCGAAGACGCGGTTCAAGAACGCAGCAATGCAAGTAGCGAAGCTATCTTCGATGCCGGAGACAGGAAAACTCCTATGCCTAAGAGAAAGGCAAACGTATACGCTATGTAGAGAGGACGACAAGAGCTGCAGACTTGAACAGCTACCGCAGACCCCAGAACAGAAGTTGAACAAACTATCAGAGATATTTCAAAACCTCGACATGAAAGGACGATGTAGAGAGAGAGACAAAATAAAGAAAGAGAACAGTTGGTTCTGATCAACTCTAGATTAAGAAGAGTGTAGTTTTATGTTACGTGTTAAATGTTTCTAAGAAAGAACTTTTAAGTGTAACTTTAAAAATAAGAGTTTATTTTTGTTAAATGTTGCGTTTTTACGAGAAGATATTCATATTGCTCAAGTCTTGTGGACTGTCCTGTCTGAAATGTGTTTATTAAAAGAGTGTGTTTTGTAATGAATGTTTCTTGAACTTACGACCTGTGGATTGAAAATCGAGGCGCAAATAATGACCTTTAAAATATCCTCAAAATTGGGGCACTAGGCAAACCTTCGGTACGGTAACTTTAGGGTACTTATCGCCTTCTGTTTTGAACGAGCTTTTTCATTATCATTCACTATTTTGGGACAGCCTGTATAGGTAAACATGATTATAGATGAAAGGGCCAGGTGTTAGCCTTGAAGTGTGCCAACAAGTGGGCAATTGCGTGCCTCAAGTCTTCCGGTGGTTGGTGCTTACCTCAGGGCTGACTAATTGATGGAAAAATACTTAAAATGTTTGTTTAGCAAGCCCATACACTGTGGATAAAATTGGGATGTCATTCCGATTCATTAAAACTCTTTCGGAACGGACCAAGCTGTTTTCAAGGCATCTATGTATTCAATAAGACCACGTCTTTTAATCGTCTCAAGAACTAGGTAAGTGTTCGCAGCGCAGCCAATGTCGTGATACCTAACCTACCCTATATCGAGCGACCCTACGGCAACCAGTAAGTATTTTAATAAATCTGTAGAATTTATTACAATAGCAGGTACTAATTGTATCCTACTGCAGACACTGCAGTAGGAATATGAACTGTCACTTTTCCATCAAACCAATTACAAAAACACTAAACATAAAATAGATACCTGAATGCCTGCACAAACTACGAAGTACATGACACCATCACGCGATTACCCTAATCGTGTCGATGCAACTATAAATTCTATCGTGCTATGTTGATATGTGCACTTTGTCTAACCTAGTTAAACCCGTGATGACCCAAACTACTGTGAAATCGTGAATGTAGGTCGGATTTAGGCTTTGCTTTGATAATTCAAGAAGGTTATTTAGCTGTTTGATATATGAAAACATTGTTTTAAGTGTTCTACGTCTTCTAATACAAAAGAACACAAAGAACTTCCTAAATAAAATAACTAGAAAATTAAATAAAATAACGTAGCTAAGTAAAAAAAAATAGTTATTTTTTCGCTAAATATGTTCAGAATCATGGTCTAATTGAAACCCCTCAGTTTTCGGTAGCAGTCTTTTTACACCCTGTATAGTTTTTGTTTGTAAATACATACATATTACACATAGAAAACACCCAGACCCGAGACAAATATTTGTAGATCATACAAACATTGATCCCACCGCGGGGATCGAACCCGCAACCTCTTGCGTCGCAGGCGGGCCTTCATCCACTGAGCCACAGTGGTCGTCATTAAGGCTGTATCTACCTAGCAGAATTTAATACACTACCTACGAAGGTAGGTACAGATGTTTGTAGCTTGTAGCTTGACACCAAGGACAATTTAACACACACCCAGACCCAGAATAAATGTGCATGTGCTGCAAATATATGCTTCGGGCATCGAACCCACACCTATGGCACACCGTACGCCCAGCTTGGTGCAAATATTTGTTCAGCTTCGGACTCGCAATACATTATATTATAACAGGTTTGAAAATGTCCTGTAGTTCATATCGATTGTCCACGCTAGACTAAAAATATCTAACTCACGTCACAATCGGATCGATAGGCAAATATTAAAATTGTCTAGCCTATCGGTCACTTTGATCGTTATAATTCACGGTCATGAAGTATCTACTATCTAGCAAGGTTAACTTTCGGTAGCGGAGCTACTTACTAGCTTACGTTTTTATGTTAGTTGGATAAAAAATCGCGTTCCAATAACATAAAGATGATAGATCGATAAATAATACCTCAAAAGTCCCGTCCTGACCCTACAATGATTCCCTGTCGTCGTAGGGATGAAAAACCACAACACCAGATCCCGGACCAATGTTTACAGGAACATGTATGTAAGGTGGTAATGCCGCCAGTGTTTTGGGCACGCTACCGACTGAGTGACCTGGATCAGTTGAGCTATCTATAGATCGTTTCTAACGATCCTTAGATAGCTTCACTAATCCTGTTGTATTTTTTAATTATAAATATGTAGTAGCTTGATTTCTGTAAAGTTTATTAACAATTGTAAGGAAGTATTTATTCCAGCGCGTTAAATGGATATGGCGTGAATTAAATGGATGGCTGCCATAACGCAACACCTAATTAAATAATAAATAAATAAATAATGCTGGACTTTTCACACAGCATCATCTAGCCCCAAAGTAAGCAGAGCTTGTGTTATGGGTACTAGATGACTGATATACTACTTATATACTTTTTGTTTGTAAATACATACATATTATACATAGAAACACCCAGACCCGAGACAAATATTTGTAGATCATATTAATTCCCAATGGTTTTGATTCTAGCAGTTGTATAGCTGCTAATTCTTCACGATTTTTATTTAGGATAATCGGCGAGTGAACATAAATTATTCTGATAAAAGCCGACTAATAGCGTTGTCAAGAAACATGCTTCATTGAGTTATGAAAGGCAGTTTGAACGTATTAATAATATGTTTCATAAACCCGTTATACGTAAACTACTGTACTATTAAGTGTGTAATGTTATTATTATGTATTATTTTTTCTGTGATATGATGAAACTATCTAATTTTACCTCATTTTGCAGTCATTGTTATACAGTTACATACATTTTAACAGTAAAAAGTTATAACAGTAAAAGTAAAAACTACAAATTATACAAACATGTATTTAATTTTACAATATTTCAATTTTCAACTCCCAGACTAGTCCCATACTGTGCTGTTATAACGTAAAAAAAACGTAAACAGGTTCACAACTGTATCCCCAAGGTGCGGTAGACATTCTCTCAGATCTTTTTATGTTATTATTCCAGATCCTATGAAGATGTCTAGGGGGGTAGTCAGAGGCATGTCCAAACAAATATTTGATAATGCCCACATCTTGCAGAAGTTAGTATTCCATACGTGACAAGTTGCAAGCCCATCGCCGCCTATAAGAACACTAACTGGTTTCCTCACGATGTTTTCCTTCACCGTTAGAGCACGTGTTAAAGCGCATATAAATTTAGCGATACGCAAAATCCATTGATGCACGGGATTCGAACCCACAACCTACGGATTGAAAGTTGAGGTACAACCCCATTCGGCCAACACGGTTTATTACGCAAATCACTGTTTTGAAGAAACAATCTTTCAACTGTTTCAGATTAGTCTGGAATACAAAGGCTTTTTAAGTTTTTATCCCTTAAAAGTGAAATACTCCTGAGGGACTGCAGGTAACACCGTGGAGCGCACCTAAGCTCCATAAAATGAAAGTTGGTCTCTATTTCAAAACTTCAAACTAACTTTACATAGCCATCAAACTAGATCCAGGGTGATTTTGTAGCTTTGCAATTTCGTCTTTAAACTTTGAAATGGTTTCCTTGGCTAGGTGTAGTTTTTCTTTTAACTCTGATATCTCACTCTTAACTTTGGTTTGTGCTACGATGATCTTTTCCAGTATTTTCTCTTTCTTCTCTTCAACTGAAATAGAAAAACACTATTTTAAGAGACAGAAAAATATTAAGCAATCCACTTTTTTCACCTGGCAGAAGGTGGCCTTCATCTAAGTACCGAAAATAACTGAACTGACCAAACAACATTATGAGCACTTCTAGTTTATAAGGGCCATCCATTAAATATGTGAGGCATTTTATGTGAGGGTGGGGGATACTAAACCTCACACAATATCAAGTGGGGAGAGGGTTCTTGGCAAATCTCATGAAATCTCACCAAGGGAAAAGAGGTCGAATAATCACCAAAATTACCTCACATAATTAATGGATGCCTCCTTAAGAACTACTACAATCACTACTTACTTAATTAAGTAATTAGGATTACTTACAATTTGTGTCATGCGTCCATGGTCCATTTGTAATAGGCTTCACACTATTTAATAGATGCTGCATAAGTTGTGTCGGTTCTTGAAACACTATTTCCTCATAGGACTCGCTGACGAGAGCTCGGCCGACTGTGGGCGGAGCGCCCTCTGTGACTGGGGATTGGAACAGCTTGAGGATATGATATAGCGTGACCTGAAAAGATTTGAAATGGTTGGACGGCAAACAAATGTCGATTGATAGTTTGAGGTGGGTGACTCCATGATGAAAAATAAAAGAGGAGGCTCTTAAAAAAAAAACACCATCACATAAACCACACCTACTTGCATCTGCGATCAGTACAACCAGAACATAAAAAAACCTCTGATGGATAGGATGTAGAATGTAGATGGAGTCTAATCGGAGAACAATTGAAATCAAGATATAATATTGTATAATCGATACTAATATTATAAAGCTGAATTTTAGAAGATTAGCGAGTTTATATGTTACACAGCCCAAAACTCAAGGATAGCGCGATCAAATTTTTTCTGTGTCACCATCTATTATGTAGTAAAATATCTCTGTCTGTCTGTCTGTTTGTTACCTTTTCACACCTAAACCACTGAACAGATTATGCTGAAATATAACATGGATAAAGATTATGTCCCAGGGACGGACATAGGCTTCTTTATTTTTTCAAAAATAATCATGGAGGGCGTGAAATAAGGGTTGAAAGTTTGTATGGGGAGTTGGAAGTTCCAGTTAAAGGCAACTAGATGGCGTTGCTAACCTATGCCTGAGGTTGAGAAGGCACTATTATTGCATTTTTTAAAAGTTTCAGAAGAATCTTGCAGTTTTCAGTTCTATTTAGAGGTCTTCAAGTATGTTATTTTGCTGACGAAGTTGCGGGTACCCGCTAGTCTATTGTGTTTGTAAAAAGGACATACCGGTCTTTCATTAGGATCATGGAAATGTAACTTAATGACAATTTCAAACTCTCCCCAGCCAGTCTCAGTCAGCTCATACGGGGGCTTCGTCAAAATCCGGTTGGGATTGACGTAGCTCTCATGTAATTTGAAGTTGATTTTCTTGATGTAAGCTGACATGTCTTCATTGGCGTATGGCTTTACATAAACAGTCCACTGGTGGGTATGACCATCTTCCTCACGCTTCTTCCCAAAATAACGAGCCACGTTCCCGTAGACTATCGGCTTCACGATCGTAAGACCCTGTAAATGTATAAACACCGGTAGAAAGGTTGTACACTTCGCCAGAATTTTATGTAAGTAAATTGGTTTAGTTGATACCACAACTTTTAGATCCGTGGTTGATACCTTTATTCTTCCGCCGGAGTCGGGGCCAAAATCTGTTGGTACACTCATATCGATATCTGAAGTCAGTTTGGAAGGTTTTCGATGGTTACGATATTACACTCTTGCAATTAACGAAAATAAGCAAAGAGAATACAATCACTACGTCTTTACTATGTAAAAATTGATTTGGTATTTTAGGTAAACAAATACCAAATAGTCGATCCGACCGACCGAACGAGTGTACTGTCTGGTCTGTCTTGTCTGTCTCTGTCACTGTCACTGTCACTTCTAAACGTTCCATTGTACCTATTGTAGCTAGTATATACCAAAAAGGTTCCATATAAATCTATGGTTCTATCTAGAGTCTGGCAAATGAAAGTAGACCCTGAAAAAAGGCGGCAAATTCAAAAATATAAGCGTGACAACCCAATTATAACTTTAAATAATATACTTCATATAAATTATTATATTTGGTACTAGAAAATAATAACCAAGTATCAAGTTGTGTTCTTCCAAATGTCCTTATGGGGTTACACGCTAATATTTTTTGAATTTGCCGCGATTTTTCAGGGTCTACTTTCATTTGCCAGTCTCTACTCTAGCTAGCGTCATTGTAGCGCCATTAGTAGATGTTCGCTCGCGCTGGACTGGAATTCTGAAATGGAACGCAAGTGATGTTTCCAACAAGTCTAAACATATTTCTACCATTTTCATAAAAAAAAATATGCAGAATTCAAGAGGAGCTACTTACCGATATAGTTAAGTAATTATTATTGATTATTAATAGTAACGCCACCACTCCTAAAGTATCTATACAAGCTAACAAATTGTATCGTAGTATGTACTTAAATGATTTTTCTAAAATATCCATCTCATTAATATTACTTCTACAGCTTTAGTCCTATTCCTACGGTACCATATCTGGATAAAAGTTCTGGGAATCTAAATGACAAGACAGGTTCAAGAGCTATTCACTTATGTTTTATTAAAGTCATGTGAACAAAATGTTCAGCAAGCTCATTGTTTAATTTCTTAAATAAGAATGTCGAATAAAATTAGACTAACTATCTACATAATACATTATTAGGGCTCTATAAATACTGAGCATCGAATTAAAATCACAACAGACAGTTATTTAACAAAGATGTTACATTGACACGTAGTATTTAGGCTATTTTTAAGGGGTTGACTATTATTAGGCCCAGATTGATCGATTTGGGTTGACTTTATTTTGAAATAAGTAGGTTACCTACCTTTACTCCGGGAGACTTTGAGGTAGGTACACAAAAGCGGTATTATTCTTATGCTAAAATTTGTGGTCCATTCGTGACTGCTCCGTGTCCATTAACAACGCGTCGTATTCTTCTTCGAGCCTCGAAGATCGAGAACTTTGTCGGGAGGCTCGATGCGTGAAATTGAGGAGATTAGGCACGAGGTTACTACATGGGGTGGCGGGAGCTGATCTCGAAGAGGCCCTGGTTCCTGGTGATATTCTCGAAGGTCTAACAGGATGTGCGGTCGACAAAGGCATGTATAAGCTCGATTTTCTAATATTCCGCTTGATACTATCAAGACGGCGCTGTCGTCTTTCCTCGTTTGGCCTTCGAATGGAATCTTTGGATGATTGTGTGGGACTTGTAGCCTTCGGAGATTCGCAAGTCTCGGTGGTTGCTGAGGGGTGTATCACATGCCGCACTCCGTAAGCCTCAGGCTCGAAGACGTGGATGTCCTCTGTGGTTGATGGGGAGCGATGTGATGTGGGGGTCCCTAACACTGGCATCCTCCAGTTGCCATCGCAGTATATCTCACACTCCATCAGCTCTCGCCTGAGTGCTAGGGCCTGGGTTACATCGTATGGTTGGTCCTGTAAATGGAAAGCATAAATTAGATAGGTAATTATTAGGATTTTAAAAGTATAATTTGGTATATTTAGCGAAATCATAAAATAACTCCAGTTCAGAACCACTAACACTTTAGCATGGAAATAAAGCCACTGGCTTATTCATTAATCACTAGCCCAACTAAAGTTTCGTCAAAATATGTTGGTGAGAAGAATAAATTCTGTTTTTTTACCATATCCATATCAGGAGTCCACTGCAGGTTCTCTCTGTAAGCAGCCTCGGTCATCCTCGCGGGGGAAGGGGGTGCGGGGACGGTGCAAGTGTGGATGTGTGCAGGGCGGGTGGGGGGCGGGCGCTCCGTCAACGAGGACATGGAGCGTAGCATGGAGCGCCGACACCCCCCGTACTCCTCGAAGCTGTTCGCGCACGAGTACGGCGGTGGTATGATCGAATTCGCCTGGAAATCGTATTTTCCATTCAATTCATATGGCAAGGATTTTGATATTTGCAATTTAAGTAGGAACATGCGATAGTTCTAATGTGATAGGTACTTACTATAATAATGAATGATATTGAATCAACCTGAGATATCAAACCAACCAGTTATCAATTTTATTTATTATGTTTTTTTTCTCATATTTGTATTGTACAGTTACCTTTAAAACCGAGACATGTACTACTTACCTAGGCAGAAATAGAGTAGTAGTAGGTAGGTAGGTATCTTATTTAATTGTGAGTTAGGTAGGTAATTAATTTGGGAGACACTCTTTTTATTCAAACATAGCTAACGCACCTCATTTGCCGCGTTGCATATGAAGCTGGAGTTGAGAGACTCTGCAGTACTCGTCGCTGATAGAGAACCTGAAATCACCTTTTTTATTATAACACTGCCTTAACACAACTTATTTGGACAAATAATTAACTCACAGTGGTCACATTAAGCGTCGTCAGTTTAATGGCACCCTCGTGCTGTTTAATTGCATTTTTGACTGTACTTGTACCCAAAATTTTTATAAGTATTGTAAGTTCGAATGAATCAGTGGCCAACTCTGGTGACGGAGTTTTTAGGCCCATTAATATCGTAGCTGCACACGTACCTACTGAACGTGGAATCACAAGCTAACCCTCTGTTTACTCTTAGAACATAGTTAAGTCTAATTAAATTATTCCATAGACTCATGCATTGTAATGGAATTAGGTAAATAATAATAATAGGTATCTTAAGCTGATTTAAATGTGATTGCATTTAAATCAGCTTAAGATTAGGTACTTTGTACAACGCATTTACAAATACTATGAATGCAGAGTTGTTTAATTCATTTACAAAAACGTACCTGCTGGAGGCCTGATTACATAGTTCCGGAAGTAATGTACCATAAGGTAGTTCCCTCCGGTCTTCCCATCTCCTTCAGCACATGTAATGACGAGAGGGTATAGGTCGGGCTTCGATTGTACCTGACAAAACAAAGCAACATTACAACCGGCTCTACCTACATTCTAAAAAATATCATCATACCATCGTGAGTCCCGAGAATTAAACGTTTCTTCGTCACTAACGTTCATGCAAAAAGAAGCTGCTCAGCATTCATGCAGACATGTACATTAACATCGATAGCCTATCGTCCATGTTTCAAGATTACATGAACAGAAGAATGGGAACACAAAACAAAGGGAAGATAAAACTGAACGGCGCGAAATAAACACAGTCAACTAAAGAATCACAATAAGAATATCACTTCAGAATACGGTGGTGGGGCTTGATGGAAGGATCCGCAGCGGCTGTATCTTGGCGGGGGGTAGAGGGAGCCCGCGGAGTCGACCTCGGTTCCGCGCCGGGTGGGCGAGCAACATGAGCAGCTCATAGAGCAGACGCGGGCAGAATGCTGCCGGCATAGGAAGCACCACACGCAGCAGATGACGATCCCACCTAGTAGGCCGAGAAAAAACAGCACCGGCCTGCAAGGATGAATACGGCTTGTTTACGATTTTTCGAAATTTTCAAAGTAGGTAAATGTCTGATGGTTTGCTTTTAAAAAATCATAATTTGTAGGTGTTAAGTGGGTTTATTGAAATGACTGTTTCTTGGACTATAAAATTAATAAGTAGGTATTACATTAATATTGACACAGGATTGCAAAGAAAAGTCAGGCATTCTTTGCCTGAATTTTCTTTGCATGGCTGATAGTAGGTAACAGAAATATTAAAAGAGTATAACATTGAATCTTGGTAAATATCCCGTCAATAGTGTTAAAAGTATTAAAAGAGTAGTTTTAATGTAAAACGTACCATTGCGTATACCATGGATCATACGTGTGTACGTCCTTCTCATTATCTGTGCGAGGGGAGGCAGTGACCGGAGCACAGCAACCCATTGTACAGCAATGCCATGATGGAGGACATGATAGCTTGTCTTTACATAAATTTGTGACGTTCTGAAAAATATTAACCAGTTAACTTCGTCGTCGATTAAGTAGGTAGTTCGATTTTCAGAGTGAGAACTCATACAAAATGTTTGCATGATCTGCAGATTAATAAAACAAAGAATCTAACCTATACAATTTTTGACAAACTAAAGAAACCTACTAAGGCAGATTTTTGGTAGGTAAGTATAGAAATCATATTCTATAATGGAAGTGGAAGGTAGGTAGGTACACCTACCTATATTATATAATTTTACGTAAGTATGTACGTACGTACCTACCTACCTTACTCAATAATGTATTTGGGATCTAACATCAGGTTGATATCGACAAAGCTGTTACGTACCTATCTGCGAGTAAGTTTGTCGTTCTTATAATAAAAGATTCGTATAAATAGGTTATTATACATATTAATATCAAACTTAGGTATTCCTTGAGCTAGATAAGTAGGCACATATTTTCATGGACCGCTTAGGGTTGGTATTTATGTGCATTTTGAAGTGCACAGCACAGCGCATGCCTCATCAATTGATTTTCTGTCAAACTCGAAAGATTACATCCATATTATAAGTTCTCAAGAAATGGTTGGAAAAGATAATAGGAGACCATAATTTTAACATTTAAAGACGAACGTTTTATCTGCGTTAAGTACCTATATTAGCAGAGCAATTTTCCACACCACTAACTGAAATAACAAAACAAAATATTGTACAGTTTGAAAACATAAAAGTTTTGTGAATTTCAGTTTATACAATAGGTACATTTTGCAAAGTGTTCTAAGTGCGTAGTAAAGAATACCTTACTTATCTTATTCTAGCAAAATAAACTCACCCTATCATGCTCAAACTGTACAAGTAACACCACTAGCATCATTGTTACAATCACTCCAGCAAAAACGTATAATCCATAGCGAAAATGCTTAAAATGTAGTCCGTCTACACACATTTTTAGGTTTTGTATTGTACGCTTCAAGTGCCAAGTACATTTATCTACTTTTCCGTGGTTTGCTATGTCACAATAAAATATCGCGGGGTAAGCCTGCGCGGTGGTAGCAAGCGCTGGCCATTCTACTGCGGGGGGTCGTGAAAAACTGACAGCTTACCGCTCCCGCAAGCAACCAATTTAAGGGAGGCGACCGCCCACGGGGCGCCCACCCCCGCAGTGTCAGTGAGAGATGTTTGCGCGCCCTAGCTATAAATATATGATGATTACTGAGAAGGCGAGAAGAAAGGTTGTGGAATCTTTAAACATAAAAAGATAGCTTTCTTCTTGCTTCTTTAGCTTGTAACGATGGCGTTCTAAAATATTGAAATGCAAGCGGATGCAACCTAAGTACCTAGGTACCTAATACCATATTTTATTTGAATCTTACTATAATTAATCAATAAATAATGCTGGACATTTCACACAGCATTATCTAGCCCCGAATTAAGCAAAGCTTGTACTATGGGAACCAGATAACTGATATACTACTTATATACCGTTTTTGTTTGTAAATACATACTTATTATACATAGAAACACCCAGACCCGAGATAAATATTCGCAGATCATACAAACATTTCTATGTAAGTACCGTGTTTTTCAGTAGATACTAGATACCTACGTATGAGGTCCTTTAAGGTGACCCTATTTTAGCATTCAGTTTAGGTAGGTAGGTATATTTATAACTTTCTATATAGAAAGTAAAAAATATACCTAACTACCTAAACTGAATGCTAAAATGGATAATAAATGGATTTCTTTGTAGGTTTGTAGGTAGAAATCCTAAACTGAATGCTAAAATGGATAATAAATGGATTTCTTTGTAGGTATATACCTACAAAGAAATCCACGTAGTTAATTAGGTAGGTTGGTACCTACACTTTACGCTAGGGGAAAATAATTGTGTAGGATTACAGTTTCATTGTGTAGAATTACATTTTCCCTTGCAGGTTCTTTATCTCAGTAAAATTGGCGTCTCAGGTCAAGGAGACAGCAATAAAATTATATGCGGGAAGAAAAGTAAGGTCTGTTTTGGTAGATTATTTTCATAGCCAGTCACGTAGCCACGTAGCCACGACTTAGCGTAGTACTCAGCTCACTTTATTGCAGACAATGCGGTAGTAACTTAATCAATTGTAGGCGTAGGCATAGTAGGTACGCAGCTATGCTAGATTGTCCAAATATCTATGTTAATAAGTTGTGACAATTTAATACGTACCGTACCTAAGTTAGATTTCTTCTATTTAGAATAGAAGAATAGAAAATACTTTATTGCACACCACCTAAAAAGTAAAACAAAAATATAAAACTAAACAAAAAACTTAATTAAGATATGCAATTGGCGGTCTTATCGTTAAAAAGCGATCTCTACCAGACTCTATTAAGGTTAACTTCGTATTTAAATAACATAGAAGAATAAATATGTTACATTGTAAAAATCAATACTTACCTACCGGAGAATTGTTAAGTTTAATTATTTAAGTTATTCTAGGATTAATTATTTTAGTGACAATTATTGTGATACCTATATTAAGACTACTCTTCAAAACCTACCATGTAAGTAGTATTTTTTTGATGTTGGTAACATTAATTTGTACAGCTGGCATCTGTCATAATCTGTCAAAAACATGTCCCCCTCCAGGAATTGAGGAAAATAGCAAGGGAAATCGTGTTGTAAATTTCAAATTTTGTCTCAATTTCTGAATAGAACATGGTTTGATTTTTCTATTGAAGCGGTAAATTGAATTTGTCACTATGCGCTCCGTTGTACTCATAGTGCTAGGGCTAGCATTTACAGTGGCTGCGTGGGACGAAGGTGATTTCGAAGTTTTCGACGTGGTCGAAGAAGTTAGCCAGAATTTCTATGAACTTCTTGGAGTTAAGCAGGTAAATTACTTTCTTTATATGTTTGCACGAAACTGTCTTTGCAGAAAATGAATATTGGAATTGGAGGACTGGATATGTTTTTTACAAGAGATTCCATAAATGTTTCTAAGGACCTCTTAAAAATAAACGAAATCGTAATTTAGTGTGTTTAACTCGTGGTCTTGTGATATTAAAAGATAAACCTTATTTAATTGCAGGCTCCATTAAGAGCTAAATAATTCCATATGGTGTAATTTTGTCACCCATCGACTGGTATTGCTGTTATAGTATTTTAGAATAGAATATAATATATTTTATTTAGCTGTATATCTTTTAATTATATATATTTAACAATGCTAAAAGTGCTAAATTAATAGCAAAGAAAAAACTTGCCATGTAAAATATTTACAGGATGCAACTCCAGCAGAAATCAAATCGGCTTTCAAAAAGCTGACGCTGAAGCTACATCCAGATAAGAATGATGCTCCCGATGCTGATGTTCAGTTCAGGAATCTGGTCTCCGTGCACAATGTGCTCAAGGATCCTGGAAAAAGAGAGAAGTAAATTGTCTTAAAGATTCAATTAAAATGTGTCAAGTGCACAAAAGGAGCCTCTTTAAGGCATACTTAAAATCCTTTCACCACATTGGTTAGAAAGAACCGGTGACTCGATAAGAAGTAGAAGAAGATTCAATTCTATTAATATGTCTGGGTTTGTGGGTAATTCTGGTATCCCAATAGAAAGCATCTTGTATTTATTAGGTAGATTAGATACAGGGATTCCAGCTAATAGTTCAAAAATCATAAACATGACAGTAGGTATCCTCAAAGTGCAGTAGACACTAGACACACTCTGAGATCTTATGGGCCTTGTAGGTTTAAATGGAGGAAGCACTTGTTCATAACAGTAAAAAAAGTAATGGTATATATACTTATTTATGTTAATTTTTTCGACAACTCCATACCTACCATCTTACCTTGCAGATATAACGATGTGCTCAAGAACGGTCTTCCTAACTGGCGCTCAGCATTATACTACTACCGGCATGTTCGCAAAATGGGTCTGGCTGAGGGAGCAGTGATTTTGTTCATACTCATCACCTTGGGCCAGTATGCGGTCGGCTGGGCTGCTTATGCAGAGAAGAGGTTTACTGCTGTAAGTACCAGTAGTGTATTGTACAATTGATTTGTAATCAAATGTGCCTATTGCTTTTGTAGTCCTATTGCGAACAAAGTCGAAATACGACTGCTGAAATCACTTGGAAAGTAAAAACAATAGTTTTTTAACTTTTTAAACTAATGATAGTTTCCCGTTAGTATAGTGTTAATAACCATGAGGTTATTAACACTATACTAACGGGATATTTACCATGATTCAATGACCCTATCCACTCGCAATGACCAGTAGCTTTATTGTCTAACTCAACTGGGAATGGACATGGGCTTCATTTTGACATTTGAAACCCATTCTGGACTTCAATTGTCATTTTCCTATTATGTGATTGGTTGAGCTCTATTGGACTGACAACTGGAAATGGATTTCAAGACAATAAGGCTGCTGTTCTTCCATGATCGATGTGTGCTACTCCGCCGAAATATCGGAAACTTCAAAAACATGTGAATCATGGTAAATATCCCATTAATTGTCTTTTTACTTCTGTTCCTTTGCGACCACTACCGTGAAGAACTCAAGCAACAAACATGGTTTAAGGTCTAGATTTCTTTTGAGTGATCCATCCTCAAAATTCGAAAATCTAAAGACAAGCTACAGTGGGGACCCTATTAAACAAAAGAGAACACAACATATGTAACACTAGGTGCATCTGCTTTTGAATGATCATCATCATTTCAGCCCGGTATCACACACTGTTAAAACTATACCTTCATTCCAAACTATTTTTGTCTTATCTTAACAATATTTTACGAAATAAATCATCCTTATCTTATTAACACCCAAAGGAATCGATACTCTCCAGTCGAGGCAAAAAACACTCCAAGAAGTCAGGATTCGATGCTGGACTAGCAGAGATATTGGAACAGCTACCGAGGCCCAGCGTGAAGGATACCCTGCCCTTCCAGATACCACGTTTCATGTGGTGGCTGGTAACTGCTGTCCCGCGGGGGATACAGGAGTACAAGAAGATGAAGAAAGAGAAAGAGGAAGAGGCGAGACGGCAGAAGAAGAGGTATTTTTTTGCTGTCGCTTGTAGGTTCGCTGTGTTGCCCACATTTTAATAGTCTATGCTATTCCAGGCTACGACCAACATTTATTCCGAGTTTCATTTAAATCAGTCCACTTCCGATAGTCTGTTCAAAAAGAGAAGCGTCTTAGGAATTGAGGGCGCGCGTGTGTTAATTTACTACTTTTGCTTACAAATGACAGCTGGCATTATATATTCTCTGTATAAGGTTCTTGTGTACTTCGTTTATCTATCTATCTTCATCACAAAATTGTTGAGCGATTTTCAAAATATTATTTTTTGCTGCAAAAGGTTTTATTTCTGAGGGATTTCTACCTTTTCCATATAAATATCCTCGCTTGTAATTTTCGACCAGAGAAGATTTCCTTTCATCGTGAAAACCTTCGATCATTAATACTATGGATTTATGGTCAGCACAGCAAAACCACGAACTGTACATAGCAGCTCTTTTTCGTGATGAATGATCATAAGTTTAAATAAATAAATAATGCTGGACATTTTCACACAGCATCATCTAGCCCCAAACTAAGCAAAGCTTGTACTATGGGAACCAGATAACTGATATACTACTTATATACTTTTCGTTTGTAAATACATACATATTATACATAGAAACACCCAGACCCGAGACAAATATCTGTAGGTTATACAAACATTTGTCCCGCGGCGGGGATCGAACCCGCAACCTTCTGCGTCGCAGGCAGACCTTCGCCCACTGCGCCACAGAGGTCGTCAATCATGTAAGTTCACCGTAACGCCACGACGGTTATCTTTTTAAACAGACTCCATCTTCATCACAAAAATTGTTGAACGATTTTCAAATTATAATTTTTTTGTTGCAAAAGGTTTTATGTATGAGGTATTTCTACCTTTTCTATCTAGAGAGGAAGAAGATCGCAGACGTGAAGCCCGCGAGGCGGCGCTAGCCCTGGAGGCGAAGGAGAAGGGCGCCCGGCGGCGGCGCGCCTTCTTGCCGCCCGCCGCCAGCGCCCGGCCGGGGCCCTCCTGTGTGCTGGAGCCGGTGCACGAGCCCGAGGATACACAGACGCAGGTTTATTATCTGTTTTACTTGCTTTATTTCCATCTGCGATCAGCCTTTCAAATTCAATTGAAATTTCCCCCAATCTAAGGCATAGAGGGAAATCTCGCCTCTACCAAGGTCGACACTATCTGGTATCTACCTTGGGGCCTTTCGACCGACAGTTATATCGGATAGTCGTTTAAATGCTACTTTTTCGGAATACTCTTAATAGGGTATTTGACATCATTAAAAATAAACTACAAATTGTGGTCATCCTTTTAGAAAATAGTCTAAATAAGCATATTTCTTTCCATTTACGTCTAAAATATGTTTACTTTTGGTAAAAAAACCTTTAAAAATTACAAAAAAAATTAAAAAATTTTCGTCTACAAAAACGCACTGTGATTGGTTGTGACTCTGATGACGTCAAACGCTAGTAAACGTCAACGAACTGATTCAAGAAGTCACTTCTATTGTACTGTCTGTTTACTATGGAGTGACGTCACGGGTACCACGTGATCAGCGCCATGACACAAGATATCGTTTTTCGCGCGATTTTGTATGTTTAAACTTTAAACATGGTTTTTATCAAAATTATGTTAAATCTAAAGGAAATTTAATGACCAGTGTGCATATAATATATCAAAGAACACTTTGAAATGGTTTTCTGAAAAGAGTCAAATACCCTATTGTGGCGATATTAGAAGTCGCCACAGTTCAAAGGAACTAGTGACACGACAAGATTTCATCTGCGATCGGTCTAAGCAGCGTGATGAAGCCAGTGCCCAAGTGAATTTAAATAAATAAATAATGCTGGACATTTCACACAGCGTCCATCTAGCTCCAAACTAAGTAAAGCTTGTACAATCAGCGACAGAAGTCTGATAGGTTACTGATATACTACTTATATATATTTTGTTTGTAAACATATTAACATAGAAACACCCACACCCGACGATAAATATTTAATTTTGATAGAAACTGATTCAAACATAACATGTAATACATAAGACTGATTCGGGTTCTATCAAAATTATTGTGGAAAACTCAATTGTATGGACGCTTGACAAAAAAATTACTATGCCAAATGTGCTTTCACAAAAAATATTATTACCAAACCCAAAAAATCTGATTATAGAAGTCATCCTCTTTTCATTGTATGTTCTATTTAAAGATCTGTAAATCTATGATAATGTATGTAATATTCCAGCTGCCACCGATAGTATCAGGCGGGCTGTGGACCGACGACGATCTAGCCGAGCTGGTTCGTCTCGTCAAGAAGTACCCCGGGGGCACGCCGGACCGCTGGGAGACCATCGCTGGCTACATGCGCCGACCTGTGCCAGAGGTTAAATTTTTTTCATAATCGTAATAAGTAGTCATTATCATAATAGCTTTATTTAACCAAGCTACTACATATTTACATATATTTACAAAATACAACAGGATTAGTCAAGCTATCTAAGGATCGTTAGAAACGATCTATAGATAGCTCAACTGATCCAGGTCACTGTCAGTCGGAAGCGTGCCCAAAACACTGGCGGCATTACCACGCTGGATGGCAATGCTGATCCTTTGAGACAAAAATGTGCCAGCTCTCGGATCACGCGTCGCTTCGACCAGACGCCCTGAGAGAATTACAATTACATTTTAAAACTAAATAGAGAAATATCCAAGAGGTGCTTATCGATACCAATGATTGCTGATTCACTAACGGGTACTTTATTTTATTGTTATTCACTGAGGAGTTCCATTGTACAGTTCGCCCATCGGATCTAGGCATTCGTGAAGTTAGCCGTTTGTCTGCGCAGAACACAATATGTATGAAAAAGCGTTCACTGCGCAGACAAACGGCTAACTTCACAAATGCCTAGATCTGTTGGAAAGCCGTGTTGGCCGAATGGGGTTGTACCTCAACTTTCAATCCGAAGGTTGTGGGTTCGAATCCCGGCCGTGCATCAATGGATTTTGCGTTTCGTAAAATTTATATGCGCTTTAACACGTGCTCTAAACGGTGAAGGAAAACATCGTGAGGAAACCAGTTAGTGTTCTTATAGGCCGCGATGGGCTTGCAACCTGTCACGTATGGAATACTAACTTCTGCAAGATGTGGGCATGTATCACATATGTGTTTGGACATGCCTCTGACTACCCCCCTTAGACATCTTCAAAGGATCTGGAATAAGTAAGATCTGAGAGAATGTCTACCGCACCTTGGGGATACAGTCGTGAACTGTTTACGTTTTTTTTCTGTTGGGCGAACTGTAACTGTCTATCACCATATTTTAAAATTGTAGGACCTTTATGCAAAGTCTGCTTTTCTGAATTTGGAGTTCAAAACGATTCAGAGTCCGATTGGTTTTTTCATTTGAACTTCTGTTTAGTCTCACCTGTATCCTCGGCATCCTTTTTGAGTTCCAAAAAGTTTGAGTGTTCCTCCATTCGAGTATACAGGGTGTAAAAAGACGTCTACCGAAGCCGAAAGAGGTAGGTACAGCATCCCAAGACACAACCAAATACAAAAGGATTTTCCTTAAATATCATTATATCCGGACAAAACAGCGTTTGAAGATCACTGTTTGCGTATGTACTGGGCGCGTTTTTTTACGTAAATTGCTGGATTTTGAGTTTAAATTGTTTATTTCTTTTAAAAATTCAATAATTAGGTAGGTATGGTCTTATTATGTTATACTAGTAGTCAATAACATAAAATGACTAAGCTAAGTCAAAATTTTTTTTTGCATTATTTTTTCGCTAAATGAGTTTAGAATCATGGTCTGATTGCAACCCCTCAGTTTTCGGTAGTTGTCTTTTTACACCCTGTATACTGAAGCACGACGCTTGCTTAGTCGTTCTTGATAGATCGTCGAAGTTAAGCAACGTTCGAAACGGTCCGTAATGGGTGGGTGACCGCCAGTGGCATTTTCATCTGAACGCTTCCTTTCCGTGCTTCAGAAAGCACGAAGTTGTCGGTCCCGGTTATTTAAGTCATTAACATGACGGAGCCTTAAGGCGGCCTAGAAACTCCGTCACCAGAGTTGGCCACCGACTCATACGAACTTACTAACAGACTGACAACATTGTCCCCCAGGTGACCCACATGGCGGCTAAGATGAAGGACAACTGCTACAAGGTGCCGGGACACGAGCCCGAACCCGTGCCGGTGGAACAACCCAAAAAGGTATTTCGAGCTATCCTTATTCACAGCCCAATTTAGCCCACTGCTGGGCTATCCTTAAACTTAGGCCTTTACATCTATTTTAGATGATTTATACAGCGTCAGGAGACAATCCATGCCTACACTTAACGGGAAGCTGTTAAGACCTGGGACATCGTTTGAGATAGCTTGCCCAGCACCTTTTTTTTTTTCTCGCTGGGAAAAATACGTTACGCATCCCCTCCGCCGGGGGGCGAGAGGGGTATGTGGGACTCCCCGGGGACTACCGGTATACCCACTAAACGACCCAGCGTTATACCGGCGTCGCCTGGAATGGAGGGGGTCTGGGTAACCGGCACAGCCTTTTCATCCAGTCCCCCTCTGGCGATCCCCGCCCTTAAGGCGGCCCCGCATAGTGATGAGTAGTGCAAGGTGGACGAAGGTGCCCCCACACCTAGCGTCCGCTACTCACCACCAGAGCTCTCCGCTCCCTTCGTCCACTGCGCACTCTAATTAAAGAGGTAAATTTTACGAAACGAAAAATCCATTGATGCACGAACCCACGACCTTCGGATTGAAAGTCGAGGCACAACCATTCGACCAACACGGCTTTGGGCTATCCTATCTTACTAATATTACAAGTCTGAAAAATGTTTGTCAAGACGTTCGTATGTTTGTGTTTCAATCACGCGCATCAATTTGAATCGCAAAGCCGCGATAATGATTTTAAGAATCAATGTATGTTAATGGTCGGTCCCGGCTATAAAGCCATGTGGAAAGCTTAAAAATCCGTCACCAGAGTAGGCTACTAAAGCTGATCGAATCGAAGCCGAATTTGAATTCAATAGAAAAATCCTGCGCACGTCATAAAAGGATGTCGTCGAAGTTAAGCAACGTTCGAAACGGTCTGTAAGCGCTTCCGTGCTTCGAAGGCCACGTTAAATTGTCGGTCCCGGCTATTTAAGTCGTTAAGCCATGACGGAGGCCTTAAGGCGGCCTGAAAACTCCGTCACCAGAGTAGGCCACTGACTTAAACGAACTTACTTTGCATACGGTTAACTTTCATGAAGTGGTACAAAAATAGTTTGTAAGTTTATTTGTTGTTTGTGACCAGGTGAAGACGCGTAAAACCGAGGAGGTATCAGGCGGAGTGTGGTCCCAGAGCCAGCAGCGCGCCTTGGAGACCGCGCTCGCCAAACATCCGAAAGGGGGCGCTGGCGATCGTTGGCAGAAGATTTCCGCAGCTGTGCCCGGGAAGACTAAGGTATGTTCATTTTGATACCCAAAAATTACGTTTTTATACTAAAAAGAAAACAGACTTCAATGTTTGACTCGAAACGCGGTGTGACTCAGGGCGTCAAGCTGTCGATTCGATTTCTATTTGTGACATGGCTAGGAGGGAAGGTGTTTAGAGTTTTACGGGGAAACTATCAATCCCTCAGGAATAAAATGTATATGGGACCACCTCTGGAGTATACCCTTTCAAACATGAAAAGAATTTTGCAAATCGGTCAACAAATGGCGGAGCAATCGCGTAACAAGATACAAAAAAAAAAAAAACATACAGACGAATTGAGAACCTCCTCCTTTTTTGAAGTCAGTTGAAAATTACACCCATGGCCGAATCGCGACCTATTATCATGTCATGCAGTAGGCGAAAGCCCGCCGGCGGATGGATGCGGGTTCGATTCTCACCGTGGCCATGTCATGCAGTAGGCGAAAGCCCGCCGGCGGCGTAGATGGATGCGGATTCGATTCTCACCGTCTAATTCCCGCGGGAATTAGTGCCACGACACGCGTGTGTGGGTGTATTATAGTTTACCGACTTCTATGAAGTGACTGGCGAGTACTTGATTGAGACGCCATAGGTGCGAGTTCGATTCTCGCGCCTAGACTAATGCCTAGTACCAGATTTAGGTTGTGTTAATACAAGTCTTTGGATTTCATTAAAATTTTCTAAATTCTTTTAATTTCAGGAGGAGTGTATGCAGCGATGCAAATATCTATCAGATCTAGTTAGGAAACAGAAACAGAAAGAGGAAGAAGAAAAAGAACAAGAGCAAATCATAGACGAATTGCAAGTAGAAGAGCAGGTAGACGAACCACAGAGTGATCGAGAAATAGAAGTTCCGAAGAAAGGCAGAATGAGCAAGAAGAAGCGACGGAAGAAGGTGGAGTCTTCGGAAGAAGAGTTGAGTGAACCCGAGAGTGAATGAGTGAACGATAGCTTTTCTCTTAATATCAATTTTGTATAATTATGTAAAAATGTAAACATCAATGTCTCATAAACAGCCCAGTGTGGGTCAGTGGGGTTAATATGAACACTTATTTCCTGGCAGTTTTTCAACTGCATGACAATTTTGACATAAATAAATGGCGGTATATCATGTTCTCTCGCTTGCACACTAGTGACGCACTAGTTCATGTTAACCCCCCTGGGCCTTGATTCATAACACAGCGGATCGCATTCGGTTCGGAATCGACCGATAGCAACCAATCACAGTGCAGGAATTGATCCGAATTTGACGTTTCTTGCACTGTGATTGGTTGCTGTAGGTCGATTCCGAACCGAATGCATTCCGCTGTACTATGAATCAAGGCCCAGGACAATGTATTTAATTGTTTGGTGTTTGTATAAAAAATGTGCTTGTGATAATAATAACATAACTTGTTTAAGTTTTTAGTGCATTTTGAAAAAGAAGACCTAGAAGACCTAGAATTTGTGTGGAACTAACGGACCTCAATTATTCAGGAGAGACAAAATGAGCGCTTTTGTGAGTTGTGATTGGTGTTATTTATGTTCAATAGAAAAATGAACTCATTTGGCGCCGTGTGGCGCTAGCAGAAGTTTTATGAAAATGCATCGTAAATAGCGCGGCTTACAATTTAAAAAAATAGGCTCGCTTGGCCTAACCCTTATCTATCGCCGTAGGGACTTCTTTCGTGAAAAAGACTTCATTATTATTTAAATTTTTTGTCTGTTCAGGCCCTTGATTCATAATACAGCGGAATGCATTCGGTTCGGAATCGACCGACAGCAACCAATCACAGTGCAGGAATTGATCCGAATTTGACGTTTCTTGCACTGTGATTGGTTGCTGTCGGTCGATTCCGAACCGAATGCATTCCGCTGTGTTATGAATCAAGGCCCTGGTTCTGTTTAGTTTCCATGTCTGTATTCTGTCTGTATCTTCTGTTTACTCAATAAAACTAAAGACTATTGTAAATTAACTGGTTACATCACACGTCTTCTAACAAAATTGTGTAAAATAGTTTCTTCTCTAGGAATTTTAATAAAAAACAGTGTATTTTTCAATCAACTTTATTATATTTACAATGAATATAAAACTGTGATCCGTATACGTTGTTTTATTAAACTGGGCATAACTTGTTTGAAAATGTATTGTATAAATTAAAAATGGTCAATGCTAACCAAATCTTTGGTAAATGTTAGGTATGTAGTCGTTTTCGGATTCAGTTTCCGTGGCTTGTGGCGGAGTCGTCATTATCATCCGTAGTGGGTGAGGACTCTTCACTGGATGCCCTGGGGAAAGGAAACACGTTCATTATTTATTGCTCTTTAACTTTCATATAATGTTCTTGTTTGAAAATCTTTAGTTTAATTTAGAATTAGTTTATTCTAGTGTTAAATGATACCTACATAAAGTTTCCTTCAGAACTAGGTACCTACCTATGTTGTAATGTCAAGGAGGTGGCGTTAAGACTGCTACACAGTTTATTAAACTTTTGCGGTTCTCATCGTTCTTTTGTAATCAGTTTTTCTGTGTACATTGTTCTGAATAAATAATTTTGAATTTAGAATTTGAATTATCGATAGAAAAAATAAAACATGTATTTCTTGCAATAAACTCTACTTTACTTAGATTTAAAACATTAAAATTACAAAAAAGGAGCCATAGTATTTTTGGTGTCAAGAGATTTGTGTTGTGATGAATCATTCATCATAGCAATTTACAAGTAAGTACAATATGCACAACCGATTTGTGTCTGTCTGAAGTTTGGTGATTGGGATTGCGCAGGTTTGCGCGAGTAAGCGAGATAGCACGATGCAACAAACTAAGCGAGTGAGCGAGGCAGCTATACAACGCTGTCTTCGTCTTTTAGACGTCATCAAAATCGGGATCTGCGCAGCTACTTCAGATAGGTAGCTAAAGATTGGTTGTGCGTATTGTACCTAGATGTAAAAAAATTGAGAACTTCAAAAGAATTTTAGAAACTTTATAAACAAGCTAACATAATCGACAAGCTTTTTTCAAGATAAGTGTAAAATTTTTGAGTTCCTACTTCACCTATTTGCTGTGTGAACAACGATTAATATTTCGATCTAATTTTTTTTTTTCTAATTTTTCGCTGTGTGTGTATACATTTATAAATCACCAGCTTTATAAGAGTAGAATGATATTACATACTTTATTGTACACAAAAAAAAAGAAACAAAACCATAATTTATACCTACACTAGCGACCCGCCCCGGCTTCGCACGGGTGCAATGCTGATACTAAATTAAATACACTACAGAAAAACTATGAACGTTGTATATAAAAACATAGCGGCCCGCTCCGACTTTGCACGGGCATAAATAAGCCCAAAAAAATAGGTTAATTTACGACATCACGTTAGAAACCTCTAAAATTAGCAATGTTGCCTTAGTATATGATGCATGTATTATACATATAAACCTTCCTCTTGAATCTATTGGAAAAAACCGCATCAAAATCCGTTGCGTAGTTTTAAAGATTTAAGCGCACATAGGGATATAGGGACAGAAAAGGCGACTTTGTTTTATACTATGTAGTGATAGTGATGTTTAAGCATCTCACCAGTCTTAGTCCCAAAGAAGGTGTTCCCGGCGCCTGCGCAGGCGCGGCAGGCGCACGCGGCGGGCGCGGCCAGCTGGTGCGGCTGTGTGCTGCCGTCCGAGCAGGACAGAGATATCTCTAGCGGGGAGAAACGTGTCGCGGAACAACACTCGCAGGTGGCGCTGTGGACGCCGGTCACTGGGGGGAGGGGGGGGGATAAGTGTTAAGAGTGTGCAGCAGCGATTTAAGCAATTTTGTAGTTCGAAATCGATTTATCTCGGAATCTATGAACCTTCATATTTAGGGAAATTATACTTCGTTGTTAATTATATTGAAATTATACACGATTGGTAAAAGTTTTCTAGATAGTATACAGGGTGTAAAAATACTACTACCGAAAACTGAGGGGTTGCAATCAGACCATGATTCTAAACATTTAGCAAAAAAAAAACCGCAAAAAAAAAAGGATAGTCTTTCTCGATTTTCTCGTGATTTTCATAACAAAACAAAAAAAATCATTACATAAATATTTTTGAATTAAATTTGAACCCAATTCCTGAATTAAGTTAGTATAAAATGAAAGACCGTATATACAGGGCGTCCCGTAATGAGTGGATAATCCTTTAGCTACAGGTAATTATGTATAGGTACTCGTCAGTGTTACTTGTATTGTATGGTACTTACATGTGTCATAGAGGGCGCCGGAGTCGCAAGTACCGCGACACTCGGTGAACCCTCTAACCGGCTGCTTGTTGACGCACAGGCCGCGAGGGCCGAGATGTTTGCGAACTAATCCGATCGTCTCTTGTGGGGCAATGCTTTGTGGTACACAGCGACCTGCGAACATTTAATAATAGAATTTTCTTTAATTTTTAGCTGAGTGTACAATTAAGCTAAAAAAAAACCGTAGCACTCCCGGGAGTGCCGAGAGAAGTGAAAACTTGTACAAAAAAATGTTTATGCATTTTTATTCATCATTTTAGTTATAAACTGTTAGAAATTTTAAAATCCCGTAAAAGTTTACCGAGTACAGAACTAGATGGCGCTACTGGTAGGTGTCGGGTTGGTGAGCAGTCACGTGACTCGCACGTGACCTTTTCGAGGCGAACTAAAGGTACCCATTCACAATACGTCCACCAATCCAAATGGAGTGGTCGTCTTCCGAAACCGTTCCGTGAATGGTAAAAACAACGTCGTGATGCTCTGGATCTCCAAACTAATTAAATTCCATGCGTCCAGTTCAAAAAGACGTCTGCCAAATGGACGTCTCGTGAATGGTTACCTTTAGAGTTTATTCTCATCTCAAAAATGCCAAATGCACTCACTCAGCGCCTCAGCCGGCTCCTCGCAGCTAGCGCAGCAGCCGACTTCCCTCACGTACTCCGGCTTGCAAGCGGACACGTCCGGACATGTTTGTTTCGCTGACGTGACATAGACTTCTTCGCCGGCACGCTCGCACGAGAATGTTGTGCAGTTGTCTTTGGATTTCCATATGCTACCTATAAACAGAAAATGTATCGTTATATAAAGGAAAAAAACTTAAACATTATAATAACGTCAAATTAGAATCACGACTGTTTATCTGGTTCCTATAGTATAACTCGGTTCATTAGAGAAAGGAATGTAAACTAGCCGCGATAATCATGTTATCTCGCTTTCACACGAATGACGACACTCGTGTGCAAGCGAGATAACATGATTATTGCAGCTAGTTTAGATTGCTTTCTCTAATGAACAAGCTTTGCTTAGTTTGGTGCTAGATGATGCTGTGTGAAAATGTCCAGCATTAATATTATAATTTTTTGCATTTAATTACCTTGGTACATCCTAATTCATACAGCCGTTTCACCGTGTCAATTTTATTTGGTACAATCTTTCTATAGTAAAAAAGAAGATACCTGGTGTCTTCAACTCTTCCCCGACAACACAAGCGTTCTCAACACAAAGTCCGCAACAGATGCCTTTCTTCGGTTCTCTATACTCCCACCCCCTGGCGCAGGCTACTGCGCAGTTCTGTACGTGCGCCTGCGCAGTGAGCAGGCCGGCGTCGCGCGCGCATGTCATGTTCTTGCACGGATCTGTGGTCTGCCAGCTCTGACCCTCCTGAGATAAGATAAGATAATTTATTTCCTTGACAAATTGATGGTCGATTGGGAGAGCCTTGCACAGGATCGCGACGTCTGGAGGGAATGTGGGGAGGCTTTTGCCCAGCAGTGGGACAGTAGTGTAATAATTTATTTCATAAAAATTACCCAGGAACCAGCACTAAGTAATTTGTGTCGCGGTAGTCCCGATTTAATTAAGTTAAATTAAGAAGAGAAAATTAATTAAGTTAATGAATTTGTTACTTAGAGAAAGAGAAGATTAATTAAGTTGCTGCTTTATTACCTAGTTATTTTTCTGGTGGAAGTATTTTAAACAAAGTCGTCTTACTTTGACAATCCTAACTCTCCGGTAGTACAGAGAAAATGACATTGTAATGAGAGTTCAGACGAATTTGAGTTTTATTGTTGTCGTAGAAAAGATGCGATTACCTAAACTCAAATGTATGTAACAGTAGGTACCTACATGTGCTGATGTTGAGAGTGTACAAAAACGTTGCAATTTTTTTTTAAAGTAAGAATATGTTTATTCAGAACGAATTACATTTGAGCAAAAATCCATAATATCTATACTAATATTATAAATGTGAAAGTAACTGTCTGTCTGTTTGTCTAATTGTTACGCTTTCACGCCCAAACCGCTGAACAGATTAAGCTGAAATTTGGCATAGTTAAAGGTTGTATCCCAGGGAAGGACATAGGCTACTTTTTATCCCGAAAAAATAAAAAAATCCCGAGGGACCGCGGGTCACACCGCGGGAGCGCAGCTAGTTACAAATAAAACGATGAAACTGCAAAAGTTGTAAAACAGTGAAGCAGTCTCAACGACCTCCTCCAGAACTGGTGAGTAGGTTCTGATGGAGAACTACATGGAGAAGTTTTTTAAATATAAAGAACTTAAAGTATGAAAGAAATTACATGTTAAAATTCATTCCCCACGCGATAGTTGATCCTGTAAATGTCGGCAATTTTCTTGACGTGTTCTTTCCAACAGGGGTGGTGAAGGGATTATAAGTACATCTCAAAGAGGCTTAATCCCCTTTAAATTAAATCCTACTAATTAGAAATGCGAAAGTGTGTGTGTGTGTGTGTGTGAATGTTTGTTACTACCATGTTTAATAGGTACAATGATTACCAGATAAATCTTGTTCCCCACGCGGCAAGCTACTGCCTCTACTTTAGGACAGCACTGTCCGGGCACCTTCTCCTCTTTCAGCACGAATTGTTTGCGCAGGGCCTTAGACACGGTCGGACATGTCTCGTTTGCACTCTGGATTTGCAGCTGTAGGTATAAAAATATAATTATTATCAGAATCAGAAATTTTTTATTGCATACTGTTGTACATGATAAGGTCTTATTGTAAATGGTACAGTTTTAAACAGTTATCCAATTCGGATGTGCAACATTATTGTCTAGTTTTAATAACCTAAACATAAAAAACATAAGTAGGTAGGCCAGGTAGGTAGTAACTTATACCTCCTTTAAACCTTGAACTAAAAAAGAAATCCTTACAAATTACAATTGAATTCAACATTTTACCTATCATAATACTCATCTACACTATAAAATGTACTGCTAGTTAACCAACTTCTAAGTTTATTCTTAAATTTATTTCCTTCAAGAATTTTAAGATCAAAAGGTAACTTGTTAAATATGCGTGCAGCAGAAATAAAAGTACCATTTGAGTACATGGTATTATTATTATTTTTTTTATTATTTTTTTTATTATATCTGTTAATTAATTTAAATGTAGATACCTAGAACCAATTCTTTTTTTGGTAGGTAATTTTAATTTAATCTTAAAACTTTAAGCCACAAGCTATTATTGTGTGGGGAAACTTATGTTTTGACAGTTCCGCCTCAGCATTGATAATATTCGTTGATTTATAAATAGCTCAGAACTTCCGGAAAGTAGGTATGTACCTAACCGAGGGCATTATAACTTCTACATGTAGGTAGCTAGTACAAAATTATCATCATCAAAAAGAGCTCAGCTCTTGTCGGTGCAATGATGCAACTTCCTCCACCTCTCCCTTTCCAATGCGGTCTCCTTTACTTCTTTATACGACATGACAGCGATCTTCTCCTTTATTTGACTCATGAAATTATAAAAAAAAATATAATTTTCTAAAATAATTAACTGAAATTATGTTTTGATAAATCAACCATAAAATTCAGTTTGGGTGTCTGAGACGTAAGTAAGTAAGTTCGTATGAGTCAGTGGCCAACTCTGGTGACGGAGTTTTTAGGCCGCCTTAAGGCCTCCGTCATGGCTTAACTTAAAAAGCCGGGACCGTCAATTTAACGTGCCCTCCGAAGCACGGAAGCGCTCAGATGAAATGCCACTGCGGTCACCCATCCACTTACAGACCGCTTCGAACGTTGCTTAACTTCGACGATCTATCAAGCACGACTGCGTGCGCTTCAGCGTTAAGAGGTTTCATATGATCGTTACACTTATGCATTAAAGTCACTTCACTTCACTTCTTGGTTTATGGCTTCTGCGACTTGTTGTCACAATTCTGACAGATGCATTAGGTTTAATTACATTCATTTTCTCATACAAACAATAATTAAATAGTTCTTTTATAATGAGATTAAGATTAGCTGAATATTAATTTAAGTGTAGGTATTTCACACTCTGGAGCTGTCACTTCTGTAGGTAGGTATGGAAAGTCACTTGAAACATGTTGTACAAACTTGTGTTTTTAGTTTAGATTTAAATAAGTTTATATTTTCGCATTCTTTTATGTCGTCGGGTAATAGATTGTAAATTCATTAAAGTCGTAAGTACACAAATGTATGACGTAACAACGTGACTGACAGCGAGTTTGACATATGTCATCGAACCCTTACAATGGGATTCATAGGTGTTGCCTATTCCAAAAGTGCCTAAACACAATACTCACCGTCCCGTTATGATTGACACAAGTGTAGTTGACACAGTGGTCACTGGAAGTCCAAACGGTGCCTATGTCATGCAAGTTTCCTTCCACCACGCAAGCTACTGGCTCGCACTGACCACAACACTCTCCTACTGGAGGAGACTCGTATCTCCAACCCTGGATATAAAAATGAGAAATAAATAACAGACACAAGTTTCATATCATATTTGACGACCTCCGTGGCGCAGTGGGCTAAGGTCCGCCTGGGACGCAGAAGGTTGCGGGTTCGATCCCCGCCGCGGGACAAATGTTTGTATGAATTACAGATATTTGTCTCGGGTCTGGGTGTTTCTATGTATAATATGTATATACAAACAAAAAGTATATAAGTAGTATATCAGTTATCTTGTTCCCATAGTACAAGCTTTGCTTAGTTTGGGGCCAGATGATGCTGTGTGAAATGTCCAGCATTATTTATTTATTTATATTTAACACACATACAAAATGAATGAATGAGAATTCTTTATTGTACACCTTAAACTATGAAACAAAATAATTAAATATAACAAATAATGACAATGTACAATGGGCGGCCTTATCGCTAGTGAGCGATCTCTTCCAGGCAGCCTTTGGGTGGAGAGGAACTCAGTAAAAAAAAAAATACACACAAAAAACCAAGCTAATGTGTTAAATTAAAAACAAAGGCTAGCAATTTAGTGTTGGCCATTTTTAACCGACTTCAAATAAAGGAGTAGGTTCAATATGTTCACTGATATCTCGGTTTGAGACCTGATTTGTAAATATTTTGAAAGAGTTCCAAATATTTTTATTCCAGAGGAATTGATACTTATTCTGTAAAATTCAAAAAACTTCATCCTCGCTTATAATTTTCCACACGAATCCAACATTGAAGGTTTTCTATTTAGACTTTACGATTTTTTATTTTTTTCGTGTCAGTGGGTTTTTTGAAACCAGTGCGGTGAAAGGAAGAGAAGATTATCTATATTCTGTGGTGCAACTTGAGACACATGATTTCGAACTTTGACATGCCGGTTTCAAGGTGTTTTCCTGTACTTTACAGAAAACGTGGTAATGTATCCGTTTGTTTACGGAGAACACAATTGTATTGAAGAAGCGGTCACTGCGCAGACAAACGGCTTACATCACGAATTCCTAGATCCGTTGAACGTAGTAAAAGTCAAAAAGCATTTATTCAGTAGGACCGCTGGGATCACTTTGAAACGTCTTAAAACTAGGTGATTCTACTCCTGTTCCTTCGCGACCAATACCGTGAAGATCTAGTATTCTTTCTTAAACTTTCGCGATCACAATTCATCTTTAGAGATATATTTTATTACAGGATTTTATCGCGTATTACCTTACCTACCGCCACTTTTCGTCGGCTCCGCTGACCTACCTCCAGTTCGCCCGCGACCACGGTCGTTGCAATACAGCCGAAACGTCGGGAAATAATAATACGTATCCATACTTTCCATACTAATATTATAAATGTGAAAGTAACTCTGTCTGTCTGTCTATCTGTCTGTCTGTCTGTTTGTTACGCTTTCACGCCCAAACCGCTGAACAGATTAAGCTGAAATTTGGCATAGTTAAAGGTTGTATCCCAGGGAAGGACATAGACTACTTTTTATCCCGAAAAAGTGAAAAAAATCCCGAGGGACCGCGGGTCACACCGCGGGAGCGCAGCTAGTAAAATATATCTCAAAAGATCTAGGCCCTTACTAATAAACTTGACATAACTTTATGTCAAGTTTATTAGTAAGGGCCCTAGTATTGTAGGTAAGTCCTCACCGGCAGACAGTTGTTGTCGCAGCCCTGCACGGTGGTGACCTTCACGAGCGCACCTGCTTCACTGTGCAGGCATTTGTAATGCACGCACGCGTCTTCGGTCGACGTCCAGTTCTCACCAACCTGATACATAAAGTTACTTATATTTTTATTTTTTTTATGATGAACCCCATATAATGTGGGAAAAGGGCAGGAAGATGATGATGATGATGATGATGATGAATGGGTCGGCTCTTGACCACAAACTTACACAGGCAAGAGTGAGGTCTACGATGGAGCCAGCTTACCCAGAAGGTGCCTATTAACAAACAATATTAAAGCAGCGTTGACACGACCAGAGTATACTCTGACAGAGTGGACTCTGATGCCGATTAGGACGCTCTGATTGGCCGCCGCCATCAGAGTGCACTCTGATTGGGGTTGCCACGATCAGAGTAGCGTCCTAGTAGCCATCAGATCCCACTCTGTCAGAGTATACTCTGATCGCGTCAACGCGGCTTAAGGTCGAAATCAATAAGCATTTTTGGGGGACAAAATGGTATTTCCCCAAATATTTGCAGAGGAAGATCTCATCTCTATCAGGCCGACCCAACTGGTAGGAAACCCGCAGCTTAGTCAGCTCCACACGTATTGTGTCTTTCCTGTGGGCGGCTGATTAAGCTGAGAGGATGGTCTAGGTGCTGGGCAAGCCTATTCCATCTCAAACAATGTCCCAGATATGTTTGTGTCACTCTACCTTGTAGATGCTATCCTTGTGTCTACGGCCACTTAGTTACTCGTAGTTTGAAGCTAGATGGCGTTGAATAAAGTGTCTTTTAACTTCAAGAGCAGGTTTTAATTACCTTGTAGATGCTATCCTTGTCTCTACAGGCCACCTGCTCCGCTAGAGGGCAGCACTGGAAGGGCACGGGACGAGACTGTATAAGCGCAGTTTCCGTAGACAAGATGGCGGCGCATGACGTCACACTGCACTGGGGGGAAGCCCCCGCGGGGGAGGGGATGCAGCGGCAAGAGCGGCAGGGACCGTCCTGCCATACTGAGTCGAGCTGGGGATGGATGGTAAAGAAAGTTATAAATACAGGCCCAACATCGGAATTCGACGAAAGACTAAAACCGTGGATGTAAATGTAATGAAACAGTTGGGGTGAAGATAGGTTTGGCAAGACCTATACAGGGTGTAAAAAGACGTCTACCGAAGCCGAAAGGGGTAGGTACAGCATCCCAACACACAACCAAATCCAAAAGGATTTTCCAAAAAAATCATTATATCCGGAGAAAACAGCGTTTGAAGATTACTGTTTGCGTATGTACTGGGCGCATTTTTATACGTAGATTGCTGGATTTTGAGTTTTAATAGTTTTTTTCTTTTATAAATGCAATTATTAGATAGGTATGGTCTTCTTATGTTGTACTAGTAGTAAATAACTAGAAAATAAAATAAAATGACGTAGCTTAGTAAAATTTTTTTTTTGTGTTTTTTTTTTCGCTAAATATGTTCAGAATCATGGTCTGATTGAAACCCCTCAGTTTTATGTAGCAGTCTTTTTACACCCTGTATACGGTAGATGGACAAAGGAAGTGGTGGCCACACGAAGGTTACAGAACATCTGGTGTTCAGTAGTTACATTGGTCCAAGGGATTAAGCTTCTTGGAGATATTCCCGGGCCCCGAGCTAAAATCTTTGTACATTTTTTTAAGTTTAGAACCGTTACCGAAACCTCGTCCAAGTTTTCACTTCTGCCGGCACTCTCGGGGAGTGCCAATTTTTTTTCGATTGGCACAGACCTGGATACAGTGGCGAGCAAAATATGGAGGCCTACTAATCAGTAATGAGTTTGCCTTGATAGTATTGTTGATTTTGGTAATAGTGAAGACATGATATTTCCCGCCAGGCTACGTAAACTTTTGGCAAAGAAACTTGCCAAATCAAATTTTAAAATGAGTTATCAGTGTACATACTTAATGACTCTCAAAGCACAGGATCCAAATAATAGCTGAAAGGTTCACACTTCACAATAAATAATTACGTTTTAATACTAAAAAGAAAACCGACTTCAATGTTTGACTCGAAACGCGGTGTGACTCAGGGCGTCAAGCTGTCGATTCGATTTCTATTTGTGACATGGCTAGGAGGGAAGGTGTTTAGAGTTTTACGGGGAAACTATCAATCCCTCAGGAATAAAATTTATATGGGACCACCTCTGGAGCACCCTTTCAAACATAATAAGAATTTTGAAAATCGGTCAATAAATGGCGGAACAATCGCGTAACAAGATACAAAAAAAAAAACATACAGACGAATTGAGAACCTCCTTCTTTTTTTGAAGTCGGTTGAAAACTATAAATTCATGAAGTAGTTACATCTTTGAAGAGGACTTGTGGTATATTTCGCGACTTCTCTCCGCCTTCGGCCGCGGCCTCCCATTCCAGTCGCACCAGGCACTTGTCTTTTGGCAGCTCTGAAAACAACATAATAATTTTACCATGATGACATCCATGATTCTTGAAGAGCTGTTGGCAGAGTGAAGTTCTACAATGCAAAAATCGATTAGAATCTATTGCAGATTATTAATTGAATACGAATATACAGGGTGTAAAAAGACTACTACAGAAACTAAGGGGTTGTAATCAGACAATGATTCTAAACATATAAATGCGAAAAAAAAAACGTAAAAAAAATATTTACTTAGCTAAGTCATTTTATGTTATTTTCGGTTATTTACTACTAAGACTGATAATTTCATTAATAAAAGAAAAAACTATTAAAACTGAAAATCCAGCAATCTACGTAAACAAACATTATATCCGGAGAAAACGCTGTTTTCTCCGGATATAATGATTTTTTCGGAAAATCCTTTTGGATTTAGTTGTGTGTTGGGATGCTGTACCCTTTCGGCTTCGGTAGAACTCTTTTTACACCCTGTAGATCTACCATTTTCAGCTGGAAATTTTATGGAATGGGAACTAAATTCGTCTGTACATTAGACACTCTTCTGGCGACACTCTGAAGCTCTCGTCGTGCTTGCTAAGTCGTTCCTGATAAACCATCGAAGTTAAGCAACGTTCGACAGTGTCTGTAAGTGGATGGGTGACCGCCAGTGGCATTTTCATCTGAGCGCTTCCGTGCTTCGGAGGGCACGTTAAATTGTTACGTTAAACACAAGAAAGTTATAGGTAACAAGTTTAAACTATCCCACTCATATCATAAAGCTGAAAGTTTGTGAGTTTGTTTAGATGTTTGGATATTTGTATGTTTGTGTAAGGATCAGGCTCAGACGACGAAACAGTTTACAATGAAATTTGGTAAGGTGAAAGGTATAACTCCAGAATAGCATATAGGCTACTAAAAAATATGTAAAAAGACAACGGGAATATTGCATAAAAACTTCAGCAGTAGGTACTCTGTTTGACACAAAGAGCACTGCTCTAAGGTTGCCATGACAACCAATAATTTTTGTCTTCTCAAAATGGCGATGTCATTTCGTTCTACTATGTTTTTAGTTCTATCTCTAAAGTTTGTATGATGAAACAATGCGTCATGGGTCCACTAGTATTTTATAAAGGTATCTTTCTTGTGACTTACCGCAAGAGTATTCAGGGCAGCACTTCCCAGTATCATTCTTCATCACCAAGTCATGGAACTGAGGACAGCTCGGCGACAGCGGACAGGATTCCCGTCGACACAACAACTCCACTTTGGGGCAGCAGCCGGCGTTGTCGATAACACGTTCCATTCCCGGCTCGAACATCTCTACCTCGCTGTTTGGGGGTATTGTCTCGCATTCGCTAGCTGGCTTGCATTCTATGAACAAAGAAAAAAAGAAACTAATCATTGTTCAAATCGCTTGAAAGTGTCAAACAGCTTGCAACGCGACTTTATTCGACCATGTCAGTAATCTATGTCTAATCCTTTTTTTTCAAAGAAAAACTTTAAGCTGCTTATTATAAAAACGTAAAACCTTAGTTGAACCCCATGTTGACACAAGTCAAAACAAAACTGTTACCACAAAAAAACGTATTTAAAGATCGTTTTTCTAAGGACAGTTTTTTAAGTTAGACTTGGTCTAAACTCGGCTCATTTTCTTGTAATAAGCCCCTAAAAATCGAGGGACCCAATATACTTACCGCAGGCAAACTCTTTGCAGCCCTCGGATGTCGTCTTCTGCTTCAGAACTTGGCCATAGCTGCATTCCATCTTCTTTGGCTCTACACATGTCGCGACTATGGGCTTCGGCACTAAAAACATTTTCAAACTGTTTAATTAGGTAGGTACCTACTTAAAGTTACAAAATACAATAGAATCATCGCCCTGTATATCACAAGTAAGTCCTTGCATTATTGGCAGTCTAGTTAGAGGCCGACTACCTACATATGTAATTGCTAAAGATATCATTGTGAGTTGCAATGATTCAATAATGTTACTATTTTCAGATAAAATATTACAATTATTGAAACAAATCTTTAAGAAATAAAAGTAAATGACATTATCAATGAGGATGAGCAATCATCTATAACTTAGTTGTAATATGATGACTAATTATGATGTCAAAGATATATTTAGAACTGAGATTGAGGATTCAGGACCATTAATAAATCGTCCAATTATAGCAATAATAAATGAGATCAGTCAAACTAAGGATCGTCGTAAAAATGATCTATAGATAGCTCAACTGATCCAGGTCACTGCCAGTTTGAAGCGGGCCCAAAATACTGGCGGCATTGCCTTGCCACGCTGATTAGGTAAAATTGAAACTTTATAAAATTCATCCTGAAAATTGGAACCATGCGAGATTTGACCTCTGAGAAAACTGAGACTCTGACTCTGACTCTGAGAAACCCTCGTTAATCTGTTGTTTTTTTAAATGATCCCTCATAAATAAATATATAATAAATAATGCTGGACTTTTCACACAGCATCATCTAGCCCCAAAGTAAGCAGAGCTTGTGTTATGGGTACTAGAATGACTGATAAACTACTTATATACTTTTTGTTTGTAAATACATACCTACATATTATACATAGAAACACCCAGACCCGGGACAAATATAGGTCATACAAATATTTGTCCCGCGGCGGGGATCGAACCCGCAACCTTCTGCGTCCCAGGCGGACCTTCGCCCACTGCGCCACAGAGGTCGTCAAAATCATATTGCGTACTTAGTTATTATGCAGACCTAACAGCTGGGACTTCTGGAGGAAGTTAGGAAATAAGACCTACAGGTGGACTTCTTTCGCCATTTTTGAAGGAACTAGTGGCTCTGCTATTTTATTTAGTTTTCTCGTGTTTTACTAGGTTTTATTATGTAATTTCGGTGGCATTTTACTAATGAAGCTTTGGATACGTAACAGGAGATTTGGCAAATGGAATGGGGGAGTATTCAAGAAGTTTTCTCATTTGACGAAAGATTTCCCTTGGAGTTTTGAAAAGACAAGCCGCCATGTTTTTTCAATTGACTCATATTGACGTGACGTAATACATATTTTGAAGAAAGATTTGACGTGAAGTCATGAAAAGAAGAAGAAGGAATAAAAGAAGAAGAAGAAGAAACCAATAAGTGAAGTGAAACCATAAAGAAATGAAGACCTATATGATGAAGACTAACTAGATGTTTATTACCGATTGGGCGATATAGTCGCTCAGCGACAAAGCCCTTTTTTGTGTTTTTGTGAATAAATAATAATAATAATAAGACCTACAGGTCTATGGGAATACTTAACTAAGAGTAGGTATGTTTATATTTCAGAACAAGCAGTTTTCACAGCAGGTTTCATTTCGTAAGGGAGTACTAAAAAGGGTACCTAAGAGTACAAGGGGGTACATAAGAATACAAAGGGGTAACTCACCGCAAACATAGCTGGGACAGCAGGTGCCAGGTTTAGCAGCCTCCGTGACCATATTTTCTTCTGAGGCGCACACGGGAGTGGTACAGCTTTCTGTTGTACACGCCACGTGGGCTTGATGTTCCCCTGATAGTTTACTGCACGTGCATTTTGTGCAAGCGTTCGTCTGGAATTAAATGATTCATAATATGAACCCTTATTTCAAGGCACTCTAGGGATATGGTGGCGTAAAATGCCTGGAAATACGAATTCATATTAACCCCTAATCCTGCTTGTTTACCATTACCACTAGCTGTCCTAAAAGAGATTAGGTAAAATGTCATTTTAGTTTAAATAATTTTGAGATGATTTTTTTACTACATGTTTTTTACTACATGATATATCAAATGTTTTTTTACTACATGATAAGCAGGCTGATGACAGGGACTTTTCAGAAAGGTAAATAAATAAATAACGCTGGACTTTTCACACAGCATCATCTAGCCCCAAAGTAAGCAGAGCTTGTGTTATGGGTACTAGATGACTGATAAACTACTTATATACTTTTTGTTTGTAAATACATACATATTATACATAGAAACACCCAGACCCGAGACAAAGGTTATACAAACATTTGTCCCGGCGGGGATCGAACCCGCAACCTTCTGCATCGCAGGCGGACCTTCGCCCGCTGCGCCACAGGGGTCGTCAAGCAGTCGTCAAGCAGTAAGTAAACCAGTCGGTGTTACCATAATGGCATAGAGTTTGATCAGATCAATTTCTTTATTACTTTTCGGTGCTTAAGTAATTTTTTTGGGGTTATTCGTTTCACCGTATTATTATAAATTAGAAAATTTGTACAACTGACCTGCCACTCGTCGCCGGCATAATGTTCCTTGTTGGCGTCGCAGGGGAAACATTTAGTGGGTTCTATACACGTGCTGTTCACTCGCACCTAGAAATATATCCTTCAGTTAGCCCCTATATACCAGGCTTTAATGAACACATCTTATTACCCCTACTGCCAAAGACAGGGTTGTTTTTCGCGCGTATCTTGTATGTATGTACATACATACATACATAAAATCACGCCTCTTTCCCTATGGGGTAGGCAGAGACCACGGATCTCCACTTGCTACGATCCTGACACACAACTTTTGCCTCATACACTCTCATTACATTCTTCATACATGCTCGTCGGTTTAGGGTACTTTTGACCTGGCCCTTCTCCAAAATGTCGCCAATTTGATCCAAGAAGGTTCGCCTAGGCCTTCCCCTTCCAGCTGTCCCATACACACTTGCCTCATACACTTGCTTTGTCAAACGACTGTCATCCATCCTCTCTACATGCCCGAACCATCTTAATCTATGTAATGCGTTAAATTTCTTTGTTGCCTCGTATCTTCCAAACGACTGGATGGATTTCGATATTTAGGGTATCGTTAGATTCGTCTTAATAACGAGTGTCATAACCCTACGCATTACAAAATCTCAAAAGTTGACTTTCTTGCAGTCTGGTTTTTTGATTTTTTAATGATACTTACTTTTTTGTAATAAGTAGGTACTTGTTTATTTATGAAAATTCAAGTAAAAATCTCACAACAATACAACAATGAAAACCGCATCTACCTACTACGTAATTCGGAAAACCCCGTTTCCGAGATTAGCGTGCAATAAAGAGAAACATTGATTTGGATTTTATAAATGCTTTTAAAAGGGTTTTCTCAAATATCTTCCAATTACTTACAGACATCGATAAGTTTAACTATAGTTAAAGAGGTATGATAATAGAATACAATTTCATCAACATTGAAACACTAGGGTAAGGGCGACGCACAGCTGATTATCATCCTCATCTGGTTGATATTCCACTTATTAGAACTAAGCGCTTCGAAATTTATTTTATTATGCGCACTGCAAAATTTGGAATCAGCTTCCAGCGTCTGTATTTCCGCTGAGCTACGACCCTGTTGTTTTTAAGAAGAGAGTTAATAGGCACCTTCTGGGTGAGCTCGCTCCATCGTAGACCTCACTCTTGCCTGTGTAAGTCTGAGGTCAAGAGCCGACCCATTCATCATAAAAAAAGGGCCAGCTTGATAGATTTACTATCCGAAAGCCGTTAAGAAGAATGTGGTATAAGCTACTGGTTTTTATGACATGCAAGATCTTCTATAATTATGTAAATGTTAACAAACCTTTCCTTGTGGACAGAAACAACCCTCTGCCGGCTGTTTCCCGCACTTCTTGGGGTTGGCTGCTAGCGTGTCGTGGTTATCACAGGTTCGCTCGCAGTCCACGCATGCGCGATATGTTAATGGTGCCTCACTGTACAAGTATATTAAACACGGTACTGATATTATAGGTTTTCAATACATATTTATTGATGTAAATTAAATACTCTTCAGATATTTGATTCCGCAACGTGGACAAAATTGCACCTGTATTTTATTGTTATAACTAAATTATGAATCGAAAATTAATATTCGCTATTCAACTTTCCGACTTATAAAGGTAAATGATTTGGTTATTTCAAAAAGAAACTAAGACAAAACTTAAATCTGTACATCATACTTGGATAATACAAAGGCCTTTGACACAGTTACTTACCAAGGATAAGGACATTGGTCAGTCCTCCAGTTCTCCAAACAAACGCCTTGTGCGCTACAAGCGGCCGCGTATCTTTCCAAGGTGGCACACACGTCTGTTGCATTAGCGCACAGGTCAGCTTCACAAGAGTGCACGAATGGATTGGGGTCAACCAGGGCGTGGCACTGGGGGCAGAGTTGTTCAGTTTACATGGACTCATTAGTGTAAAAATTCTCATAAAGATAACTGGTTTAGCTGGGAAAATTCATTAACTACAAATCAAGTTAGATTAGAACCAAATAATTGTTATCAAAACTACAAAAGGTATTGGGTATCCTAACAATGGGGTGATAGATTTGTATTTACTGTTGCCGCTTTAAAAACATCTAAAAAAACCAAAGAATATCGAAGAATTTAAAAAGTTCTAACACATGTGTCAAGTCCACAAAATGAGATTTTTTGAAGCGCATAAAAAATCTATTCACCACACTGGTTCCAAAGAACTAGTGACACGACAAGAAGAATTTTGACTAAAATAAGATTCTCACATACATTCCTATGAAAACTATCAATACAATAATCTAATTACTAACTGTCAATACATCATTGAGCACTGGCAACTAATGAAATGAAATGAAATTTCCCTACTGTCACTGGAAACGAATAAAAGCATTATAGTCAGATATAGTAAACTTAGTGCTGCGCCACAACGGGTATGGCGCCACTGAAAACCAGCGCTCCAGCACTCTCGAGCTTTTCGAGCAAATGCTGAGGGGTAGCCGTATTTTCACCCACATAAAATTGTGTAGATTTAAGTACCTATTTTGTAACTGTGTATATGTGGAGAAAATAAAACTTTATTCCATTCTATTCTATTCTATTCTACTTACAGCACCAAAGCGGTCCGCATTATACAGATTAATGCAGGCGTTGTCAGCGGGCGGGCTGCATTCTTCCACAGGCGGCGGTTGGTCGCATTGCTCTTGTGGTGGTATTGACAGGTTGGTTAGATCTTCGGGGGTCGCTTGCCAACTCTTGCCGTACTGAGGGAGGTTTGACAATTATATTGAAATGAAATGAAATGAATGTTTATTCAGAAAGGTCTTAACTAACTAAAGTAAGTAACAATCTTGTATCGAAGTAATGCAACAGGAAGAACTTACTCGCAGCAAAATTGCTGTTTGTAGTTCGTTGTTCCCATATAACATAAGATGTAGAGACCTAGTTCTAGATTTTGCTTTGAGCATCTCGTTCTAACTAAGTATAAGACTTGTATGTAGAAACGAGTGATCGCTGCTTCGGCAAGTAGATAGGTAAGTAGGTTTGAGCTTATTGTCGACTTTGGAGAAAGTACATATTACTAGTGTTGATTCTATCGAGATATTTTCTTACAAAAAAGATTATTACCTCAGTACTAAGATATGAAGCTATGTATAAGTAGGTATAACAAACGAAGTACCAATATGTAATTAAATCTACATATTCTCAGATATACATATTATTATATTGCACAATACTACGCATTAGAATAGAAGATTTAATAAGACTTTTCATTTCTCAATGAGATACAGTGTGGTTTAACACTAAAAGTACGTGAGTGTCGTGGAGCACTCGGTTGGAACGAAGTTTCACTTTGACATTTGGCATTTGTTAAATAAATTATGGTCAAATATTAAAATCCTAGAAACGCTCTTCCGTGCTAACAATGTAACAATCTATGGACTGTTTCGCGTCTGCGCACTTCGCACTAAGTAAGTAATTAAGTTCGTATGAGTCAATGGCCCTCATACTTCGCACTGTGACGTTTTGACCTGTATGTGACGGGACGGTAAAATCGAACGCTTTTTTTGCTTCTAGCCCCCATCCTCGATACCGTCCGAAAAGGAACTTCGTTCCTAAAAAAACACGGTGCCCTACTTGCTAAGATCCTGGCATACTTACTTCTTTTGACCACAACAAAAGATAAATCTCAAAAAAGTTGTAAAAACTAGGGAATTCTACTATTTTTCTCTACAGTATAACACTTTCAGACATTCAAATAAACGTATAAAATTAATCCAGGTAACCTAAGAATAAGAAATTCAGATGAATTATTATTGTTACCTCTTCAAAGTCCTCAGTGGCGGTTCCATTGCTAGTGATGAGAGCCTCTTGGTATCCTGCGCAGACGCCGCATAGACCTTCCGTCCGGTTTCCGTATTGTGATGTAGGCACGTTCACCTTGAACTCCAGTTTCGACGCGAATACTTTAAGCTATTGAACGAAGTGGAACAATTATTATCATCATTATTATAATAATAATCACCAATTAGTAAAATAATAAAAAAAAAATTTAGTAAGTACCAAACTTGGCACAACTAGAAGTATTCATATCTAGTGCACCATGAACCATTTATGTGGAAAAGTTATCAAAAACAAGGATTTTCAGCGTAAAAACTGTTTTCGTAAACAGGTTCACGACTGTATTCCCAAGGTGCGGTAGACATTCTCTCAGATCTTTTATGTTACTTATTTCAGATCCTATGAAGATGTCTAAGGGGGTAGTCAGAGGCATGTCCAAACACATATTTGATGATTTGACATGCCCACATCTTGCAGAAGTTAGTATTCCATACGTGACAGGTTGCAAGTCCATCGCCGCCTATAAGAACACCTGCTAACTATTTTCGCCTTATAAAAAAATAATTTTCTATGACTGTATTTTGTTTGTAACTTGTGACTTTGCATATCTGGTTGTGCACGACGTTTTCAGTCGTAAATAGTTTGCATCTTCAAAGAAAAGTAAATTGTATGCACGATGTCATTGGGGATACCCGGCCCCTTTTGTAATTAATGGCCAAATCTAGTTTGATTGACATACATTTAATTTAAACGATAATCATGTTGAAATTTAAAAAATGCACAAAAGCGCTTATATTTTAACTAGCTGCGCTCCCGCGGTGTGACCCGCGGTCCCTCGGGATTTTTCCATTTTTTCGGGATAAAAAGTAGCCTATGTCCTTCCCTGGGATACAACCTTTAACTATGCCAAATTTCAGCTTAATCTGTTCAGCGGTTTGGGCGTGAAAGCGTAACAAACAGACAGACAGACAGAGTTACTTTCAGATTTATCATATTAGTATGGATGTTGTCACTTTTGTGATCACATAGAACATTGCTTAACTTCTAAAACAACTAAGCGAGATAGACATCTTCAAATCTTCTCACATCTTCTCAGCGAATTAGGAACCGTGGGTCCCTAAGCATGTCTAATTGTCTACTGTAGGTACTATTTACTTACCTCAACATGGCTATCGACGAGTGTTATAGTGACATCTTGTCCATTGTCTAGCACGATAGAACCCCACGCTTCCTTCAGAGGGAGCTTGTACACTGCCGTATCATCGATTGTTATTAACAACTGTAAAATAATATACAGATCTTTCAGACATTCATAAATTGTCCCACACAGCAAAAGGTCTTCTTGTTTTTCACGGAAAAGATTCATTTAGTTATTTCCATTTATAAAAAAAAGTATATAAGTAGTATATCAGTCATGTACCCATAACACAAGCTCCGCTTACTTTGGGGCTAGATGATGCTGTGTGTAAAGTCCAGCATTATTTATTTATTATCATCAGCATCATCGACACTGACTTAACCCACTGCTGGACATACCTATACCACCTCCATAAGCTTGGATATCAAAAGTCATCTACAACAATTCTGCGCTCCTACTAATAATAAAAGCGATAAGTTTGTTTGTTACCACTTTGTAGGTTCTAAACAGTTCTGTGTTCAAAACCAATTTTGATATTTGGAATGAAGATTTTTCTACTTGACATGACGTCATTTGGGAAGTAACAAATCAATACTCTACTGAGACAGATACTTAGATTATTTTTGATATATTATAGTAATAAACTTTCTGCGAACCAATTAATTTAGCAAAACAAAACTTTATCTGATCTATTAAAGAAATTGATTAAGATAATTGTTTATTTGAGTCATTTATTTTATCAGGAATAGGCAATTACTTCAATTGAGATACAAAAATATTATCTACGAGATTTTCCTCTTATTAAATTAATGTCGAAATATCAATAATAAGCTTATCACTATCTTTGGGAATTTTTTCCTTAATAACAATGAAAGCCGATTTCATAAATATGGCAGTATGGGATGAATTTACTTACTTTCAAGAAACGAGTGCTTTGAACAATGTGAAGAGAGAAAGACAATGATATTACTGCTGATAGAGGAAAAGAGAAAATAATACTTCTAGTGCCGACCCCATAAGTGTGACAAGGACAGAGAGATGTTGAATATACCTTCTCATTTTCCGTGTTTCTGGTAACATGGATGACCTTCTTCTGGAATGCAAGATGGACGGCCTTGGTGCACATCGCTGAAGGATTGTCTTGACACGGAGCGTTGCTTGCAAACACCTGGAAGTTACAGTAAGTTTAGGTGCTGGGCTAGCGTGGTCCATCTCAAACAATGTCCCAGGCACTGCAGCGTCCCGTTGAGTGTAGGCATAGGTGCTTCCTGACGCTGTATAAATCATCTAGTCTAGATGTACCTACCTAAAGATACCTTTAGGAATATAATGGCACAATCACAGACCAGAGCCGAAATCCGTGGGCACAATAGGTGTACCTTTTCACATAGGAACGTTTCCATGACAAGGCGCTTTTATGTCAATATTTGAAATTATTAAAAAGGAAATAGACAGAATCTTTTTTTTTTAGTTGTCTCTTTTAGTATTATCACTAGACTTCATTTATTTCAAAATATTTCATTGTTGTACAGCGTAAAACGTAAAAGTTCTATGTGTCAGGGATACGTTCCTACGTGAAAAATACTATAGGTATGTGTACCAGTTGTGTCATTAGTCGTGTAGGACGACTTGCATAGTGACAGACTTTCGACTTTTTTGGTTTGTTTTAGTTCAGCTGTGCTTTATCAAATTTTCTAATGAAACATAAAAGAGTGATTAAAAAAATGATTGTTATAATGAGTTAGTACCGCTTAATTAATAATAAGCTTATCAATTTTATTTTGAAGTCGTATCGTCGGTTTTATACAGGGTGTAAAAAGACGTCTACCGAAGCCGAAATGGGTAGGTACAGCATTCCAACACACAACCAAATCCAAAAGGATTTTCCGAAAAAATCATTATATCCGGAGAAAACAGCGTTTGAAGATTACTGTTTGCGTATGTACTGTTTGCGTATGTACTTTTATACGTAGATTGCTGGATTTTAAGTTTTAATAGTTTTTTTCTTTTAAAAATGAAATTATTGGGTAGGTATGGTCTTATTATGTTGTACTAGTAGTAAATAACTAGAAAATAAAAAAGAATGACTAGCTAAGTCAAAATTTTTTTTGCGTTTTTTTTTCGCTAAATATGTTCAGAATCATGGTCTGATTGAAACCCCTCAGTTTTCGGTAGCAGTCTTTTTACACCCTGTATATACTGATTAAAATCAAGAGAAGAATATAATTATGGTACATAAATGTGCCAAGTCAAAGTCCAAAAGCGTTAATTTAGTAGGACCACTGAGAATAGTATTAAAAGCAAGTGATTCTACTTGTGTTCCTTCGCGAATGCCGTGAAGAACCAGGGCCTTGATTCATAACACAGCGGAATGCATTCGGTTCGGAATCGACCGACAGCAACCAATCACAGTGCAGGAATTGATCCGAATTTGACGTTTCTTGCACTGTGATTGGTTGCTGTAGGCCGATTCCGAACCGAATGCATTCCGCTGTATTATGAATCAAGGATGAATGAATGAATCAATTATTGCTTCATCCGCGTCGCGTACCTGGGGGGTTATTCGCGTTCGTTTGATGAATATTCGGACGCTTCTTACTACGAGCTCCATTGTATTCGGTCGATAAGATCAACGTTAAAATACAGGTCTAACCTAAGACCAAATATTTTAAACCGAAAAAATTGGCCCTTGAAGTCAGAAATCGCAATAAGAAACATCGAATATTCTTCAAACGAACGAAAAATGAACGGGATTACGGCCCCTGTGTAGCTATATCTATAAGTTAATTTGTTTAGTCGCGAAACATTCGCCTGTCTGTGCAGAGTGGGCTATTAGTTTCCCTATTTCCACCACGATCTACCAACTAGAAGAAGCCTCGGTAGACAGCTCCCTAATGTCTTCTTCTGTTAATCTTTACTCAGTAGTTTCATATTGAAATACCTGGTACTTGTGTTGTCCAGTTTCGTTTCTATCCCGTGACGCGAGATAGGTGCAGTTACAGAGGAAAGGCAGCTCGTCGCCCTCAAACGTCACATACTTCGCCGGAGTACCCACACCGTTACATGTGCCTGGGGAGTTGAACACTATGCTCTAGACGTTAAGGTTGAAATTTGCTTGTAGTTAGTAGTGCTTGGAGTGACTGGAAAACATGACTAGCAAGCAAAGCAAAAACATCATAGTAAAAACATGGTGGGAGATCTCGAAGGAGATATTTAGTTGGAGGGATTTGGGGGAGACCTTCGCCCAGCAGTGGGACAAAAAAAAGTAAAAACAATCGTTAGATTGGTCAAACAACCATCTGCCTGCCTACATCGCAGTAGCAGCCAGGTTAACAAAATCCTTACACCTTGCATCAGGTCAACCTTGCCAAGGGAAAAAGAAACCTATTAACCTAGAAATAGGACTTACAATCTCTGCAATCATCGGGCAGCACACAATCGTCTCCTCTCCTCAGGGTTCCTTCAGGGCAGTAACATCCAGGGTAGCAGGAGCCTTGTTCCACGTCACAGCTGATAGCAGAACGAGATCCAGTAGCTTCACATGACGGTTCGCAGCGACGACGGAAGCAATCGTAGTGGACTAATGGTGCTGGGCACTCAGCGGCTAGGGGTTACAACAACTATTTAAATACAAATAAATGTGTCATGACTGTATTAACTCATTCAGTGCCGACCCCGCCAATCGACGGGCTGACTTCAGACTTTGTTTTCTTAGCCAAATAACGTCTAAAATTGGCGGGCAATGTACCAATATAATATGGCATGGGAGGGAGGTAGTTACTTTCTAGCGCGGCGTTCAATGGGTTAAGAGTAAGTTCGTATCAGTAAGTGGTTCTGGTGACGGAGTTTTTAGGCCGCCTTATGGCATCCACCATGGTTTAATGACTTGATAGGCCAAGAGCCAGGAGCGAATAACGACTGTAGCGGATGGCAGACGTCTGCTCAAATGAACTGGTTTTTAAGAACTTTCTTAGAATTTTAGGTTTGTCAAACTGATACAGGAACGCTTTTCCTCTATTTTCTTTCCAATTCGAGTCGCACTAGTAGTCTTCGATAAGAAGCCAACACCATAACTCTTACTAGCATCAGCTTACTTACTTTATTTATAGGTACCGATCGAAAAATCAGCTCCACCTATCTAAAAAGCATTTTGAGGTACAAGAAGCCTAAGGTCTTAAGATAGGCACTCACGGCAGTCCATCATTATCCTCCAGGCTCCGAGATCCTGTGCACCAGCAGACAGGCACTCCGCTACCATCTGCTGCAGCAGGATACAACGGCACTGTTCTTCTGTGCGTTTGGTGCCGTTCACCACCAGATCGGTACATTCGCATATCTTCTCTAGGCATATGCTGTGCCATTTGTCGAGGCTGAGGGTCTCGCCGCAGCGGGATAGAGGTTCCTTGCTGGAAACGTCGAGAAATAAGCGAAGACCACTATAGTATTCCTAGATCGTGATGGACAATGTCCCAGATCATCAGGCCCTCAAAGTATCTTTAAATATATGGTGTCACTTCATTACTTATGGAATGTTAACTTCTCAAAAATGTTGACTGATTTGGACGTGCGTCTGACAACACCTTTCTCTGAGTTAAGAACTTCCGTCCCTTGCGCAGAGTTGGGCTGGGCATATTGTCGTTATTTAGTTCCGTTTTTTAAGATTCTTTTCTTGAGTTGACAAAAAGCTGAGCGGTCTTGTTCATACCGTTTTCACTTTTAGGATTGCTATGCTATGATTTGTTTATAAACTTAGGTCTTTACATCTATACTAGATGATTTATACCTACAGCGTCAGGAGGCAATCCATGCCTACACTTAACGGGACGCTGTAGCGCCTAGGACATTGTTTGAGATAAAATAGGTTTGCCCAGCACCTAAACCGTATGGTTTAGGTTTAGCTGAGAGGATTCTCAGCTTAATCTGGACCACAGGAAAGACGACGTCGATACGCGTGGAGCTGACTAAGCTGCGGGTTTCCTCACGATGTTTTCCTTCACCGTTAAGAGCTCGTGTTATAGCGCATATAAATTTTACGAAACGAAAAATCCATTGATGCATGGATTCGAACCCACGACCTTCAGATTGAAAGTCGAGGCATAACCCGATTCGACCAACACGGCTCCACCTACTTAAATAAACTAGCATTTAATTGGGATAGACTTAAAACACTATAAAATCAAATGGGAATCCCACAGTCATAACTTAATTATGCGATACTGACGATTAATAATAATTTGCGATTGGATCGGAATCTCACGGCTCCCGGATCCACTACAGGCTCACTCACAATCTTAACGATTTGATATTTATCGTCACTGACGAGTATAATTACTTAATGTTTGTCAAGCTAGTGGGAAATTTGTAGAGGTAGGTCTGAGAATAGATGACAGATTCGTAAGTTATCACTTCAAATGTCATCTATTTTTATGGTCTTTGTCACCACTTACTTAGTAGGATAAAACAGGAAGATTCTGATGAGTGGGATTTAATGTAGGTACTTTCGACTTTCAATAAACTTCGATCTGCAGGGTGTTTTGTAAATCAAAGATATTGCCAGCAAGTAACCAAGCGGCATAATCAAAGTCTGATATCAACTGAGATATTCATAGCATTAGATTGCGCAAACTATTGACAATTAACGCACTTTGACGCATGATGCGTCAAATTCCTTCAAACATAAATGTGATTATTTTGTTCATGTGCTATTTATTTATTTTAATTACTTATCTATTAATATTTCAAATACATTGTTGTTGAATAAATGAAATGATTAAGAGTTATTTGACTTTGCATGTGATCTTGACGATGAGTTATACTGGTATTGCTCTGTTTTATCTATCACAATAAACATTTACTTATGCTTATAAATAAAAAATAATATTTTATCGACTTGACGGTTCTCACAGCTTGATAGTCAGTCTTCACAGTTTTTCAGCCTTCCGTTCCGCGCTATAGGTTATGGGTTCGATGTGCGTCCTCCAATCCAACATTAGTGGGTTATTCATCCAACATTACACAGGTCCTACACTCGTTTCTGCTTAGCTGCCTCCACGACCATCGCTTCACAATCCTATTTTGGCACAATATGTATTCTTCTTCCATTTAGCAAAAGTGGGAAAAAGACAAGAAGATGAATGACCCAAATGTGTGACAAGGAAGGGAAGAATACTCACGTGATGACATTACAAAGGTCCCACACACGTTTTTGCTTGGCAGCTTCGACAACTCTCGCTTGACAAGAGTCTGGCGCCATGCCGGGCTTGCCCCACGCGCGTCCGAACTGGTCTATACTAGCGGCGGGGGAGCCGTCGGGTAGACGACGGTCGTTTGTTCTGTCGCCGTCGAACGCGCCGCAGAGGCCGTCCACTGTTCCCATGTGTTTCTTCAGAACCTATAAAAAAAGGGTGTGAACTCATTCAGTGCCGAGCCCGCCCGTCAGCGGGCTTAAGTTCTTGGCTCACATGTCGAGCCCGCCGATGGCGGCATGTATGTATAGTATACCAATGTATGGCGGCATGAGGGGGCGGTCTTTACTTTCTAGAGAGGCGATGGATGAGTTAATAAACAATGCTGGAAAAGAGCTATTTGGCACACTGAGACTCTCTTACTGACGACTTTCTTAACTGAATGTACTTGTTGCTGTAGGTGTGAACAAAAAACCAATAGAATACATGTGGAATACATGTTTCGTAGCTTGGTCAGGCGAGGGTCACAGACCACCAGCCTAATGGAATGATGATTTGTGGCGGTAGCAGGAAGACATTGCATTTAACTGGCATGGGTTCGAAAAAAGTGACGTGAAAATGGGGAGGCCTAATACTCAGCAGTAGGTGAATGTGGGCTGATTAGTTGATAGATAACTTGTTCCGAACGAGTAGTAACGGAGCCACTTACCCCAATCTTAACATCTCCTTCCTTATTGAAGAGCACAGTGAAGTTGTACTTCCTAGATTTGATAGAAACGCCGTCTCCCAACCTGGCGATATCGAAACTGTTCTTCTGGAAGCAGATCTTGGAGGTCTGTTCCACAGTGTACTCGTAGTTGTCGTACTCTATCATCATGTTCGGTTTTATTAAGATGAGCTGGTCATCTTGGGATATCAGAAGTTCGTTCCAGCAGCCTTCCGCTCGGCACTTCTTTCTCACTGGGAGAAAAAAGTAAGTTCGTGTGAGTCAGTGGCCAACTCTAGTGACGGAGTTTTTAGGCCGCCTTAAGGCCTCCGTCATGGCTCAACTTAAATAGCCGGAACCGTCAATTTAACGTGCCCTCCGAAGCATGGAAGCGCTCAGATGAAAATTACATTTTCATGACTTTGAGCTTTTTCTAATTTAAACATATGAGTTTTACGAGCCCCGCCCCATGCAACTATACATTATTAAACATTTTTAACAAAGACATTATTAATGTAATTTTAAAATGATAAGCATTTATGTGATTTTACAAAAGAGATTAACGATCGAAACGATCTATTAGTTAGAATTGATACAAAGTTACTTATGAATGAGTCTTAGGGTCGGACTCGTAGTTTATTCCGGTTGTATAAAAGAAGGAAGCTTTTTGCTAAATCAGAATTACAGTTTTACCCTATTCCTCGGAGCATCAGAGGGTTTAATATGTATTACCAGTCAGTTATTTAACTGCATTGCAATTTCGTATAACTATATATATTTATTTATTTATTATTTAATAAAATCGATGTTTGTCCTATTTCGTTCTGAAACCGTTGATCAGATTTAAATGATTTCGGCCTAAAAAATCTATGTATCTCTATACTTTACGTAACCGGATACCTAAATCTAGTATTTAGTAATAAAGATTTAGGTATCATTAAGGTTCCTTACCAACAACAGTCCAGGAGTTGAAGCGGTTCTCCCTGGCGAGGATGTGGAAGCAGACGTCGTATTTGTACTCAGAGCCGTCGAAAGTATTGAAGGTGCGTCCCGTCAGCTCGCAGAAAGATGGCCGCTCGGGGGGAGGCACGCACTCATATCTGTTACAGTAACTTACTTACTTACTATTTACTAAACTATTTACTTATTTGGAAACAAACTGAAGGGTCAACTTATGTTCTTTCAGACCAGCGTGAAAGTATTCAAATTCTAAGTGCGCCTCAAAGAGACTTTACATGACAAATGAACGCATGTTTTCAAACTTTTTAAGCTCTTTATCATAACATTTTGTTTTCCTCAAGATTCTCTTTGAGAGTATTGGCATGCAAAACATAGACAGAAAAGCTCACTGGTGCACGACTTATATGAACACCTTAGGTTTAAAAGACCGCTTCCACTAGACCACGCTTCAAGTCAAGTTAAATCTTTTCACCACACTTTTTGTAGAGCTTTTTTTAATACAGGAACGATGTGGTCTAAAAAATACAAATAGAAATCGCTCTCTTATGACCGCGCATTGCACAATTTGTTTATTTTATAAATTCTCTGTATAAGGTTCTTGTGTACAATAAAGCTATCTATCTAATACTCACTGAGGACACTTGTTAAACCCTCTCGCTGTCTCCATCTTAAGTGTGTATCCAGACGGGCAGGTGACAACGGAGCAAGGGACAGGTGCAGGTTTGTCTCCCGGCTTGGGGAAGGGAGGAACGGGAGGTACACACGAGAACTGTGGGCAGACTTCTGTAGGGGGCGCTGTGGTCGATTCCAGAGCTGGCTTGGAGAGAGTGAACGACTGGCTTGGTTTCACTGGTGGGACGAATCCTGGGAGGAGTTAAAAAGTTCAGTAGAACCGCTCGTTTAGAAAAGTCTTCAAAATTGGGGGTTCTATTCCTGTTCCTTCGCGACCAACATCGTGAAGAACGGGCAACACGGTATCGCACCTAGCATAAAGTAAGTTCGTATGAGTTAAGAGGTGAACTGGTGACGGAGTTTTGAAGCCATCTGAAGGCCTCCGTCATAGCTTAACGACTTTATAGCTGTGGCATTTTAACGTACTTTTTGTTTGGGGATGGTCAGAGACACGTCTAAATACATATTTGGAACATGCAACATTTTGCAGAAGTATTCCATACTACAGGTTGCAACTGCAAGCCCATGCAAGTACAAAATAAATGTCGCGCAAGATATCTTATTTTTCGGCGGCCGGCGTTTAAAAAGGCTTTAGATAACAGAAAATTATTGCACTGATTTAAAAATATCGGATAATGGAACTGGATAGTCATATCAACTTATTTGATAAATTGATTGTATTGATAAATGCCGTGATAAATAAATAATGTTTCTAGAATGCAAACGAAACGAGATCTTGACTCCACTTAGTGGGATGAGGCTTAGTCGTACTTGACAGATAGTCCAAGTTAAGCAACGTTCTGATCGCTTTTACTACTTATTTATTTATTACTAGCTGCGCTCCCGCGGTGTGACCCGCGGTCCCTCGGGATTTTTTCATTTTTTCGGGATAAAAAGTAGCCTATGTCCTTCCCTGGGATACAACCTTTAACTATGCCAAATTTCAGCTTAATCTGTTCAGCGGTTTGGGCGTGAAAGCGTAACAAACAGACAGACAGACAGAGTTACTTTCACATTTATAATATTAGTATGGATTTATTACGTCGCCATGACGGAGGTCTAAAGGCGACCTAAAAACTCCGTCACCAGAGATTGCCACTGACTCAAACGAACTTACTTTAGAGCAGGAAGATGTTGTGTGGATGAAACAATCACGAATTTATCCTCAAGACACAAGTAAGTAGGTATACAGTACGCACAACCGATCTTTAGCTCTCTGAAGTTACTACTAAACGATTGCGCAGTTTTGGTAGAGTAAGCGAGATAGCGCGATGCAACAAACTAAGCGAGTGAGCGAGGCAGCTATACAAATCATCAAAAATGGGTTCTACGCAGCTACTTCAGAGAGCTAAAGATTGGTTGCGCGTACTGTACATGACTGTTTTTTGCCGAAAAAACTATTCTTACTTTACCTACAATAATATATTTAAATGTGATAACACCTTAACACCTTTGAAGGTCTGCGAGAGACGCTGTGTTACCTATCGTATTTCGCAATCTTCCTAAATAACTCACCACCAAATCCTCCTTTCGAGAATCCTCCTTTAGAGAAGCCAGTCTTGGTATACCCTCCGCCACCACCCTTGAAGAACCTCTGGTAGGAGTACCGTGGCCGTGGAGGTGGAAGGTCGAGGGTTGAGGAGTACGGATTGCGGGGCCGAGCTGCTTTGTATTGCACTTTGTAGCCTGGTGGGCAGGCGACTACTGGGCATTCTTGGGCTGGAAGAAAGAGTTTTTATATATAGGGTCTTTCATTTTAAACTAACTTAATTCAGGAATTGGGTTCAACAAATTAATAAAAAAATGTTTATGTAATGATTTTGTTTTGTTTTGTTATAAAAATCCCGAGAAAATCGATAAACACTATCCTTTCAATTGATTGTTGCTTCTTGTATAACTTAGTCCATTCGTGATGTAGCTGCGCTGTCATTGGTTGAACGTCTGTTCTCTTTGAAAATCATTATGCAACATTTCAAAAAAATCAATAAATGATAAATTTTGAAGTGAAAACTTAAATCGGGTTAGTAATTAAATTGATACGCTCAAAAGAAAAGCTAACTAACTGTACCACTAGATGGCGCTAAGATAAATTCCAAATTAATCCCATACAAGAGATGCAAAATGAATGAAATCCTAGATCGCGCTAGTGAATAATTTCTGATAACGAAACTAATATACAAACCATCCGATATTAACTATCGGGCGGAAGACCACACGTCAGTTGGGTCGGCCTGGTAGAGGTGAGATCTCCCTCACAACTATTTGGGGGAAATTCATATAATAGAGAAAAAAAGGTGTCCCGCGTCTTGGGGATACAATAGTGATCATATTTGTTTATTTTTTATTTAAAAGAATAACGATCACGATTGTATCTCAAAGTCATAGTAATTGTTTTATCTCATCAAGTCTTTTTGAAGTAAGTATTTGTTTGTTATCAGATAGGTTATCTAATATGTCAAAAAATCAAACCTAAAAAATATTTTTTCTTGAAACAAACAACTTCTGTTACTTTCTTATACCTATGCATTTGTTATCTTTATCTTAGTCGAACCTGTGGTTCGTAACAAAATTTTTACATAACTATAGCCGTTTATACAGTTGAAACTCAGAGGTTAGCCGAGAGAACTGTTTTACATACATACATACATACATAAAATCACGCCTCTTTCCCGAAGGGGTAGGCAGAGACCACGGATCTCCACTTGCTACGATCCTGACATACAACTTTTGCCTCATTCACTCTCAATACATTCTTCATACATGCTCGCCGGTTTAGGGTACTTTTGACCTGGCCTTTCTCCAAAATGTCGCCAATTTAATCCAAGGAGATACGCCTAGGCCTACCTCTTCCAGTCCCATACACATTCTCCTCATACACTTTACTCACGTTTAGCAGTGGTAGTGGGGGCAGCAGTGGCAGCCACCGTCACAGCCAGAGTTGTCACCACCGGAGGCTCCGTCACCGGCGCTTTCGTGGTACACTCCAGTTCATCATCAGGACAGTCTTGCAGACCATCACACCACTTCTCCAGGGGTAGACAGATCTTGCCGTGACGGCAGACCTTGGTGCCGGCAGGGCAGGGTTGGCAGACGCATTCACAGGTGGATGGGAGTAGTTTCGGGACTAGGTGGTCGTTCTGGAAAAGTTTGACAGTACAGCGAATTTATTCTAGTTGATGATATTTTAGATCTAAGTAAATGCATAATAAGATAGCGACTCGATATCTGGCGACTCGCCCGCGGTTTCGCTGACGTAGACTACATTTCCATCCGAGGTCAACTTTTAATATTTATGTTTAGGTACATTTCGAATTGAGTATTTTCTATATGAAGGTGCAGGGGGGCTTCCTTCTTGATTCATCGCAGATGATGAGGGTCAAAGTGAAGTCAAGTCTTCTCTGGAACTAGTGAAATGACAAGAAAACTTACTGTTGGTCCTTCGCACTTGCACTCTTTGACAGGCGAGCATGATGTCACACCGCCAAGCTTGCACACGCATTCGTCGCAGTTAGCTCCTCGGAATGTTGATCCCACTGGATATCTAAGGGAATAAGTTCGTATAAGTTATGTATACTTAATTCTGTAATGTACAAATAAACACACACAGGATAATAACATGAAAAAGGACATGGTGCAAAGGCGAGCTTAACTCTACAAAAAGTTTTCCTCCAGCAAACATTTGAGGCTAGAGAGATGTGCAAAATAGATACCTTGTAACCAATAATTAGTGGAAATTTCAGGCAATTATGATTATCAAAGTGACTAATGTAGAAACGTGACGTCCTTAATTAGTCACAGAATATTTAATTGTTCTACTTTGTTTTAGCGATGGAATTATATTATTATGCTTCAGACGTTGTTGTTCTATTGCAAGGCAAAGGCTTGCGATCCTTCTACAATTCTTATTTTGGAATCGGATCTATTTAAATAATGTATATCACCCAGGAGTCGCCTGATTATACACTAATATACCCTGTGTCGTGAGTATGAGAAACTGCGAGTAGGAATAACGAAAAGACTTTAGATGATGTAAATATTTATCACGATGCATAAATAATGCAATAATTTTTAAAAGAAACAATGTCAAAAAATCATTAATTATGTAGGACTTAGAATACTTGGGAGCCAGGTGATTCTACTCCTGTTCCTTCGCGACTAATACCATGAAGAGCCAGGATAACAAATACGGTTTAGGCCTAGCTTTCGTTTAGGTGAAAGTAGTTTCTTGTGGGTAAAAGAAACTACTTTCAGAGAGAAGTTGTGGAAATAACGATTACTTATGGTCGTATACATCTCTACTCCACTTGGCTTTCGTGAACACGTTGAGGTTTAATGGGTATTTTAGTACATTGCACTTTGCCATCCTCAACTACATTGGTATCTATTGATAATAAACTTTATCAGAAATCAGTAACAAATGTTAGAGATATTGATCAGTAGACATTGATAGGGACAGAGCATATATGGTATTTTTGAAAGTATTAAACTGCTCTTTGATCAGAGCGAGCACTCAGTCGCTCGTTGGTTTCATGCACGAATTATAGAACTAGCTAAAGCTAAGACTACCTCCAGGTAGTTTCAGTCCAGTAAGAAATAAACTTGAAAGTGTAACGTGACTCAAAAATAACAATGATAGATCTTATTCTAGTTTTTGTGGCAGTTTTCCTATTATGCTGGTACTCCATCAGGAACCACGACTACTGGGTAAAGAGGAACGTCAAACATGAAACACCACTGCCGTTCTTCGGGAACCATCTCCCTAATCTACTCCTGCAAAGAAACAGTACCGCTATCGGCTCTCAATTATACAACAAGTATAAGGGAGAAAAACTTGTGGGATACTTCAGAGGGACGAGTCCAGAGCTCATCATCAGAGATCCTGAAATCATGAAGCGTATTTTCAGTCAAGATTTCGATTACTTCCCGAGCAGAGGACGTCTAGGGAGTAAATACAAGGACCCACTGATGCACAATGTTATTTTTATAGACGGAGAAGAATGGCGTAAGACCAGGGCAAAGCTAACTCCAGCATTCTCCCCAGGCAAGCTGAGGGCCATGTTCCCACTGCTGCTGCGTTGTACGGAGCAATTGGTAAACACAGTTCAGGCAATGGCAGAAAGCCAGGAGGAGATATATTCGTACGATCTGCTGACCCGCTTTCCTCTAGAATACGTAGCATCGTGTGGGTTTGGCGTCGAACTCAACGCACTGAATGCTGAACATTCCAAGTTCGTAGAGCTCGCCATATCTTTGTTCAGCAGGACAAAGCTGGATGTCTTCATGATAGTTTTAGCGGAGCTGCTACCCGCAAAACTGTTTAGTCCAAAATACGTGCCACAGGAGTTGGAAGATGTTATGTATAGCATGACAAATCAAATCCGAAAAGAGAGGAACTATAAACCGAGTGGAAGGAATGATTTGATGGACATTATATTGAAAATGGAGATTGACACTCAACAAGATGGTGCTAGGAACCAAGATGTGCCGATAGATGTGGACTTTATAGCAGCACAGCTGTTCTCTTTACTGCTGGGCGGTTTCGAGACTACCTCTACATCCATCAGTTTCACATTACATCAGCTGGCGTACCACCCAGAGATACAGGAAAAGATTCAGGGTGAAATTGACGACGTCTTGAGCAGAAACGAGGGTAAGCTGACGTACGAAGGTGTCGCAGAGATGACGAAACTCGAAATGGCTTGGAAGGAATCACTGAGGTTGTTTTCGCCTTTCGGGGGTATCAGCAGGTTTTGCGTGAAAGAGTATACGATACCCGGCACTAACGTCACGATAGACCCAGGTGTTAGGGTGACTCTGCCCTCGCAAGCGTTGCACCTGGATCCGGATTACTTTGAGGAGCCTCACGAGTTCCGTCCAGAGAGGTTCGCGCCGGGAGAGGAGAGAAAAATAAGTCACGCGTATTCAGCTTTCGGAGACGGCCCACGAAAATGTCTAGGTAAGATTTAATTTCAATTTTTTAGGGCTCCATACCCAAGGGGTAAAACGGGAACCTTACTACTGAGACTTCGCTGTCTGTCTGACTGTCCGTCTGTCACCAGGCTGTATCATGAATCGTGATAGTTAAACAGTTGAAATTTTCACAGATTATGTATTTCTGTTGCCGCTATAACAACAAGTACTTAAAAACAGTTTTTATAGATAATGGTACGGATCCCTTCGTGCCCGAGTCTGACTCGCACTTGGCCGGTTTTTTTATGTTTTCAATTGTGGTTCTTGTTTTTTTAAGTTTTTGAAGTCGGTTCATTCGACGAATAGTTTGACGTGAGATAGTATAAGTTGTTTTTCGGTAGATAAGCGACGTAGTAAGCACTAAACATCTCACAATTACCAACATCTTTCGCAGTCACGCTTCCATTAGTTCAACAAATTGTTCTTTCAATAATATTTCAATGAATTTCTTTCAGGAATGCGGCAAGCGAATGTGATGTCACTCTCAGCAATAGCAGCAATCCTACACAAGTTCACAGTGAAGCCAGGGCCCTCATCGGTCTACAATCCAAGAGAAAGGAACAGTCCTATTCTAGCCCAGAATGTAGAGGGAGGTCTCCCCCTTAAGTTCATTCCAAGAACTATCGTAAACTAGGAAATAGGAATACAGCTTATGTGACTTAGCAGTCGAAACCTTTCAAAGATAGAAGTATCTTTCGCAGACTGAAGTATCGGCATTCACACAGCAACACCTAGCCCCAAACTAAGCAAAGCTTGTACTATGTGAACCAGATAACTGGATATATTACTTGTAAACTTTTCAGCAGCGCTTGTGTATCATAAATAAATTTTGATTTGATTTGTGTTATGGGTACTACATGACTGATATACTACTTATATACTTTTTGTTTGTAAATACATAGATATTATACATGGAAAACACCCAGACACGAGATAAATATTGAAGCCGCAACCTTCTGCGTCACAAACGGACCTTGACCCTTTGCCCTACAGAGGTCGTCAAGATAAAACTCCTATCAAGGGGAGAAAGCCTCTAAAATGTCTACGATCAAAACTTACTTATCATTATACATACACACCTCAGTCACTCACAAGACCACTCATATAATCTCACACTCTAATTATTAATTAAAAGTTTATTTACTTACTATAACCTCTTCTTTTAACATTGTACAGTACGCACAACCAATCTTTAGCTCTCTGAAGTAGCTGCGCAGAACCCATTTTTGGTGACTTGTATAGCTGCCTCGCTCAATCGCTTAGTTTGTTACATCGCGCTATCTCGCTTACTCTACCAAACCTGCGCAATCGTTTAGTGCACCTAACTTCAGAGAGCTAAAGATCCGTTGTGCGTACTGTAAGTATTATGAACTCCTAAATTATAAAAGAAATGTACCCTTCATGTTTAATTTTTTAGGACATAATGGTTATAATAAAAGCCAGTTACAAAAACATTATTTTAGTAGAAGATAAAAATATAATTGGTTTAATATTAATACTTACGACATAAAAGAGATGACACAAGGGCACTGCGGTCGGGTCACACAGTTCTCTCCGTCGTAGTATAAATCAGGTGCGCACGCGCAGGCTTCCGGCTGAGGCACGCCCGGGCACAGGCTGCAGGGGGCGGGGGAGGTGGGGATAGGCGGCGGGGGGGTGGTGGTCGCTGGAAAGATTTAGCACCAGATAAACTTTCTTTCTGTCTCTCTTAACATCCTTTCACCACACTGGTTAGAAGAACTAGATTAAAAGTAGGTACTCACGGTAAGGCTCGAAGCAGCCGATTGGCTCGACCCTCATCTCAACGGCTCCGTGCCAATTGGTCGGTAGCACCTTGAGGTACTGCGCGTGGATTGGTGGACGGAACTCTGACGTCACCGCTGACTGCTTGTTGAAGTTTGCAGGGAAAATTCTGAAGAAAACATATTTTTATATAATAAAAATTACAATATGTTTTTCAAGTACTGCACGCAAGGATAACATCGTAAGATAAACAATTACCTACTGCCTTACTACAAAAAATATAAACCGCGCGATGCAATGTCTAAAAAACTATTTTATTTATTTATTTTTGACATGTGACGATCAAAGACGATCATAAGACCTGTCGTATTGTATGGGTCTGAGTGTTGGGCAACAAAAAGGACGGATGAATAAAAGGTACACGTGGCTGAGATGTGAATGCTGAGATGGATGAGTGTAGTGACGCGAATGGACAGAGTAAGGAATGAGTACATAAGAGGAAGTGTGAAAGTGGCGCCAGTGAATGAAAAGATGAGGAGCAACAGGCTAGCATGGTAGGGGCATGTGATGAGAAGGGAAGAAGTTCATGTAACTAGGAGAGTGCTTGGTATGAATGTTGATGGATTTACGAGTAGAGGTAGGCCAAAGAAAAGATGGATGGATTGTGTAAAGGATGACATGAGTAAGAAAGGAGTGAGTGTTGAGATGACGGCTGATAGAGAATGGAAGAAGAACACATGTTGTGCGGACCCCACATTATGTGGGAAAAGGGCAGAAAGGTGATGAGATTTTTGACATGTGTTAACATGGTATTCAACAGATATTTAACTTTTTTGTAGTAAGACCGTTAGTATTCTATGTAAAAGGCGGCAATAGACTTATCTGTTTTGTAACTATGTATGATATTATATCGTAATGCTAACTCCTGCAAAATTATGGCATGTGCCAGCATTTGCGCTTTGAAAGGTACCTGATATTATGAATGCCAAAGTTTGGATGGATAAATGTCTTTTGCTTCTTCACGCTGAAACGGTTGAACAGATTTGGAAGAAATTTGTAATGGAGCTTATTAGCAGAAAAACGCGTAGGCTCTTTTTTAACCCAAAAAAGTGAACTATTCCCGAGGGAACGCTAGTAGTCACGCAGGATGCATTAATTGCTACAAAATAGATAAATCACAAATCAAGAAGAATAGGAAAACAGAGTACTTACTTCTCTTTTCCTTCTTTATCCAGAACAGGGTTGAAGTACTCTAAGTCGGAGGTGAACGCGACCTTGTAAGCGGTCACCCATCCCTTGTCGCCGCCCTTTGTCCTGATGCCGGTTATTTTCCTCGGAGATGTGAAGTTGAACTACGAATAACATTCAATTGATCACTGACTTAACCACAATTATGAAAACTTGTATTAGATAGATGCGTTAACAGCTACAAAAATTAAAGAATAAGAATATATTTATTTGTTCATATCGACAGAATTAGGCATTCGCGTAGTTAGCCGTTTTACACGCGCAGCAACTTTCATACAAACAAAATTGTGTACTGCGCATCGAAATGGCTTAGTTTACGAATTTCCGATCAAATTCTATTTAGAATATTTAATAACATGTTGCTCGGCAATAAAAACAACGACCATATTAATAGGAATATGAATAATCTGATCTATTTTTAGGGTAAAACTATTGAATTGTGAAACATTCTGAAATTATAATAAAAATCTGAAACAAAAAGGGGCGGAGTAGAGATATAATGGCTATAGTTTACCATAATCCATTCTCCCGGGGTGCTGTACAGCGGCCTCCAGCCCCTGTCTCCATCCAGTAGCAGATGCTGCTTCTCCTTGGGGTTGGAGCTGACGGAGATGCTGTCCAGGGGCAGATCGGAAGCCAGGCCCAGGGGTTCTGTGCACTGGAGTGGTTCCAACTGATGGTAGAGGTACACAGAAATAATAAATAAATAAAAAAGAACTTTATTGAGGACACAGTGTTAGATGAAGTAATTATATGCTAAGTTTCGACAGTATTGTCCTACAATCGGCGGTCTTATCGCTCAAGGCGATTTCTTCCAGACAACCTTATACTTATACTAAGTAATACTAAAGCTAGGTAAATGTAAGACAACAGATAATATTATGTATAAAACTTTATGTATGTAAGTAATGTATAAATACGAGTATGTGTGTATAAACTTTTAAAAATAACAATGAATTGTGAAGCGAACCACTACTTCTGACCTGACGACCACGCTGCCAAGAGTAATTAAGTACGTTTTAAAATTAAAAGAAATCCGACTTCAATGTTGGACTCAGGTAGAAAATTACAAGCGAAAATCAGGGTTTTTTTAAGTTTTACAGACCACGTGAGATACCTACTCTTGGGCTGGTTTTCATGTCACGCGTACCGTAGCGCTGATAGAAGTATAACCTTTATTACAATGAAGTAAGGATACTAATGTCTCAGCAGAATTGGCATCGCTGATTTCTCTCGGCGCTGCTGCACAATCAGTATCCTTTACTGCATTGTTTTAGATTATTCTCTTTATCAACGCTGATGGCCAGCGTGACAGGAATACCAGCCTTGGTACGGTGGTAGCATCGGTTCAATTTCAATTTTAAAGGACACGTTCAGAAATCTCAAGGAGGCTGGTAGTAAAATAATTTGGATCATTAAGCAAGCCGATGTTGAAAAACAGCCCAGCTCAAATGGGACTGGGCTGGTCACATTAGCCGGATGCAACCCGAGAAATGGGCAAACACCGTCACTTCTTGGGTGCCCGAGAACGGAAGGCGACGACGAGGCCGACCGAGAAGGCGTTGGCGGGACGATCTCGACAGGCTCGAGAGAGAGTGGTGGGAGATCGCCAGAGATAGGGATGTGTGGAAAATTTTGGGGGAGACCTTTGCCCAGCAGTGGGACACCATAGGTTGATAAAAAAAAAAAGCAAAACCATTTCTTTTTAAAGTGATAGTTCATATTATTATATAAATATAATATGTAAAATAAAAAAATATTTAATCCGCCCTTTATTATTATAAACTGAATTGAAATAAGACTGGGTGGCAACATTAACAGCCATAATAAATGTGACTTGAACACTCTGGAACGCAATGCCAGAAAGAGACAGCGCCTTACGTTCAAAAGATTTTCTCACTCTAATACGTTACAAAATGATATCATGGTTTTGATGTCGTGAAACACGATCAAGCGTCTATTTGGAATTTGTGTCTGTTTTGTTTAATTTGACAGTGACATAACGTCAAGACCATGACATACACAGTCTTTACATTACTTTTGGGGTAGCCACATTATTCATAAAAATGTTTTACAAAAAGCTTCTGCAGGTATCATCGTTCCAACTGTATACATAAGCCACTGTTACTGTTCCTGAATAAACTTGATTTGATTTGATTTGAACATATCTCTATATATAAAAATGAATCCCTATATCCCTTGGTCACGCCATCACGCGTAAACGGCTGGACCGATTTCACAAATATTTTTTTTTGTGTTTGTTATTGTTAGGAGAAGGTTCTTATGACAGAAAAAATCTATATATTCATCATGGAGGGCGTGAAATAAGGGATGAAAGTTTGTATGGGGAGTTGAAAGTTTCAGTTAAAGGCAACACAAGGCAACTGACGAAGTCGCAGATACCAGCTAGTCACATATGTATAATATCAATTATTATTATAAATAATATACATCAAAATCATTATTTATTATCATTTAAATAAATAATATAAGTATAATATATTAGTTGTGCTGACGGTCGTCGTGGACAGCTGACAGCGGATCATGCGGACCACTACTGTCTCATTCATGATGCCATGAGTGTCACAATTTTAATTCATAATTCCCCTGTCCGTATCCCACTTTTATGTGGGGTCGGCACAACAGGTTTTTTTTCCTATCTATCAGCCGTCATCTCAACACTCACTCCTATCTATCATCTACCATCCTTCACACAGTACATCCATCTTTTCGGTGGTCAGCCTCTTCCGCTACATTATTTATTTATTGCTTGTTTCACCAGTGACTAGGAAACTCACTGTGGTAGAGACAGTTGTGCTGACAGTCGCCGTGGACAGCTGACAGCCGATTAGCTCCATCTTGACCGCTATTTCATAATGCCATGAGCACCAGTAGCTAGGATACTCACGGTGGTAGCGAGTGTGGTAGCGACAGTTGTGCTGACAGTCGTCGTGGAGAGCTGACAGCCGATCAGTTCCATCCGAACCGCTATCTCATCGTGCCATGACAGAGGGTGGAGACGAATGTATTTGGCTTCTATTGGAGGGGATATCATCTGCTTCATGGCTGTGTTGTGGTCGATAGGCCCACGGAACTCCTGGGAATGCAAGAAAAATACAGGTTATTTTATTATGGCATAATAAATGTTAAGTATACTGTATTCTGAATATTTTTAAATGAATGAAATACCAAACCTGCGCAATCGTCTATTGCACCTAACTTCAGAGAGCTAAAAAACCTGTGCTTACAATTATGAAAGTTTTTAGTGGGGAGGAAGCTGTCCATATACATATTATGAATAATGTAATTCTGTCTGTCAGTGTGCTTTTAACAACTAAGCCGCTGAAGTATCTTGACAAAATTCATGGGTATAGTTGAACAATAGAGAAAGGACTGCTTTTATGACAAAAGTAATCACGGAGGGACTTTAAATAAGTGCATAAAGATGGAAGGAAACGAGATAGCAGTATTAAATACAAACGAGAAAAAAAACAACTAGTGATTGTAAAAAACCGGCCAAGTGCGAGTCGGACTCGCGCACGAAGGGTCCGTACCATTGTCTATAAAATCGGCAAAAAAAAAAACACGTTTGTTGTATGGGAGCCCCCTTCAATATTTATTTTATTGTTTTTTGTATTTGTTATAGCGGCAACAGAAATACATTATCTGTGAAATTCTCAACTGTGATAAGATAGAGCCTGGTCACAGACGGACGGACAGACATACAGCGAAGTCTCAGTAATATGGTTCCTGTTTTACCCTTTGGGTACGAAACCCTAAAAACCTTCATACCTTAGGATGTCCGTTTTCCTCAACAGCATGGAAAAGCACTCCATCATCACTGTACAGCAGTTCATAGCTGGTGACGTACTGATCGAACAGTGGGCTGCCTTGCACGATCACACCGTAAATAGGCTCGCGGCGAGGGAGTGCCACTTGGATGTACTGCTTCTGGTCGTGGGTGCTGGGGTTCCAGCTACCAGCTACGAAATTAATGAATGAATAAATCTTCTTGTCGTGCCACTTAGTTCTAGAGTGGGGTTTATTGTGATGATGATGTCGACCTCTGTGGCGCAGTGGGCGAAGGTCCGCCTGCGACGCAGAAGGTTGCGGGTTCGGTCCCCGCCGCGGGACAAATGTTTGTATGACCTGATATTTGTCTCGGGTCTGGGTGTTTCTATGTATAATATGTATGTATTTACAAACAAAAAGTATATAAGTAGTCTATCAGTAATTCTAGTACCCATAACACAAGCTCTGCTTACTATGGGGCTAGATGGTGATGCTGTGTGAAAAAGTCCAGCGTTATTTATTTATTGTCCACTCAAATTAAACAGGCGCAATCGATAATCAAGATTAATATTCTTTTTGGCTCAATCTACATTGAATTGGTAGCGACGAGACGATCAGTTTTAATAACAAGACATTATAAACCTTAAGAACAATGACATAAGATATAATGTCGAGCAGTCTCGCGAGCAGTCTCGCGCGGTCGCGAACGTAAATGCGTAACCAAGACTTTATCTTCAAATATTAGTTTTTTTTTTTAATTAATAGCCACCTTCTGGGTAGGCTCGCTCCATAGACCTCATTCTTACCTGTACCTCCATAGCCCCTATGATGAGCAACGTGAAATTGTCACGGCGTGAGATAAGAACATTTGTCATGCCGGCATTTTTATAATTTTACGCTAATATGAGCGCCATGACAGAGACTATGTCACACTATCTCACAATTTGACATAACGATATGAAATAACGGGCTGCGCATGACTACAGAAGATTAATATGATTAATAAGATTTATGAAGATTTTTAACGAGAAAACGAGAGACTTTAGTCACGGTGCTCATCATAGGCCCACTGAGTAAGTTTCGAGGTCAAGAGCCAATTCACCATAAAAAAAAAAATGCAAAAATGTTGGTCATGATGTTTGAACTAAGTTGTTTTTGTAAGTATATTAGCGACGGTAGTTACCAGTGATATCGAGTGGGTGGCCGTTGAGCTTCGCAAACTGTGGCTCGAACAGTGCGCTTGCGACGGAACTCGCGCTGAAAGCCGACTCCGCTAGAGGTTGGTCTCCCCACATTAGATCGATGTAGCTGTGGAAGTATTTCCCGCAATATAGGGGTCTTTAAATCAAGAGTAAACAGGTTCCTTCTAGGAAAGCATGCTCCATCTTAGACCTCACTACTGCTTAACATCAGGCAGAGGGAAAAATGCTGACCTATTTAATTAAAAAAAAAAAAAATTAATCCCACATCATCAGCCTATGGTAGTCCACTGCTGGACATAGGCCTCCCCTAATGAGCGCCATTGCGCCCTATCCTCATCTCAACGCATCCAGCCTTTCGCAGATCGTCACTCCACCTCATTGTGTAATTCAACTGGCAATGGATATGGACTTCATTTTGACATTTGAAACCCATTCTGGACTTCTTTTTCGTACTATGTGATTATTATTATTATTAGTGATGGCGTGGCTTTGATATCACTGCGGCCATGAAGACCTATTGTGATCGCCACTTTCAAGTCGCCCCTTGAGGCGGGGCGTTCATAGTTCACTACCAAGCCCTACTGCTAACAGAAACTGTAGGACCTTTTTAGATGTGAATTCTCGTAGCTCCTCTGGGCTTACGGTGTGTACTATGTTGCAGGGATGTTAGGGTTGAGCTCTATTGGAATGACAAATGGGAATGGGTTTCAAGTTATACAATAAGTCTGCTGGCCTAAGGGCATCCTACACTACGTTTGGCGAGTCGTGGTCTTCACTCAAGAACTCGTTTACCCCAACGGTTATTGGTTCTTCGGCAGATTAGAGTATGTAATTTATTCAGTGCGCACAACCGATATTTGACTGTCTGAAATTAGGTGCACTAAACGATTGCGCAGGTTAGCGCGAGCAGGCGAGATAGCACGAAGCAACAAAAAAAATGTCTTCGTCTTTTAGACCTCATTAAAAATGGGTACTGCGCAGCTACTTCAGATAGCTAAAGATTGGTTGTGCGTACTGTACATACTTGTCAGGGGCGCATTCAGGCGGCGGTGTGACGGTACTCTTCACAATCACGATGGGTTCAATGTTCTCCGGCGGTTCTGTCTCCTCCACTGGTATAAGCACGTCTGTGGTCTCATCAGGCAAAGCGAAGGTCAATCGAGTTGTTTCCCTCAGGAGTGGAGACTAGAGAACAAACAAGATAACAATATTTCCTCTCAGATTTATAGGAAGTTCTATATCCTTTGAAGATATTGAATGGGTAGTCAGAGGCAGGTCCAAAACATTTGGCACATGTTAAATTAAAATTGGCAAGATCATCTTTCTGCTTGGTTACCATGAACTCTTATTTCCTGGCAGTTTTGTCAACTTCAAATGACACGATTCATTATAGAAACGTCGCAATTTAACTTAACCTAAATAATACAGTCACTAAGGGCAAATGAGAGAGCATGATAGGCGCCGCCATTTCAGATTCGTTTCTTTATGACAAAACTAGCTGCGCTCCCGCGGTGTGACCCGCGGTCCTTCGGGATTTTTTCGGGATAAAAAGTAGCCTATGTCCTTCCCTGGGATACAACCTTTAACTGTGCCAAATTTCAGCTTAATCTGTTCAGCGGTTTGGGCATGAAAGCGTAACAAATAGACAGACAGACAGACAGACAGAGTTACTTTCAAATTTATAATATTAGTATGGATTGCCAGGCAGTTCAAAAACTGCCAGGAAAGAAGAGTTCATGTTAGGTCACGTGGCCCCATTTTCATTTTCCACTATCAGCCTTCATTCAACTCAGCCGCGCTAGCTCCTTACTTACTCATGTAATTTTTTATGTCAATATTTAATACTTTAGACATTCAAAAGTTTAAAAAATTGGACTATTTGTCAGGGATGAATACAATATACGAGTATATGTTCTGAAAATTGTTATTTATAAAAAATGTTGAATAAAAAATATAAAAATTAGATTTTTAGTCTTACCTTAGTCGTGACTGTTGTCTCAGGGGGTATAACCTCCAAGGTGGACGGCGTATTGATAACCCGGGGTACGATGATGGGCTGGTGTGTGGAGCCCTGGTATGGAACCACTACAGAGACGCATGCTGAGGAGTCACAATGGTACACGTTGTCCAAGCACTGGCATTGAATGCAGCCATCCGATACTACACCACCAGGCTGTTAGAAAAAAGTATGTGAGTGTCGTGGAACCTCCGTGGAACACTCGGTTAGAATGAAGTTTCAACTTTGAAATTTGGCACACACAGGTAAACAGGTTCACGACTGTATCCCCAACGTGCGGTAGACATTCTCTCAGATCTTACTTATTCCAGATCCTTTGAAGATGTCTAAGGGGGGTAGTCAGAGGCATGTCCAAACACATATTTGATTCATGCCCACAGGATTTTAATATTTGGCATTTGTCAAATATTAAAATCCTAGAACTAATAGTGTAACAACAATCTATGGACTGCTTTGCATTTGTGCTCACACGCAAGAATAGAGATCTCGAGACTTTAATTTCTCCGCTCGAGCTTTGTGATTGGTCCACCAACAGTAAATAACCATCAAATCAAAGAACGTTTTTATCTGAACCTTAGTTTTTACCCAAACCAAATACCTATCTTAAAACTTAAAATCATGCAAAAACTCGCCTTCCATGAGAATCGAGCCCTTACCCCTCGAGTCTATACCAAGCCTTCGCCGACCACGCCACCGTAGTCTTCGAAATCCTGTTAAATTTTACCATACCTTGACGATTTTATTGTCCACGTCGGAGAAACAAGTGCAGTCTTTCTTCGGCACACAAGTCTTCTCGTCGCGCCAGAACGATCCGAAGTCGCACTTGATGTTAGCCACTGATATATCGATGCAGCCTTCTACGCATTTCTGAAATATTCAATTTTATTCAACACTAGCTACTGCGCGCGGCTTCGCCCAACATTTTGAATAGCCTATATGCTATTCTAGGCCACTATCTAAGCCTATTCCAAGTTTTATCCAAATCGGTTCACTGGTTTATGGTACAAACATACAAACATCTAAATAAAATCACAAAAATCTAATTAAGTTTGTATCTATTAGAATAAGAATCAGAATTTTTATATAGGTATACAAGTTTGATACATTTTGTTGTGACTTATAATCTACCATCCATAGGTGAGGGAGACATTTACGTAGATCTAATGGATGAATTGAAACCCCTGTAGGCACGTCCTAACAAATGTGATGCCTACACTTTGCAGAAGTTTAGAATCCAGAGTTAAATCATGAATTATAAATAATAATTTCAGCCTTTTGCACCCACTGGTAAGTAGACCTTTTTATCACGCCTTTCTTCTGGTCTCCTGCAAGTCTCGACAATATTTCACTAATAGGTTGGTGGTTTTAAAAGACTTGACAGATTGGGTTTAAATTTTGTTTCTGATAGGGATCAGCCGCTTTATCAGCAAGTTGTATCACCTAAAATAATGAACCTACATACCAACCCAGTAAGCTAAAATGTTACTTTAAGACCTTGTTTTTTTTTATATTTTCTATTGGTGAGATTGAAACTATTATAGTATTTTTCACGTAGGAACGTATCCCTGACACATAGAACTTTTACGTTTCACGCTGTCCAACAATGAAAAATTTTGAAATATATGAAATCTACTGATAATACAACTATACAACTTCAAAAAATAAGGATTTTGTCTATTTATTTTTTAATCAATTCAGATATTAACATAAAGGAGCCTTGTCACGGAACCGTTTCTATGTGAAAAGGACTTTAGTTTAGAACAAGGTGTAAACTGACCTCTCCAGCACATTTGCCCTTATTCATCAAAGTCTTCTTGAAGTAGTCGCACAACTTATCGCATTTATACGCGCACTCCGAGTAGATCTGTCCGGGAGGGCATAGACTGGGGGTAGTGGGGGTGGTAGGGGTAGGGGTAGTGGAGGTTGCAGGGGTAGTGGGCGTTGAAGTAGTTTTGGTGGGGGCGGTTGTTGTTATGCCTGTAAAATGAAAATATCCAAGTGAGTTGGGATATCAAATCAAATCGTTTCATGTTGTATCTCGATCTAGTTAAAACAAATGGTTGGTTCATGCTTATTTGAACAAGCTAAACAAACAGTGTGATGATTCTATTAAAAACGGGAAATATTAGTGTAATTTGAGCAGCTCCTGACTATCATCGGATCAGCTCTTTGAAACTATAATATTGAATCGACCTCGGTAGAGTGGTGAGTGATCGGGTGAGGCGCACGAGGTGCCAGATCGACTCTCGGAAGATAAATGTTTTCATTACAGAGATTTATTTCTATCTAAGTTGCTGAGACAGTAGAATATTCTTTCCCCAGTAATTTACCTTCTTGACATTGAGGTCTGACAGCGATGACACTTGCTGGCCAATCACAGACCAGGGTCTGTGGGTTGAACAAGGTGGCGGGACCGCAATCCTTCACGATTGGTCCATCCGGACTGCATTCTATGAACTTGGAACAGTTTTCGTGAGCTTTGATTGGCTCCGTGGAGTTGAGGCAGGGATTTGGTGCTGAAAATATTGTATGGTTTTAATAGCAATATTATTATTACTAGCTGGTATCCGCGACTTCGTCAGCAAAATAACACACTTAATAAAAACAGAACTGAATACTGCTGTTCAGAAGATTCTCTTCTGATACTTTTAAAAATAAAAATGCAATAATAGCGCCATCTCGACCTCAGCCATAGGACAGCAACGCTATCTAGTGGCCTTCAACTGGAACTTCACTTTAAGTCCCCATACAAAATTTCAACCCTTATTTCACGGCCTTCATGATTAGTTTTGAAAAAAAAGTAGAAGCCTATGTCCGTCCCTGGGACATAATCATCATTTCAGTGTTTTAGGCGTGAAAAGGTAACAAACAGACAGACAGACAGACACATTTTTCTACATAATAGATGGCGCCACAGGAAAAATTAGATCGCGCTATCGTTGCGTTTTGGGGAACGCAACATATAAACTCGCTAATCCTCTACTTTTCAGCTATGTAATATTAGTATGCATTATCGACGATAATCCATACTAATATATACAGGAAAGACGATAATTTATCGTCTTTCCTGTGGGCGGCTGATTAAGCTGAGAGGATGGTTTATGTGCTACAAGCCTATTCCATCTCAAACAATGTCCCAGGCACTACAGCGTCCTATTAAGTGTAGGCATGGATTGCCTCCTGACGCTGTATAAATCATCTAATTACTCGTATAGATGTAGAGGCCTAAGTATATGGGCTCGTACACAAAACTGCGATGCGATGTAATGATGTGATGTAGATGCAAGAGGGAGCTCGCAGATTTTTGCGATGCGACGTCGCATCGCAGTTTTGTGTACGAGCCCTATATTATTATTAGGAGCCTGTAGTGTCCCACTGCAGGGCAAAGGGCTCGTACACAAAACTGCGATGCGACGTCGCATCGCAAAAATCTGCGAGCTCCCTCTTGCATCTACATCACATCATTACATCGCATCACATCGCATCGCAGTTTTGTGTACGAGCCCAAAGGCCTGCCTTCCAATGATATTTAAAAATAATAGATGAGTAGGTATGTGTAGCTGGTGAAGGATGATGTTTAGAACAACCAAAACGAATTATTAACTTTCAAAACGATTTATTTACGAGAGCAAGACACACACAGCATGGATGATGGCCGTAGACTTCATTTTTCCAAACTACCTTAGATTAAACTTAAACTAAACAAAAATACCCTAAATATTCATACAATGGTGTATAAGTACCCACAATTTTCATACAATGATGACGAAGTACCTACAATTTTATTTAAACCACTAAATAGCTATGAGCGTTGCCTACAGTATGTTTCACAAAACAAAGACTCGAAAATGTCTCAATTGGGACGTTTTTTCTTTAGTTTGCGTCGATCAGCGCGACGCGAAAAATGTATGTGCACTATGCTAGTACTCTCAAACGGTGAAGGAAAACATCGCGAGGAAACCGGCATATCGAAAAACCTACAAAGTTTGGAAACATGCGTCAAGTGCACGAAAGAAGCCTCTTTTATACGTAATCCTTTCACCACACTGGTTCGAAAGAACAGGGGGGTTACTATGAACTCCTATTGCCTGGCAGTTTTCGAACTAAATGTCAATTTCGAATAACCCGGTTCACTAAAGAAACTTCGCAACTTATCATGTTCTCTCGCTTGCACACTAGTACAGTCACAATGTGTAAGCGAGAGAGCATGATAAACGCCGCAATTTCAGATTTGTTTCTTTATGTCAGAATTGACAAGCAGTTCAAAAACTGCCTGGCAATAAGAGTTCATGCTAAGCCACCTGGTGACAGGATAAGAAGACGTTTAGTATATGACAGTCACTGTTCCGACGTCGGTAACTACGGACTTAGCATTATCTAGAGTACAAATATCATTGATTACTGGCATCTGTGGTTTCACTGTGTGTGTTGACAATTTTCTTATTTACTAGCTACTGTGCGCGGCTTCGCTCGCGTGGTACCAACATTTTGAATAGCCTATATGCTATTCCAGGTCACTATCTACGCTTACTCCAAGTTTCATCCAAATCGGTTCACTGGTTTAGGCGTGATTGAAACACAAACATACAAACATCTTAACATTAGTGGGATATTTTTTGACACTAAAATCTCTCGATAAATTAAATAAGTATGTTACTTACGTGTGCATTGACAATAAGTCCTGATCTCGAAGTCAGGGCACGCAGTGCCCTTCTCCCTGCACACTAGCCCGCGCTCCAGACTGCACTCGACATCGAGACCCGTGTCCTTGGCCGACTTGTGAGACCCTATGGTTCTGCATTCTATGTCCTTCATACTCTCTGGTTTGCACATTGGAGATCCGATGAGCTATAATGAAATAAGTACGTCTATTTGGTATAGAAGAAATTGTTTTTTTTTATGATGAATGGGTCGGCTCTTGACCTCGAAACTTACACAGGCAAGAATGAGGTCTACGATGGATGTATGTGTACGATTAGAAAATAACACTTATCACAGAAAATTTAATAAGTTCCTGTGAACATGTTTGCGGGTAGTCAGAAGCAGTCCATATTTAGCAGAAGCATTACACATCAGACGAAAAAATATAGCAAAGAAACCGTGAGAAAGTGTCGGCGATGAGACATAATATACAGGGTGTAAAAAGACAACTACCGAAAACTGAGGGATTGCAATCACACCATGATTCTAAAATCATTTAGCGAAAAAAAAAAATGCAACAAAAATTTGACTTAGCTTAGTAATTTTATGTTAATTTCAGTTATTGACTACTAGTATAACATAATAAGACCATACCTACCTAATTATTTCATTTTTAACCGACTTCAAAAAAAGAAGGAGGTTCTATGTTCGGCTGTATGTATGTTTTTTTTTTTTTTTTTTTTTTTTTTTTTAATGTATGTACAGCGATATTTCCGTCAATTGTGGACCGATTTCCAAAATTATTTTTTTGTTTGAAAGGGTATACTCTCGAGGTGGTCCCATATAAATTTTATTCCTGAGGGATTGATAGTTTTCCCGTAAAACTAAAAAATTCACTGATCTTTGAGAAAATTGTGGACCGATTTCCAAAATTTTTTTTTTGTTAGAAAGAGGTATACTCTCGAGGTGGCGCCATATATTTTTTTTTCCTGAGGGATTGACAGTTTTCCCGTAACATTCAAAAAACCACATTCTCACTACACAACACACCCTGACTCACAAGCTGAGTCAAACATTAAACAGTTTGAAAGGGTATATTACACCCGAGGTGGTCCAAAATATTTTTTTTCCTGAGGGATTGAAAATTTTCCCCCTTGCTGAACTCCGGTGTGTCCTTTAGTAGGCCTGTACATGACTTCTCTTATCCTTTCCTACTTAAGCTACGATAAGCAGGGTCTTAATGTAGCTTACTATATTATTTACACTCACACTTTTATTTACTTACACTAAAAAGTGAAAAATAAAAATTTTTGAAAAAAAAATTGAACCGACTTCACATAACACAAACAGACGAACCCTTTACACACTAAAAAGAGAAAAATAAGAATATAATTTGAAGTCGGTGCCAAGTGAATACGATTAGGTACCTATAAAAAAAAGAAATCGAACGATAGCGGACCAGGATACAATTTTGCACCCAAGTTTTTTTGAATTTCTTAGATTTAAATGAATTAGTTGGCACCGACTTCAAATTATATTCTTATTTTTCTCTTTTTAGTGTGTAAAGGGTTCGTCTGTTTGTGTTATGTGAAGTCGGTTCAATTTTTTTTTCAAAAATTTTTATTAAAAGAAAAACACAACAGCAATCTACGTAACACAACGCGCCCAGTACATACGCAAACAGTAATCTTCGAACGCTGTTTTCTCCGGATATAATGTTTTTTTCGGAAAATCCTTTTGGATTTGGTTGTGTTGGGATGCTGTACCTACCCCTTTAGACTTCGGTAGACATCCTTTTACACCCTGTATACAATAGGATATACTAAGCACAATGGATCTTTAGCTCTCTGAAGTTAGGTGCAATCAGTGGCGTAGCTAGGTAGCCAAGGGCCCTGGTGCAAAATAAACCGGGGCCCTAACTGAACGGTTTAGGTTTTATCAAGTCAAAATATGCAGGGTGTGGCAAAATGTTAACGTATTTATTTTTTTAAAACTTAAGATCTGATTCGTCATTTTCTGGGTAACTATTTCAAAAATCTAATAATGCAGTAGTTTTTACTTTCAAAATAATCAATCCTATAGTTTCCTAAGAACAAAACCTTCAGGACTCTCGGGGCTCAGAGTCCGAGGGCCCCTTGAGCTTGGGGGCCCCGGTGCACTGCACCGCCTAGCCATTCGGTAGCTACGTCAGTGGGTGCAATAGACGATTGCGTAGGTTTGGTAGAGTAAGCGAGATAGCACGATTTTAGGCGTCATCAAAAATACGTTCTGCGCAGCTACTTCAGAGAGCTAAAGAACGTTTGTGCGTATTAAATCCTTATGTTTTTTTTTTCCATATCAATTGGACTTTCGTGAACTTGTTGGGTAGGCTCTGAAAGTATAAGCTTACCAGTTCATTAGGCCTCGGCAGCGGCTCGCTTTCGATGGAGTCCCCGTTGGCCGCGGTCTCGGGGACGCCGCGGCTGACCCACGGCGTCCAACCAGACACACATTGCAGGCCTTGGTCGTTCGGCTTGGCTGATGTGGTCTCTGTTTCTTCTGTAGGGGTCTGAGGAAGAAGGGTTGATAGTTTATCTGAAACTAGCTGCGCTCCCGCGGTGTGACCCGCGGTCCCTCGGGATTTTTTCATTTTTTCGGGATAAAACGTAGCCTATGTCCTTCCCTGGGATACAGCCTTTAACTATGCCAAATTTCAGCTTAATCTGTTCAGCGGTTTGGGCGTGAAAGCGTAACAAACAGTCAGACAGACAGAGTTACTTTCAGATTTATAATACGAGTACCTATTATAGTAAAAAGTATATATAGTAAATAGTAAAAGTAATAATAGTAATAGTATGGATTACGATGACCAAAAATAATAATAATAGTATGGATTACGATGACCAAAAATGACCCATATTCTTCTTTTAGCCGTACCACTACTACAAACCTCGATAACTTTGTGATAGTTAAATAAAAAAACATCTGACCATGCCATTATCATTGCATCTGCTGCAACTGTCCTTAAATTTGTTTTGGTAGTCTTATAAAAAAAAAAAAAAAATAGCGGTGCATTTTCTTGTGGCCATTTAAGCTAAATAATGCCATCCATTTTAAGACAGACCAAGTATATCAAACGTACCGCGCAAGGTTGTCCAGTACATATCTTCTGATGTTTCGAGCACCTGCAAGTATGGCAGTCGTCCTGCTCTAACACCTCGCCTTCGCCTATCTCCGTCCCGTTCTCTAACGTCATACAGATGGGTTTGCACTTGGGCATGGGCACGCATTCTGTGGCTGAACTGTTCTTATATACTTCGCCTGGTGGGCATGACTTTTTGGGCTTGCAACCTGTAGGAAGAAGATAATACAGTACAGAACAGAACAGAATGTACAGAATATAGCTTTATGGCACACTATAAAAAGTAACAGCAATAGTCTATAATTTTTTTTATTATTTTTTGAGTTATACCACACTTAGATATTTCATCGAGAAAATGAAATGAAAAGACTTATCAAAATTTTCGATTCTGACGGGATTCGAACCCGCAATCATACGACGAGTCCGAAGATTCATCAAACGAACGAAAAAAGGAACGAGAATACGGCCCCTGGTCAACGTCTTCGTTCTGCGACTGTAGGTACATAAAATTAGAAAATATAATAAAAAAACGTAAACGTAAACAGGTTCACGACTGTATCCCCAAGGTGCTGTAGACATTCTCTCAGATCTTTTTTATGTAACTTATTCCAGATCCTTTGAAGATGTCTAAGGGAGGTAGTCAGAGGCATGTCCAAAGATATTTGATACATGCCCACATCTTGCAGAAGTTAGTATTCCATACGTGACAGGTTGCAAGCCCATCGCCGCCTATAAGAACACTAACTGGTTTCAAGATGGAACACGATGTTTTCCTTCACCGTATAGAGCACGTGTTAAAGCGCATATAAATTTTACTTATTTTTTTATGATTTAGAGAGATTATTTTTTTCTGTGAGCTTTCTACCTATTTTTTAATAAATCAGTTCATTTAAGTTTTAAGAATAATATGGGACCACCTCGAGTAAGTTTTTAAGTCAAAGTCAAAGTCAAATAGCATTTATTCAGTAGGACCGCTGGGATTACTTTGAAACGTCTTAAAACTAGGTGATTCTACTCCTGTTCCTTCGCGAGCAATAAGGTCAGAACATACCTTCAACACAGGTGTCCTGTTCACAGTTGGTCTTTATCTCGCTGTAATAGAGTGTATTATCGCACGATTCGATCGGACACGCAGACACACAAGGCTCGTAATTGGAACACTCTTCATCGCATTGCATCGCTGAAACAAATATGAAGCATAAAATTTCCAGTTATCCATCATACTTATAATCCAACCAATTAATGTCCAGTTCAACCAACGTAATTCATTATACTTCTTGGTTCGAGCCTGGAACTCATTTGATTTTCCACAATCTCTATTAAGCTGAGAGTATAGTTTAGGTGCTGGGCAAGCCTATTCCATCTCAAACAATGTCCCAGGCACTGCAGCGTCCCGTTAAGTGGAGGATTGCCTCCTGACGCTGGATAAATCGTCTAATATAGATGTAAAGACCTAAGTTGTTGTTATTTTCAATGATTAAATGATAGTTTTGTCTGTCTGTGTTACCTTTCGCACCTAAATCGCTAAACAAATTTAGTGCACTAGTTCTACAAAGAAAATATATAGAAGGAAAAGTGGAAGGAAGGCGAGGAAGAGGAAGGCCTAGAATAAATTTCATGAGTCAGATAAAAGGAGACCGCATTGGAAAGGGAGAGGTGGAGGAAGTTGCATCATTGCACCGACAAGAGCTGAGCTCTTAAATTTAATGATGATCATCATCATCCGCAGCCTGACTTCACCCACTGCTGGGTATAGGCCTCCCTAAGCTTATGCCATCCACCACGATCCTGCGCGAATCTGACCCATTGACGGCCCGCGACGTGTACGTACAATATCGTCTGCCCATCTGGCCGCCGGACGTCCTACGTTCCTGTACCCAGATCTGGGCCACAATTCAGTCAATACTCTACTCCACCTGTCATCACCACGCCTCGCTATGTGTCCCGCCCAGCTCCATTTTAGGTCCATTATCCTATTCCCGACATCCTGGACTTTGGTCTGTTTTCGGATTTCGACATTTGGAACTCGGTCTATAAGTTTGATGCCGAGCATGGCGCGCTCCATGGCCCTCTGTGCCACCCTCATCCTATACACAGCCTCATGGGTTAGCGTCCATGTTTCGGCACCATATGTCATGGTGGGCAAGACACATTGATTAATGATGATGAGTTCTACAAAACAACTCACGACACAAATCCTTAGTCCTCCACTTGAAGGTGACCCCCCTGTGCGCGCACGCACTCGCGTACTCCGCCAGCGCTGCGCAGGCGCACTCGCAGTCCCCGCCCGCGTCGCACGCGCACGCGTCGCCCTCGCAGCGGTCGATGTAGCCCGCGGGCGGCACCTCGGTGTGGCAGAGGGAGAAGGGGTAACGTTTGAGAACGCCGCAGGTGCTAGCAGACCAGTCTTTGCGTTCCGGCTTCTGTTTGCAGTGGTCCTGGAAGACGAAAGTAAGTTTATGTTCGTACTAGCTACTGCGCGAGGCTCCGCCCGCGTGGTACCAACATTTTGAATAGCCTATCTGCTATTCCAGGTCACTATCTACGCCTATTCCAAGTTTCATCCAAATCGGTTCACCGGTTTAGGCGTGATTGAAAGACAAACATCCAAACAAACTCACAAACTTTCAGCTTTATTATATTAGTGGGATGAACAGAATAAATTAGAAAAGTTATTTATTTGCAACGCACATACACAATTCTTCTTCCTATCGTGTCTTCTTGTTCTGTCGGACCAGTGTGGTGAAAGGTTTGTAAGTGCGCCTCAAAGAGGCTGTCTATTAAGAACGGGGGCCAAATGCGGGCATGTGCCCACATTTGGCTAAAGTTATGGAATGCTAACTTCGGAAACGTGACAGGTTGCAAGCCCATCGCCACCTGTCAGAATTCTATTTCCTTACAATGTTTTCATACAATGCGTCCTTTTCCGAACATCAAATTCATTCAAGCACAACCGGGATTCAAACGCGCATCCAACAGATTTCAAGTCGAGGGTAAAACCCATTAAGGTCTTTCAAATTTGAAAAAGAATAGAAGTAATAGGCTTACAATAATCCTTTGTGGTTTAGGGCAGGTCTGTTTGAGCTTCCAAGAGTCAGCGAAGATGAGGGGTGAGGATTCCGCCAAACCACCGCCAGATGGCGTTTGGAAGTCGTCCAACATATCGCCGTTGTAGTTCCCGCAGAGACCTTTCACCTGAAACATTATTATTCTTAAATCTGCAAGTAAAATAAACATATACCGAAACTCGCGGTATGTAAACACTGATGATTTTTAAGGAAACTAAGCTACTACATATTTACATATATTTACAAAATACAACAGGATTAGTCAAGCTATCTAAGGATCGTTAGAAACGATCTATAGATAGCTCAACTGATCCAGGTCACTGTCAGTCGGAAGCGTGCCCAAAACACTGGCGGCATTACCACGCTGGATGGCAATGCTGATCCTTTGAACCAAAAATGTGCCAGCCCTCGGATCACGCGTCGCTTCTATTCTTCGATTTTTAAGTGTTTAAATGTCCATGTTATCCTGAGCCAAGTCAATTTATACAATTGATACATGGCATTTTTTGAGTAGCAAAGGCACATGAATTTTGAAAAAAATTAAACAAGTACTTAGAAGCTTTTAATGGGTTACCGTGAGAGACTTCTCCGATGTAAGTACAAAATTTCATTTTAATCAATTTCTGAGGAGTTCCGTTCTCCATCATCAGATCAGCTCGTTGTCACCATAATAGTGCATTGTCACCGGCGACTCATAAGTGTACCAAAATTCAGCTCAATCGGACAACGGGAAGTGGGTCAAATTAAGCTTGCAAGATTTGACCCGGACAAACATACATACAAACATACAACATTGCAAGTTAGTTAAAAGCTAAAAAAGCCAATAACATTGGTACGTTTTCGGTCCCATTCAAGTGTCATACAAAGCACGAAGTTTGGCGAGGCGCACAATAAATCAAAGTCAAAATCAGTTTATTCATTGACTAGCTACTGTGTGCGGCTTCGCCCGCGTGGTACCAACATTTTGAATAGCCTATATGCTATTCCAGGTCACTATCTACGCCTATTCCAAGTTTTATCTAAATCGGTTCACTGGTTTAGGCGTGATTGAAACACAAACATACAAACATCCAAATATCCAAACATCTAAACAAATTCACAAACTTTCAGCTTTATTATATTAGTGAGATAAATTCGCGTGGCCTGATGTCGCTCTTACCATTAAAATCGTAAAACCATTAAAATCATTAAATCGCTCTGCTCCTCGACAGCTGATGTGTGCACAATGCCTTTGATATCTTGCTTAGTTTTTTTTTATGTAGGTACCAACTAAGTTAGCTAAGAAATTAGCCTAAGTTTAGATCTAAGATGGATCACCTAAAGAAAGCTATGCCCCAAACCGTGTTTGTTGCCCTGGTTCTTCACGATATTACTCGCGAAGGAACAGGATCCCGAGTAGAATCACCTAGTTTTAAGACGTTTCAAAGTGATCCTAGCGGTCCTACTGAATAAATGCTTTTTGACTTTGACTTTGAATAAGTACTGCTTGAGACTAGACAACATATTCCACTTACCCGTCCTCTCCACATGGAGTCTACTTTCACATGGACCCTCATCTTCCTGTCCCACTGCAGGCTCATACCAAGAGACGGTACATCCAGGAACACATATGCACCAGCTAGCCGGAGCTTTATCCTGGGGGAACATACAGGGTGTAAAAAGACTGCTCCCGAAAACTTCAGGTGGTTAAAGTACCCATCAATATAAAAAACTTTTTCTAAGAAACCAACACTGTGAGCGCGAAAAAAAAAACAGCTGTTCCATACAAAAGTTCAATACCTAGGTACTTGGCTAAAATGTATGAAACAGCTGTTTTTTTTTCGCGCTCACAGTGTTGGTTTCTTAGAAAAAGTTGTTTATATTGATGGGTACTTTAACCACCTGAAGTTTTCGGGAGCAGTCTTTTTACACCCTGTATACATAGTAGACACACATACACAAACACACAGGATCGCGAATGTATCCATAAGACGCGGTAGTCAATCTCCGCTGAAGACATCTTCGAAGGCTATTAAACTCTTAAAATACTTATCTGAAGGCATCTTTTGACTACCCCTTTAGACATTTAAGAGGGTTGTCAGAGGCAAGTTCAGATACATAGTGAATACATGCCCACATTTTGCAGAAGCTAGCATGCCTTTCACCTTATACCTTTTTACCGAAGCGCTCGTGGTCGTGCTTGCTTAGCCGTTCTTGATAGATCGTCAAAGTTAAGTAACGTTTGAAACGGTCTGTAAGTGGATGGGTGACCGCCAGTGGCATTTACATCTGAGCGCTTCCGTGCTTTGGAGGGCACGTTAAATTGTCGGTCCCGGATATTTAAGTCGTTAAGCCGTGACGGAGGCCTTAAGGCGGCCTAAAAACTCCGTCACCAGAGTTGGCTACTGACTCATACGAACTTACTTAGTTTACTTTTAACCGAAAGTAAAAACTCAACTGGCCAGACAGTTCAATAGGATTCGACCCCACAAACCTCGATTACACCTCACAATTTCAATTCACGTCTAATTTCACAACTTTGCAGATAAACGTCATTCTATGCGATAAAATCTTGACTATTCATGGTCACGTTTAGAGCATGTTACGCATATGAACGTGCTTTTTGGCAGTTTGCTGTGTCGGTAGGGGAATGTAGAGTTTTAATTCATAACTTTTAATGTGGGGGGCGTAGCTCAGATGGTAGAGCGCTCGCTTAGCATGCGAGAGGTACCGGGATCGATACCCGGCGCCTCCAAACTACCCGCATTTTGATATTTTAATTTTTCCTTAATATTATTGCATATTGCGTATCACTGTCTGTTATCTCTTTTATTATGATTAGTATAATTTCCAAAGTAATAAACCCCTTTTTTTTCTCAGATACATACCTCTTTAGTTTGGAGATGTCAGGAAGTGCCGTGTCTCTAGTAAGCGATACAATTTCCTCATCGTTCCCAGTTCCGACCTTCAGAGTAATGGATTTGGAGCAAGTGGCGCCTGTAGTACCGCAAGGTACATTCTAGAGAAAAAAGATACTGAGTGAAAGAGGGCCTTTATATCTTTACAAGCAATACCAAGGGACCTAGTTTTCATCAATAAAATACATAACTACTCTTAGGTATCTGTAAATGTTTTATTTATTCTAAGAATTTTATTCAGTGGGGCTTGAAACCGCGTCCTTCACCGATCAGGTGGCTTAGCATGAACTCTTATTGCCAGGCAGTTTTTGAACTGCTTGTCAATTCTGACATAAAGAAACAAATCTGAAATTGCGGCGTTTATCATGCTCTCTCGTACTCTCGTACGCTCTTACACATTGTGACTGTACTAGTGTGCAAGCGAGAGAACATGATAAGTTGCGAAGTTTCTTTAGTGAACCGGGTTATTCGAAATTGACATTTAGTTCGAAAACTGCCAGGCAATAGGAGTTCATAGTAACCCCCCTGGTAGTGATTTTAAAACTTTTTAAACTATCATGGTTATCAACACTATAAACGGGATATTTACCATGATTCATTTTTTTTGGAGTTTCCTGATATTTCGGCGCAGTTGCACATGCGATGATCATGGAAGAACTAGTAGTTGAATTATGGTAAACTAGCTACGCTCCCGCGGTGTGACCCGCGGTCCCTCGGGATTTTTTCATTTTTTCGGGATAAAAGGTAGCCTATGTCCTTCCCTGGGATACAGCCTTTAACTTTGCCAAATTTCAGCTTAATCTGTTCAGCGGTTTGGGCGTGAAAGCGCAACAAACAGACAGACAGACAGAGAGATAGAGTTACTTTCACATTTATAATATTAGTATGGATAGTATATAGTATAGTATAGTATGGAGTATAGTATGGATATGGATATCCCATTAATAGTGTAATAGTGATTTTAAAAGTCTATACACACCTGTATTTCGACATCGAAACCATCATGGCCGTCCATGACTCCCTTAGCCAGCAGATATGTGCAGACACCCTCAAAATCGTAGTCCTTTCCGTCGAAGGTGACGATATGCGAGTCGCCCCATGCCGCACAAACTCCTGCGCATTTCCGCGTAGTGCAAGACCAGTTGCCGCTCTTGCATTCGCTAGAACATGGAAGAATAGAATAGAATAGAATAGAATAAAGTTTTATTTTCTCCACATCATATACACAGTTCCACAACAAGGTACTTAAATCTACACAATTTTATGTGGGCGAAAATACGGCTACCCCTCAGCATTTGCTCCAACAGCTCGAGAGTGTTGGTTTTCAGTGGCGCCATCATCATCCCACATCATCCCACTAATTAAAGCTGAAAGTTTGTGAGTATGTTTAGATGTTTGTGTTTCACACACACACAAGGTTCACGACTGTATCCCCAAGGTGCGGTAGACATTCTCTCAGATCTTTTTATGTTACTTATTCCACATCCTTTGAAGATGTCTAAGGGGGGTAGTCAGAGTTTGTTTGTGTTTCAATCACGCCTAAACCGGTGAACCAATTTAAATGAAACTTGGTATAGGCGTAGACAGTGACCTGGAATAGCATATTATTCAAAATGTTGATACCACGCGGGCGATACCGCGCGCAGTAGCTAGTCATAAATAAATGTCCAAATACATTATTTGATAAACGCCCACATTATGCAGAAGTTAGTATTTGTCAACGTGACATGATTGCAAGCCCGTCATTATCAGTTTTACTTATTTCGTTATATACGAGTGTAACTTTTGTTAATCCAATAATTTCAATTTTCCTCTTCTTGTCGTGTCACCAGTTCTTTCGAACCAGTGTGGTGAAAGGATTGTAAGTGCGCCTCAAAGAGGCTCCTTTCGTGCACTTGACATTACACATGTTTTCAAACTTTGTAGGTTCTACGACATGCCGGTTTCCTCGCGATGTTTTCCTTCACCGTTTGAGAGTACTGGCATAGTGCACATACATTTTTCGGCAGAAAAACTCATTGGTGTACGATCGGGATTGAACCCACTACCTTACGATCGGAAGGCTACACTACAACTAGACCACCAGTGCTCTCTGTAATAATTTAAAAACGGGACAAGATTGCGTATAGGAAAAATCGAAATACCTACTATTAAAATAAAATGTCTTTGATACAGGCAGGAAGTATAATTTTTTATCGAGCGTAAATGTACAAACGTCAAATTAATAGGATTTGAACCCGCATCCTTACGATCGAAATTGAAGCTACTGGCTATCGAGTATTTTATTATGATCGAAATTGATAATGGACTCAACTAATAAATTTTAACGCAGTTATCTTAAGCTACGTGACATTTTAAACCCGTTTTGTTGCCTTTGGCTCAATGCCAAGGTACAGTCAGCAACGAAAGTCAATTAACAGTTGGACTTTTTAATATGGCTTTTGTTTTCGATCACTAAGAAAAATAAAACTTTTCTTGGGAAATTATGACTAACTTTTCTTTATCTTCTTTTCTTCTTACTACTTTCTACTTTATCTTCAAATATTAGCCAAAATTTTGGTCGTTTTACGTATCTCGGAAATATTCAGATTTAAAAACAAATAAAAATAAAATAAGCCTTTATTGCTATTACAACTACGGTTTTCTATGACTAAATATTTACAACTGTCAGGTAATCGGATCTTCTGCAACAGCTTGTTTTTCGACAAAGGCCTCCTCTAAACATTTCCACTTTATTCTGTCCTTAGCTATATTAGCGGGACCACATTGGGCCGGCTATTTGCTTGAAATCATCCTCCCATCTCTTTGGCTGTCTGCCTCTGCTTCTTCTATTGTCCCTTGGATGCCATTCCGTCACAAATATTCAGATTTATGAAACATCAAATGTTAATCTACTAGCATTGCAGCAGAATAGTCTTCTGTCCTCCCCAGAGGGGAAGGTAGGTAAGGGCCTTGCAATAATGCTTTACGCTAGCTTCAACTCCGGGGGCAGCTGCCCCCGGGTCCGCCATTGGTCAGTGCATCTTGTTATCAAGTGTCTTAAATCTAACTAATATGTATACAGGGTGTTAAAAGACTGCTACTGAAAACTGAGGGATTGCAATCAGACCATGATTCTGAACATATTTATCGAAAAAAAACTCAAAAAAAAATTGACTTAGCTACGTCATTTTATTTTATTTTCTAGTTTTTTTGCTACTAGTACAACATAATAAGACCATACCTACCTAATCATTTCATTTATAAAAGAAAAAAACAATTAAAACTCAAAATCCAGCAATCTACGTATAAAAACGCGCCCAGTACATACGCAAACAGTGATCTTCAAACGCTGTTTTCTCAGGATATAATGATTTTTTCGGAAAATCCTTTTGGATTTGGTTGTGTTTTGGGATGCTGTACCTACCCCCTTCGGCTTCGGTAGACGTTTTTTTACACCCTGTATATAAACTAATATTGTATATACAGGTGGACTTTCGTTGCTGACTGTACGCGGTAGTAACTACTAGCATAGCTGTCTACTTGCTCTAGATAAAGTGAAAGGATTACTCAATCAGCATTTTGACATTTAATTCGTTGAGGTAGGTTGTTTCGTTGTTTTAAACATCGGGGGCGTAGCTCAGATGGTAGAGCGCTCGCTTAGCATGCGAGAGGTACCGGGATCGATACCCGGCGCCTCCAAACTACCCGCATTTTGATATTTTTGTTTTTCTAAGCAAGAATGTCACGTACTTAAGAATGTAGTATTGTTTTTTGTTCAATCGTTTATCGGGGGCGTAGCTCAGATGGTAGAGCGCTCGCTTAGCATGCGAGAGGTACCGGGATCGATACCCGGCGCCTCCAAACTACCCGCATTTTGATATTTTTGTTTATCTAGCGAGCATGTCACGTACTTAAGAATGTAGTATTGTTTTTTGTTCAATCGTTTATCGGGGGCGTAGCTCAGATGGTAGAGCGCTCGCTTAGCATGCGAGAGGTACCGGGATCGATACCCGGCGCCTCCAAATTTCCACATTTTGCTTTACCTACATAATTTTTTGCTTGTAGATTCCTTTTTTTCCAAACGAAAATATAATTCAGAAAGAAAATATCGAAGTCAGTTTTTTCAGTTTTTAAAACAATTGAAGTAGTACTAGCCGACTCCTCCGACTTCGTCCGAAATTAATTCTGTTAACACGTAGCCTGCTGTCGTGCTGTACGTACCACTGGTTGCACTCCTCCCGCATGTGGTGTCCGTCGGGGTAGCTGGTGCCCCCGTGGTGGCAGGGGCAGGCGGCGGGCCTCACGCAGCGCTGACTGGCTGTATCTAACACGTAGCCTGCTGAACATTGGCAGCCGGGACGGCATTCAGCCGCGAGCGGGGTTGATGGTAGATGCATGTTCTATAAGGAACATACTTTGAAATTTCAGAAGAACAAGTGGGGCGAGCGGGAAAAAAATCCCACTCGCCCCGATGGGGACGAACAGTAGGGTAAGCGGGAATAACCCGATTTAGGAAACTATAACTGTACTATTTGGGGCATCCTGAAATTCAATTCAACTCGAGTCAGTGGAACAATAAAAGATCTGGCATTACGAATGCATTACGGCGAAACAAATGATTGGACAAATGCATGATCTATAGATATTTGTTTCTGGATTGGGCGAAGGGTTTGGGTGTTTTAATAGGTACTCATAATACTAAACACAGGGCATTCTAATCTGTGGTCAAGACTATAGGGTGTGTTTTTACTTACCTTGCAAGTAAGATGTTCCGTTTTAGCGCAAGTAGTGAACTCCATATTGGGTGTGGCGCTGCAGTTGCTCCTCAGGTCTTCAGCCGGGGGGTAGTTCTGGATGTCTTCTGGTTTGGCCGGGGCGCAGTCCCAGCGGGCACCCACACACGTACTATATCATCGTAACATAACAGTTATATAGGATGTGGCTAAATTTTACTGCATTGAGGGTAGATATTTTTTCTTTTGTATTTAAGTGTTTTTGTACTTACTTAGAAAACTATAGGTTTATTTTGTAGAAAGCTTAACGACATTTTTTGCATTTTTGAAAAAAATTACAGTCAGCCTAGAAAACGACATTTGTCAATGTCGAAAAAACAATTATCAGAGACACTTTTCCCAAAGCTACTTCTACCAAATCAAATCGTTATTGCAAAAAAAATGTTGATGTCGAAAGTTAGTTTTTTATTACTTCACATTAAAACGGCTCCTCTACTTGTCGTGTCTTTAGAACAAGTGTGGTGAAAGGATTTTCAGTGAACCTCAAAGAGGTTTCTCTCGTGCACTCATTTACAGTACGCACAACCGATCTTTAGCTCTCTGAAGTTAGGTGCACTAAACAATTGCGCAGGTTTGAGCATGTAGTACGTTGCGTAAGTAAAGTAAGCGAGATAGCACGATGTAACAAACTAAGCGAGTGAGCGAGGCAGCTATACAACGCTGTCTTCGTCTTTAAGGCGTCATCAAAAATTTGTTCTGCGCAGCTACTTCAGAGAGCTAAAGATTGGTTGTGCGTACTGTAATTATAGTGCAAGTAGGTTCTCACCATAGTTCCCTCTCGCGTCTGCCTGGTCGGACCTCTTTGTAGCCAGCTTTGAAGTCCAAACCTTTGTGGTAGCACGGACACAGCGCTACGGGAACACACATGCCGTTATCATCTAGAAGCTGAAATAGAAGACAAATTGAATTAAGTATACTGTTAAATTTTATTCAGATTGTGTTCGAATCTCGGCCGTGCATCAATGGATTTTTCGTTTCGTAAAATTTATATGCGCTATAACACGAGCTCTTAACGGTGAAGGAAAACATCGTGAGGAAACCCGCAGCTTAGTCAGCTCCACACGCTTTTATTATTACCGTCAAGTAATAATAAAAGTGGCACTGACTTAGTCAAGTCAAAGGAAGGGCTGATGCCACAAAGTGCTAACACTGTTCAATTGTTTTATTTTATTTAAGTATCCATTTCTTGTTATTCTCTATATATGTTTATGTTAACCGCGCGTGATGTCACCCTGTAAGGCCCAGTCTGAAAATCAGCGCTGTCTCCCTGTCCTGGCATTTGGCACCACACAAAAATAGGTAGGACATGGATAGTTTGTTTTTTATTTTTGTTTATTTTTTTATTATGTTTCTTTGTACCTACTCGTCTAAATGTTTATTGTTCTTAATTTCATTGTATTGTGTTGTGTGTGTCAAATAAATATATAAATAAATAAATAAATATATATAATGCTGGACATTTTCACACAGCATCATCTAGCCCCAAACTAAGCAAAGCTTGTACAGTAGTGGTATGAAAAGGTTCGCCAGTTTTCAAATTGATTCATTTAACGTTCCGCAAGCACATATTACCTTTTCAAACTAAGTCACAGAACAGACTGGTTCACAGAAAATTATGTTTAACTGTTTGACAATAAAGTTTAAAATTACAGATTATACTTGTTTGATTTTCTGTCTTGACCAAGAAGATTATATAATGTAAAAACTTTTTATTGGTTTCAACATCTCGTTGTCTGTCATTGTTGACATTGCAATTTTATTTTTTCACGTTTCTATATTTTACATAAAATGCCGAGACCTTTAAGTGTTGTAGAAAGAGCAGCAATTATTGCTGAACATGAAGCTGGCTACAATATCAGTGAGATATCGCGTCGTCTTAATGTAACCAGGGATAGTGTAAGATTTTGGATCCGGAGATATGGTGAAGAAGGTGAACTCATAGATCATCGTCACAACAATTCTGGTCGCCGTCCTATCCTTAGTGCTGCACAAAATGCCGACATGAGACGGCAATATGAAGAAAATGGCTTTGTGTCAACCAATCATTTCGCTCAACTGTATGAAGTTTGTCCTAGAGTAATAAGAAATGCATTACACTCAATGGGATTACATTATAGACGACACTCAAAAAAAGTTGCTCTGACACCAACCCATAAGGAAGCACGCTTGAGATTTGCAGAGACCTATTTGAACTTTGATTGGAGTACCACTATATTTACCGACGAAAAATCCTTTATGTCAAGCCAACATGGGAGGCTTCATTTGTGGAGGTATAACGGCACGAGATATACAGAAGACCATGTAGTGCCCAATTTTAGTTCTGGACGTATCTCTGCCAATATTTGGGGGTGGATGTCAGCGGATGGAGTGGGCGAGCTCGTTCTTCTTCCTTCAAGGGCAAATGCAACTCACTATCTATCGGTTCTGGAAGACAGTATGCTACCAAGTGTCCGTACCGTATATACAGCTGCTGACTTACCTCAGGTCAGCTACGTTCAAGACAATGCTCGCACGCACACTGCTCGTATTGTGAATGAATGGTTCAATCGGCACAGTGATATAGCGGTGATTCCGTGGCCAGCAAGATCTGCAGATTTAAACCCGATCGAGAACCTATGGGGTTTAATGGTGCAGCGATGGGATAATAGAAACGAAAGAACCAAGAAGGCTATAGAAGACCACTGCCATATCATTTGGGAAGATACACGAGGGACGGACCTATGCTCTCGCCTTGTTGGTTCTATGAGAAACAGGTTACAATGTGTGATTGATGCTAATGGTGGTTATATACGTTATTAAATAAAATAAAGTTATTATATTACTTATTCGTACTATTCTTTCATATTCGGTCCTATCAACAAAGCGGTTTACCCCGACAGTAATATCTCTGTCAATAAATCTTGGCAGTCCAGGAAAATAGAGTATAATTAAAGATTACAGTAATCTAAATAACGTTTAAATACAAATAACCTATATCAAAATCTTGTTGTTATGGGTAATTGTTATTTTTGTAAAATTGACAGGATGGAGTAAAACAGTAAACAAATTATGCAAAACCTTTTTGATATGTCATTGCCTATAATCGATAGTAAACGCTAAACATAACAAAACGTAATATTTATTAATTAAAATGTTGGCAGTACTGGTTCTTGCACTCGTGCAAGCAAAAGTCGACTTTAAGATGACGAACCTTTTCATACCGCGACTGTACTATGGGAACCAGATAACTGATATACTACTTATATACTTTTTGTTTGTAAATACATACATATTATACATAGAAACACCCAGACCCGAGACAAATATCTGTAGGTCATACAAACATTTGTCCCGCGGCGGGGATCGAACCCGCAACCATCTGCGTCGCAGGCGGACCTTCGCCCACTGCGCAACAGAGGTCGTATATTCTTATTCTTATTGACGTCGTCTTTCCTGTGGGCGGCTGATTAAGCTGAGAGGATGGTTTAGGTGCTGGGAAAGCCTATTCCATCTCAAACAATGTCCCAGGCACTACAGCGTCCCGTTAAGTGTAGGCATGGATTGCCTCCCGACGCTGTATAAATCATCTAATATAGATGTAAGGCCTAAGTTTTTTTTTTTTTAATTTTATTGTTTTTTACTGCAAATGGCTTGGCTATCAATATTTTGACTATTTGTGCCCATCAGTGGGACACAATATGTTAATATAGAAAAAATTACATTGTGGTGTTTATCTCCAGAGATATTTCGACTTCTTCCGAAGCTTTTTTGATCGAAAATCTAATTAGTTTATTTTGAAAAGATGATAACTGTTGTATATGAAGCCTACAGAGGTGTTAACGTAAAGACGGTATAATTCACACTGGTTTATTTGACAAGTATCCCAACCATATAAGTGACAAGGTCTACCCTCGTACAATGGTTAAGATATATTAGTTTTACATATATAACAATAACCTTGCAACAGCACATATTTTTGCAAGAGAGAGAAGACCCTTGGTTTAAGGGTGCCTAGGACCTATTGGTCGCGAAGGAACAGGAGTAGAATCACCTAGTTTTAAGACGTTTCAAAGTGATCCCAGCGGTCCTACTGAATAAATGCTTTTTGACTTTGACTTAAGATTAACCCTTGAGCTTTAAGGGTGTTCTTGCAAAAATATACTCAAACTCAGATTTTGAATATAAGTAAGATTTATTGAAATAATATGCCTGGGCTCAGCCGTGGGCTAGATCGGGCTCTGGATGATGATGATAATGATAATGAAATTCCCTTACCTGTCCTTGTGGGCACGCGCAGCCTTCAACACATGTCGGCTCACAGGTGGCGCTAGTCAGAGCCGAATCCGAGCATTTACGTAGACAACTGTCAGCGCACACTGTATACTCCTGACCGCCCGTGCACGATAGTTCTGTAGACAAGAGGGAAAGTCGTAAAATTAAATAAAAATAGGAATTTTAACATTTATTTACAGAAACTAAGCTACTACATATTTACATATATTTACAAAATACAACAGGATTAGTCAAGCTATCTAAGGATCGTTAGAAACGATCTATAGATAGCTCAACTGATCCAGGTCACTGTCAGTCGGAAGCGTGCCCAAAACACTGGCGGCATTACCACGCTGGATGGCAATGCTGATCCTTTGAGCCAAAAATGTGCCAGCCCTCGGATCACGCGTCGCTTCGACGACATTATTTAATAAAAATTAAATAATGCTGGACTTTTTCACACAGAATCATCTACCCCCAAAGAAAGCAAAGCTTGGGAATCAGGTAACTGTTATACTACTTATATACTTTTTGTTAATAAGGATTATATTTTTATAGTGTTAACCGCACACTTAGGGATATTTAAAGATTTTCAAAATGTATCCCAAAAATGCTGTATAGTATGTACTCCCAATAAATTTCAACTCATGCGTCGGTTGCCCGTTAGCTCGCTCAGTTGGTTAGAGCGATGCGACGGATCGGCAAGGTCGTGGGTTCAAATCCCGCATGGGTGCTAATTTTTTGATACATTTTAAAAATACTTTTTGTTTGTAAATACATACACATTATTTAAACACCCAGACCCGAGATAAATATTTGCAGATCGTGGGCGTAAAGGCTGCCAAGTTAAAATGGGAGTGGACAGGTCAAGTCACCCGCATGCACCCAGACAGGTGGGCCAGAGTGGTGACTGGTTGGATCCCGGTGGATGGCAGGCGACTCCGAGGCAGGCCTAAAAAGCGCTGCCGCGATGACCTGGACGCCTTTAGGCGCCTTAAGGATTGGGGGAAAATCGCGGAAGACCGCGAGGTGTGGAAGGTGACGGGGGAGGCCTTTGCCCAGCAGTGGGACAGTATAGGCTAACTAAAAAAAAATACAAACATTTATCCCGCAGCGGGGATCGAACCCGCAACCTTCGGCGTCCCACATTCTACACGTTTTATCCACACTCTAATGTCATTACTGTCATTTTTATCTATTCTCCGGTGCCGAGACAATCGCCATGCTAAGGGGGAAGGATCATACATACTAGACTATACTAACCGCATTCCTTAACATTGTACCGCCACTGCAGCATGACCCCGGCCTTAGCGCAGGACATAGCGTAGTCTCCCAGCGCGGGACAGAGACAGCGAGAGAGGTCGCCTGCGCACGCGCACATGTCGTACACGCACGACTCGTAGTACGCCTGCACGTCCACGTGCCAGTGGCAAGCTGGAAAATAACATTATCATAAAGTCAAATAGCTGCTAGGTATTCGTTTGTGGCGACCTCTATCTACCATCGCCTGAACTACAAGAGATGTCAATTATACAGCAACCTAGCTACTTCGGAGCTGTACCACTAGATGGCGCTGGAATCACAGACAAGCGGATTCCCGTACAAATTATACAAAAAGTATTGAATCCTGAATCGCGCAAACGATGTTTCTAAGCACATGTAACCTATAGAACTATCCGACTACAGCTGTCGGCCGAACAGGCCCTAAGGTAAGTGTGCCAGTTGGGCAAACCTTAGCGAGGTGAGTACTACTCCCTCTTTACCATAATTTAGGGGAATACCCATCTACCCCTAAACGTTTATAATATTAGGTTGACATGTTTTCGAATCTCTTAGGTTCTACGACACGATATACGACACGATGTATATGTCGCAGCCAACTGGTTTAATCCGCCGTCTGATTAAGCGCCTAGCCATTTGATTAAACGGCGCCGTTCAACTAGCGGCCTGAATGATATAAGGCAAATGGCTTGGAGTTGTCGCAGCCATGAATAACCTAGGCATCCAGCCAGCCAGTTCATTAAATGCTTTTAATTAACCAGATGGCTGAATATCATTCGGCGCCGTTTAATTAAATGGCTAGGCGCCTAATCAGACGGCGGATTAAACCAGTTGGCTGCGACATATACACATGATGTTTTCCTTCATCGTTTAAGAGTACTGGCATAGTTCACATACATTTTTGGGCAGAGAATTTATTGGACAACGGCTGGGTTCCCTCGACCTTGGAATTTCGGATATAGATATGGATACGGATATTTACAAATTATTAATCCGGATTCGGATACGGATACGGATGTTAAATTATTTCGGATTATCCGGATAGTTTCGGATAATTTCGGTTTCGGATATTAAGCGGGCCACGATACTGTCCTGACGTGATGACCATGACAAGTCACATTGTGGCACTGACATTGTGAACATTAAGTTTGGAGGCTGCCTATATCCGAAATTATTCGAAACTTTTATATCGGATTCGGATAGGATACGCATATTTTTTTATTTCGGATATCCGGTAGTTTCGGATACGGATATGGATATCTCTAACATCCCTGCCTTGGATCAGAAGCTTGGGCGGGTCTGCCCCAGTTAACGACTATGGTAACATTCCCTTGGTCTCACCTTCAAAGACCTGCCCTTTCAGTATACCACAATACTTCTCAGCGGCTTCTTTATTCTCCAAGTTGGCAGTACAAGGGTGCTCCGGCTCGGTGACCGTCTCGTCGGTGCAAAACTCTCGCGTCTTCCACTTGTTGGCAAATGCGAGGGTCGACTGCTCTATGTCGTTCTCGGGAGTCAAGAAGTCGTCTTTTTGGTTCAGATTGAAGGTTCCACAGAGACCCTATCAGTAGAATTGGATCATATCTTATTACCTTATAATATAAGATAATATTATAATATACAGGGTGTAAAAAGACGTCTACCGAAGCCGAAAGGGGTAGGTACAGCATCCCAAAACACAACCAAATCCAAAAGGATTTTCCGAAAAAAACATTATATCCGGAGAAAACAGCGTTTGAAGATCACTGTTTGCGTATGTACTGGGCGCGTTTTTATACGTAGATTGCTGGATTTTGAGTTTTAATTGTTTTTTTCTTTTATAAATGAAATGATTAGGTAGGTATGGTCTTATTATGTTGTACTAGTAGCAAAAAACTAGAAAATAAAATAAAATGACGTAGCTAAGTCAAATTTTTTTTTTAGTTTTTTTTTGATAAATATGTTCAGAATCATGGTCTGATTGCAATCCCTCAGTTTTCGGTAGCAGTCTTTTTACACCCTGTATATTATTATTATTAAAAGCCCTCGATGACCCACTGCTGGGCAAAGAAGAGAAAGAGTGGAAGAAAGAGTGGGGGGAGATCCACTCTTTCCATTCATCTCTCTCCTGTGCTATTGTGGTCATAATATTATATTAGATCCAGAGATGAATGATGAGATAACACTTAGATCATCATTCATCACAATATAATTTTGTATATTTTCTCTAACAACTGACTGCTGATTGGGGCTAACTACATAAGTTGTGTAAATGTGTGGGCATGCACCAATTGACTTGTCAAACTAAACTATTTTAAGGGGGTAGTCAGGGTCAAGTCAAAGTAATATTTATGTATTATGTTTTATGAATAAATTGAAAGTCAGATCAGAATGCTTAAAATAATTTGTAAGGATATGTATCCAAAATTGAAAACAAATAAGCTTTGAAACATTTACAAATTACTCGAATGCTGATGATAGAAATCAATTACATACCTTCGTTTTTCCACGGAACGCTGCAGGCACATCGATGAAGATACGTGTGTTGCCATCCCACCATAGATCAACCTTGTTTGGCAGTTGAACTGAAATCAATAAGCTTAATTATTTCATGATACACATGACAACAGCTCACCCCAAACACATACCCGTCTTCCGTCATCGATAAAATAGGAAGATCGGAAGACTTCTGCTTCACTTTAACTTTGATTTATGACTGGGTGATGCAGCTGATTCTATTGTTCCATTTAGTTTTTGGTACGAAGTTCCTTTTCGGACGGTATCGGATGGGGGCTGGAGGTAATGTGTTCGAATTTTGCGTCACGACACATGTATATGTCAAAACGTACGAAGTGCGGAGCCGCGAAGCAGTCCATAGATTGTTACATTGTTAGTACGAAAGAGCGTTTCTAGGAGTTTAACTTCGATCATAATGATTTTAATAAATAATTTATTTGACAATTCTCTGTTGAAACTTCGTTCCAACCGAGTGTTCCACGATACTCACGTATTAACTGTCATTTTTTGTCACCGGTGTCGTATTACTTACCTACTTAAGTTAGATTGTAAGTTAAAAAAGAAAGAAAGAGAAATACCAAAGCTAAATAAGTACCAAATGTTGCAGTGACCCAGCAGGGTTCATGTTATGAGACACTATTATATTTTAGGGTCTATCTACTAACATGAAGCAATAAACGTTTTGAATTGAATTGATTTGAAAGGATTTAAAGCACGCCTCAAAGAGGTGCATATTTCAGCAAAACCAGATTAATTTATGCATATAATTACTTTTTTATACTAAAAAGAAAACCGACTTCAATGATTGACTCGAAACGCGGTGTGACTCAGGGCGTCAAGCTGTCGATTCGATTTCTATTTGTGACATGGCTAGGAGGGAAGGTGTTTAGAGTTTTACGGGGAAACTATCAATCCCTCAGGAATAAAATGTATATGAGACCACCTCTGGAGTATACCCTTTCAAACATGAAAATAATTTTGCAAATCGGTCAACAAATGGCGGAACAATCGCGTAACAAGATCCAAAAAAAAAAAAACACATACCGACGAATTGAGAACCTCCTCCTTTTTTTAAGTCGGTTGAAAATTACCAGATTTTAAGACTGCAAATGTTCGTAAAACATATTACACTTCTACTTACTAATAAGAAACAGCGATGAAGCAGCGCGAATCCTGACTTTCCCCACCATAACAGGTAAAGTTGAGATCTCTTTCCCATTAACAAGTATACTGCCTCCTTGCTTCAAATGTATACTGGCGCCGTCGTAGTTGATGGTCACTGCTTTGGTGCAAGACGGCCTGCCCGAGCCTTTGTATGGGGTAAGGTTCATGGCCTGGTAGAATGGAAAATGAAGACTAAGATAAAAATACGCGTAATCCGAGAGCTGGCACATTTTTGGCTCACAGGATCAGCATTGCCATCCAGCGTGGTAATGCCGCCAGTGTTTTGGGCACGCTTCCGACTGACAGTGACCTGGATCAGTTGAGCTATCTATAGATCGTTTCTAACGATTCTTAGATAACTTGACTAATCCTGTTGTAAAGATACGAATGTAGTAGCTTAGTTTCTGTAAATAAACTATAGTAAAAGCCCGAAGAAAAAAAGATAAAGACATATTATACAAACATAAAGGAGGCCATTCACGCTGTGGCAAGGCTGGCCACAAAAGTCAAAAGTGTCGGCCAATGAAAAAAGGCCTTATCAATATTGTGTAGGTCAATCCGAGTATTTTTCAGTATGGCAACAAGTCTCTAAGTCCACTACTTCAAAAGATTTCTTAAGTTGAAAAATCTGGATTTCTATACAATTAAATGTTTTGAATTACAAAATCATTTGAAAAGTGATATTGAATGGTATATTGAACTTGGTGCCATATTGAAAAATACTCTGATTGACTTCCTCAATAGTGGTCACACTTTTATTTTCGTTGGCCGGCACTTTTGACATTTGGACCCAAAATGAATGACCTCCTTTGATATATTCACTCAGCCTCTTCTCTCTGCAGGGCGATTCACACTCATAAAGCATTCGGTTTTAGAACTTGAACTGACTTCTACAATGATGAATTGAGTTGAATCATACTTAAAAGGAGGTCTCAAACCCATGTAACTAAAGTAGATTAAGTTACTGAAATAAATATATTTGATTTGATTTGATTTGATGAAACGTCAATTTTGAAGCGGTTTTTTCAATTATGCTTTGCTGAAGCTTTGTATGGAGGGTGATTGAGTTTAATGTTTATTTATTTATTCATTACTTACAAGCCTAAGCTAAAACGTTTGTAAGCCACATAAGTAAAAGATTCTATGTTAGTCTATGTCTTTTTAAGTTGATTTGTTATGTAGATACACAACAAAAAAATAAATGAAGCTTCACGTTGAACGTCTACATTTGCAACTTGAAATCCATTCCCATTTGTAATTCCAATAGAGCTCAACCTATCACATAGAAAATGACAATTGAAGTCCAGAATGGGTTTCAAATTAAACTTTCGTGATTACATAATTTCATTTTTGAGTTTTCGGGTTTTTATCACGTACTACTTACGCACATGTTCCGTACCCGTTTATTCAAAAACAAATTATGGGTTTCAAATGTCAAAATGAAGCCCATGTCCATTGCCAGTTGAATTACACAATAAGGCCTCTGGTTCCTGAGCAATCATATCGCGCATGTTCCCTTATTTACCCCCAATAAGCACATGCTTTTATCTTGTGTTTTACAACCCTATTTATTTGTTTCTTCTGTACCAACTAACAATCTTCAGACCATGTAGCTATGACATAAACACACTTCATTTAGTTCTCATACATCAAAAACTTGCACCCATAATAATGTAATTTTAATTTAAAAAACCTTACCTCTGTGATAGCACCACTGCAAGCCACATTCTCAACCAGCACAGTGACATCATCAGTGACCATCATGGTATAAGTGCATTGTCCCATGAAGTCATACCGTAGGCCGTCAAACGTGGTGTAGTGAGGGTCACCCACCGCGCGGCAACGAGCGCCGCATGGAACTTTAGTGCACACCCATTCACCACCCTCGCATGAACTGGAATAAGATATTAACTTGAATTAAACTTATGATTAACATTAACTAACTTCCCGCTTCCCGTTGAGGCTTGATTAGCTAGAGCGATCAAAATCTGTTCAGCGGCTTAAGCGTTAAAAGGTAAAGAGACAGACAAGAGACTTTAGTTAGGTCCTCTTTATAACGGGAATTCCCTTGAAAAGTTTAATCTAATTGGTGAAAGAATTTTAGATTTCCGATGAGTAGTTTCAAAGCTTTAATATTTTCTGGCTGCAATCTGGGGGCCATGAAGTGCCTCCGCCAAGTCACGTTAGGGAAGCGAGTCACGAAAAAAAACCACGAAACGCTTCGAGAAAAGGTAATTCCCTTTTCTCAGTTTTCTCTTTTCTTCTGCAACTACTAAATGATTCTTGAAGACATTAGACAACATAAAGGTAACAAATAAAATTACAAACTTTAATTATAAACGTAAACGTAAACACGTAAACAGGTTCACGACTGTATCCCCAACGTGCGGTAGACATTCTCTCAGATCTTACTTATTCCAGATCCTTTGAAGATGTCTAAGGGGGGTAGTCAGAGGCATGTCCAAACACATATTTGATACATGCCCACATCTTGCAGAAGTTAGTATTCCATACGTGACAGGTTGCAAGCCCATCGCCGCCTATAAGAACACTAACTGGTTTCCTCACGATGTTTTCCTTCACCGTTTAGAGCACGTGTTAAAGCGCATATAAATTTTACGAAACGCAAATTCCATTGATGCACGGCCAGGATTCGAACCCACAACCTTCGGATTGAAAGTTGAGGTACAACCCCATTCGGCCAACACGGCTTTTTAATTTTTATTACTTTATTATTTTAATTTATTACTTTAATTGTAATGCCTATTATTTTGACTTGGGTACAATACTCTAATCTTACCAAGTATTACAGTCCTTCTTCAGCACACTCCCAGGAGGGAAACTCTTGTTCCTCAGCCTGCACGGACACTCCTTCTTCTGCACACATCTCCCTGCTTCTAGAAGAAGGCCAGGGGGGCAGAAGCAACCTTCCACGCAACCTTCAGACTTGGATATTGCAGGGAACGCACAGCTCGGCTGAGTGTCCGGCCCGCATGATTTGTAGATCTTACCGTCAGGGCATTTCATCGCTGGAAGTGGATGGGTGACCGTTAATGGCATAATCAATTGTGTTCGAATAGCACGTTAAGTTGTCCGTCCTAGCTAGTCGTTATATCATGACGAAGAGCTTAAGAATAGGGTCTAAAAGCTCCGTCACCAAAGTTGGCCACACACTCATACGAATTTTATTATCGCTGGAAGAAAGTTACTATCTGATGGAGACAGTTGATATTAAGGGCTCTAATATGACGCATCCAAATATTGCCCGACAAAAACACAACCGAAGGAGCGATGATTGTTGAAATAATTACTTTGAATTTCATAGACGACCTCTGTGGCGCAGTGGGCGAAGGTCCGCCTGCGACGCAGCAGGTTGCGGGTTCGATCCCCGCCGCGGGACAAATGTTTGTATGACCTACAGATATTTGTCTCGGGTCTGGGTGTTTCTATCTATAATATGTATGTATTTACAAACAAAAAGTGTATAAGTATCAGTCATCTAGTACCCATAACACAAGCTCTGCTTACTTTGGGGCTAGATGATGCTGTGTGAAAAGTCTAGCATTATTTATTTATTTATAGATTGATCTTACCGACCGAATATAATGCACCATAGGAAACGCCTAACATTCAGCCGAAATATCAAAATTATGTTTATGAACGTGTTAAGCTCATTGTACACAGTGGCGTAGCCAAGGGCCCTGATGCAAAATAAACTGAGGCCCTAACTTAACAGTTTAGATTTTTTCAAGTCAAAATATGCAGGGTGTGGCAAAATGTAAACGTATTTAGAATTTTTGTAAAAACTTACGATTTGATTCGTCATTTTCTGGGCTGGCTGTAGTTACTTAAGAACCTTTTTTCAAAAATATCGAAATGCAGTTGTTTTATTTTCAAAAAAATCATACCTTTAGTTTCCTAAGAACAAAACCTTCCAGACTCTGGGGTTCCGACTCAGAGTCCGAGGGCCCCTTGAACTTAGGGGCCCCTGCCCTAAGGTAGCTAGGCCACTGATGTACACTTACGGCAAGTATCTGCATCACGCCAGCTCTTCATCTCCTCAACTCCATGTCTGAGACATTCCTTAGCGTAAACAGAGATGGCGTTACAGGCGCAGTCTTCGGGATCTAAAACAATAAAACCGTGAAAAATGAGTGAACTTAATGAGACTCTTTTTCAATTCAATTCATTTATTTATTGCGTATTATGGGTAAATAACAGATGGTTAGTGATACAGATGAAGTTCGACCATAATCAGCGTCACGCGCATGCAATTTTAGAAATAATAAATAATAATAAATAAATAATGCTGGACATTTTCACACAGCATCATCTAGCCCCAAACTAAGCAAAGCTTGTACTATGGGAACCAGATAACTGATACACTACTTATATACTTTTTGTTTGTAAATAAATACATATTATACATAGAAATAACTAGGGATACAATACAAAAGAGAATTAAACACCAAGATAAACAAAAAAATCAATAAATTATGAACATTGGGTATGTCAGGAAATTAAGTAACTACTTATTTACTAAAGTAACTAATATCTTTTTGTACAATTGACTTTTTAAAGTTATAAAAATTCAATATACAGGTTGGTTTTTTGACTACCCCACTTAGACAACTCCAAAGGATCTTCAATAAGTAACATAAAAAGATCTGAGAGAATGTCTCACCCTGGGGATACAGTCGTGAACTTGTTTTTGTGTTTTGTTTTATCAATACATTTCTTTGCAAAGATTGATCCTTATCAGCAACAAAACCCATTAATTCAACTCAATGTCTTTTTTTTGAAAAAAATCATGAGTCGATTTCCGTTAAAACTAAAAGATTTATAAAAAGACTAAATATACAGTTATTGATAATTTATAAATCGAGGGCATGTCTCCTTTCACGACTTTTCTCTAACTCTCTTGGTTTCGGACTTGGCCATCACCGCCCATCTCAAAAAACCACCGTGTATAAGACATGCCGGTTTCTTCCAATGTTTTCCTACATCGTTTGACAGCACATTCAACGTCACCTGTTTAAGTTCAAACCGACATTTAGGGGATTACAAATTAGTGACGCTTACTGTACCTTCATATCCCACTCTTATAATAAAGCTGAAAGTTTGTGATGTTTGTATGTTTGTGTAAGGATCAGGCTCAAACGACGAAACAGTTTACAATGAAATTTGGTAAGGTGAAAGGTATAACTCTAGAATAGCATATAAACTACTTTTTATCCCGAAAAACGTTCCTAAAAACCAAAAAATATGTAAAAGGACAACGGGAATATTGCATAAAAACTTTAGGAGTACTCTGTTTGACATAAAGAGCACTGCGCTAAGGTTGCCATGACAACCAATAACTTTTGACTTTTCAAAATGGCGATGTCATTTCGTTCTACTATGCTTTGATCAATTTTATAGACAGCAAATCCTAAAATGAATTCAGTGTTTTCATGGGTTGGATTGGAACAAGGTAGTTCTATCTCTAACGTTTGTATGACGAAACAATGCGCAGACGAAGTCGCGCGCGGGTCCACTATTTATAAGTAAAACCACATTCTTACTCATAGTTTTGGTACAAGCGCAGTAGTCCCACTTGCAAGCTTCTAGAAATTGCAGAACATCCATGACCTGTAAAAATAAACAAAAGTAAATTCAACATGAGTGCAAAAACTTCATAGTTTTTTAAGCATTTCAAAACTGCACTCCTCTTGGGTTTTAATATACCTACGGCTTTGCCGAATCGTGGTCAAAGTCAAAGTCAAAAAGCATTTGTTCAGTAGGACCGCTGGGATCACTTTGAAACGTCTTAAAAGTAGGTGATTCTACTCCTGTTATGGCAATGTGTGGCAATGCTCTAATGAGCTAACGGGCAATCGACGCTACGATCTAATGGGCAATCGACGCTACGAGCTAATGGGCAATCGACGCTACGAGCTAATGGGCAATCGACGCTACGAGCTAATGGACAATCGACGCTACGAGCTAATGGACAATCGACGCTACGAGCTAACGGGCAATCGACGCTACGAGCTAATGGGCAATCGACGCTACGAGGTAATGGACAATCGACGCTACGAGCTAATGGGCAATCGACGCTACGAGCTAATGGGCAATCGACGCTACGAGCTAATGGACAATCGACGCTACGAGCTAATGGGCAATCGACGCTACGAGGTAATGGGCAATCGACGCTATGATAATGCATCTAGCATTAGAGTCAAATGATTAGACCAAAGGTCTCACCTTAGAGCATTTTCGGAACTTCTTCAAACTGATCAGTTCGCTGCAGAACTTGGCGGCTCTGCTGACGTCATCGGCCGACTCTGTCGCACACGCAGCCGTCTCTGTCGGACTCGCCTCGCAGATATCTGAGAAAACATGTCTTAGTATTCGGTTTTTTGTAATTGTTTTACTGATGTGACGACCAATGATCACAATGGATCGGTGAAGATTGCGGGTTCTTATCCCGCATGTGTATGTATTTAGGTATGCATTTAAAAATATATTCGGTGTGACGAATCATGCGACAGGAAACAGCTCAAACGACGAGAGATAGAAAGCTGTTTGAAAGGTTCCTTATTTCTAAAAACACTCACTAGGGGCAAAAAAAAAGGGTGAAAAGGGATGAATTCAACTTTTTTAACGCGCAATTTACCTGCAACTTGGTTTGGCTACTGAATCAAAATAAATAGACATGAGCTTAAGGATTTTTCAAAAACACCCTTAAAAAGAACTCAAATATACTTACCCCATTTTACCCCTTTATAAATGAATGAATGAATGAATGAACACTTTATTGTACACCAAAAAATAACAAAACACCACATAAATAAAACACGTTCGAAATTAGTACAATGGGCGGTCTTATCGCTGAAAGCGATTTCTTCCAGACAACCTTTATAAAGGTGAGTTTGAAAAAAGTTTGTGTAGGAACTTATTTAAAGCACAAAAAATATTTTTATTTACCTCCAATCTTATTAAGTTTCCAAGAGGAGGCGAGTACCGCGGTACTCTGCACCAGCCTGCCCTCCTTGGTGGAGAGGTCGTTGGCGGGGTTGCCGTCCAACACTCCGCAAAGTCCCTCCGTGTTATTCCAAAGAAGTACTGACCCTTCGATCTGGACTAGGTTCTGTAGATGATCATATTATTAAATTATTCTATACTAGCTGCGCTCCCGCGGTGTGACCCGCGGTCTCTCGAGATTTTTTCATTTTTTTTGGGATAAAAAGTAGCCTATGTCCTTCCCTGGGATACAACCTTTAACTATGCCAAATTTCAGCTAAATCTATTCAGCGGTTTGGGCGTGAAAGCGTAACAAACAGACAGACAGACAGACAAACAGAGTTACTTTCACATTTATAATATTTGTATGGAAGTATGGATGTTTTAATTTTTATGTGTATACAGGGTGTAAAAAGACGTCTACCGAAGTCGAAAGGGGTAGGTACAGCGTCCCAAAACACAACCAAATCCAAAAGGATTTTCCGAAAAAATCATTATATCCGGAGAAAACAGCGTTTGAAGATCACTGTTTGCGTATGTACTGGGCGCGTTTTTATCTGTAGATTGCTGGATTTTGAGTTCTAATTGTTTTTTCTTTTATAAATAAATGATGGTAGGTATGGTCTTATTATGTAGTACTAGTAGCAAAAAACTAGAAAATAAAATAAAATGACGTAGCTAAGTCAAAATTTTTTTTGAGTTTTTTTTTCGATAAATATGTTCAGAATCATGGTCTGATTGCAATCACTCAGTTTTCGGTAGCAGTCTTTTTACACCCTGTATACCCAGCGTGCATAAGAGATTGGTAGCTATTGTCATAAAGAGAGCGGGACCTAACTGGTTCCACAAAGGCTAGATTTTGTAGAGAAACGTGGAACGAAATGGGGGGGCCTAAGCCAATGAGGCGACTACTGCGGGCGAATAGTGTTACAAAAATTATTAGTAGTGTTAAAAAGTGTTTAGTTTTAAATGTTTTAATTGTTTAAATATTTTGTAAAAAGCTAAAGTAGTAGAAATAAAGGCTTATTTTATTTATATACCCAGCATAGCAAAACAGTCTCTGTAAATAACAGCATTTTGACGTTTTTCGTGATGAATGATCGTAAGTAAAAGATATTGTTTTGAGAATTTGTGACTTTATTACTAGGGGCATAGGGCGTAATTCAGATAAACATGAAACTTTGTCACGCGGACAGAATTTAGCTTTGACTTTGTAAGTCACACAGCATCTTTAGTATTATTGATCGAAGGTTAACACTTAGGTATTTCATTGAGAAATGAAAAGTCTTATCAAAATGTTCGATTCCGACTGGATTCAAACCCGCAACGATCAGACGACCGTCCTAAAGCCCGAGAGTGCCTTACCATTCGGGTCTGGGTGTTTCTATGTATAATATGTATGTATTTACAAAAAAAGTATATAAGTAGTTTATCAGTCATCTAGTACCCATAACACAAGCTCTGCTTACTTTGGGGCTAGATGATGCTGTGTGGAAAGTCCAGCGTTATTTATTATTTACTAGCGGAACGCCCGCGACTTCGTTCACGTGGTACATATCAACATAGCCCTTATCACTTGAGTAAGCTTAAGGTTTTCATCACATTAACTAAACTGAGTGACTGTGACTGCAAGTTCAACTTTGATGACTGAGTCTGAGTCCTAATCTCACTCTAAATCTGACCCTCAATCTAACCCTTATCTCGCTCTCACTCTTAATGTGACTCACAATCTCACTCTCACATTTTAATCTGCCGCCCCCCCATAAACTCACAAATCCATAAATCCATAAATCCATTAACCCCACTTCCAATCTCACTCCCACTTAAGAAATACCACACATACTTAATCACCGCCAACACCCTGTTTCAGGAATTATTTACAGCCCTCCCTTTCAACCCACCCCCTAAATACAAAAGTTCACCCCACCCCTACGAAATCCTAAAATGCAGCAGAAGAAGAATGTACCCTCCAAGTTTCAAGTTTTTAGGACTTATGGTTCTCATAGCAACTGTTACTCCCTCTTTCACCCCCTGAGTGAATAAAAAAATCCCCTCCTTATAGTGGAGTAAAAAAAATATATATAAAATATTACTCAGTACTCACACATAGCGAGTTTCCAGCGAATCGGACCACGCATTCAAAAACCCCATACAAAAATTATCACCCCCTTCTAGGAGTAGTTTTTTTTTTTTTTTGAATGCATACATTTTGTAATTAAACTAATTAATACTCATACCGAGTTTCAAGCGAATCGGACAACGCATTCGATAAACCCCATACAAACAGTATACTTCTAGGGGTAGTAAGTAGTTTTGAAGCTTTTTGAATGCAGACTTATCATAATTCTAAATTTCATGTCTCTAAGTGCCAGGAATATGATTTTATGATTTTTTCCCGTTATTTCCCACTTATCCCACATTATCCCATTTCCCCCCACTTTATCCCGCATCATCCCATTTTTCTCGCTTGATCCCGTTTTTTCCTGCTTTTTCCACGCTTTATCCCGAATTATCCCGCTTTATCCCACATTATCTCGTTTTTTCCCTGCTTTATCCCTCTTTTTCCCAGTTTACCCCGCTTTTCCCGCATTATACAGCTTCTTTCCGCTTTATCCTGCCTTTTCCCTGCTTTATCCCGCTTTTACCTCACTTTATCCTGCATGATCCTGTCTTTTCCCAGTTTATCCCACTTTTTCCCGCTTGATCCTACTTTTCCCCCACATTATCCCTCTTTTTCCCGGTTTATCCCACTTTTTCCTGCTTTTCCCCCACTTTATCCTGATTTTTCCCAGTTTATCCCGCTTTTTTCCCACTTTATCCCGCATTATCCTGCTTTTCCCCAGTTTATTTCGCTTTTCCCCCGCTTTATCCCGGTTTATCCTACCTTTTCCCCACTTTATCCCACATTATCCTGCTTTTCCCCAGCTTTATCCCGTATTACCCCACTTTTTCCCAGTTTATCCCCCTTTTCTCCCGCATTTTCTTGGTTTATCCCGCTTTTTCCCAGTTTAACCTGCTTTCCCCCCGCTTTATCCCGCATTATCCTGCTTTTTTCCAGTTTATCCCGCTTTTCCCCCGCCTTTTCCGCATTATCCCGCTTTTTCCTGGTTTATCCCGCATTATCCAGCTTTTTTCCTGTTTATCCCGCTTTTCCCCCCGCATTATCCCGCTTTTCCCCCGCATTATCCCGCATTCTCCCGGTTTATCCCGCTTCATTCCACTTTTTCCCGCTTATCCCTTATACGTTATCCCTTCCCCAAATACCCCACTTCCACTCCCAATGGACTTATGGCTCCCATAGAATCTGTACTGTACTTCCCCTTTTTCACCCCCATTAAAGGGTAGATTTTGAAAAAAAAACATGCAGCTATTTTTTATTACACTACTGCTAAATACTCATACCGAGTTTCGACCAAATTGAACCACGTATTAAAAAATCCTACGCAAACTTTAACACCCCTTTCACCCCAGTTTAGGGGTAGTTATGAAATTATTAGAGTGCGGAAATTTTTTATTTACATTTTTAAATAATCATACAGAGTTTCAAGCAAATCGGACCACGCATTCAAAAAACCCCATACAAACATTAACACCCCCTACATCCCCTTCTAGGGGTAGTTTTGAATTTTTTTGAATGTAGACTTTCATTAAAAGCGTTGAACTATCATAATTCTAAATTTCATGTCTCCAAGTGCCAGGAATACGATTTTTCATACAATCGTTTTTACCCCTTTTCACCCCTTTAGGGGTTGAATTTCAAAAAATCCCTTCTTAGTACACCCCTACGCACCATGACGGACATACCCTCAAAATTTCAAGTCTCTACGACCAGCGGTTTAGGCTGTACGTTGTCTATCAGTCAGTCAGTCAGGACAAAGATTCTTATAATAATAGATTTATTATTATTATTATTTTTGTAGATTTTTATCTGCTCGACCCATCAGGATCGGTGGTTTTTAGACAAACACGGGCCTAAGCCAAGTGCGTGTCATTTAGTCTCATGGGTTGTGACCTAACAACGGGCGGTAACAGCTCGTTGTTTGACAGGTCGGTTTGCAAAAATTTTCGCACAATTCTGCATGTGTTTAAAATTACTGCTTTTTGCATAAGTGCAAACGTATGTTTTGGCAGGTCTAGCAAAGCAAGAGATTGGAATAGTTGGTTAGGGATTACACCAGTTGAAGATAAAACTATGGGAATTATGGAAACTTTATCTAGTCTCCACATACGGATTATTTCGTTTTTGAGGTCTACGTATTTCGAAAGTTTTTCCGCGATAGTGTTTTGCAAGTTATGAGTGTTAGGGATGGCGATATCTATGAGAAGTGCTGTTTTAGTGGTTTTATCAACAAGTGTAATTTCCGGTCTATTGTAGTGAGTGGTTTTGTCTGTAAGTATGGCTCTATCAAAGTACCTATAGTTTGTGAGTTTGGTTCTCTAGCACAGTATCAGGGGTGTATTTGTAATAGGGCGTTGGTCTTGTAGATGTCTCTATGAGATTGTATTTTGCCGCTAGTCGTTGGTGTATTATGTTAGCCACCTGATCGTGCCTGAACTTGTAATCTGTTTGAGCGATTGATTTGCAAGCACCTGTGATATGCTGAATTGTCTCGGATGAGCTGTTGCAGCGCCTACACAAGTCAGTAGTTAAATTGCGCGCTTTAATTATATGTTTTTGGTAATTGCGGGTTTCTATAACTTGATCCTGGATGGCTATTATTATTATTCGGCCACGGAATCCTTGACGTCACAATCTATGTGATATCTGGTTCCCATAGTACAAGCTTTGCTTAGTTTGGGGTTAGATGATGCTGTGTGAAATGTTGTTTGTAAATACATACATATTATACATAGAAACACCCAGACCCGAGATAAAAATTTGCAGATCATACAAACATTTATCCCGCGGCGGGGTTCGAACCCGCAACCTTCTGCGTCCCAACTCACATTAGTGTCCCACTTGATAGTGACGCCGACAGCGTCTAGATTAATCAGCACGTAGTCACTCGGCATCGCTACACGGATGCCGGGGAGCGACGCCGGCATGGGGATCAATCGTTTCGTGCTTCGGAATAACACGGAACCATCCTCTGTAATAACAGTGATTACGTTTTAAAATCTAAAAAAGTACGCGAGTGTCGTGGAACACTCGGTTGGGACGAAGCAAAGAGAACTTTTCTATACTGGGAATTTCAAATTCAAACTAAACGCTCTTCCGTACTAACAATGTAACAATCTATGGAATGTTCGCGGCTGCACACTTCGCACTTGACGATTTCGTGACGTGACGGTCGTGAGCGTAAAATGGAACGAAATTTTTCTTCCAGCCCCAGCCTGTTTTTCTTCGATACCGTCCGAAAAGGTTCTTAACGTTCCAAAAACTAGTTGGTCGCTGTTATAAATTGGTTTGAAGAAGATCCGTTTTTGGAACGAAGTGCCTTTTCGGACGGTATCGGATGTGGCTAGATTTGGGGCTAGACGAAAAAAAGTGTTTCATTTTTGCGCCACGACACATGTACTTGTAGTGCGAAGTGCGCAATCGCGAAGCCGTCCATAGATAGTTACATTGTTAGTACGGAAGAGCGTTAATTCATTGACAATTAATGTCTAAATTGAAACTTCGTTCCAACCGAGTGTTTCGTGACACGTACTTTTTAATAACAATTTATTTTATACTTTTAACACTTAGGCCCTTACTAATAAACTTGACATAAAGTTATGTCATGCATAAACAAAAAATTTGTGTGGTTATTCATAGGTTATGCATAACATAACTTTATGTCAATTTTATTAGTAAGGGCCTTAATATATAAACTAATATAAATAATATAAACGACGAAAAGAGATAGCTATTACAAGTTGTCGAGAACCGAAGGGGAAAGATGATCGGCCATCTTATACGACATGACAGTTTCATTAAAGGTGTGCCACATGCTCGTTTGCCCCCTCTTCCATAAAAAAAAAAAAAAAAAATTAAGAACATTATAGAAGGGAAAGTGGAAGGAAGAAGAAGAAGACCGAGGATAAGTTACATGAGCCAAGTGAAGGAGAAGGTAGCTGTTATGTCGTATAAAGAGGTCAAGGAAGCAGCCCTGGAAAGAGATACATGGAGAGGGATTCATCAGTTGTGCCGACAAGGAGTAAATCCTTAAATAAGAAGAAGAAGAACACTTAATATCGGATTGACTACCTATAATTATATTCATCCATGAGGTATGTAACTGGGCCGAAACTTCGGGAAACTCCAAAAACAATGAATCATCATCTTTCTGCCCTTTTCCCACATAATGTGGGGTCGGCACAACATGTGTTCTTCTTCCATTCTCCTCTATCAGCCGTCATCTCAACACTCACTCCTTTCTTACTCATGTCATCCTTTACACAATCCATCCATCTTTTCTTTGGCCTACCTCTACTCGTAAATCCATCAACATTCATACCAAGCACTCTCCTAGTTACAATGAATCGTTTAAAAGTTAATTTATTTTTCAACACACTTGCTCATAAAGTGGCTCTATGGTCACCGCAATTAGGCACATAATGACACCCATAATCAAACTGTGACTTTTTCATTACTATAACTCACTAGTGAGTAATAGATTTTTTTTTTAATTTTATTGGTTGAGTTGCTTTGTTCTTTAAAAAGTTTTTATTCAGAAAAAAGATCGTGTTCAATAGAACAAATAAATTAATGTTCCTATTGCTTGTTCATTTCATGCAACTTCTAATTTAAATAGATAATTTTAACTCGTACGTGTTTAATAAATAAAACTTTCACTCAAATATAACTTTTGTTTTCTCTATAATAAAAGAAAACTTTAAATTCCCCATTTTGTACGTGGCAGAATAGGCCGCGAACCCTATGCGCGGCGCGGAAATATAGTCTGTGGCCGATCGCAATGCGCGCGCATAGGAAAACTGATTATTTTTTCCCGCAATAGCGAAACATTTTTCACAACTCGTTTTCACTGTTGAAAATGAGTTTTTATTGATATTTTATTCACAAGTGTGTTGAAAAACGTCGTATGATACACGTGTGTATTGATGATTACCGTCCTCGGTTCTGTTAAGAGCCTCGCCTAACGGCTCGGCTCTTAAAAACACCTCGGCGGTAATCACCAATGTTACACACTAGTACCATAATGTACTATTATGCTACACTTAGTTATGCCAAAAGTTGTCAAATGAGGTTGTTTTTCATAAAAGGTTGTTTTTCATACTACATTACATTTATGAATAAAAAAAGCCATTGTTTAAGTAGGTATCTAAACCTTTACGGACTTACCTCCAACAGACAGCATGTAAGGCTTTTCTTCCAGATAAACTGTGATCTCATTAGGACAGTATCCGCGCCGTTTGCACTCGCCCTGTTTTATCGCAACTGAGTACTTGTGTTCTTTAGGGTCGCGGAGTAGGATGTGCTGGCACGGGGATTCGAACCTGCGATAATGCAACATTGACATACAAAGAATGAATAATAATTTTATTTCGTTGTGTCACTATAATAGGTATTCACTAGTTTTCCGAACAAGTTTGGTAAAAATTTATGGTGCTTTTAAGTGCGTCTCGAAGAGCACTTTAAGCATAATATTCAAACTTTTTTGGAAGGCGAGCCGCTATCACTAGATCATGGTTTCTCAAACTGGGGTACGCGATCCCCTAGGGGTTCGCCATTCCACAGTAGGGGGTTAACAAAAAACAGTTTCAATAAAAACGAAGTACAGAAACTTGAATTAAGGTTAAAATTATCCCAAATTACTTCTAAAATTGACTTAATTTGTGACTAGAAAGCAAATTAAGTCAATTTAGGAGGCATAAGTTTGACAAACCCTGCACTAGATAACCAGTGCTCTATTATATTTATACCTGCATATCTATAAATACTCACGTATAAACCAATCCATCGAATGTCTTATAATGCACACCAGCCCAGGTAAGACAAGCGCCGCCCTTCGGCGTAACATCCTGTATGACGTGCACAGATCCATGTCCTCCGTAAACGCCGCCATATTGCGTCTTCGTAAACGTCTCGTTTTGCCCCGACTGAGATTCGAAGTGGTACGACTGACTGGAGTAGGACTGTAAAGGTAAATTCAACTGTTGACATTGAGCTATATGAACCACTGGACAGTCTGGGCGCAGAATATGAGTTGAGGTCCATGGACCGAAACGCGTCTTACAAAAAAGTTAATTGCGTTGTCTTCCCCAGTTTACATATACCTCAATGACTGTTCGTCCGTGTAGTGTCTGTGCTTCGGATAGGCATGATGACAGAAATCAAGAATCGCCAAAATATTTAACTGATCTAATAAAATAGGATTCAAGGATTGAGAAAAATGCATTTATTGTCCTAATAATGTCAAGATCCGTTCCGGGGTAAAATCGCCAATGCAGACATTCTGGAGGCAGTGCGATTGCGAGCTCCTGACGAATTCGTGCACCGGCGGAGGCGACCACCTCTACTAGAAGTACCACGCGGTAGAACTAACCTGCTGGACAAGGCGCCTCTGACTCGGACCATTCGGACACTGAATCTAGTAGCAGATAGTATTGATTTATTTCAATGTTCCTTGAGCGAGTTTGTAAAAGCTGCTCAGTATATTTTGGAATCACGGAAATAAGTATTGATTTTATTTTTATTTTTATTTTTTTATATTGATTTTTGTAATTTGATTTTATTTTTTTCTTACTGGTATGATTTAATTTTTGTTTATATTTTCTGGTTGTTTTTGTTATTATTGGTGAATTATTGATGTATGTTATTATTTTATTTTAAGGAATGTTAAATTTTATACCTACTCTCTCTATCGTTTTAGGTTATCCTGTAAAGATAGAGTTGATGATGTAAATAAATAAATAAATAAAAAATAAAAATAAATAAAGATTATTAAATTATTTAATAAAATTAATCTACAAAATACAACAATCCGCCATGATAGCCGTACACCAATCAGAGCGCGTGACGTCATCTTCTAGTACAGACCTTAGATTACCCACCGCCTTGCTGTACACTCAGTACAGACCAAAACTGTGCCTTTTGTTTCTGATTTTTTTCACGTAGTATTTGCTGTTGTCGTGTGAGCTGTGACGTCATAACAGCCGCCATGACATCAACGAGCGTTTAGGCGTGAATTTCAAATTTAAATTTGATTTTTATGTTTGAAAACCATTATTTTTCACACAACAAATCATTCTGAACAACATAGAACAGATTTTGAAAAATTGTCATCATGCCTATTGTCGGTACCGGCTATTTAATTCATGACGGAGGCCTTAAGGCGGCCTAAAAACTCCGCCACTGACTCATACGTACTTACTTACTTTAATGACTGTTGATAGAGTTTTAAATGCTGAGTAAACTGTGGAATGAAAGAAGATGTAGTGAATAGAATTGAGAATTACGAACATTGTATTATTTTGTTGGGAAAACGGCTACTGTCATTTTGTAACTATGTGTTTTTTGTACTTACGCTGTTGTGCTGTTTCATCGGCGTTACTACCACGACATCAGCTGTAAAGAGAATTAAAAATGTTGGGTATTAATGTTTAGTTTTTTATTGGTTGTAGAAGTTAAAAGCATATTTTCTTAAATTATCATGAGGGCTGAAATCATTCTTCAAAATTCGGATCGAGAACCGAGATAACAACCGTTCAATGCGGACTAAGTCACCGGAAACAGCTAGTCTAGATGCACATGCACGTTGTTTGTGTGCGCAAGCTCGGAAACGCTCCATGGATAAATGAGAGCTCTATCGTTTATGCGTACGACGACCTCTGTGGCGCAGTGGGCGAAGGTCCGCCTGCGACGCAGAAGGTTGCGGGTTCGATCCCCGCCGCGGGACAAATGTTTGTATGACCTACAGTTATTTGTCTCGGGTCTGGGTGTTTCTATGTATAATATGTATGTATTTACAAACAAAAAGTATATATGTAGTATATCAGTTATTATTCCCATAGTACAAGCTTTGCTTAGTTTGGGGCTAGATAATGCTGTGTGAAAAATGTCCAGCATTATTATTATGCAAACAGAAACAAATCTACACACACAGTTAAGACCAACCCGCCTTAATAACATGAAACAACTGTAAGAGCGTTTTCACATTATCCAATCCGATATCGCCATATAAAATGTATGAAATATGTACCTGTCTTTCATATTGTCCGGCCCGATATCGGATATCGGAGCTATCTAGTTCATACATTTTACTTGCCCCGGTATCGTATCGTCCGATACGATATCGGATCGGATAACGTGAAACCGCTCTAACACTCACTGAAGACACAGTGCGGGATAGGTTGCGGCTGGAACACTCCGGTCTCGTAGTGGCAGGCGTAGACGGCGGCTGGCGGGGAACTGAACTGGCTACCCGCGGGACAGCTCAGCTTGCACTTCAGCTTGGACTCGTCGCCGAAGCACTTGTAGCCGCCGTTGAATGCCAGCTTTCTAGCGTCGCAGACCGTCTCCGCTATTGATATAAGAAAGTTTATGACCGAATTTAAAATAGAGGTCTATCGTTGCTGCGTCAGAAGGATGGTAATGTTCCTTTTCAGACGGTATCGAGGATGGGGGCTAGAAAAAAAAGCGGTCGATTTTACCGTCACGTAACATATAATACGCACAATCGTTCTTTAGCTCTCTGAAGTAGCTGCGCGGAACCCATTTTTAATGACGCCTTTAATTGTGCTATCTCGCTTACTCTACCAAAACTGCGCAATCTATTTCAGACACCTAACTTCAGAAAGCTAAAGATCCGTTGTGCTTAGTATACATGGGTAAAAACGTCAGTGCGAAGTGCGCAGACGCGAAATAGTCCTTACATTGTTAGTACAACGTAGGATTTTAATATTTGACAATAATTTATTAGACAAATGTCAAACAAAGTTGAAACATCGTTCCAACCGAGTGATCCACGGTGGTTCCACGACAATCACGTACTTTTTTTTTATGTAAAAATGTTCACTGATTAATCCGTCAATTGTGGATCGATTTTCAATATTCATAGATCACGCTCAACTTCTCAAGATGGATCCAATTTGATTTGTTAATGCCAGTAGAATAGAATAGAATAAAGTTTTATTTTCTCCACATCATATACACAGTTACACAATAGGTACTTAAATCTACATAATGTTATGTGGGTGAAAATACGGCTACCCCTCAGCATTTGCTCCAACAGCTCGAGAGTGTTGGAGCGCTGATTTTCAGTGGCGCCATACCCGTTGTGGCGCACCACTTGCTGCGTGAGTAGCAATCACTCATTCACTTTGTGACCCAAATGGAGCTTCACTTCGACGATCTATGACAATAAAGACCACGAACGCTTCGTACTTTAACGTAGAAGGAAATTTACGATGTATTCCTACACCTTCAAGAGCCAATAGGCACAATATTTCCTTAACGATAAATCCATTGACAGCCACGGTTAAGCCTATCCTAATTCACATCTGACGGAAGACACGTCGAGCGTATTCAGCGGTCTTCATTATCATATACGCGAATGCTTTCTCATATAATTGTCTGTTCTGGCGATACGCGACGCACCTTCCGTCAGATGTGAACCGACCCTAATACTCACAATATTGGCACTGAGGTCCTCTATAAGCCGCGGGGCACTGACACGTGTTAATGGCCAAACAGGCACCTCCATTAAGACACGGAGGGTCGCACTCCGGCTGACAATCAGGGATGATGGACAGGTCAGCTCGGGAGGGAGTCCATTGACCTTCTGCACACCGCATGTTAGCCACTGTCGAACCATCGATAAACTTGTGGCCCTCCATACAGGTGATGGTGCATACGCTGAAAAAGGTACCTAGGTCATTCTCTGACCCCTAAGCTAATAAACAAACATGGTCACGACTTTATTCTGGGTCTGGGTGTTTCTATGTATAATAATGTATGTATTTACAAAACAAAAAAGTATATAAGTAGTTTATCAGTCATCTAGTACCCATAACACAAGCTCTGCTTACTTTGGGGCTAGATGATGCTGTGTGAAAAGTCCAGCGTTATCCAGCGTTATTATAAGGCGCGGAAGGCAGTCTAAACTGTAGCCTTATTAACTACCTCAACTGGGAATGGACATTCATTGACTTTTGAAACCCATTCCGGACTTCAATTGTCATTTTCTTATTGTGTGATTGGTTGAGCTCTATTGGGATGACAGCTGGGAATGGATTTCAAAGACAATAAGGCTGATGGTTAGCTTATAGTAAGACTGGCTAACGCGACTTGAGCTTGCAAAAAATGCCTGGGAAAATCCACACGGGAACTGTATATTTTTCGGGTTTTTTTTCCGAACGGATAGTTCAGTTAAATATGTGTTTGGACATGCCCCTTAGACATCTTCAAAGGCTCTGGAATAAGTAACATAAAAAGATCTGAGAGAATGTCTACCGCACCTTGGGATACAATCGTGACTCGTGAACCTATTTACGTTTTTACTGATAGTTCAGACATAATCTATCTCAGTGCCTTTCATTCAATCTAAATGAAAAGTATTTATCGTAGCCTGCTTTCCAAAGTACTTCCTACTGCGCTATGACTCAAATCGTATTTACTCTATTCCGTAGAGATAGATTACTCTTGGTAAGCAGGGGGGGTAGTAATCTATTTTACCGTAGAGATACACTGTGGTACACAATTAACTTACTCAGAGGTACATTTCCGGTGTGAGTTCATGGGCAGAGGAGGGTAGTTGAGGCACGGTTTCTTCTCGAACTCGCAGAAGGTGCCGTGGAAGTTAGCGGGACATTGGCACGTGTTCGTGTCCGTGCATATGCCGGAGTTTTTGCACTCTGGCTGGCATTTCGCTGTGAATAATGCTATTATCATACAGCCTGTTAACTCCCACGGATATCTTTACTTGTCTCTATAATATACAGGGTTATTTGTAAAACACCGACAACCCCTCAGCACTATGTTACTAACATCATAATCAATAACTTTTGTTCTATGACTTTTCAAAATTATTTTAGTTCATCAGATTTTCATCCAAAAATAAAAATATTTTAATTGAACGCTCTTAATGTTACGAAGTATATGCGAAGGAAAAGAAAGCGATAGTACAGTAGCGAGGGGAACGGGGTTAGGGCGGCTTGAGAGTTGAAATGTGTTAGATAGGACAACGAAATCTTGAAGGTTCATTTTTGGTAAATGTATTATGTTTTGTAAAAAGTCATAGAACAAAAGTTGTTGTTTATGATGATAGTAGTCCAGCTTTTATTGTAAGAAAGAAGACCGTGGTAATAAGTGGATGCTGCTCGGAATTACATAGGTACTAGAAAAACCCCTTTATCAGAGCCATACTGCGAAACAGCCGCGTTTTCGTATCTGTTATTTCGTTACCTCCCAGTTTTAAAACCTTATTCTCTTTATTTATCATTCTAATATCACAGTTTTGGGTATTCCATCCCTTACCTGTTTCTCTTAACAGTTTTCTCTTTCAAGGGACAGGCACCGTTCGGAGGGCAGAGGCTTGTAGCACGCCCTCCGAACTAAGGGACCTAACAGACAGAGAGCGGTCACACGGTCAAGCGGTCAAGCGTTCAAGCGGTCAGTTTTGCGTTCTTTGTATTTTATTACGTTACATAGATATACCTACTCACAAGAGGCATTCTGACCGCGTCGACCGTTCAACAGCGGGGTTCGTGAGCAATTGCACGCTCGAACGCAGAACGCGAACGCAGAACGCTTGACCGCGTGACCGCTCTCTGTCTGATATGTCCCTAACTTAGCTTGCGTTGTCATGGGCACTGGTTTTAGATATCAATGTGCATCCAACCCTGACACAATTGCACTATTCATGCACATTATCAATGACATTGGCTATTATTTAGGTCGCTTAAAAATAATTCTAAATCACAGAACGGACGAATCGCCATAATAACTGTTTCCGTTAAAAGATTCGCCTACGCGCTTTGATAAATCTGTTTCAATTTATGACGAATTAGGTATGGATAATAAATCTTATCTTGTTTTGTGGTATTTACATACCTATACAAAAACACTATTTGGGACGAAATCAAAACCATGACAAATGAATTTGGGCTAAAATTTACTACCAAATTAAACATGCGTCATGTGCACAAAAGGAGTACTTTACTTTGATTTACAAACTTTTAGTAATCCTAAAAATCTCATCTAAATGCCGTTTTCCCCATTTGAAAGTACCAATTAGCCTAGTAAGTATAGAAATAGATATTTGTACTAAAAAGCTCAATCGAACCACGAGCGAAAGTCAATGCAACCATCAGTGTTTTCTAGATCATCAGGGCTCAATAGCATCTTGGGTGAGAAACAAATTAGGTAAAGTAGAGCAAGTAGACCTTAGGACCCTTATTAACGTATTGTAAAGTTACGCCGGGTGTAACTTAGGAGTAACCATACAATTTTTGAAGTTTAAACCTGGTGTAACTTTACACCACGTGTAAAGACGATGTTGATGATTGTTCGTCATCATTAACTTCATAGTTAAAAGATAAAGATAAAGATGGTTTATTTGCTTGAACACAATGTAGGTTACGTGTTGAAATATTTTGGTTTCAATCATGTTCTACTAGGATTAGCATGCAAATGTTACAGTTGGTGCATTCAGATTAATATTAAGTAACTATTCAAATTAATTTTCACATAGATTTGTAATTTGAACATTGGTTAGTATTAGTTATTGTAATAGGTCAAATATTAGAATAGAAATTAGGTAATGTCAAAATTTATCTGTCATGAAATCGTTAAAAAAATGACTTACGTTGATAGGGCATGTTCGCATTCTGGAAGAACTGCTGATAGTTGGGCCTGTAAACAGATTGATTGATTAAAAAAGCGGAATTTTCTAATGGTATCCACTAATTCAGTTTGTTGCATCATCCATTTTCTGCATTCACCACTATGGTCGGATCACTATGAAATAAGAGAAAAAAGACTTAAACTATTAAACGTGCAAAACAATTCTTGGGTGTTTATGATCACTTACGTAGCACTTGCGAACACATATTGCTGCGAATGACTGTATCCAGGTCCGCCACCATACCCAGTGTTCACAGTACCAGTATGTATGTTTTTGGTACCACTGTACATGTTTTTGGTACCGCTGTACACGTTTTTGGTGCCACTGTACACGTTTTTGGTACCGCTGTACACGTTTTTGGTGCCACTGTACACGTTTTTGGTGCCACTGTACATATTGGCACCGCCACCGCTACTATAAGAATGCGAAGAGAACTGCTGGTGTTGTAGATGAGGGGGTAGGTAGGCTGGCGCTTGTACATCAGATTGACTGGAAATAACAACAATTTTATTTGTAGAGAAAAAGGGCAGGAAGCTTGATTATTTGTAGAGAACGGTCGAGATACCTAGACCGGAAAGCTTCTAGAAATACAATTAGAGTAAATAAGGCGGAAGATTTGCTAAGATCATTGCTAGAGGAAAACTATTAACTCTATCTTTGACGACCTCTGTAGCGCAGTGTGCGAAGGCCCGCCTGCGACGCAAAAGGTTGCGGGTTCGATCCACGCGGCGGGACCAATGTTTGTATGATCTACAAATATTTGTCTTGGGTCTGGGTATTTCTATGTATAATATGTATGTATTTACAAACAAACAGAATATAAGTAGTATATCAGTCATGTAGTCACAAGCTCTGCTTACTTTGGGGCTAGATGATGCTGTGTGGAAAGTACAGCATTATTTATTTTATTTTATTTATCTTATCAACAATAAAGTAAGTAAATTCGTATGAGTCAGTGGCCAACTCTGGTGACGGAGTTTTTAGGCCGCCTTAAGGCCTCCGTCATGGCTTAACGACTTGAATAGCCGGGATCGACAATTTAACGTGCCCTTCGAAGCACGGAAGCGCTTAGATGAAAATGCCACTGGCGGTCACCCATCCACTTACAGACCGTTTCGAACGTTGCTTAACTTCGGCGATCTATCAAGAACGACTAAGCAAGCACGACCACGAGCGCTATCAACAATCGAAAATCTATAAACTCTACCAACCATCTCAATCAAACAAATGAATAATGAATAGAGAAGGATAGGTAATCAATTAACAACAATAGATGAACGAAACTAAGATGAATTCAAATAAGTTTAGGTACAGTTCACCCAACGGATCTAGGCATTCGTGAAGTTAGCTGTTTGTCTGCGCAGAACACAATTTTGTATGAAAAAGCGGTCACTGCGCAGACAAACGGCTAACTTCACGAATGCCTAGATCCGTTGGGCGAACTGTACTTATTTAATTCATCTTAGTTTTTTTAATCTTAGTTTCATATCTAGGGTATACCCTAACGGCCTTACTAATAAACGTGGCATAAAGTTATTCCTCGGAATAACATAGGAATAACCATACATTTTGACAGTTTACACTCAGGAATAACTTTATACCACTTTTATTAGTAAGGCCGTTAGATATGAAACCTTATACCCTTAGTACTACTACTACCCTACCGTATACCCTTAGTTTCATATCTAGGGTATACCCTTAGGCCCTTATTAATAAACGTGGTGTAAAGTTACGCCAGGTGTAACTTAGGAGTAACCATACAATTTTTGGAGTTTAAGCCTGGCGTAACTTTACACCACGTTTATTAATAAGGGCCTTAGATATGAAACTAAGAAAACTAAAATGAAAAAATAACTAGGCAACAAAAACCACTCACGCATCAGGGGTGACGTAGTAATTCATACTTCCATAGCCAGCGTCGCAAAAGTATATCCCTAACAGAACGAGAAAGGTTCGTAAATACATTGTGATTCTATTTCAATTAATCCATTTTCAAATATTCAAAAACCGAAATAACTATTCGCCAGGAATGGCGAATCCACACTGATTGCTGAATTGTTATGCCGTATTACGATAACTTCCATAATACCTACAAAACCTACTAGACAGGATATAGAATGTCCTGTCCATCCTCTCGATAAACGAAAAGTTATCTGTGTATGCATGACCTGCAGATTTTATAACACGCAAACAGTTCACGAACTTTGTTTTAGGTACAACACAAGTTTTCCCTAGGTACGTAAAATGTACACGTAAACGAAAACGGATGTACGTAAGATTTAGAAGAATGTAAAAAGTTTATATGCAATTTCATAAAAAAAGTAATCAACATATTTTGAAAATGGAAATGGAACGGCAATAATTGCAAGATTGTTAAAAGATTCCAAGCCATTTCATAACAAAAAGTAAAAGACAGATTTTGAAAATGGAACAGCGAAAATTTCTAGTAAAAGTGGCGCGAAGCCCAGAATTATAAAACCTACACCTATTTCATTTATTTAGTCGCTCACTTTTGATATGCTTTTGATAGAAAGTTAACTAAATTTAATTTCATATATCTTTTTAAAAAGAACAAACCGTATTTTATAATGCCTAAAAAAAAGGACGACCTGTTAAAAAAACAAGTAAGCACACACAGGCCACAGCTTGAGTCTTCATACAACAGCACAAAATTTTTATTGTTTTTTTTTTTTATAGAAAAGGCTAATAGCCACAAGACTAATGCAGATCAGCCTATTGGTCGACGACTATCTCTACCAGAACAAGTCGATGTCTCGAAAAAGTGCAGCCTTCTACATCAAGGAGATATCTGGCTTTAAAGACAGATGTTCTAAGGACGTTCGCTCCCTTCAAGTAATGGAGTTTTTTTCTTTTTTCTTTAGAGTTACACCTGGTTGATATTCCACTTATTAGAACTAAGCGCTTCGAAAGTTCTTTTATTATGCGCACTGCAAAAATTTGGAATCAGCTTCCAGCGTCCGTATTTCCGCTGAGCTACGACCCTATTGTTTTTAAGAAGAGAGTTAATAGGCACCTTCTGGGTAAGCTCGCTCCATCGTAGACCTCACTCTTACCTGGTAAGTTTGAGGTCAAGAGCCGACCCATTCATCATAAAAAAAAAAAAAAAAAAAAAGTTAGTAGTTCTGATTTCGCTTGGCCAAAGCATAACAAGGATGCTTTATTGACTCACTGCAAGAGATTCTTTTTAGCGATATGGCCGCCCATCGTACAATATTTTTTAAATAATTTGTGTATTATTTCACCTAGTTTAAATTGGAAATCTATAGATTTGTCTATCTGTAACATCGTAGCTTTGAAAGCACTGAGTACAGTGCCCACAACCAATCTTTAGCTCTCTGAAGTAGCTGCGCAGAAGCCATTTTTGATGACTTGTACAGCTGCCTCGCTCACTCGCTTAGTTTGTTACATCGCGCTATCTCGCTTACTCTACCAAACCTGCGCAATCGTTTAATGCACCTAACTTCAGAGAGCTAAAGATCGGTTGTGCATACTGTACAGGTTACTCAAATATATCTTTACAACATGTTTGCCTACGAAAAATTAATTATATTATTCTAAAGCTAGCTATTCTAGGGTTAACCCTGATGTACCAGTGGCCTAATTAAAAGGTCATCTAGTGCATAGGATACGGATCCCTTGTCCGGCGGAACTGCATGGGCGGTATCCCTCTATTTTGAGCAGATTGATAACTGATCAGAAAATATATTCAGTAGGCGATCATGTTATCTAAGCTTCTGATTTTAGCATGACCTAGACAGTTAAAGGATCTTAAATAAATAACGCTGGACTTTTTCACACAGCATCATCTAGCCCCAAAGTAAGCAGAGCTTGTGTTATGGGTACTAGAATGACTGATATACAACTTATATACGTTTTATTTGTAAATACATACATATTAAACGCCCAGACCCGGGACAAATATCTGTAGGTCATACAAACATTTGTCCCGCGGCGGGGATCGAACCCGCAACCTTTTGCGTCGCAGGCGGACCTTCGCCCACTGCGCCACCGAGGTCGTCGAAATATATTACGTTTTTCCAAAGACAATCTAAAATTGTAGAGGTTCATGGCGTGCGATTGCTTGGCAGAGACGCCAAGAGGCGAGTTCTATTCTCGCGGTGGGACTAGTTTCATACAAATCTGTCCACTGGTAAAGGCGTGATTGAAACAAAAACAAGTAAAATAAATAAATAAACAAGTGTTATACTTTTAACGTTCCTGAATTTCAACCAAATCCTAAATCCAATCTGCAGATCATGCCAACACTTGTCCCATGGCAAGAATCGAACCTGCCTTTTGCGTCACAGGCAAGCCTTCGCTTATGCGCCACAGAAGTCGTCAAAAGATGAGTGTAAGCTCATCGAATTTTTTGTAGGTGATCGAGAAGCTGAATCGTTGCCTGAAAGGTATCATTGACGAGCAGCAGGAGCTACACGGCGAACACTTTGAGGATGTCTTCGAAGTTCCTTTTCAACACATTCCTGAATCAAATATAATCATACAATCCCCCGTCTACTCTACAATAGACGAAGACTTGACCCAGTATGAAGAAATTGATATGGACATAAGAATTTGCGAAGAAACTCAAGAAACCGATGTTTCTGAAGAAAATGTGGAGTTGAATGATTCAAAAAAAGATGTCATAACCGAAAGTGACCCCTTCTGTGATACTAATAAGGTAGTACAAACCGATACGACTAAAGAAAACCACAATGATATTACTCTTAATGAAAAATATCAACTAAATACAGATTTAGAAGTGATAGATCTTTGTAATGATGAGATAGAGGAACTGATAAAACCAAACCGTACTTTAATTGAACCAGGTTTAAATATTCATAATGCTATCTCCCATCTATCTATCAAAGATATCGAAGAAGCGCTTACACAATTCTCACAAGATTGCTCACAAAGTATTCTTAATAGCAATTTCACTGCGAGCCAGGAAAATTCAGTGAATCCACTTACCATTGACTATGAAGACTATGTAACTGCGACAACACACCATAAACCTACAGCAGACAGAACAAATGATAAAGTTACAAATATTGTATTACCAAAAAAGATAGCATTTAAACCAAAGATCCAGACACCTGGAGAGCTAATAGCTATTCAAAATATAAACAAACACATAGCAAAAGTGCCTGCTATAGATAGCACGAAAACTTTGAAACCCGTGCTCAAAAAATGTCTTAAAAATAATGCTAACGATTCAAAAGTTGCTAAAAGAAGTAAAGCGCAAATAAAACTTACTAAAGCAGTTGAAAAACAGGCACAGAAAAAGAAAGCAAAAGTCGTCAAGCAGAAACTAGATGTAGTACAATCAAACACAACTCAACCACGCCTATACAATCAATATACAACAAACATGCAAAGCAACAACAAAACACCACTTACTTTTTCCAAACCGCTCGATACAGAAACCACAATTAATAATATACAGGAGAAAATAACAGATATCCCAATTTACAACAATGCCGTAGTAAATGACTTTTCTTGGATAGAAAACATTAGGTTTGTACGGGAAATTCAAAGCGAAGAATATGAATCTTTAACGGAACATGAAATTTCCTGGGAAAATTACACATTACCAAACTGGAATGAGAATGATTTCAACTATTGATAAAATAAAACAAGTAATGCATTGAGTAATTTTTAATAAACATTATTAAGTAGAATATAAAGGAAATACAATTAAAGCAATTTACCTACGTAAATTAGATTTTCTGATTTGTATAATCACTTCCTGTTTATCACTATTACGTTTCTGAGATTTTTGCTCATTTAGATAACTTCGTGGAAACGTAATCTATAAACGATTACATAGAAAAACTTATAATTATTGTTGTTATTTTTTATACAGATCAGTATTTTGTGTGCAATACAATTGGAACACTTCCGCTGTGAATAAGAAATAAATAGAAGTAGGCCTGACTTACTACAAAAGCTAACATAGCTATACCATCACATTATTTTATATTAGTCCTCCAGAATAAAATTAACAAAAATAAAAACATCTAAGACAATTATTTTAAAACTAATGTCGAATTTCTGAGCTTTATCTAATATTGTAAAGCAAAAATACTAACAATAAGGTTTGCTATTCTGTAGCAACTTATATGAACACGCAATTTTATAATTATAACGTACGTTCAATGATGTTAAAAAAATATAGATACATTACAAGCGCGTGGAAATTTAAGAATCGAAACAGTCTTATTAGCACAGTTTTACTTCAGTTTGAGTCAAACAGAGTGACGTCTTTGTCAGTGACATTCACGTGTTCCAAGCTCGAATTTCAAACTTCGATACTATGAACATAACGTATCTATAGTTTATTTAATATTATCGCTTACGTTGGTATATTTCGCGCAAACAGCAAATGCACTTCAAAAGACTAAAGGTACGCGTCCATTGCTCCGCTAAAGTCCATTTTTAAGTTAATGGGTGATTTAGTCAGCTCTTCAATTAAATATAATTCATTATTTTGGAAAAATAAACATACCGACTCAATGAAGATACATTTTAGCGAACTATCAATCCTAGTAATAAATAAATCAGTAACATTATTTATATATTTATAAAACTACAATGATTTAAATGTCAATAATATTCTTACAATACATTTAAAAATAATTACAATGATTTCATGCAAAAGCTACATTCTGGTAGATAAATAATCTCATCTTCAACATTAACATTTCAACCAACATTACTTATCTATCTAGCTTTTCAATTTGACTAATTTATTAATATTATATTTAGTACTTAATACCATAAAGCTACGCGTCCACTATCAAACAATACGCACACACAACTCTCAGCTGCTTATATAGATGTAAAAAAAACAATCATTGACGATAAAATTAGGTCCACTATTAACCTAAATGTGTGCGCTTGTAGATGATGGGCGCGGAGCTTTAAGTATCTAATTTGGTATCTTCAATTTAAACCAGATCGAATCGATGATCATTTTATATTAATTAAATTACTTTTGAAACAACTCTTACCTTATCAAGTATAACTAATACTAAAGATATAATCTGATTATGTTATAATTTATAAATATTTTTCATATTTTATTTTAAAATTCTTAGCGTACCATTCCAAAACAATAAGCACTGGCCCGGCCAACAGAGATCCGACTTAAAAGCAAGTACTAAAACCACTCATCGTAACCACTCGACGTATGAAAAGAAAGTTACTAGGTATATGGCACAGTAATCAATTATTAGAACTGACTCGACCACAATCAAAGTATAAAAGTGTGGACAGCCTAATTCGTTTGTGCACAGAACGCACAGTTTTAATGGAGACATAGCTTAAAACATGTTTAGCTTGTCGATTCGATACTCTTTTATAAAGACACAGAAACACACCAAAACCACAACTTAATTTTGTTTATAACACCAAAACCACAACTTAATTTTGTTTATAACACCAAAACCACAACTTAATTAATTTTATTTATAGCGCTAAATACCGAAATAACTAACTTTTCTAAAAATAACTAACTTTTCTAAAAATAACTAACTTTTCTAAATCATTTCACTACACACCACTTTGAGCCTTACTGCTTTGAAACAGGTCACGTTTTACAACAGTTTTGTTCTACAAGTACTTTGTTACTTAATTATCTCACTGATTTTCGTTCAAAATGAAATAAAACAAATATAATCGTGTTAATCCCAAGGATTCTCTTAGCTATAATGAATTTGTTATACTCCTCCAATCTTCTCACCAAAATTGGGATATCTCACGCCAAGTACGCTCGCCATACAATCACACGAAAATATGAAAATACTAGCTGGTACCCGCGACTTCGTCAGCAATAAAAACAGAACTGAAAACTGCTGTTAAGAAACATCTCTTCTGATACTTTTAAAAATAAAAATGAAATAATAGCGCCATCTCGACCTCAGCCATAGGACAGCAACGCTATCTAGTGGCCTTCAACTGGAACTTCACTTTAAGTCCCCATACAAAATTTCAACCCTTATTTCAAGCCCTACATGATTAGTTTTGAAAAAAAAAAGTAGCCTATGTCCGTCCCTGGGACATAATCTTTATCCATGTCATATTTCAGCATCATCTGTTCAGTGGTTTAGGCGTGAAAAGGTAACAAACAGACAGACAGACAGACACATTTTACTACATAATAGATGGCGCCACAGGAAAAATTAGATCGCGCTATCGTTGCGTTTTGGGGAACGTAACATATAAACTCGCTAATCCTCTACTTTTCAGCTGTATAATATTAGTATGGATTATTATATTAACCGTGTGTCTCATAGTAATTGTACGGCGAGCGATATTTTATCTTTATAGTATCTTCACCGTCTGTATTGCCCTTAATACACATTGTCATTGTGTGACTTTGACGTTTGACAATGTGAGTAGAATCAGTTACTACTCTAGCTAACTAAACTACTTTTTATGACAAAACAACTAATGTAATACTTCTACTCAACCTTACAGTATAAATAAAATACCTCACAAAGAAACCATAGACAAAACTGTAAACGTTTCTCACTTTAACCTAAAACATATCACTTTTATTTATATAATGAACTAGCTGACCCGCGCGACTTCGTCTGCGCATTATTCGGTCCAGCCGTTCACGCGTGATGGCGTGACCAAGGGATATATGGATTTTTTTCTGTCATAAGAACCTTCTCCTGACAATAACAAACACAACAAAAAAAAATTAGCGAAATCGGTCCAGCCGTTCACGCGTGATGGCGTGACCAAGGGATATAGGATTCATTTTATATATAGAGATTAAAAACTGAACTTCCCTCTGACCTTGAAGAAGCCCATGCCAGCCTTGTTATGAAGCATGGATGTGACGCCGACGTAACTTTGTATGACGATGGGCGAGTGATGGATGCAGCTGGATGATGATGGCATAGACTCTACGGCGCGCTGCAATTTCTGCGCGAACGTTTCCATGTCGTAAATGGTTCTCTCTTCTGGACCTCCCTCTGTAAAAGAAGTCTTAGTATAGTGGCGCCACCTGGCGTGGAAATAAATAATAATAATAAATTAAATAACGCTGGACTTTTCACACAGCATCATCTAGCCCCAAAGTAAGCAGAGCTTGGTTATGGGTACTAGAATGACTGATAAACTACTTATATAATTTTTGTTTGTAAATACATACATATTATACATAGAAATACCCATAACCACACAAACAAATACAAATATTTGTCCCGCGGCGGGGATCGATCCCGCAACCTTCTGCGTCCCAGGCGGACCTTCGCCCACTGCGCCACAGAGGTCCTCAAAAAAAATGAAGGATGTCATTTCTAAAGTTTCGTCTCGCTTGTGAGTCAGCAAGATATAAATAACAGTTTGAGATTTATAGCGTAAGTGAAGAAAACTAAGTTTAGAATATCACATGGTACATATTTATTTATTTAAGTACATATTTTGTCGACGCTTGCAATATTTCACTCGACGACTTAGGTACTTATAGCCGACATTGAAAATTGGTCAACCTGCAGCACAAAAGCCGTCCAAAGCCAATAAAAAACAGTACGTGAGTGTCGTGGAACACTCGGTTGGAACGAAGTTTCAACTTTGACATTTGGCATTTGTCAAATAAATTATTGTCAATTAAATGTAACAATCAATGGACTGTCTCGCTACTGCGCACTGCGCACTGTGACGATTTGACATATACATATATATACATATACATGTGTCGTGTCACAAAAATCGAACACTTTTTTCGTCTAGCCCCCATCCGATACCGTCCGAAAAGGAACTTCGTTCCAAAAATTTGGTTACCTTTATACCAGTAGATGGGGTGTGACGCGAAGGTCAAGAAGGGCACATCCTGGCTGAAGGGGTTCCACACTGTCTTCAGCGGCAGCGCCTCTCCTTTGTTCCACATCATGCGGACTCCACGGAGGTTGCGCTCTCTGAAACACAAGTACAATCCCATAGACTATCATCACAAGGAGATTGAACTATTCCATCGAATCTATGACATAGACTATCATAATGTACAAAAATTCTACACGTTATTTATGAAATCTATCAGACTGGCCGGTTGAATCTATTGAATGTGATGCTGGACAAAATATTGGTCAGAAACAAACCAAATATTATTATACATCTTGATTTTATAAAAATGCTACTATGGTAAGAAGTTTATAGAAGTAAGCGAAGATGAATGGTTAGTAATCATTCATCTTCGTTATTGCATTGTCTCTATACTACACACTTAAATTACGTTATATTAAACAAGATTAGATTTAATTTAACTAGAGATTACAAGCGCTCTATGATAGTGTTGGCTGATAGGTAGAGAAAGCTAGTGAATACTAGACACACGACATTCATACGACACTCCATCAAGAAAATGCAAAATAATACGTTAAACATCTTTTAATCTAACATTATTTAATCTAAAATTAAAAATGGTTATCACTGGAGATCGTTTCTGCAATGGCGTGGCATAAGAAATGTGTATTAAATGCATTTGAGCAGTAAAATGTAGCAAATTTGTACACGTGACGTGACCACGGATGCAGTAGGTACGTGATAAATACCCGTTATAAAATAATAATAATGTCAGCAAATCACGAAAGTTTAAGAAGTTTAAATTTGTATAAATCCAAGCATAGCATAAAAATACACATGATTTTTATAATTAACTTTTAATACCTACATCCAAAAAAAATCACCTTGACGGGATTTGAACTCCCAACACCTTCGTGGGCTTGCTCTAACCAATTGAGCTAACATACCATCCACGTTCAAATCTCGTTAGGGTGAGAATTTTAGAAATTAAACAAAATCTTACAGTGACATGGTTCGCAAAAATGATTTTTGTTGGTTAATAACAGTTGATTTATAAGTCTTTAAACACCTAAGAAATAATAAGAAAAAGCCCATAGAAAGCAAGAGGAACGCGCTACGGCAACTGAGGAGTACCTAGGTTCAAAATACTTGGGATCGAACAGTCTACTCGTGTCGTGCGCGGGCGCAGCCTCCAGCTCGTCGGCGCTCGGCCGGCGGCAGAGGCGGTCGATCACGCAGTCCTTGACGACTGTCGTCACTCCAGTCGCTATGCCGTTTAGTCGGCTGCACACCAAAATAAACCCTCTTATATGAAATTCATCACGAATTTCAAAATAATATATTTGAAACTCATAAAAAATGTGAAACCAAACTGGGGTCAAACGGGGTTAAAAAAATACCACACGTGAGTAAAGGTTTAAAAAGATCGACTTGAAAGACGTGAAGAAAGTGGTGCATGTTGATGCAATGAGATGGATGCTGATAGAGCAGAGTAGAAGAAATAACACAAAATTATGAAGTAAACATATACCGTCTTATTACAAGAAAATGAACCGAGTTTAAACTAAGACTAACTAAAAAACTGTCCCTAGAAAAACGATCTTTAAATACTCGTACATAGAACGCTTTTTTGTGGTAACAGTTTTGTTTTGACATGTGTCAACATGGGTTTCAACTAAGGTTTTACGTTTTTGTAAATATTGTGTGTTATAAGCAGCATTGTGCCAATATAAAAGTCGAATAAAGGTAGGGTGATGATTATTTGCGATTTTCAAAGTGTATCCAATTGTTTTTTCCAAAATAATAAAGAGCTTGTGGCCTCATGATAACCCACCAAGTATGCAAGAAGTTTACACTGTATTATAATCTAGCAAAACCTTTGAAGATGAAATATCAATAGTTTTCGAAGTAATAACAACAATATTGTAGACTTACGGGACTAACGAAGAAGGCGGGTAAACCAACTCGCCGATAACGATTGTGTCCAAGTCGTCCAGATACGTCTTCTTAAAGTCGACCTGCTTCATCGCTATGAAGTCATACTTAATCGTCATTACCAATCGTGATGTTAGCAGAACTATCCTCTCTTTCTCGTTATCCCATAGAGTTATCCTGAAAACCGAAACGAAGTAGACAGTAATATTTAATAGTTGAGTTGTGTGAGAAAGAGGCGTAATATATAGGGTCTGTCATTTTTTACTAACTTTATTCAGGAATTGGGTTCAAAAAATAAATTAAAAATATTTATGTAATGATTTTATTTTTGTTTTGTTATGAAAATCCCGAGAAATTCGATAAAGACTATCCTTTCAATTGATCGTTGCTTCTTGTATAACTTAGCCTAATCGTAGCTGCGCTGCGATTGGTGGAACGTCTGTTCTCCTTGAAAATCATTATGCAGCAATTCAAAAAAATCAATAAATGATAAATTTTGAAGTGAAAACTTAAATGGGCTTAGGAATTAAATTGATACGGTCAAACGTCTATTTACAACCCAAAAATGAGGCCCTGTCAGTTTGTGTAGTTTAAAATTAAAGACCCTATAATTATGTATGTTATTATAACACAAAAGATTAGAAGTAGTTTCAATTTCAACAGGACAATAAATAACTATTTCATTGGTGATCAGATCACACAGAAAGCATTCTTCAAAGTAAGTTCAGTGGAGCTATTCAATGCTATCTGTTATTAATGCGTGCTTTTCACCGTGTTTTCACCACACATGGTTCGAAAGGACTTATAGTGACAGGACAATAAATCTATTCTGATCTATAGAAGTTAAGAGTAAAACCGCATATTTGGTAGATAATAGCTATCACCTACAACTTACTCTGTCAGAAGCCAGCATCCCAGATACTCTCCATCTTCAGGAAACAGCAGCGCGGTGATGCACTCCTGGATCGCATTCTCCACTACACCCTTACGGAACGTGAAGAAGTCTTTGATATTGTCCCGATTGAACGGGACATCGTAACGAGGGTATACCGTCTGCGCAGGCTCTTGAGTAGATGCGTTTGGCTGGTCATCTGTTCTAGCATCTGGAAGGAAAATAAGCATTTATTTTCATGGTCAATAGAAATAGAAATGTTTATTTCGTTCACAAGAGTCTTATTTTACAAAACATGGTTGAAGTCTCCTTTTAAGTAAAAAATACTTGTATTAGGGGACTTCGCTCTTCCACAGGACTTTATACATTTTAAAAGTTGGTTTTTAAAAATAAACACTTTTTATAAAAGAAGGTGAAATAATCTAAATCTAAATATCAATAAACTATAGGGTAGGTGTATTGATTGTGGGGTGTACTGTGTTCCACCTAGGATGGTTCCACTGTGTGCCAATGGATTTGAAGAAAGGCATTCATGCAATAAGCTGTTTCGATGCGCAGTAGATAATTAATTTTGTAAAAATCTACTGCGCATTGTGAAGTACCAGCCCCCTTAGCATGCTGATTGTCTAGGTACCGGAGAGTAGATAAAAATGACAGTAATGACATTAGAATGTGGATAAAAGTAACTTTTATCCACATTCTACTCGTTTTACCCATGATTGATCCCAAACTTTAGATAAGACAATTTAAATCCTTTCACCACACTGGTTAGAAAGAACTAGTGACACAATAAGAAGAAGAATAGATTTTGTACTAGTGTTAGATGTAAGTACTAAAAAATTGTGAGTACACTTCAATGTTTGTGATATTGTGCTTAATCTTCACTGATATTAAAAATGAGTAAAAAAACCGGCCATGTGCAAGTCCAGTCGCGATACCTATCAGTAAGTAGGTAGGTACTAATTTTTTTTGCGAATAGGTACCTATGTATGTGCAGATTAAACATAGGTACCTACTATCTGGTACCAACCATAGCTGAAAATTCCCAGATAGGGAAGTAGATAGGAGTTAGGTTCAGTAACCGATGATAAACTTCGATGTTTGTGATATTGTGCTTATAATCTTCACTTATATTAAAAAGAGTAAAAAAAACCGGCCAAGTGCGAGTCAGACTCGCGCACGCAGGGTTCCGTACCATTCTCTATAAAAACGGCAAACACAAAAACCTTTTTTTGGATGGGAGCGCCCTTAAATATTTATTTTATTCTATTTTTTTGTATTTGATGTTATAGCGGCAACAGAAATACATCATCTGTGAAAATTTCAACTGTCTAACTATCACGGTTCATGAGATACAGCCTGGTGACAGACAGACAGACAGATGGACGGACAGCAAAGGCTTAGTAATAGGGTAATCTCAGAAACTAACAATCCAAACTTCTTTCACCAATTGTACAATAGACATTTTATATATGACAAGCTCTAAACAGTCAATAAAAACATACTGAGGAAACCAGTTATGAACTGGTCTGTCAGGAAATGGTCTTGAACCATTTCAGAGTGCTAACATCTGAAAATGTGTGAATCATTTCACACAAGTGTAATAAGTGTTTGATTGAAGATATTTCTGGCTAAGATATTTAGTTAAAGAGCATCTAAAAAATATTAAACAGTATGCACTGTCTCAGTAGGTAATAGAAACGTAATAGAAACGTAAACGTAATGGGAGGAAGCTCCTCCCATTACGATTCCTGTAGGTACTTCTAAGCGTAGACAAATATGGGGTAGGTATGTACTTACCGGCGAAGGAGGACGAGGAGGACGTCAAGGAATCCGCCCCGGAGAGCACGGAAGGGTGCACATTGCTCGGTGTACTGGTTACCGCATTACTTTCCGCATTAGCTATTGGGTGGTCCGATGAGAGCTGAAGAGTGCCGCCACGGAACTCTAAATCTTCATCCAGCAAATCGCTCATTTTCTCCAATTGATACTAAACTAACACTTTGTTTAGAAAGAAAATCATTCACTGCGTAAATAATCTCACTGATAAAAATTTGATTATTTTCGGTCTATTTGGATTCGGATTGATAAAGTGATTAGTGATGGGACTAGCTATGTTTTGCCGATCGAACTGATGAATGAATTTGATCAAGAGCTGGTACTGTAACTCACAGGCTGATTTTTGTTATGAGTCAGTAACTGCCTAGTAGAACTATCATTAAAACGAATTAAGATGTGCTGTCCAAGTGGGATAGCCTTGGCCAAACCTTGACTTTCAGTTTAAACAATTCTTATGAATATTATGCTACAGAAAATACGAATTTATTGACTAACACGAGCTTTATGCGCGGTGAAGTAAATCAGCGTTAAAGAACCAGTTTGCATTCTAATAATAGGCAGCGAAGCGAGTTCGTACTTTTTGACGTTTGGAATGCAACACGCTCGAATACCTAAGCGTTTTTTAACTTCAAAGGTTCTTGAAGGCCAAAAGAACCGGGACATTTAAGTTTATAAATTAAAAGTTTATAATAATAAGTACCTATAGGATCTCATCTAGATTAACGCATTAGATTTAAAATTATCTGTAATGATAATTTATAGTGAATAAATAACTGAGTAACTGTCATCATCTTTCAATTCAACTCACTGAATCAGTTCTCTTTTTCAAGAACCTATTTCAGTACTTCTACGTAGCACATCCCTAAAATGGAGAAAGCTGTTTCTATCAAGTCAATGTCACTGTCACATCAACTTTTAAAAATTCTTAATTTTGGCATGCGAAAGTCGATCATTCGACGTAGGTTTCAGTAGGTTTAAAAAATAAGCATTTTTATAAAACGATTTTATTTGTACAAGAACTTGACAAGGACTATCTATACACAAAATTCAAAATATTTACATATAAAATAGTTACGTACATTAATGTATTATCTTATTAATAGAACATAGGTACCTAGGTTACCTACATCTTGGTAAGTACATACCTACATACCTGCTTAATCTGGCACTTTGATCTAAAATTTACAAAATTGAACTTAATTTTTATTACGTGTTACAAGAAATAAGTAAAAAAAATACATAACTTATAATATTGCATGTAAGTATTGTCAAATGAGTAAGTACCTATACATACCTACATACCTAGGTACCTACCTAATAGTGTAGATGACCTGTAGGATGTAGGTGACCTACCTAGGTAGGTAATATAAATTAGGTAGGTACCTATCTAGGTACTTTGGTAGGTAGTAATATGAAAAAAAAACAAAACCTGGTTAACAGAAGGTACGTTCGTATTAGTCAGTGGCCAACTCTGATGACGGAGTTTAGAAGGGTCATAGCCGGGACTGACAATTTTACCTACTGAGAATACTGAGATATAGGATATTGGAAGATAGATAGGTACCTATTATGAATGCCTGATTATTCAAATAGGTTTAGGATACCGGCTTTAATCGGGTAACAATATTAGGCAAAGATGTGTGTTTAGGTGTTGTAGGGCTCTTTACACAAAGTTCACCTTTTAGAGTGGCCACACCTTTAATGAGACAGGGTTTAAATGGAAACTAGTAACAGCGGCATCGGTTCGCAGGACAGTGAGGCGGGTAGACGATGCATTGGTCCATGCAGTACACGTCGGCTCCATCTCTGCCCTCCAGCTCGCCGATAGCTTCGCATACTTGCCTGCAAAAACATGGAATATGTAAGTAGTATTAACACTCTTCTTCTTCTTCTTCTTCCTACCCTTATCCCACTTAAGAAGGGTCGGCACAACATGTTTCTCTCTTCCATTCCCCTCTATCACCCGTCATATCAGAACTCACTCCTTTCACAAACATATCCGCATTCACCCAGTCCATCCATCTTTTCCTAAGAAAAGGCCTAAGCCTACAGGTATATCCATAATAAGTAGTAATAACACTATTAACGGGATATTTACCATGATTCAATTTATTTGGAGTTTCCCGATATTTCGGCGCAGTTGCACACGCCATGATCACGGAAGAACTGGTCATTACGAGATGTTTATTATTATCCCGTTTATAGTGTTGATAACCATGATAGTTTAAAAAGTTATATATTTAAGTAGGTCTATGTGCAGAATATAATTAGGTAGGTAGGAGACTAGGTATGGTACCTAGATACCTACCTTTGGAATAAAATCGAAACGGCAACGAACACGGTTTGGGATGACTTTATATTAGGCGACCAATCATAACTTAACAGTCAAGCTCCAGTGGAGCCAATTATACAAAGTGAGGCTCGTCAAAGTGTTAAGGTACTTACGGGCAGCTACACAGGGCTTCGGGACAGTGCGGCGGGTACCGGAGACAGTTGGTCTGGCACCAGTTCTGCATGCCTGGTAGCTTGCGGAAGAGAGGCGACGGCACACACACTTGCTCTCTGGAATATTTAGTTAGTAGTCAATTTCGCTCCTAGCTTTGATCTCGTATACAGTTATCGTGAGTGACCCTATCACATTAGAAAGAGATAAGTAATGCAATTCACGTAGGAGAAAGAGAACGACACTAGTTTGCTACGAATTATGTCAGTTAGGGTCCCTACCCTAACTGACATAATTTTGGCATCCCTATCCCTATAGGGATGCCAAAATACATTTTAGAAACAACAAATTAATTTACATTGATGAAACTTCAACGCCGACTAGCTACTTTTTGTACAAAGTGTTAAGTAGGTAAGTAAGTACTAAAATATAAAACACTTTTTGTATTAGTCACAAATCATTCTCATTAAATACAGTTTTTTAAGTAGGTATATTATGAACCTACTGTAAAAGTTTTAGCTAATGCTGTAAGTAGTTATTAAATAAATCAGTTATCATTATTTTTAGGTAGGTACCTATTATGTAGGCTACCTACTTCATCCTAGGTCATTAAAAAATTAAGTTGAAAAAAAAGCTAGGTAAGTACTAATTTATTGGGATGCAATTAGATACAACGATAACACAATTAAACACAGTCCTGTACAATACAACTAATTACAAGGAAGTTTATTCACAAAAAGTCGAGCCGTTCGGAATAAAAATGGCGCCCCCAATCCAAACCAAATCCTTCGTGTATATTTTAGATAGCTGTGCAGTGTGCACCTTCTAATTTATGTCATAACACGACGAATAGGTACTTGCTTTAGCTACACTATGTACCTAACATCATAATTTCCAATACCAGGAGATACCAAAGATAAACAACAATTTGAACGGCCCGACGAAAGATCAACCAGTTTCCATCAGGAAGTATACACGGGATTCGCCAGCACCACATGGGACCACACCTTGCATTCAACACAAACAAAATTATACCTAATTATATGCGGGTCATTGACACCCTCGCTGTCATACTCAGTTATATCGTTGCTGAAAGAAAAATATACATATATTGCACGCTAGGAACACAAAAGAATGGAAAATATTATGCTCATAGACGTTTTACCTAACTATGTACGATTCCATATGGCGTAGCTTGTGCTCTTGTCTGAAATGTCAGGGAAGCGTGATGATAGGTACAGTACATACAACACAATTACAAACACAAACAATAAATAATACAAATCTACTTATAAATACAAAAGTTGCACCACAGTGGATGCCAAAAAACTATATTGGCGCCCAACACGGGGCATTTTTGCGATATATTAAAAACTGAGTTGGTAAATATAATGCACACATACAAACGAATAATACAAACATATAAAGTTACTTATACATGACACATTTCACAAACAAAGATTGCTCCACAATTAGCGCCATGTATTCATATTGGCGCCCAACATGGGGCAAATTATATGATACAAAAAAATGCATACACACATTACACACACATAGATACTGAAAAATGAGATGACAGCTAATAATTTAAATTTCTTATACCTGACAACCAAGGGGAACACATTCCTTGGCATATTCAAATCTCTGTAGAACAGCAGGAATGGATTGTCGATCTTCAGATCACCAGCGAAGACAGGTGGTAGACCACCAGTGCTGGTGATGACACTGACATCAGCACAGTTCCTGAAGGTTTCGGATCGACCACAGCCGACCGCCTCAGTGCCGTTGGGGCAGATTCCCCACATGTTTCCTGTAATTAGCATCAAAAATAATGTTTAGGACAACTTTACAATCAAGCCACGACCGAGTCACTTAGGACTAGAGTCACCCTGGACACAAGATACACTACCTAGGTGTACCTGCTCAAGTGCACAATTTCATCCTACTCGTGCGTTAGTTTAGCATCAAGGCCATAGACGGTAGGATTTTTTTCTAAATCAAGCTTAGTAAGAATCTATAGTCGACTGATAAAACCACCAGGTGGACGGTAAAATTACCCAAATTTTTAAACATATATTATACCTTTGTAGGCACAATTGTTTAATTTTTCTGCCCAAGAACTGTGTAGGTGAATGTGCACGTTTGGAGGTGCTGTTTTGTTGGAGACTGGTAGTCGTCTCTCTTTGTTATTCATTAATCACTTTTGTCCGAGCCCATTAAAATGCAAAAACGATCTCGTAAATCAATAATAATTGCCTGAAAAATGATTTAGGCGCAACATGTTTGTATTGTAATTTGAATAAGTATTAAGCTGCTTATTTATGTCTTATTTTGACTGTGCTTGGGTAAGAATTAATGCTTATTTTGTTTTCACAGGTTTTTTTTCTGAGATACGTTTTTCCGATTCAATTCGAATTTAAATTTATAAAAGTTTCCGATCCGCAAAATAGAAATAGTGAAAGCCTAAACAAAACCTATTCCAAGAACCGACACTTTTAGCAAATCAATTAATTCTAAGAAAATATGAAAGAGAGATTGGTACAGTTGTTTGTTTCATCACACAAAGCCGGGTTGGTCTTTATTGTGTGCGTAGATTTGTTTCTGTGTGCGTTGCGTAAGCGATACTGCTGAATGCTGATGGAGAGTTGCCAAGCTTACCTTACCCACTTAGAATCAACTTGCATGTGCAATCTACTTACACCACAATGAAGACCAAAAAGAATAGAACTATATATACCTTGTATTTCCCCTCTGCCAAAATGTACACGATTCCGAATCGTGTGCGTCTTATTATTACTGTTTAATATATATAATGATTTGCGGCACACACACATGCATAACACAATATCGTATGTATATTAGTTTATTTTTCCCTTTATAATCTGGGTTGGGAACTGTCAATGTCAGTCTGCGGTGAACTGTCAAATTCCGAGCCCCGAAAAACGGAAGTGCGTATACGCGGGCGAACGGAAGCCAGCGCCATCTCGCCGGAGCGGTAAAGGCCGGCACTTGCGGACAACCTTTGAATATCAATGGCGGACTTGTAATTTTGGTCATGAAAATAATTTATGGAAAATTGAGTTCTCGTGTACAAACATCAAACCAGGAGTTGTGGCAGTTGGGGTGAGTTTAGGATATAAGATAATTTTGTGTATTTTGTCCATCCTCTGTCTTACACCTCTAGCACGTGTTGCCGGTCAAACCACAGAAAGCTTCGGAGCCAGTTTTTTAGCGGTAATGTTGATCGCCAAGATCAAACATTTGGTCCTTCGAGCCGGATTTGTTTAATTCCGAAGCCCTGTGGTTTTATCGCCATCCCGTGTTAGTTACACGAAAGACGCGGTCGGTTCCTTGTGCAAAGTGCTCCGGCGGTATACGAGTAGCTTTGCAAGGAATCCTTTTACCCAACTTCTGTGTATGCGGAACGCGGCGGCTGAAATACTACGCGGTTACAGTATTTTCAGTCAATCTCATTTGGTAGCTTGGGGTCGGTAGGGCGCCGCGCGGTAAGGTGCCCACCAAGTTTACACTGTACAGAGAAACTCAAAACTATATTGTATTGCGGTAGGGCTACACATATCTATAAGTATTGTTCCCTAAATAAGTATTTGTAAAACATACATTACACAAACATTGTTGTCCGAGGTCAATTTTTTGGTATACATTTGTATTACTTGGTAAGGCGGTAAGCTCACTATCTAGCGGCTCTAGGTAGGTGAGTGCCTTGTAGTTTTGCGGTATTCTTGCGGTTAATTATTTGTGAAATTGTGTACAGTTTGCACAAATCAAGCGGTTCTAAAAATAGATTTTTGTTTGTTCTATAAATAGATTTCATATTCTATAAATAGATTCTTAGTTCTTAGCCTACTAAAGTGGTACCTAGGCATAGATCCAGGTAATCTAGTAGAGTCTAGGGTCTAGATTACCTAGGATTATTGAAAATTAATATTTTTGTTATACCTAATTTCCCTCGGGGGGAAAATTACTTGGTTTGTGTTTTCTTTTGTATTGCTTTATATTTGTGTTTTTTGTGTTTATTGCTCTGAAGGAGTCTTCATAGTGTTTTATTGTGTTAGTGTAAGTTTTATAAATCAAAATGCCTCCCAAAAGTCAAATTAAACTTCTCAAGGTGCGGTATGATATGGCCACTTTGAATTTAGATTTGCTGTATGACATCTCACAGTCAGTTCTGACAACTGAGGCTGAGAGAAATGAGTTCAAGATTAGGTATGGGGATGTAGAAACAAATTATGCGGAGTTCACGTCAACTCATCTTGAACTTCAGGCCGGCCTTGAAGAAGATGAAGAATTTGAAAGTTTTAGGAATAAGTATGTTGCGGATTCTGTTAAGGGTAAAGTGGGGATCGAGGAGATAGTTTGCTGGTCGGATAGCACTATTGTTCTTTCGTGGCTGCGGATGCCCCCACATACACTACATACATTTGAGGGGAACAGGGTCTCCCAAATTGTCAATTGCGGATTGAACTTGAAGTGGCGGCATGTACCATCGGAACTGAACCCTGCGGACGTCGCGAGTCGTGGTTGTCGAGCATCGGAATTGCTTGGGCATTCCTTATGGTGGGAGCCCCGATGGCTCAAAAGGGGACCGGCGACGTGGCCAGCAGATAGGGTTAGGCAGGATCAGGAAGTACCAGGTTTGCGGAAAACCTTAGCTCAAGTTCAGGTGCATGTGGGTACAGCGGAACCAGACCCCATCTTTAATCGATTTAGCTCATTAGCAACATTACAGGCAGTCGTCGCTTACTGTATTAGGTTTGCTCATAATTGTAGGAACCCGTCCAACCAGATTTCGGGCGTTCTGACGGTACAAGAACGCAAGCTTGCGATGGAGCGGCTTGTAATGTTAGTGCAGCAAGCGGAATTTGCTGCAGATTTGGACTGCTTAAGGCGGGATAAGCAGTGCTCGACTCGATTAAGGCGGTTGTTCCCATTTATAGACAAAGCGGGTCTATTGCGGATAGGTGGTCGTTTGGAGCATTCGAGTCTGCCGTTCCAGGTGAAACATCCGGTCGTTTTGCCCAAAGATCACCCACTTACTAATTTGATTATCGACAATGCACACCGGGTTCATTGTCACGTCGGTCCAACAGCCCTTCAGGCTATTTTGCAAAAGGATTACTGGATCCTATCGGCTCGGCAAGCCATTAGAAGTAGGGTTTTTAAGTGTATAGCTTGTTTTAGAAATAAGGCTAGGTCAGTCGAACCAATGATGTCTGCCCTACCAAGTGACAGGGTGAATGCGACTGGCGTATTCCATACGGTGCAAACGGATTTTGCGGGACCGTTTGCTATCAAAGCTTCACACCTTCGAAATGCCAAGGTGTTGAAGGCTTATTTATGTGTATTTATTTGCTCTTCGTCGAAAGCGGTTCATTTAGAGGTCGTTAGTGACCTTTCGACGGAAGCTTTTACAGCTGCCTTATCAAGGTTTGTGGCTCGGCGCGGTCTACCGAGTGTGATAAGGTCCGACAATGGTACCAACTATGTAGGAACGAATAGGCATTTAACGGAGGTACACAAGTACTTGCTGGATAAGGAGGTAGGGAAAACTTTGGGGGGCGTTGCAGCTAAAAGCGGGATAACTTGGCTGTTTAACGTACCAGGGGCACCCCACTTCGGTGGTCTGTTTGAAGCGGCAGTCAAATCTGCGAAAACCCTTTTAAAGCGGATGATCGGGGAGCAGGTTTTGACGTTTGAGGAACTGACGACAGTTTTTGCCAGAGTTGAAGCGGTACTCAACTCTCGGCCACTTTGTCCATTAACTCAGGATCCTCAGGACCTCGAAGTGCTTACTCCAGCACATTTTCTAGTAGGAAAGGCTTTACTTTCGGTTCCAGAGTATAGCCTGGAAGACGTACCCGTTTCGCGGTTGGGTCGTTTTAGGTTAGTCCAGGCTATAGCTCAAGGATTCTGGAGACAATGGAGTGACCGGTACCTTCATTGTCTTCAAAACCGAAATAAGTGGATAACTCCAACAGATCCACCTAAGATAGGGGATCTTGTATTGATCAAGGAAGAGAATATTCCTAGTCTCAAATGGAGACGCGGTAGGGTAATAGAGCTCTTGCCTGGAAGAGACGGTGTAGTTAGATCCGTTAGATTGAAGACTCTTTCAGGTACCTTTTTGCGGCCAGTGGTAAAGATTTGTAGGTTCCCACTGGAGTAGGTTCGGCAACTTTGAACCTATTTTAATTTTAGTTAATATTTTAAGTTTTAAAAACATTGCGGTTTTGTTTTATTAGGTTTATTTGAGGATTTTTTATTGATTTTGTTTTATTGTAATTAGATATTTTAAGGCTTTACGCGGTACGCCTTAATTGCGGTTCTTATGTCAATACGCGGTCACAATTGACATTTGATTTGGTTGATAAAGGCTTTTCAGCCTTTCTCGGGCGGGGGGATGTTTAATATATATAATGATTTGCGGCACACACACATGCATAACACAATATCGTATGTATATTAGTTTATTTTTCCCTTTATAATCTGGGTTGGGAACTGTCAATGTCAGTCTGCGGTGAACTGTCAAATTCCGAGCCCCGAAAAACGGAAGTGCGTATACGCGGGCGAACGGAAGCCAGCGCCATCTCGCCGGAGCGGTAAAGGCCGGCACTTGCGGACAACCTTTGAATATCAATGGCGGACTTGTAATTTTGGTCATGAAAATAATTTATGGAAAATTGAGTTCTCGTGTACAAACATCAAACCAGGAGTTGTGGCAGTTGGGGTGAGTTTAGGATATAAGATAATTTTGTGTATTTTGTCCATCCTCTGTCTTACACCTCTAGCACGTGTTGCCGGTCAAACCACAGAAAGCTTCGGAGCCAGTTTTTTAGCGGTAATGTTGATCGCCAAGATCAAACAATTACGTAAGTCACGAAATTTGCAAGAGTGTGCGTAAAAATGTAAGGTGTATTGTCATTTTTGATGCATAAGTGTGTGTAAAATGCGTTCGTGTGCTACCTCATCCCCCGCAAAAACCGGCAGAAAATGTTGAAAGAGGAATTTTGTCAATCACTTCAGTTCTAGTTTATCTGAGATGTGACCTACTGCTGGTACTCGCTAAGTTGATGAAGCTCTGAAGTGTACACTCACCAGTATAGTAAGTCCACTGCAGCACACACTGCGTGCAGGTGATATAAGGCGGCAGCCGCACCCGATACCTGAAGATCTCCTTCTTCGCCGTGTCCAGCGGGATCAGGAACCTATCCTCTCGCGTCTCCGATATGTAGAGAGGGAACCTGGAGGCATTTGTAGGTATAACATTACAGAAACCAAATAAATCTAAGGGTCGATTCACATCTGACGGAAGATGCGTCGAGCGTATTCAGCGGTCTTCGTTATCATAATCGTGTGTCATCGGTCAAGTGTGTAAGATTTAATGTTTTCTCATATAATTGTCTGTTCTGGCATTACGCTACCGATAATACGCGACGCATCTTCCGTCAGATGTGAACCGACCCCAAGGCTTTTAAATCTACGAAGTTCTAGATGATATGACAGGTGCAACCTATGTCTATACATAACTGCGTTTCAAGAGAAATTTCCGATAAGTTTTGTCTTCTGTCAAGCTTATTCCATCTCAAACAGTGTCCAGGCAAAAAAGCGCTTCTATGAGTTGCCCCCTTACCTGACGCACTCCGCCCATTGAACGTGCCGACGAGCTTCGCGATATGACAAATCGCATACGATGAGCGTTTACTCGTGAAAAATTGCCGTGCGATATACGATATCGTATGAGTTGAATAAAATCGCATTATATAAATGCACCATAAATCATGGTAAAGGGCCAAGTTTTTATCTTCTGTAAATATAGAATGTACCAATTGGGCGTGTCTCTGACGAACTTCAAGCGTTGTAATTTACTTGATCGTTAACTTAGATAGATACTTGATCTGAGGCCGTATTCCCGTTTTTTTTCCGTTCGTTTGATGAATATTTGGATGTTTCTTAATACGATTTCTGACTTCAAGGGCCAATTTTTCGGTTTGGAATATTTGGTCCTAGGTTAGGACCATGTTTTAACGTTGATTAAATTCAATGTAGCTCGTAGTAAGAAGCATCCGAATATTCATCAAACGAACGAAAAACCGAACGCGGATAACCTCCCAGGGCCTTGATTCATAATACAGCGGAATGCATTCGGTTCGGAATCGACCGACAGCAACCAATCGCAGTGCAGGAATTGATCCGGATTTGACGTTTCTTGCACTGTGATGAGTAAAACGAAACACCTTATGGTTTGCTCAAATAACGCTGTTGATGTAACCACATTGGTCTAAAATTTTGACCAATTAGGTGGCTACAAAAACAGCATTGTCATGTCTCTGAGTTTGATTAATACATCGACTCGAAAGAAGACAAGTCTTGATCCAAGAGAGTAGTCTTACATGCCTTGGGGAAACAGTCGTGATCCTATTTTCCTAGAAGTTACCTGTCAAAGCACTCCTGCGTGGCCTCCTGCTTGGGGTTGTTGTTTGGACAGAGCTTCATCACAAACGTGCCCAAATGGTTGGCGGTTAACTCCACCTCCACTTCGATTTCCTGGAAGTGAAACAGTCGATCTTAGTTTCTTTCACTATGAAAGATATCTTTGACTATGAAGAAGACTCGTACTTTGAACGAATATTCGCCAAAGACCGGCACGAATGTATGGTCCTAAAACGTATGGTTTTTTTTTAATCTTACGATTTCATTTGGTAAGTTTGGTAGGTACCAACTATGGCAACTTAAAGACAAGTGTTAACCTACTTCACAAAAATAAATTTTGCCCCATCCTGTATAGGTAATGGCATATTAGGTACCTGTCCCTCCCGTATACAGGTGGATTTTCGAGATGGACCACGGAGGGCAGGTACCTTAACCGGTTGTAGCGACAAAAAATAGCTCTTAGGAGACCTTCCCTAACTTTTTGAGATATTTGGAAACAGTTAAGGTACCTAACTGCCCTCCGTGGAGTCTGTCCACTCTGCATAGCATACCTGTCCCACTCTGTATATGGCATACCGTCCCACCCTGTATAATGACATCTGACCGACACCCAACCAAAAAACTAAACTTAGACATCAGACTACATCTATATTAGATGATTTATACAGCGTTAGGAGGCAATCCATGCCTACACTTAACGGGACGCTGTAGTGCCTGGGACATTGTTTGAGATGGAATAGGCTTGCCCAGCACCTAAACCACCCTCTCAGCTTAATCAAGACGACGTCGATACGTGTAGAGCTGACGAAGCTGCGGGTTTCCTCACGATGTTTTCCTTCACACCCAACTAACCTGTATAACATACCTGACCGACACTATAGTGCCTAGTGACGATCCCCTTGCCATACATGCCGCCGGCCTCGTGCGGGCGTGGCTCGGTCACGTGGTGCGCGTCGCCGCACACGCCGCATTTGCCTTCATTCTGCTCCCACTGGACTGGAAGATGAAGTAAATTCGTATAAGATCAGGCCAACTGTTGTGGACTGACACATCTTAGCTTCAGTCAAACGTGCGCCACTCTCTTCTTGCCTGCGTGTCAAATATGCGGGACGTGAGGAATATGCACGTGGCAGACGCTGCAAGGCTATCCAATTTGAAGAAGAGTGGAAGAATTAGGTAATTGGGTACCTTCACGGTAGATTTATCCTACAACTCTAAAAAACAATTTAAATGGAAAAATGTCTTCAGCATCTTTGCTATTGAACATAAAAGATATATTTTCCCACCCAGGGCAATATCCTACAATTATATCCATTGATCCCAAATTGCCTTGAAGGATCATCAGCGGGTCATCGAACGATGAGCCTATTGTGCGGATGCGCGCAAAAACTGTGCAAATTGATACATTATGTTGCGGTTGGCTCTGCCCAATCATTATGTTTGAGTGCTAACGGTGTTAAGTGATGAAATAAAAATCATTAAAGATTACTTATTCAATTGACTGTTAGTACCTTTTGTATTTTTGCGTAGCGTATCTATAATTAAATAAATAGGAATAAGGAATACGTCTGCACTAATAAATAGTTATTTCGAAGACACGCTGGGCACAGCAGGGTTCATTATTATGTTCAAAAGTTCAACTGAAGTTCAACCGTTAATGAAACGATAATGGGATTATCCAAATTTGATCGAACAATACAGAGGTTTCATGGCTAAGGTCATTGAATCTGTTTAATAATAATAATGCTGGACATTTTTCACACAGCATCATCAAGCCCCAAACTAAGCAAAGCTTGTACTATGGGAACCAGATAACTGATATACTACTTATATATTTTTTGTTTGTAAATACATACATATTATACATAGAAACACCCAGACCCGAGACAAATATTTGTAAGATCATACAAACATTGGTCCCGCCGCGGGGATTGAACCCGCAACCTTTTGCGTCGCAGGCGGGCCTTCGCCCACCGCGCCACAGAGGTCGTCTAATACTGGTCTATAGTAATATTTCCCAGGATAATAAGAGTTTTTTGGATGATAGAGCGGAGTAGAAGAAAAACCTGTACTGATCCCACATAAAGGCACATAAGGGCAAGGAGATTGTGCATAAGAGTTCTTACCAGCATATCCTCCGCAGAACAGCTCATTATCATTATAGTTGACGGGGTTGGGAAAGCCGAAGCGCCACATGGAGTTGCGAGCTGGAGGGTCCATGAGCCTGCCGTGGCCCTCCGCGCCGCGGCGGGCGCTGCCCAGCATCTGCGGGTAGAATAACAAGATTATAACAGTTTGTTAATCACACGAGCTCTTAACGGTGAAGGAAAACATCGTGAGGAAACCCGCAGCTAAGTCAGCTCCACACGTATTGACGTCGTCTTTCCTGTGGGCCAGGCTGATTAAGCTGAGAGGATGGTTTAGGTGCTGGGCAAGCCTATTCCGTCTCAAGCAATGTCCAAGGCACTACAGGCATGGATTGTCTCCTGACTCTGTATAAATTATCTATAGGTAATATAGATGTAAAGGCCTAAGTTTTTTTTTTTAATCACAGGTCGGTTTACGCGTTAACAAGGTGATCATACGCACTTGAATTGACCAATCTCGAGCGGCGATTTCGAGATTTTGATTTCTCATCATGATAGGGGTAGGTTTTTGGAAGGAAGATCCGCAACATACCGGAAAGAATAGCATAGTAAAGAGGAGGTTAGTGGTGGGTGCAAAAGGGATGATGTATGATGGGTTTGTAGTAAGTTTACGGCCATAAACGCATAAGCGAATGGAGGCCTGCTATGCCCAGCAAAGATAAAACAGCGGGCTGCAACAAAAGCCACACAAATCATGTGTGTCATACAAATCCATCGAAATAACGAAATAACTTATTTACTTACTTGCAACAAAAATATCCAATAAGTGAGAAATGATGTCCTACTCGTCTTATATCTCCGCATCTCCATCTGTGGACAAAAGTTCACTAAGTATATTCATTTGGAAAATAAACTGTTCTAAAAATACCTTTAGACTGCCTTTAAACTAAGAAGGTGTTTACGTTTAGGCAGATTTAAAATTCTTCTTTATTTTTTTTATCAAAATCCATTACATGTCAATGTAAGTGCCTAAAAGGAATGGCAGCAGGGGCTTAGTCTCGACGCGATTTCGGTCTCGATTCCAATGTTCAAATCGTTAAATTGCACGTAAGATTTGCTTGCATTTGTAGAGGTGCTTGTGCCTCTACAGGCACGTTATTGCGTATGCGAATTTTGAGTGAAATATTAAGGACAATTTAGATACTTATGCTATACGTTGAGTAATGACCTATGAGTAAGAATGACGGGTAATAGCGCAAATTGAAATAGGAAAACTTATTGACCCCATTCAAATCAGAAGTGTCATCAACGTTTCACGCCAAATTGCGTTGGTACTCTCCTGAATCATATCAGTTTGCTTTTCCTACGATTACAATACCTCTCAAGGGTGTAGATGAAAAAGTTATCCATTTTCAGAAAGAATGGGCAACAATAGAATTCGTAATACTGAATACGATCCTAGTCGTGGGTTCGAAGTAGGCATTTCCTTGGAATCAAGTATCGAGAATATGCCCTTTGATCGTATCATTGGAATTCATGGCACTTGCACCTAAATTTTCGTGTCGATACGTACAGTCAGCAACGAAAGTCGATTATCATTTTATGTTTCACAAATATGAATATTTCTGAACTCCGTAACAACATAACCGATATTTTTACTAATATTTGAAGATAAAGTCTTGGTTCATAATAATTTCCCAAGAAAAGTTTATTCTATCTTGGTTATCGAAAACAAAAGACATTTTAAAATGTCCAACTGTTAATCGGTATTCGTTGCTGACTGTACCTTCAGCCGGAATAAGGCCGTCCGTAAAAATAAAACTACCATACGTGCCATTTAGGCACCTAAGTTTAGGACCCCGTTATCCTAAATGGCCATTATGTTTTAAGTTTTCTGACCCTCTATTCGGCTAGTCCCCACTTAGGTATTTGGAAGATAGGGACAAATTCGAAAGGTCCTAAACGTCTAATTCCTAGTTTTTAAATTAAATATGTAGGCACCTCCAAAATATGAGTACACATGTGCATAATGCCCACAAACGGCTCTAAATCCATTTCCTTAAAGCTTTAAAAATAATGAGAAATGTAGGTACTTTCACTAAAGAAAGATATACAAGAAATGCAAGTTGCGGATTCAACATAAAGTGTGATATTATCAGGACAACAACATTAATGTCAGCTCAATGGGCGCTGGTTGAATAAAGCTCAATACTTTACGGCTGATCGTTCCATTTCTGGCCTATGCAATTAGTTCACGAATTAATTAAAAGAATTCAATGAAGGTGCTGATGATCTCTTAAATCTTTGTGTGGAGATAAAGATAATAAAGTTGGTATCTGGTATTTAACCGTGTATCTAGAAAATTCATTTTAAAAAATGCTTAAAATTCTAACATAGGTACCTACAGCTTTCTGTAGTGCTTTGCTGTAGTCAGGTAAACTTCAAAGTCTAACATTAACATCTCCTTTTTGCTTCCTTCTCTGCTAAACTTATAATTTTAGCCAGATTAGGTAAGTAGTACATTGTCTGTGGTAGTACTTAGATTTTTAGTGAACACAAAAAACGTGTCAACTAACACGGACTCATATTGTCCTAAACTCACAAACACGCTTTTGCGAAATCATTTGCATTCAATGGTTTATTTAAATTCGTCCTGGGGAAATAATTTGCCATTACATTTTGAACATAAATTACCTCATAATAAGATGTAATTTTAAAAAACGTGCTGCGTGACTACCCTCACTCCTCACATACAGTGACTCTACTCATGGGTTTGGTGCAATTCACAAAAACTGCTTTGAAATTACAAAGGACCAATGAGTAAGTAGACGAATCATGAAACATTTGAAGAAAACATGTTCGAATTTAAAAATATTTCACTAAAGACTGCATTATTTAATTTTACCATTCCATTAAGGATTTGAATATTTTTTGGGATAGGTTCTTATTTAGTTTTAAATAAAAAAGTAATTAATTTCGTATGAAGTCAGTGGCCAACCCTATATCGTCCGTTATACAAGAAGCCGGTTGTCGTGAACCAACTTCGTCGCTTGAACTCTTAACTTAGGATATCGTCAAATCTAGGGTGTTGACAGTAAAGTTCGTTTGTTGGCGTCTAGGTCAAGACCCCCACGGCCTTGACAATTTGGACGCAAACGTGTGGATGACAGCCTAATGAGTTCTTCGTAACTACTTTTCTTTGGCACTACGGCTTGGCTCTACTCGTAGTAGGTTTCCACTGACACTACCTTAACACTTCTGCAATACCTTTCAGACAGTAAGATTTCATATAATACTAGCTAATGCGCGCGGCTTCGCCCGCATGGTACCAACATTTTGAATAGCCTATATGTTATTCCAGGTCACTATCTACGCCTATTCCAAGTTTCATCATAATCGTTTCGCTGGTTTAGGCGTGATTGAAAAACAAACACGACAAAGTGTACATAGTTATTTCTGAAATCCCCAAGCAACAGAAAACTAAACTACTTACTAGAATCAGTTGAGTCATCTATGATCGTTGAAAACGATCCATAGATAGCTAAACTGATCCACTGACCCAGGTCACTCGCGAGTCGGAAGTGTGCCAATCCTTTACAGAAGATGATCATTCAGAAAAAAAGTCAGAGCCGTTTTTCCTGATATCTTTATTTAAATTAAAATGCCCAGCTAAAGAAAAGTTTATTGCGAGATGTAAATGTTAAAGTGATTGATAAGATGTAAGTGATTTAATGAGTACCTGCCACTGTTTCTCGAAAAAGTTTTCTGGAGTTCCCAATGAAGAAATATTACCTACCTTACCTACTAGCAACGGTCCTTATACATGAACAAATTGTATAGATACAAATAATAATACGAGTAATTATAGTTTCTGTAAATAAACTTTTACTTAGATAAAAAAATATATGTATATTGAACGCTCAAATAAATTTACTATCGGCCCTTGACCAAGCAAAGATAATCTTAATAATAGTTCCTGAATTCCCAAATCCAAATACTATATTTAGGTACTTGAGTATTTATTTTTTGTACTTTTAAAAACACCTTTTTCCCAAAAAAAATCGCAGACTTGTGCTTCTTGCCTGTTTTAAGAGGTAGGTATACTTATGGCTAAGTAGCATTATTAAACAATATCGTAAATTTTTATGAAGTAAATTCGTGTTTAAAAAGCCATTTTCTCCAAAAATTTAATGTAAAAAACATGTTTATGTACCTACCTACTTGGGATAACGCATTGAAAACGTGGTGTTCGTTGAGTGAAGTATGCTGCCGTTACATGATATAGCACTCATAATTCTGTTAATTGCAACCTTTATATGATTAACATGTAAATGAATCGTGTAAATCAGCACTGAACTTATCGTGAATCAGTTGATTGTATCATAAATAAGCGTTGATAATAATGTGGACTAGAGGATGTTTACCTACTAGGTATCTACTTCATCATCATCATCTCCCTGACCTTATCCCACGCTAAGTGGGGTCGGCACAACATATCTTCTTCCACTCACTCCTATCACTCGTCAATTGTGCATCCACTCCTTTTACATTCATATCATCTTTAGGTATCTACTTATCCCAGTGAAACCATGGTTTACCAAATAAAACAGGTTAATTCCTATCTTTGTCCAGCAGTTGCGAAAAAAAGACAAGTACTTGCTAAAAATAACCGAGATGAGAACAAAGTCAGTTAAAATATTAACTATATTTAAGAAAGAGCCATATTTACCTACTCAAGAGTAGGTACAGCCTGACCAAATATGTGATTTGTTCGGTTATCGACCTCGCTGTGGTTTTGTTATGTTATTTGTCACGGCATGTGTTTTTAGCGGACTATTCTGCAAGAACACAGTCTTGACCAAACAAAACACTTGTGTCTTAAAACATAGCTAATTTATTTGCCGAGCTAACAAGTACTGTGCAGTCTTCTTGAGTTCTTAACGGCTCTATAGGAAGCATATATATATAAACAAATAAATAATGCTGGACTTTTCACACAGCATCATCTAGCCCCAAAGTAAGCAGAGCTTGTGTTATGGGTACTAGATGACTGATAAACAACTTATATACTTTTTGTTTGTAACAGAAATACATACATATTATACATATAAACACCCAGATCCGGGACAAATATCTGTAGGTCATACAAACATTTGTCCCGCGGCGGGGATCGAACCCGCAACCTTCTGCGTCGCAAGCGGCCCTTCGCCCACTGCACCACAGAGGTCGTCAATATATCGCATAGGAAAAGTGTAAGTACTTATTATAATCGCAAATATTTATTTATTTTCTGACCAAAGAAAAAAGTATAAAGTTAGACAATTATGTTTGGACTAGATACTGCGCGCGGCTTCACCCGCGTGGTACCAACATTTTTAGCCTATATGCTTATTCCAGGTCACTATCTACGCCTATTTCAAGTTTCATTCAAATCGGTTCACTGGTTTAGGCGTGATTGAAACACAAACATACAAACATCCAAATATCTAAACAAACTCACAAACTTTCAGCTTTATTATATTAGTGGGATGTGCCTCTGTCTACACCTTAGAGTTTATACCAGAATATAAAAAATAAAAAATGAAGTGTTCAAGTTCAGTTTAATTGTTGTTTTCAACACTTGCCACATTGGTTCAGTCTCCTTCATTCTGTTATCAAAGTCGTGTGCGTAAATCGAATCGACCTTTTGGATAATTTTCAAAACGAAGATAACAAGTAAAAGGTACAGTAACTTGTGTTTTCGGAAATTAAGATAAAATGGACGCAAGATATGATAGTTTTATTTACTGCTACCCTGATTAAGGTTGGCAAGTGAGTAGGTACATTACTTACTGATTTAAATAAATTATGGAAGTTTATCTGTTCGTCATTTCATTTAGTGTTTTATAAAGGTAAGAAACCGGAATCAAAATTATCTTATTGCGGTTGAAGAAACGCAAACGCAACAAAATACTTAAGATCTCTTGAATATGTCTGACTACCCCAATGTCTGAAGGGGTAGTCAGAGAACCCGAAACACACATTTTGCAGGATATCACCGTCATAATTTTCAGCTGTTAAGGTTTTAATAGATGGAAAGATATATATTTTGTCATCTAAAAAGCCCCAAAACTGTGGAAATGTACCTATATGGAACCACCTTGAGCGGGAATAAATACTTTCAAACAAAAACATAATATTTTGAAAATCAGTCTTCAATTGAATAAATAGTGTTGTTGCGCGTTAATAAAGTAGCGCGTTAAAATCTTTTTTACCAGCAATGTGTATTTCGTATTCCTAAATCAAAACACCTGCACTATGTATCAAAGTATTTTATTTATACTTACCTTTAGTTTTTGCTTCAGTTTATGATGAATCTATTGATATGTTTATCCAGTTGAATTGAAAGTATTATAAATAATAAAATAAAAAAGTACGTGAGTCGTGGAACACTCGGTTGGAACGAAGTTTCAACTTTGACATTTGGCATTTGTCAAATAAATTATAAAATCCTAGAAACGCTCTTCCTTACTAACAATATAACAATCTATGGACGGTTTCCCGACTGCGCACTTCGCACTGTGACGATTTGACGTGAAAATCATACTTTTCGTCTAGCCCCCATCCGATACCGTCCGAAAAGGAACTTCGTTCCAAAAAATAAATAAATTATGCTGGACATTTCACACAGCATCATCTAGGTAAACCAGGTAAACCAGGATTACGACTGTAGGAATGTTTACCACGACTTGGGGATAGCTAATACGAATTAGCTATCCCCAAGTCGTGGTAAACATTCCTTCATATCTCTTTTACGTATTCAGAATCCTTTTAAAGAAAAAGTAGGTAAGTAGGTACATTGTTTAATTTATTTTTAATTCTTTCAATTATTTTATGTTTGAATATGTAATGCGGGGTGAATCGGGGTCAATAACGGTTTTTGAATATATTTCCTACACCTTGTCCTTGCACGTGACACTTTTATTTCCAAAATATTGTAAAATATTCCTCTCAAGTTACATCTTATTTTAATTTAGTAAAATGATACCACGGACAATTTAATATTATGTGAAGAAATATTTTCCGTTCGGAGGCTACATTTTTAGCACTTTTAAAAGTATCAAATAATATAAATCAAAAGAATCTAATGCTTTGAATTTATTTAGGTAATCGAAACTTAAGAATATATGTAAGTAGGTATATTAGATGATTTATACAGCGTCAGGAGGCAATCCATGCCTACAGTGCTGCAGTGCCTGGGACATTGTTTGAGATGGAATAGGCTTGCCCAGCATCTAAACCATCCTCTCAGCTTAATCAGCCGCCCACAGGAAAGACGACGTCAATACGTGTGGAGCTGACTAAGCTGCGGGTTTCCTCACGATGTTTTGAGCTCGCGTTAAAGCGTACTAAATAGGTAAAAGTAAAAATAGAGTTAATGATCAATATCGATTTTATTTGTCAATTTCTTTGTTTCCGATTATTTATAGCGATTTCTAAAGTGGTCGTAAAAAAGTCGTTAAATTGTTTTTTTTTTAACTTAGCTAAAGTTTTAGAGTGAGAAAAAGATTGTTTAGCTTTAAAAATAGAAATTAGGTAAGTCGGTATATCGGAACATAAAAAAACACGATATGGTGTCAGCTGACACATACATCGTTTTTTTTTATGCATAGTCAATCAGTAGTCGGTTGACTAAGAACTGAGCGCTTTTATGCTTAAAATATACTAATAGTTCCAGTTTTGGTCCCGGCTAAAAAAAAAAAATCATCAGATTTGTACAACTACAAGCCACATACAAAAAGGTTACATATTTTCGACCACCAGGAAGAAGTAAAAAGGTGTGGTCACTGCAATGATCAGAATCTACGAAAAAAAACCAAAATTAATTAAGTTAACCAGTTCACTTATTCGAGTGCATAGTCTAGGGCATAATAGCTAATACATATTCTGTGGTTTTGCTCCATTTTTTGCATAGAGTTCGGAAAATGTCAGAGCGGGGCAAAAAATAACTTCCGCGTTCTTGTTTAATTTAGCAACTATGTTATATTGTAATCTAACGATAAAAACGATTAATGAAGTTTTAAATTATTGGAACTAAAAATAAAAATGGAATTACAATTAAGTACTTACCTACTGGTTTTTTTCTTATGTTGATCGATAAGATTTTTCTAACGTTGAATACTTAATTGGTAAAAAATGATTAATAAATTTACCCTGTTTATATATAATTCATAATATTGGACTGACAAGGGTACATTTATGATTTACTGTATTTATTTTATGCATTTAAGATTATTAAAAGTTGTCTAATATTCGAATTTTGACCATTTTAATATTAAAATTTAAACAGCAGTGTCAAAGAAAGCGAACTGCAAGTATTTTCTATTTAATTACACCAAATTTATATTCAAAGTAGGTACGCTACGTATGCATGACCATTTGTAAAAATAACGGTAGCATGCACGTGTTGCAAGTTTTATAGCTTTGCTTCTATCCATAGCAATGTAATGGGAATGTCATGGGTGAAGTCGTTAAAACAAGATTATAGTTTGTTGTACTCTAGTTGAGCTGACGCTGAAGTTTCGTTAATATACTTACCTGAAAAAAAAACAAAAGGATTTGACTACAGAGGGCCTAGTAACAGTGGCACCACTTGGACTTCACCGTTACGTACCGAGGCCGTAAACGCGGATTTGTATGGGATTGGAACAGCGCCATCTAGTGGCCAGTAGTGGCGAAAGCGTGAAACATAATTTGCGAGTATGAGATTTTTACATATTTGCTATCGAATGGTTTTAAACGGTCGACATCGACTCGTAATCGAGAGGCAGCGCGTACGGGCTTGTGATTGGTTGGTTTGGGTAACTCAGCGAGTATGAGTTCAATTTTGACAGTTAGCGTGATAAAATTTTCACCATAATCGTGCGTTATGTCCTATCATGCTATCACTTGTATTTTTGTAGTGAAAACTGTAATTACGAGAGTCATACCGGTAAAAAGATGTCGGCAAGATATTATTTTGCTTGGAATCTAAACGAAATAGCTAAGGATACTCAAAATGAAAAGAGAATTGCCGAAGCGAGGGCTCGCGCGTCATTGGATTACCTACATGGATTTGACTGATCAAGAGTTTATACACAGATATCGCCTTACCAAGGAAATTTTTATTTTCTTGGTAAGGGAGTTGACGCGGCTCACGTCTCTCCGATCATCACAAAGAGTTTCCGTGGATCAAAAAGTATGTAAACACAAAATTATCTACTTACTAGGTGCCTGTTTACTTTGTTTTTATTGAGTTAGCCCTCTCTATCTTTTTCAGGTGCTCACTGCTCTTTTCTTTTATGCCACGGGCTCCTACCAAAGGCCGGTCGGGGTATACGAAAGGGTGTGCAGTGATTAGAAGGCGGCCTATCGGAGTGGCAAGCCATGTGTCCCAGGAAACCTGCTGCAACTATATACACGAAGTAACAGAGGCCTTGACAAATCCAAACTTTGTGAATAAATTCATAAAATTCCCAAATACTCGAGCTGCCAGACTGGCACTGAGTCAACGGTGGGTACCAAACCTATGAATTATTATAATTTACCTACAGTACATTTACATTCTTACACATTGTAAAATATTTACCTACACACTACAATAATGAAGGTACCTACATAAGTAATAAATAAATAAATAATAATGCTGGACATTTTCACACAGCATCATCTAGCCCCAAACTAAGCAAAGCTTGTACTATGGGAACCAGATAACTGATTACTACTTATATACTATTTGTTTATAAATTACATACATATTATACATAGAAACACCCAGACCCGAGACAAATATCTGTAGGTCATACAAACATTTGTCCCACGGCGGGGATCGAACCTGCAACCTTCAGCGTCGCAGGCGGACCTTCGCCCACTGCGCCACAGAGGTCGTCTAAGGTAGTCCGTCCTTAGCACTAGCTCCATGCGAAGCACATGACACTTAAAGACCTAGCTGGAAACCTATACCAATGTTGTCTTTTGAGGTATGTGATGATGAACTGAGGATTTTATCCATAAATTAAGTTTGGTGGAGCGAATCATGATGCATTTATATGGGAGAACAGCGACTTAAACCGTTACATGCAATCTCTACATCAAAATGGGGAAAAGGTCTGGCTTTTAGGTAAGTAAATATCTATCTACATCAAAAAATATTGGAAGGTTTTAACTGAATGTTAATTTTTTGATCTATTGGATTATTTTCTAGGAGACTCGGGTTATTCTCAGCGCCCATGGATAATAACACCCATATTGGATGCCGCTTCTGATACACCAGAAGCTCACTATAATCATATTCATATGAGAGCCAGAGTTTTAATCGAAAACACATTTGGGAGACTTAAAATTCGATGGCGTTGTCTGCACAAAGACAGAGTGCTCCATTACAGACCAGCTAAGTGTGCAAAAATTATAATTGCATGCTCGGTCCTACATAATATACGTACTGATTTTCACATTGAGGAAACTGATGAAGATAATATTATGGGTAGGTAACAAAATAATAAAACGAGTTTATTTTAATCAAATCTTATTTTAAACTAATAATAAACATTTATTTTCAGGACATCAAAATGAAACAAGTGTTTACACAGAGCGTGGCGAAGGTACCAATGATTTAATTAGAGGCAGAGTACTACGAAGCCAATTAGTCAGAAGACTACATAGATAGATAACTGGCTCCACACTGGAGCTTAACTACCTACTATTTATATAATAATAATAAATAAAACTTTAAACTGTACATTTCTTTCAATAAAATTAAGTAAAACATTTCTTTCTCAAAGGTAGGTACATTATTTTCGATTCATTTTAAAAGGCATAATCTATCTTCTTCTATATTAATAAAATTATTTGTCCTTACTGACTGACAGACAACGTACCTACAGCCTAAACCGCTGGTCCTAGAGACATGAAATTTTGAGGTAGTGCGTAGAGGGGTGTACTAAGAAGGGATTTTTTGTGAAAAGGGCATATTCCTGGCACTTAGAGACATGAAATTTAGAATTATGATAGTTCAACAGTTTTAATCCAACTGTGAATTATAACTCATATTTTGTATAATATAAATTAGATTCGAAATGTTTTACAATTAACATTCAGGATAAAAAATATGAAATATTTATTTAGCCAGTAAAGTATTATTCTTGCAATTATGTTGAAAATTTTAAGGAGTATGTGTCATCATCATCATCTCCCTGACCTTATCCCACGCTAAGTGGGGTCGGCACAACATGTCTTCTTCTTCCACTCACTCCTATCACTCGTCAATTGTGCATCCACTCCTTTTACATTCATATCCTCTCTCACACAATCCAACCACTTCTTCTTCGGCCTTCTTTAAGGAGTATGTGTACATGTTTGAAAAATAAAGCAAAACGCACAGCTTCTTATAATCTAGCCGATGTTGGTAGTCATCTGGTTCCTTTAGGACGATGAATTAGAATGGTATTTTAAAATTGGTTGGATTACCTACGTGCTACCAACAAAATAAAAATGAATTTACGATAGGTGAAAGCCGTGACCTAACTCGGAGCGTACGGTGTGCTACACTGTCCCCGATACTCGCTTGAATACCTTACTCCCCGCGTACGACGTTAGCTCGCATTACGGACTGGTGAAGTAATTCGCATACTTTAGTAAAACGTAGTGCCACTGTTACTAGGCCCTCTGAGGGCCTAGTAACAGTGGCACCACTTGGACTTCACCGTTACGTACCGAGGCCGTAAACGCGGATTTGTATGGGATTGGAACAGCGCCATCTGGTGGCCAGTAGTGGCGAAAGCGTGAAACATAATTTGCGAGTATGAGATTTTTACATATTTGCTATCGAATGGTTCTAAACGGTCGACATCGACTCGTAATCGAGAGGCAGCGCGTACGGGCTTGTGATTGGTTGGTTTGGTTAACTCAGCGAGTATGAGTTCAATTTTGACAGTTAGCGTGATAAAATTTTCACCATAATCGTGCGTTATGTCCTATCATGCTATCACTTGTATTTTTGTAGTGAAAACTGTAATTACGAGAGTCATACCGGTAAAAAGATGTCGGCAAGATATTATTTTGCTTGGAATCTAAACGAAATAGCTAAGGATACTCAAAATGAAAAGAGAATTGCCGAAGCGAGGGCTCGCGCGTCATTGGATTACCTACATGGATTTGACTGATCAAGAGTTTATACACAGATATCGCCTTACCAAGGAAATTTTTATTTTCTTGGTAAGGGAGTTGACGCGGCTCACGTCTCTCCGATCATCACAAAGAGTTTCCGTGGATCAAAAAGTATGTAAACACAAAATTATCTACTTACTAGGTGCCTGTTTACTTTGTTTTTATTGAGTTAGCCCTCTCTATCTTTTTCAGGTGCTCACTGCTCTTTTCTTTTATGCCACGGGCTCCTACCAAAGGCCGGTCGGGGTATACGAAAGGGTGTGCAGTGATTAGAAGGCGGCCTATCGGAGTGGCAAGCCATGTGTCCCAGGAAACCTGCTGCAACTATATACACGAAGTAACAGAGGCCTTGACAAATCCAAACTTTGTGAATAAATTCATAAAATTCCCAAATACTCGAGCTGCCAGACTGGCACTGAGTCAACGGTGGGTACCAAACCTATGAATTATTATAATTTACCTACAGTACATTTACATTCTTACACATTGTAAAATATTTACCTACACACTACAATAATGAAGGTACCTACATAAGTAATAAATAAATAAATAATAATGCTGGACATTTTCACACAGCATCATCTAGCCCCAAACTAAGCAAAGCTTGTACTATGGGAACCAGATATCTGATATACTACTTATATACTATTTGTTTATAAATACATACATATTATACATAGAAACACCCAGACCCGAGACAAATATCTGTAGGTCATACAAACATTTGTCCCACGGCGGGGATCGAACCTGCAACCTTCTGCGTCGCAGGCGGACCTTTGCCCACTGCGCCACAGAGGTCGTCTAAGGTAGTCCGTCCTTAGCACTAGCTCCATGCGAAGCACATGACACTTAAAGACCTAGCTGGAAACCTATACCAATGTTGTCTTTTCAGGTATGTGATGATGAACTGAGGATTTTATCCATAAATCCTAAGTTTGGTGGAGCGAATCATGATGCATTTATATGGGAGAAACGCGACTTAAATCGTTACATGCAATCTCTACATCAAAATGGGGAAAAGGTCTGGCTTTTAGGTAAGTAAATATCTATCTACATCAAAAAATATTGGAAGGTTTTAACTGAATGTTAATTTTTTGATCTATTGGATTATTTTCTAGGAGACTCGGGTTATCCTCAGCGCCCATGGATAATGACACCCATATTGGATGCCGCTTCTGATACACCAGAAGCTCACTATAATCATATCCATATGAGAGCCAGAGTTTTAATCGAAAACACATTTGGGAGACTTAAAATTCGATGGCGTTGTCTGCACAAAGACAGAGTGCTCCATTACAGACCAGCTAAGTGTGCAAAAATTATAATTGCATGCTCGGTCCTTCATAATATATGTACTGATTTTCACATTGAGGAAACTGATGAAGATAATATTATGGGTAGGTAACAAAATAATAAAACGAGTTTATTTTAATCAAATCTTATTTTAAACTAATAATAAACATTTATTTTCAGGACATCAAATGAAACAAGTGTTTACACAGAGCGCGGCGAAGGTACCAATGATTTAATTAGAGGCAGAGTACTACGAAGCCAATTAGTCAGAAGACTACATAGATAGTTGACTGGCTCCACACTGGAGCTTAACTACCTACTATTTATATAATAATAATAAATAAAACTTTAAACTGTACATTTCTTTCAATAAAATTAAGTAAAACATTTCTTTCTCAAAGGTAGGTACATTATTTTCGATTCATTTTACAAGGCATAATCTATCTTCTTCTATATTAATAAAATTATTTGTCTTTACTGACTGACAGACAACGTACAGCCTAAACCGCTGGTCGTAGAGACTTGAAATTTTGAGGTAGTGCGTAGGGGGGTGTACTAAGAAGGGATTTTTTGTGAAAAGGGCATATTCCTGGCACTTAGAGACATGAAATTTAGAATTATGATAGTTCAACAGTTTTAATCCAACTGTGAATTATAACTCATATTTTGTATAATATAAATTAGATTCGAAATGTTTTACAATTAACATTCAGGATAAAAAATATGAAATATTTATTTAGCCAGTAAAGTATTATTCTTGCAATTATGCTGAAAATTTTAAGGAGTATGTGTCATCATCATCATCTCCCTGACCTTATCCCACGCTAAATGGGGTCGGCACAACATGTCTTCTTCTTCCACTCACTCCTATCACTCGTCAATTGTGCATCCACTCCTTTTACATTCATATCCTCTCTCACACAATCCAACCACTTCTTCTTCGGCCTTCTTTAAGGAGTATGTGTACATGTTTGAAAAATAAAGCAAAACGCACAGCTTCTTATAATCTAGCCGATGTTGGTAGTCATCTGGTTCCTTCAGGACGATGAATTAGAATGGTATTTTAAAATTGGTTGGATTACCTACGTGCTACCAACAAAATAAAAATGAATTTACGATAGTTTACCGTGAAAGCCGTGACCTAACTCGGAGCGTACGGTGTGCTACGCTGTCCCCGATACTCGCTTGAATAACTTACTCCCCGCGTACGACGTTAGCTCGCATTACGGACTGGTGAAGTAATTCGCATACTTTAGTAAAACGTAGTGCCACTGTTACTAGGCCCTCTGAGGGCCTAGTAACAGTGGCACCACTTGGACTTCACCGTTACGTACCGAGGCCGTAAACGCGGATTTGTATGGGATTGGAACAGCGCCATCTGGTGGCCAGTAGTGGCGAAAGCGTGAAACATAATTTGCGAGTATGAGATTTTTACATATTTGCTATCGAATGGTTCTAAACGGTCGACATCGACTCGTAATCGAGAGGCAGCGCGTACGGGCTTGTGATTGGTTGGTTTGGTTAACTCAGCGAGTATGAGTTCAATTTTGACAGTTAGCGTGATAAAATTTTCACCATAATCGTGCGTTATGTCCTATCATGCTATCACTTGTATTTTTGTAGTGAAAACTGTAATTACGAGAGTCATACCGGTAAAAAGATGTCGGCAAGATATTATTTTGCTTGGAATCTAAACGAAATAGCTAAGGATACTCAAAATGAAAAGAGAATTGCCGAAGCAAGGGCTCGCGCGTCATTGGATTACATGGATTTGACTGATCAAGAGTTTATACACAGATATCGCCTTACCAAGGAAATTTTTATTTTCTTGGTAAGGGAGTTGACGCGGCTCACGTCTCTCCGATCATCACAAAGAGTTTCCGTGGATCAAAAAGTATGTAAACACAAAATTATCTACTTACTAGGTGCCTGTTTACTTTGTTTTTATTGAGTTAGCCCTCCCTATCTTTTTCAGGTGCTCACTGCTCTTTTCTTTTATGCCACGGGCTCCTACCAAAGGCCGGTCGGGGTATACGAAAGGGTGTGCAGTGATTAGAAGGCGGCCTATCGGAGTGGCAAGCCATGTGTCCCAGGAAACCTGCTGCAACTATATACACGAAGTAACAGAGGCCTTGACACATCCAAACTTTGTGAATAAATTCATAAAATTCCTAAATACTCCAGCTGCCAGACTGGCACTGAGTCAACGGTGGGTACCAAACCTATGAATTATTATAATTTACTTACAGTACATTTACATTCTTACACATTGTAAAATATTTACCTACACACTACAATAATGAAGTAGGTACCTACATAAGTAATAAATAAATAAATAAAAATGCTGGACATTTTCACACAGCATCATCTAGCCCCAAACTAAGCAAAGCTTGTACTATGGGAACCAGATAACTGATTACTACTTATATACTATTTGTTTATAAATACATACATATTATACATAGAAACACCCAGACCCGAGACAAATATCTGTAGGTCATACAAACATTTGTCCCACGGCGGGGATCGAACCTGCAACCTTCTGCGTCGCAGGCGGACCTCCGCCCACTGCGCCACAGAGGTCGTCTAAGGTAGTCCGTCCTTAGCACTAGCTCCATGCGAAGCACATGACACTTAAAGACCTAGCTGGAAACCTATACCAATGTTGTCTTTTCAGGTATGTGATGATGAACTGAGGATTTTATCCATAAATCCTAAGTTTGGTGGAGCGAATCATGATGCATTTATATGGGAGAACAGCGACTTAAATCGTTACATGCAATCTCTACATCAAAATGGGGAAAAGGTCTGGCTTTTAGGTAAGTAAATATCTATCTACATCAAAAAATATTGGAAGGTTTTAACTGAATGTTAATTTTTTGATCTATTGGATTATTTTCTAGGAGACTCGGGTTATCCTCAGCGCCCATGGCTAATGACACCCATATTGGATGCCGCTTCTGATACACCAGAAGCTCACTATAATCATATCCATATGAGAGCCAGAGTTTTAATCGAAAACACATTTGGGAGACTTAAAATTCGATGGCGTTGTCTGCACAAAGACAGAGTGCTCCATTACAGACCAGCTAAGTGTGCAAAAATTATAATTGCATGCTCGATCCTTCATAATATATGTACTGATTTTCACATTGAGGAAACTGATGAAGATAATATTATGGGTAGGTAACAAAATAATAAAACGATTTTATTTTAATCAAATCTTATTTTAAACTAATAATAAACATTTATTTTCAGGACATCAAAATGAAACAAGTGTTTACACAGAGCGTGGCGAAGGTACCAATGATTTAATTAGAGGCAGAGTACTACGAAGCCAATTAGTCAGAAGACTACATAGATAGATGACTGGCTCCACACTGGAGCTTAACTACCTACTATTTATATAATAATAATAAATAAAACTTTAAACTGTACATTTCTTTCAATAAAATTAAGTAAAACATTTCTTTCTCAAAGGTAGGTACATTATTTTCGATTCATTTTACAAGGCATAATCTATCTTCTTCTATATTAATAAAATTATAACTCATATTTTGTATAATATAAATTAGATTCGAAATGTTTTACAATTAACATTCAGGATAAAAAATATGAAATATTTATTTAGCCAGTAAAGTATTATTCTTGCAATTATGTTGTAAATTTTAAGTAGTATGTGTCATCATCATCATCTCCCTGACCTTATCCCACGCTAAGTGGGGTCGGCACAACATGTCTTCTTCTTCCACTCACTCCTATCACTCGTCAATTGTGCATCCACTCCTTTTACATTCATATCCTCTCTCACACAATCCAACCACTTCTTCTTCGGCCTTCTTTAAGGAGTATGTGTACATGTTTGAAAAATAAAGCAAAACGCACAGCTTCTTATAATCTAGCCGATGTTGGTAGTCATCTGGTTCCTTTAGGACGATGAATTAGAATGGTATTTTAAAATTGGTTGGATTACCTACGTGCTACCAACAAAATAAAAATGAATTTACGATAGTTTACCGTGAAAGCCGTGACCTAACTCGGAGCGTACGGTGTGCTACACTGTCCCCGATACTCGCTTGAATACCTTACTCCCCGCGTACGACGTTAGCTCGCATTACGGACTGGTGAAGTAATTCGCATACTTTAGTAAAACGTAGTGCCACTGTTACTAGGCCCTCTGAAATGAAAACTAAATAGCCAAGCTCAACTGAATCTAGTGTTAATGGCAACTCGATTGTAGGTTCCCATTTACAAAATTGAATCGAAACTAACAACTAATGCTATGAAACAGACTACTAGCTCTATCGTTTTCTTAACTCTGTCATAACCGTCAAAGACGAGCCCCCAGCCTGCGCCTGCGCAGAATGTCAAGGGCATTCGTAAACGTCCCTGCGACGTAAACACGGCTAATTATGACCATTGCAATGTCGTTACTCTAAATATGGCAGCAAGTGAGTATCTGTCGCGAACGGCACCAGTCTTGGACAATGTGTGAAAAAATCAGAATTATTTTTCAACTGTCATTTCGAATGGCAAATGAAGAAGGAATGTGAGAAAACTGGAATGAAATTATCTTCTGAGTAACTGCATTGAATGTTTTAACCTACTGGCGGAAGCGATAGACAATCGTCTCTGATAATTTCTCAGGTCTGAAAGTTTTGAAAGCTCTGGATCTCGTCAACTCATTTCTTATGACAAATACCACCACCAATTAGTTGTCTATTAAAAATCGGCCGCACAAGTAGAAGCTGAACGAGATGGTGTCCATTGCATTCTTATAAGCATTGTTGTTCATTACATTCATCAAATTTTTAATTCCATGTCAACGAAAAAGGAAAAACTCGCTCACGCAGAGACAGGATCTTTGACAGCTGTCAAAATGAACAAAATATTTTGCCAGCTCATTTATCATTTGGGTGTCGTGTTGTCTTCCGGCGGCAGAATCCAACACGGTAGATTAATCTTTACAAAACTGCTGACCAATGGACTGATCGATCATTCATGGCGAAATAAAAGGGTTTACGGATATCTCATGTTCACATGTTTTGATACATTAAATATTGATATTTAATGTATCATAGGCCTCCCCCTTCGATTTCCAGAACGATCGATCCTATGATGAGTGCATTGTCTAACGAAAGTTTGTGAACAGAAACACCACAGTTTTGATCATCATCTTCAAGACCTCTTTTTTTTATCTTATTTTAATCCATCCATCTTTACGTTTATTGTACGTAGGTATGCGTGAAACTTATCTCCCGGATACGAAACATCTAGTCAATGGAGTGCTCTCAGCATCAGTCTCATCAAATGGAACACGATACGCAGCAGCTAGATCGGCCACAAATGCCAAGGTCAGAAAACTTTTTCTGTGTATTTTACCTTGATTGGAACCAACACGACGTTTTCCAGGTCAATCAAAGATGGTTTTTAAAATAATTGCTAAGATAAACCAAAAAAAGTTGAACTTTACTGTGACGGACAATTCGCAATGGTTATCAATGATAATACAATGCGAAATCAATGTAAGTACACATCACGATGTGACATTAAAGTTATTGTAGCGGTTTGTTTGGTCATGTCTCCGTGACAAAATCTTTAATTGAGGATAATGTCGGAAAGGCCTTTTAAGACATGGAGTTGACATATGGGGCCGTTTCCCAGAAGGCCTGTCAATTTTAACCTTTGACAACCGCGATTAGACTTTCGCTACTTGCCTGAATCACTTTATCTCTAGTAAAATTATCATTCCGTAGAGACGGGTTCATGGTGAGCATGCTAGGATTCAGTTTACAAGTCTTTCAGAAGAAGTGGTAAGATTGTGTGAGAGATATAAATGTGAAACGGATATAAATAAATTGAAATTGAAATAAATAGATTCACAGCCAATGATAAATAGGCGTGACTCTTGAGAAGAAAATTATGTTGTGCTGACTATGAAGCGGGCGATATAAGCAGAGGAATGATGACGATACCTACACACACGATACACATTAAGGGCCTTACTAATAAACGTGGTGTAAAGTTATTCCTCGGAAGAAACTAAAAGTAACCATACATTTTGACAGTTTACACGTTTATTAGTATGGGCCTAAGTATCTTAATAATCTTCCTTCTGACATAGTATTTTTTCTGTGGTAAGATGACATTCCTAAAGGTTACCTAATGAGCAACACAATACCATAATCTAAGCACGTGGAGATATTAATTCCACGCGCATCCATCTACGATATACGTGCTTTTCATTGCTGCATAAAAGCAAAACAACTCATAAGCAACTTTGTTACAATAAATAGAAAAGATTTGATAGAAGACTGCCTAAGATTTTAAGTTCATCCCAAATTGCACTTAGACGGGAGTTGAATCCACGACCTCGGCCTCAGCGCTCTGCCAACTGAGCTTTCAGACAATCGACGATCGACCTCATAGTTAAAAAAACTTTTTCCGTGGCGCGGGTGTATGTAGGTATCGAGTCAGTGACGATGTCAATGCATATTTGCGTAAACAATCAGACAGGTCCCTTCATTTACATTGTTTCAAAACAACAGCAAAAAAACACAAGACTAAATGTAGCTCAACTGGCTTTTAAGACAAAAAGGCACCTAAAACATTGTACTCTTTTCGACCTAACACCTTAATATAAGATTCATAAATTACCCACTTTTTTTTTTCAGTAGAGTTGATCCATTTTCGTTTCAAATCTAGCGTTGACCTTTAAAAGGAAATAAGAGCGAAAAGTTCGTAATTTTTTGCGATAATAAATATCAGTATGTAATTATCTTACTTGTAGGTATACCGGGCTCTAAATAATAAACAACTCGGAATAATCATCATAATGATGAATAAATTACACGACATGCATAAATTTAATATTTATTAAATCAATACAGCACTCACATTTTCTGATCAGAAATGAATTGTTGATACTAAAGAGAAGAAAAAGACACATTGCCTTTGAAAGAGGCAAAACTAGAGGTAAGTGGAAGATCTTGGGAAAGACCTTTGAAATGGGTTGAATACAGTAATAAATTATTTACCTCTCCCAGTTTAAGATCAACTCTTAATTTATTGCAATAGTTATCAATTAAAATGCATGTAAATTGCAAAACTCACGATAAGAATTGTTCATCCATTTAAAATACCTACTTGACGTTAATCCTACAAAAAAGGTCAACCAGACCTTAATTATACAAAAATACGGGTTAACAAACGATTTATAAATGTTTCACAAGATTTTCATTAACCAAACACTTGCTACTTTCCTCAATAAAACGATTGTGTTTCCTTATAGGTATTATCACTCAGACATATATATCTTAACATTAATTATTTACGTATGAATGAAGACCTTTTACCAATGACAGAGAATATCTAAATTTAACGTATAAATGGACACTCCCCTCCCCGCACCAATCAAGACTCCTCCCCCCTCGAGTTTTTTTTTTCGGAGGGCCTAATACTCATGGCCTATGAGGCCGTTTTAGTGTTACCGGACTATGACGGGCACTGAAGGTGCCGAGACGCCTAGAGAGAGGAGTTACGACAACATGTGCAAGGTCACCTTTAATAGGTACGAACCTCAGCTTGGGCTGTTGCCGGAGAGAATTTACCTACCTACTATCATCACTAGATGCCGGTATCACTTCACCATTGGCGAGAGTGATAGCGTTTCTTGGCCATCTGGGGGTGAACACGAACTTGCGCGGGCGCCGACATCGGGTGGCCGCTCTGGCCTCACGTAGACAACTGTGACCTACCTCTACAACAACCACAGGGAGGTAGTACAGGGAGCTTTTGTTGTAAATGTTTGTAATTATCTACCGATACAGCAGCAAAGATTATCTTAAACTCGTGTTCATGTTGACCATCATTATATTGGTGTCTCGTTCGATCGATTACATCATTAATCATCCGATTAATCATTCTTTCTTCATTTTCAAGTCCTGAGGGTCTTGAGAGGGATGATGAGCAAACTATAGTTAAACTTGAGTATGAACTAAGCTTACGGGCGATCAGAATACGGACGTTCAGAATTTATGGTCAAATTCACTCAGAAACCTGATTATAAAAGACTTTCACAATGCATTTTTTTCAACCGGTCAATTTAGAAAGACTTTGAAAGACATAAAAAAATGTTCGAACCCTTCTTCCAATTACTACTCTGAGCTTCACACAATTTTTTATCGTCCTTTTTATGGGTCTTAAGTAGCTAATTTAGGTTTTTAAAGAAAAAAAAGTATGTGAGTGTCGTGGACCCTCCGTGGAGCACTCGGTTAGAACGAAGTTTCAACTTTGAAATTTGGCATTAGTCAAATATTAAAATCCTAGTACTAACAGTGTAACAATCTATGGACTGTTTTGCGTCTGCGTACTTTGCACTGTAACGTTTTGACCTATGTATGTGTCGTGACGGTTTTTTTTCTAGCATCCATCCTCGATACCGTCCGAAAAGAAACTTCGTACCAATATCAACCGATAATAATTTTAAAGTAGCTGTCATGTCGAAGATGAGCATAAATCAAGGTCAACTACTTCATTGATCTATGATGGAAGAAATCAATTTGAAACAATAGAATGCAAAAACTTTGATACCAGCAAAAAAATACAACAAAAACTCTGCAGTATTATTGTCCTTAGATCATTAATTTTTATAATATGAAACGAAATAGGATCACCACGTATTTCCTCAAGGCACGGTAGACAATAGGTATCTCAAATCTTAAATCATTCAACGATTCATCAGACATTGAAAGTATCTGTGACGGAAACCCATCCGATTGTCGGAAACAGAAGTCAAAGTCAAAGTCAAAGTCAAAAAGCATTTATTCAGTAGGACGGTAGCGGGGATCACTTTGAAACGTCTTAAAACTAGGTGATTCTACTCCTGTTCCTTCGCGACCAATACCGTGAAGAATCAGGGCAATAAACACGGTTTGGGGCCTAGCTTTTTTTAGGTGATCCATCTTAGATCTAAACTTAGGCTAATTTCTTAACTAACTTAGTTGTAAAATTAAAAGTAAAGTTAGTAAAATTCAAGAAGCTAAGCAAGATAGCAAAGGCATTGTGCACACATCAGCTGTCGAGGTGCAGAGCGACATCAGGCCACGCGAATTTATCATTAATATAATCACCAATAGAATAGTACGCTTTCTTTATAAGATTATTTTTTATGTAACTTTTAAATCTTCGAATAGGCAATTTAGTGGCATTATCTGGAAGTTTATTATAAAAGAGTACGGTATTTCCCATGAAAGAACCTTTCACTTTTTCTAATCTAAATTCAGGCACACAAAGTTATCCTTATTTCTTGTATTAATTCTATGCACGTCACTTTTTTTCTTAAAGTCATTTATATATTTATGAGTGTCCAAAAGGATTTCATAAATGTATTGTGAGAAAGTTTCCAATCAGACTGACGCAATGAAGATCTAAAAAGCATTTAAGTATGTAAAGTATAATCGGCCTCTCTGATCGAAGATCGGCCTGCTGGTTTCTGAATGGCTATAGACGCAGTACCTGCATCAGTTGAGCTACCTGTATATTGTTTTCAGCGATCCATAGATGGCTCTACCTACTGATTCGAGTGTTTTTTGTAAAGTTATTTAGTTTTCTGTAAGTAAATAAATTATATAATGTATAAGTAGGTAGGTGCCTAACTAACCTACTATCTGTGACAATTTATTGGACCACATAAACTGTTACCTACTATTAATGTACATCGCTTGCCAGTTCTACTAAACTTTCGTAGATTTTATGCATGAATAAGACTTGATAAATATATTTCAAGCAGAACTGACACGTAGGTAAGAAGCTAGTATTTATGTAATTATTTTGATTAAGTAGTCTCATGTCAAAATAGCATTTTCATATAGTTATTTTCCTACAGGCACGCCCGTGGCCAGTCCCCATTATATTGACAAATTGATTGATACTGTCAGCAGAAGAAAACATGCTATTTTAATCATTGATGCTATTGAAAGCCAAATATACATGCCTTTAGCTCGGCTTGCATAACAGCTCCTTGCACGTGTCACCTATTGTCGGCGTCAAGTTTAGGCTGACATGCTTGTATCAGCCATGCAAGCAGAACGCAAGCAATTAAATGTGGAGTTCGTACATTTTCTATCAATTTCGGCTCATCAACAAGATTAGGTAAAGTTCTTGACTAAACGTTTTATAGACGCAAAAGCTCGCTGATTTTATGAGGTGATATAAAATGCACATGTTTACAAGTAAGTATGATAGGTATTTGTAGGTAGGTAGGTACAATATATATAACACAAAACTTGTTTAATTAGATCCTAACTAGCGGGCCTAGATGGATTTTTTATAAAGTAGAATGATATTCTTTTTGCCAACCATACCAATCATAAAATCATTGGTTCCTGATCAGAAGTATTGATAAAAAGCTCTCAGCGTGAAATATAGCTTAAGAAATATATCAAAGCCTTAAATGTAAGACAATGCAAGAATTTTGCAAAACAATGGCCGTGTTGAAGAAAGGGCGACCAACCGGCCCATTTCTTCCTTTTTGGGAAGGTGTGTTGATCGCTTAATTCTCTCTTTATTACGTGGAGAAGACATTAATTTCAAGAACCTAAGATACAGACAGGAAGATTGTTTACCAAGTTTTGTAGATACAATGATGAACAACATATTTTAAGACCTCGCGACGCGACGGTCGACGAGGTAGATGTTACATGCACAAATATCTACAGACCATGCAAGCATTTGGTCACGCTACCGCGACTAAAAAGTTCTCCACGTAGACCCAGCTAGCGAACTCAAGCGAGCTTTCGCCCACCATGCCACGGAAATAAAAGACCTTAGAGAACTAACTGAACGTAGCGTCACCTGTCAATAAGCTACATTTAATTTCATAATGAATTATTTCATCGATCACTTTTATTGGGAAGTTTATCGATAAAAGTTGCATTCATAAATCGCAACTAAATAAATTGGCATTGATGCATTGGGGCCTTGCGCGACCGACATGCCGGAACATAATCATTTCAGCTTGCTTACGGTTTGGCGACAGGCTAATTGTATAATTTAGGCAGCTTCGTAACTTGATTGGACAGAACGGTGGAAGTCTTACTCCAGATAAATAAAAATATGACTTTTCTGGGAAAACGTTTCAAGAACTACATATATTTATATTTTACTAAATACTTACTATTAATATTTATATTATATTTTATAATTAGATAAGATGTACCTATACTTAAATTGTTACCTAAATACTTACCTGCATTTTTATATTTTAGTTAAGAAAAGTTTTAATTTTAAAGCGATGTTCATGCGTGTGCAGCTGCTGCTGCATATGAGCTCACTGGTGCCACAGAATACCAGCGCTGCAGCACCTCTAAGTTGCTGCAGCACACGCTGAGTGGTGTCCATTTTTGTGTATAGTATTAAGTGTTAGTATAGTTCCTAATTGTATTTTATGCTTTATGAAACACAAAATAAATGTTTTTCTATTCTATTCTATTCTATATTTGTCCCAGGTCAGTGTCATATTTGGCATTTTGAATCTACTAAAATTATTGAGGCTAGACCTTTACTTTAATGATTTCTAATGATCTGGGTAATAAGTTTGGTCAGCCTTTAGATGCCAGACAAACCTACCGAAGACCTGAGAAGTGCTTGAGAATATGCTGTTATTACCTACCTACGTATTACACACATGCTGTTGGAGTTCCATCACGAAAACTCCATTGATTCACAGCCGGGTTTCGAACCTTTGAAACGATATCACATTTTCGCTGTTTTTTTAACGTTTTCCTTCACCAGTGCCGTTAAGATATTTGTCACAAAAACCACTCCGAACCTTTCATTCAAAAATCTCAGTCCCATTCAGCTTACATGGCTCAGTACGGCCTAAGCGCATTCTTATCGACTACACCTACGGCCCATGAAATGTCGACTGGACCAGTTAGCGACCCTGACATTAGCCGTTGTTCCGCAAGCTGGCGTGCTCAAACACCAGACCCGAGGGAAAGGAGTTATGTAAGTTGCTAGGTGAACTAACACTGTAAACAAAAGCATCTAAAAACCATCTTGAATCTGAATAAACTGATGTCAGGCAACGCAGTAAGTTTCCGTTAATAATAAACTTATATTTTACCTGTTTTACACGTCTGTACAACTTCATGTCAGTAGGTAATTTTCAATGTAATTTGTTCCTACCGATGAGTTTTTCTTTGTTAGTAGGAACCTACGTAATTTAGGTAACACATTTCAAATAAGCACTAACTATTTATGTGAAAAAACGTGTTATGTTCACCAGGACAGTAGGTACCAACCTATAATCAAAAAATGAATAAAAAAGCAATCAATTAATTGTAGATCAAGCCCTACATATTAATTGATATTTTATGACGAGGCTACTAAATCAGGCTAATAATGTTCTCAAAACGCTTATCTGCGCATGCGTTGTTTTCGATACCATTACGTCATCTTTTGTAAAAATCTTAATAGCTGAACGAATTGATAAATTATTCACGATAGCTATATTAAACAGGGCATTGAACTCAATACAAACATAAATAGAAGACTTAATACATTCAAAATGGAATCACATAAATTATGTTTAACCAATGATCTAACGTTTGACTAATTTTTACGAATATTTCACTAAATTATGTCAAGTCTCCGCTGACGGTTTATTTGAAGTGGGAATCAAGGAAAAAAAAAAGGTAGGTAACCTAAAAATCGAGTTCCTACACTCGTTTTTCAAACAAGTAGAAGTCGTTGGATTGTGTGAGAGATGGTGTGAATGTGAATGGAGTTTCTCATTTGACGAACGACAAGAGTGAAAGAGAATTCATAATTCATTTATTGCTTGTGAACCTAGGTTACAGAGTAGATGGTATTGTTAAAACTAAGAATCGAATTATGGTGTGCCAATCTTTCTCTAAGCATGGAACGGAACAAGTGTGGATTTTCATCGACCTTTGTAGCATAGTGGGCGAAGGTCCGCCTGCGACGATTTACTCGTAAGTCATTTGGTACCCATATCACAAGCTCTGCTTACTTTGGGGCTAGATGATGCTATGTAAAATGTCTAGCATTATTTATTAGACTATTTATTGGTTACGAGGAGCTAACATAAGTTTGTAAAGAAGACTTACATCAAGTCGACAAGTCAATACCGATCGATATCTTTAAAAAGTTTACATAATGTTTTTTTTTTTTTTTTTTTTTTGGCTTCGCAAAAAGTGTGCATGCGCCATTTTTCATTGTAAAAATTTACATAATGTTGTAACATCTCATTGTGAAGCGTGCTGCATCTGATTCTGAGGACAATGCATTGCCAATTGCGAATGAAGATGCTACATAATGTTAATACTTTTCATTCACTGGTGATGTTTACCAAGAGAATTGACACGGAAGAATTTTAACCGATACCATAGGTATGCAATTTTTTACGTACATACCTATAAACGGTCATCGGCATTTAGTTTAGTAGTCTTAAATTCGCTCGGCCGCTAAAAGGCATCGGCCAAGCAATCCGAACCAAAAATTACATCGTGTAAATGCTCTTTAATCTTTATACTAAGCACAACAGATCTTTAGCTCTCTGAAGTTAGGTGCAATAGACGATTGAGAGAGTAAGCGAGATAGCACGATTTTAGGCGTCATCAAAAATGGTTCTGCGCAGCTACTTCAGAGAGCTAAAGAACGATTGTGCGTATTATACCGCCTTGGATCTCAATCAATCACAATATTTTTCAATAGAAAGATACTTACTAGAATAAATTACAAAACACCTATAAATAAAATATATCATAAAATAATAAATGTATACAATCAACTAGGTTGAAAATGAAATGAAATGAAATGAAATGATTTATTAAAAATCAGATCATCATTGAAAAGATCAGATTTAATTTTACTGCTGCAATATATACACTTCAATTTGTATCCAATTACTTTAGTGCATACAATGCAACGACGCCGACGTCTACACAACTTTTTGTTTTTAGAACTATAGCGGATGTATTCGATCTGCCTACCTAGACTTCTTCTAGTACTTAGCTGATCTTGGTAAATAAGAAACTTGATAGACTTTCACACTATATTGAAACTCGATAGGTATAAAATATTCGTGACTTCTCAACTAACTTATGAACATAGCTACGACACGTATACGCGACGCGACCGTTTGTTGTGTCTGGACCCCCTGATCCTAAAGTTTTTGCACCAAGAGGCACAAACAGGGCAAAACTCAATGTGGTGGTGAATGGCATCATCAACATCCGCAGACCACTGGGTACCTTTAGCAAAGGCAGAAGAAGAAGAAGGAAGCAATGGGAGGTTACTTTGTGTTTGCCACTCTTCCCGGTCCCGTGCTAGCCTGATCCATTGCCGCCCCGCATGGCGAATTGCATTTCATAGATACTGTAGGTACTTACAACCTTTTTGAAACGAAGTTCCTTTTCGGACGGTATCGAGGATGGAGGCTAGAAAAAAGCGTTCGATTTCATGGTCACGACATACATAAGTCAAAAAGTCACAGTGCCAAGTGCGAAGACTCGAAACGGTCCATAGATTATTGCATTGTTAGTACGGAAGAGCGTTTCTAGGATTTTAATATTTGACAATAATTTATTTGACAAATGCCAAATGTCAAAGTTGAAACTTCGTTCCAACCGAGTGTTTCACGGAGAGTCCACGACACTCACGTATAGTAGGCACAATCGTTCTTTAGCTCTCTGAAGTAGCTGCGCAGAAATATTAGATGACGCCTAAAATCGTGCTATCTCGCTTACTCTACCAAACCTGCGCAATCGTCTATTGCACCTAACTTCAGAGAGCTAAAGATCCGTTGTGCTTAGTATACTTTTTTATTATTTGCAAATCTTACGATTTAATGCCATGAGAAAAGTGTTACTGTGAAATAGCGTTCATTGAGCCCAAAGTTACTCATGAAATGGTCACCGCATCCCATTTTCGAGCATTGAACTATAATTCAATAAGTTCATTGAAAAATTAAGCATCGAACCACAACCACAAACCAATAGTCTTAAAGTCAGTACAAAATACATAATGACGGCATTTTAAATCAATAATCACGCGTGGACGTACGAAAGCTGCCAACACAATGTTGTAAATTAACATCGACAAAGTTCTTAATGCGATCAATAAAAAGTATTATAAGCTGTAGTCGGAGGCAATAAAGACCAGCTTTAAAGAGATAGATGGTACAACTAAAGTTGTAGGGATGAGCATGAGTTCAGCCGAACATCGGTAGTCCCTGTAATGAATTAGGTACTTCAATTGAGTGCACGTAGCTTCTTGTGGATGGTAGGTAAAGAAACGATTTTTTTTTTAACTTACGATATCTAAGTCAAAAAAAAACTTATCTGCTGTCTGAGAATTTTTTGATAGAACTTAGCCAAATGTTGATTTCAGAAATATTCCGATTTTGAAGCAATAAATGCTCATCGACTTGTCTTCCTGACTGTATTGTCAAGTTAATGGCACAGACAAGTCACTAAAGACACTTTAAAACTATTTGAAACTCGGAATAATTGAAAATCAATTATGATACAACAAAACCTAGCAGCATTTCTATTAGGTTAAGTTCGTATATCCCTGGGGATGAAGATTTTAAGTAGTTTTAGGTACAATCCTCCGACAAACGGACAACAACACAACACACAACAAACAAAACACGAACAAAACGAGAAACAGACAGACCGACATTCAATGATAGTGTCCCGTAGATAACATTTGGCTACGATACCCTAAAAATATAAAAATAAATAAATAATGCTGGACATTTCACACAGCATCATCTAGCCCCAAATGTACAATGTAAAAAATGTATCATCTTTGAAATGTAGGTAGGTAAGTCTTTAAGAATGTAATCAAAATGTATCTCAGCATTAGTAGGTATTTATGTGGAACTATCAATAAAATGTCAATCACCTAATTAACATGACAAATAAATGATACAAATAAAAGTTGATCTATTCAAATATATCAAACTCATATTTAAATTATAGCTCATTTCGCTAAACTTGTATCTGAGCTTTGTCATTTATTTTATTGCATTTGATCCGTAAAAAAAAAAACATACATACAGCCGAACATATAACCTCCTCCTTTTTTTGAAGTCGGTTAATGATTAATAAGACAATCGCTCGTACATTTACCGCCAAAAGTGGCTGAACAACTACAATGAACAAATGTTACTAAGCAAAAACGTAATTTTAATACCTACACAAGCATGTTACATGTAGTAAGAAGGTAGGATTACAAAAACCTCCTCCTTTTTTTGAAGTCGGTTAATGATTAATAAGACAATCGCTCGTACATTTACCGCCAAAAGTGGCTGAACAACTACAATGAACAAATGTTACTAAGCAAAAACGTAATTTTAATACCTACACAAGCATGTTACATGTAGTAAGAAGGTAGGATTACAAAAAAAGTTATACATACATTCTAATAGTATTACTTTATTTGATTCTCCATTAATATTTTTTTATGATTAATTATGGAAGATATTTTAATCAAAATTACGGAGTTTTTATGTTCGGGGATATATCAAGCTTATTTTTTTGAGTCAGTGTAAAAGAGTTGTTAGTTTGACAAATGTCTCAACTACTTCAGATGACAAATGTACATCAAGACAATCGCTTTCTGAGTGTATGTAAATGAGAGTAGGCACTAAGGACGATGGTTTTCGTGACTTGTCGAGTGAATAACATCGTATACCAATATGTCAGGTTTGAGGCTCGGGACAGGTGACAGGCCTTCGGAGACGAAAGGATAATGCGTGGGGAATAAGAGTAGGGAGAAGGAACTAAAAGAGTAAGTACTGTAACACGTATTAAGTACGTACTACACGTATGACGTAACACGTATCTATTGAAAATATCTATTTGAAAGAAACTTTACTTACTATAGTAGACATACCTACTCAGAGGGAATTATAAGTACATAATATGTACATGGATAGATGCAAGTAAAATTGCAAGCAGAAACAATCTCATCCATAAATACGGTCTCTTAAAAGACTTTAATTCGCAATGTAAATAAAACAATGCGAGTTATTTTAAGATCGGCGTTCGTTTTAATACCTCTCATCTTTACTCTAATTGACTTAAGCACGTGCATGACTCCGAGCCGGATTCCTTACAAAAAACGTTCTTACAAAATATTTATAAATACAAAAAGGTTCCTGTGTCGCATTATTATATTTTAAGCAATTAAAGAAAATAAGTTAAGCAGAAAATTCACTGATTTGCACATAATACTTTAAAATGCTGTATGTTCAAAGTTACCTATGAGCATACTGCACTTACAGCAGGATACAAAAATTACACAATTTTAAACATTAACGAACAAGGAAGTATTTACCACAAGTTCTGGTTCTGCTGGATCAACATCGCACGTACCCTGTGGCGCTGTTGCATTCATGTGGTTTCATGATACAAAAAACTCCTACAAAAAGTCGCGGTCGAAGTGGCATGATAAAGCTAGTTTTAAAAACAAAAACTCACTCCATTTTATCGACACGTACTTTTAATTTTTTGCCGAGCGCATTCCTTTAAATAATAACTATCACGTTGCCAAATATGGTCGAAGATAGCATCGCAGTGCAAACTTGGTCCGAATTAATGTCAACAGTATGGAGGTAATAAAGAACTATTATAATCAGATTTTTGTATCTTGTTATAAACTAGTATGGGTGCTGTTTCTTTTTGGCAAAATTTAGGACACAAGGTGATTTGGTGGTGTCATCTATTCCTATATGCACGGCTGATTTATGGTTCAAATATTATTGTGTTAATGATTTCTTTAAAGAGATAAACTAAAAGTGTGTCATTTTTGCAGTTAGAAATGAACATCTTAGAAATATCTTAACACATTAATTGTATCAATAAACAACACAATCACTTTACTGGCTCTATTAAGACTCAATCTAATAGAATGTCAATGTAATAAAATAAAAATAAATGTTTTGATGATTCGGCTATAGAATGACCCTGCGATATTTAATCCTGAGTTATTGAACATGAGAAAAGGTCAACAGCCATTAAATTAAATCAAACGATGAGTATAGAAAATAATATCTTTTGTTGCTGAATCCAGTTGATCAACGAGATTGGTCATCGGAATCAGCGTTTCAATGCGTGAAATTAGCATCTAGCATTTTCTTTGGTATCTTTTTATTTCGAATTAGGGTTGTCAAGGTATATCTGACACTACTTGGTGATTGTGTAAAAGGGAACATACCTTTTAGCATATTTTAAAACAACATTCACCTGACGTATTGTCAGAGCGAAACACCTTCCTGCTGTTCTAAAGCACGTAGCCTGCTTTTAGATAAGTACTTGGGTACTTAATGTATTATTATGTAGCTACCTACCATAAGCCTACTATGTAGGGTATATTTATCTACAATGTCAGCCATACAAGGTATCATAATACCTAGGTATCAAAAGCACAACAAACTGCGAACCGATATAATCTTTTTTTAAAAGCGAAAATGTCAGCCGCTACAAGTTGTTCCAATATTATTACTGGTTTGTGTTTGTCAATTTAAATTTTAACCGGGACCACTTTGTCCTTTGTGAATTAATATTTGAAAAGTGTGTGACATTGGACACATGCAGGTGTTTAATCGGTTTTTTGACTTTTTTAAAACGGTAAAGATTTGTTGTGGATTTTAATTGGGTTTATTGTTTTTTAATAGTTTCTAAACATTTCCATACGACACACCCATATTAAACCTAAGTCGTAAAAGTTTATGCTTTTTGATGCTCAGAATAAAATATGATTAAGTCTATAAACGAAGCTACTGACTGACTGACAAGTAATTATGTCATGAATATTAAGTAGAAGGCTTTTATTATGATGAACATGTAGTTCAGAGAGATAGGTACGTTAAAAGTCAACACACCTAACTAAAAAGCACCACTAAAGACCATAAAAGTTAAACATCTATAATTGAAGATCTCTAGAAGAACTGGCAAGTAAATGATGCGATAAATCGGAAAATTATACGTTTCGATATTGTTTTTCAATTTACAAAATCTTACAGACAGTAATAAGCAGGTCCGCTGCACTTTTGCTGATTACATGAGATCGATGTCATTAAATTGCCCAGAAGATTCACCTCTCACTTAAATAAACACTTAGTATGTCGCAAGCACAATAAAGGATAAAGGCAGTGAAAAACAATGACCTTAAAGTAATATTGTGGCACCTGATGCCACAATCGATTCATTAAAAAAGTAGGTAGGTACCTACAACTAAACTCACCTTAGATTTTCCGGGACAATTCAAAACCCAATTTTTTTACACCAAAATCCCGAAGTGCACGTGGTTACTGGCACTAAACGTCCAAATCACAAGAACTAAGAAAATTTAAACAAATGAAAAACTGTTCTAAATTCAAAGAACGCGCGAAACCGCAGAAATGTGTCAGTGGCGCGTCGCGGCGGCCTAGCCGCTGGCCGTGGGTTGAATAGCAATAGCGGGCAAACCAAACCGATTTTTCAAAATTTTGGGAGCGGTGGTACCCGATCGGTGGCGAGGATCTGAATGGCGCGACGCGCGGCACCTCCGTTCCTCGGAGACTGACCAGCGAAGCGGCAGGACATCGACTTTATAAATTAACTTTGTCCATAAATACGTAACTGTATAATTTGGCTAGATTCTTTGACATGCTTTTAAGGCAATAAAAGGGTGCCCTACCTTTAAATGCCTCAATCGTTAATTAAATTCGGAAAAAACAATGATTCATCAATAAACATCAACTTGCATGGATCTCATTGGTTTATGTTTTGGAACGAAGTTCCTTTTCGGACGGTATCAAGGAAGAGAAGCTCGAGCTAGAAGAAAAAAAGCGTTTGATTTTACCGTCACGACACATACATATATCAAAACGTCACAGTGCAAAGTGAGCAGTCGCTAAGCAGTCCATAGTTTCAATAATTTATTTGTCAAAATGTTATCATTGATACGACAAATCTATTCCATTTTTATAGCAATTTAATTGATTTATTACAAATAGGTACTTAAGTAAATTGAAACAATTGTTTAACACGATTCTCTAAACATGCAAAACATCTAAGCATTCTTAGTTTATGTCTTTCAATTAGCATTTATTTAGGTACTCCGGTCCCAATAGAACCCACCCATATAACGTAGAGTGCGTCGACTTTATTTGCCATTACATCAAAACAATATTTACTTTGCATTCGAACAACACTACAAAACTAATGGACAGCTGCAAATATTTGAGGAAATGCTAGCTGACTTGAAACGAACTTGTCTATTGACGATTAGCTTAAAAACATTGTGAAGGAACTTACGAAAACTATTTTAATTTTACGTATTGTAGATTTGTAGAAATATACTTTTTAAATGAAAATTTTAAATTTATAACAATACTAATGTTAGTATAAAATGTTGGTAAGTATCTGGGCTAGTCAAAGTCACAATAATAGGTAGGTACCTACTAATCTTATGTTCATGTCATGTTGTGTCCGTTTTTTTGGACACAGAGGTCGATATGCAAAGAGTAGCAACTCTTGATAATGATCTACCGGTTAATCTGGATGTTTGAACTGCCCAAGTCATAAGAAATAGCGAATAGCTAAAATGTTGTTGGATTAAAAATTAAACTTACCATCGTGGAGGCTGTATTCTGTGGTGGAGGCAGCTCTCGCCATAACCAATCGCTCTTGACGGCAATATTTTATGTTGTTGTTGCATTGTGCACGAATCTGTAAAAAATACGATATTATGATCGAGGATTCAACTTGAAATCATCATCATTATCTCAGCCCGTTTGCGCCCACTATTGAGTACAGGCCTCCTCTCTTTTACGCCAGCGCTATTCTTTCCGACCTCTACATAGATAAAATTTATGAGAACTCTAAATTGAATCAATAATGTTGATTTACTAAATCGGCGTTTTCTAAATAGTATCACCACAAGACACTATCTTCGATTCTACACTAGCTTAACCGATAAAATCAAAAATTTAAATACAGCGGTCTCAAAACATTTTCTTTGAATTACATTAAGAAAACATAATTTTGAATTACACTATTGTATAATAATGTATGAGCCTTCAAATGAAGATCCTTAATAGGTACACCTTAGTGGCCTAGTAAACAAAGTTGGCACAAGTGCTACTCTTGCGCAACAACGAGAGGTAAACATTTTATTGGATTAGTTTGAGGAATATGACCTGCTTACCAAATGTATTATTAGCGAATTACCTTGGACTAGAAAATTAGGCATGGTGTTACTTTTCCAGGACAGTAGACACAATTGCTTTGGAGACTCGGTGCAGAAATTTGATGTGTTAATTAGGTAAGTATCTCAACCAGTTTTGTGTCCAATGGGTTTGGTCCACAAGCTATTTTTATTTCCATAATAGTCTGCACTGCAATAAAATTACATAAATCAAAACAGAAAAAATATGAATAACCTGTTATAGATAATTTTCTTTCAAATATATTTCTTTTGAAAATCAAAATGTTCAGGTACTTTTGGACATCCAAGTTGTTCAGGTTATTTTGATAAAATTTTTTGCATAACTTCTTCAAACCAGTGAGGTGAAAGGAATTTTAATGCTCCTCAAAGAGGCTCTTTTAGTCTCGCACGAAAGCTCATACTTTGGACCAAACATGATTATTATAATGAGGATTTAAAATGTCCCACAGCTTTAAGCTCGCGAAATGTTTTGCCGCTTGGATATACTACACATAACAGAATGCTCCATCAACGAAGCGATTATGTTATCGAATTTATTTTCTTCATCATTGTTGTATTCATCTCTAATGGGCACTAACGTTTGCACTCTAAGACGTTCTTCTTCTTCTTATCGTATCACCAGTTCTTTCGAACCTGTGTGGTGAAATGATTTTAAGTGCACCTCAAAGAGGCTCCTTTCGTGCACTTGACACATGTTTTCGAACCTTAGGTTCTACGACATGCCGGTTTCCTCACGATGTTTCCTTCCGTTTGAGAGTACTGGCATAGTGCACATAAGTTTTTCGGCAGAAAAACTCATTGGTGCATGACCAGGTTTGAACTCACGACCTAACGATCGGAAGGCGGGGCCACTACCACTCGTCTACCAGTGCTCTAAAGACGTTAAGGGTACTTAAATCGTAACTTAGTAAAGATTTTCTATGGAAATTCTTTTCCTCTGGGGTGTGGACATTGGCCTTTACCATAACGAAGGTTTGAATAAAATAATCATATACTTAATAAAAAACAAAGAAATCGCTTATTATACATATAATTAAAAGATCTTTTCTCAATATCATTTACATCCGTAAAAACATACTTTTATTTACAAATCTCTCAATTTACATTCCATAAAAGTCACAAAAAAATAAAAAAATAAAAAAATAAAGTCGACTCTACAGTCATGTACACATAGACAGTCATTTGATCTGTATACTACAATACATTTACAGTTATGTACAAAAATACTGTTTAGCAGGGCTGCCATCTTATGTTTGTTATGACGATCGTTGCATGAGCTTTGAAAGTCACTAGAGTTCTTTATTATTTCGTACGAATTTATCGTCTTTTGAGTAATAATGGATACTGCAACCAAAATTATTTTGGAAAATGATGTAAGGTATTACATCATCATCATCCGAAGCCAATTAATAGTCCTACTGCTGGGTGTAGGCTCCCTCTGATCAAGACATCAAACAAATTAGTTGCAAGGAAAGTACCCAGGGGTTTAGATGTATTTTTTATTGAGTATTATCTAAAATCGTGGATGGCAACCCCATTACGCCGATTTGTATCACGTCACAAATGTTATTTTAATCAAATTCCTAAACATCAACATCCTAAATGGTTTCACTAATCTTTTAAAAATAGTTTTCAACACACTTGCTCATAAAGTGGCTCTATGGTCACCGCAATTAGGCACATAATGACACCCATAATCAAACTGTGACTTTTTCATTACTATAACTCACTAGTGAGTAGGTAATAGATTTTTTTTTTTTTATTGTTTGAGTTGCTTTGTTCTTAAAAAAGTTTTTATTCAGAAAAAAGATCGTGTTCAATAGAACAAATAAATTAATGTTCCTATTGCTTGCTCATTTCATGCAACTTCTTATTTAAATAGATAATTTTAACTCGTACGTGTTTAATAAATAAAACTTTCACTCAAATATAACTTTTGTTTTCTCTGTAATAAAAGAAAACTTTAAATTCCCCATTTTGTACGAGGCAGAATAGGCCGCAAACCCTATGCGCGGCGCGGACATATAGTCTGTGGCCGATCGCAATGCGCGCGCATAGGAAAACTGATTCATTTTTGCCGCAATAGCGAAACATTTTTCACAACTCGTTTTCACTGTTGAAAATGAGTTTTTATTGTTGTTTTATTCACAAGTGTGTTGAAAAACGTCGTATGATACACGTGTGTATTGATGATTACCGTCCTCGGTTCTATTAAGAGCCTCGCCTGACGGCTCGGCTCTTAAAACAACTCGGCGGTAATCACCAATGTTACACACTAGTACCATAATGTACTATTAAATGCATAGTGAAATTACGGCATATTTGATACATCAAAATCGCTTTAGTTACGAATATTGGACCAAAAATATTCAAGTTTTGTTTAAACACGAGATTTAAGATTTCGTTAATTAATACCGACTTGTTTAAGACGCTACTGCGATTAGTTGTGCCTATTCATATACATAAGCAATACTGTGCGCTCATTCGTTCATGGAGCTTTCAAGAGCTTACGCAATATGCACACAATTGCACACAGAAACAACATGCATATGCATCTACAGTGACAATATGCACACAGAAACAACATGCATGTGCATCTACGTGACAATATGCACACAGAAACAACATGCATGTGTATCTAGTGACAATATGCACACAGAAACAACATGCATGTGCATCTACAGTGAAAATATGCACACAGAAACAACATGCATGTGCATCTACAGTGAAAATATGCACACAGAAACACCATGCATGTGTATCTACAGTGAAAATATGCACACAGAAACAACATGCATGTGCATCTACAGTGACAATATGCACACAGAAACAACATGCATGTGTATCTAGTGACAATATGCACACAGAAACAACATGCATGTGCATCTACAGTGACAATATGCACACAGAAACAACATGCATGTGCATCTACAGTGACAATATGCACACAGAAACAACATGCATGTGTATCTAGTGACAATATGCACACAGAAACAACATGCATGTGTATCTAGTGACAATATGCACACAGAAACAACATGCATGTGTATCTAGTGACAATATGCACACAGAAACAACATGCATGTGCATCTACAGTGACAATATGCACACAGAAACAACATGCATATGCATCTAGAGTGTCAATTAAGACTAAATTCGTGAGATGGAAAAACGATATCAGAATCAACGATATTTTGAAATTCCCGTTTAAATCAAAAATAGCTTGTTTACATAAGTTTTGAAATTTAAAATCTCTACAACTTTTAAATTTATTATTAGACTGATTTAATAATCTATTTTTATTATAAACATTCAGTATACTTTTAATAAATGCATGGCAAGTACTGATCAATTATTTGACTTCTATTTACATATAATATTTTTAACCCTGTTTCAAGTGACGAAATACATGAGTTTAAAATTACTTGTCGGCTAAATCTAGGAATGAGTATGTGACTTTGGTTATCACCAAAATATTGACAATCAACATGAAAGTTAGATATTCATATATATATAAGCACGCCTCTTCCCCGCAGGGGTAGGCAGTTACCACAAATTTGCACTTGCTACGATCCTGACACATTAGGTTGATTAAAAAGTGGTTGACAGGATCATTTATGAGTCTGTTTAAATATTATAGATTGTTTATTTATTGTATTGTTCGTACCACAGTAAATCTCCTGGCTTTTCACAATGAATTTTGAAGGTAGTCAGGGGCATAACATTGATAACATAAGTTCATAATAATTTCACATTTCAGTTGAGCCAACATCACATTTACACCTAGCGAATTATCCCGTTCACTCGCGCATTCCATTTACAGCACTATGTACAAGTCATTAAGGTTGAAACTACGACGCTCGCCGCTTTAACGTCACTTTCCCCCGCGCTAGCTGCGACACGTATATCCTAATTCGTTCTAAGGTAGATTTTTTTATCCATATCTGGAACAAAATAAGACACATTAGTTTTGAATTTTGATAGTTTTCGTGAGCCAAACATATTTGGCACAATACACACGAGACGGATGAAAGGAAAGTGCATGTAAATGAAATGCGAATGTTAAGATGGATGTGTGGGGTGACACGGTTAGATAAGATAAGGAATGAGTATATCAGACGAAGTTTGAAAGTGGCACCTATTTCTGAAAAGGTGAGGAGTGCTAGGCTATCTTGGTATGGACACGTTATGAGGAGGGATGAAAACCATGTTACCCAAAGAGTTATGAATATGAGTGTGGCTGGGTATGCAAGAAGAGGAAGGCCGAAGAAGGTTGGATTGTGTGAGAGAGGATATGAATGTAAAAGGAGTGGATGCACAATTGACGAGTGATAGGAGTGAGTGGAAGAAGAAGACATGTTGTGCCGACCCCACTTAGCGTGGGATAAGGTCAGGGAGATGATGACACACAATCCGTCTTATTACAAGAAAATTAACAGGGTGTAGACTAAGACTAACTAAAAAACTGTCCCTAGAAAAACGATCCTTAAATACTCGTATATAGAACGCTTTTTTGTAACAGTTTTGTTTTGACATGTGTCAACATGGGGTTCAACTAAGGTTTATGTAATAAGCAGCTACACAGCACAACAAAAACTTAAACGAGATACCAACTAATTGTTTCCCGCGCTCTTCTTATCGGGTCACTAGTTCTTTCGAACCAGTGCGGTGAAAGGACTATAAGTGCGTCTTCATTTATCATAAAAGAATGGATAATAATTATACCGCGTCATCGGTGATGGCGTGTATATGCCCCGCAAACTTGGTCAGCTCCCGTCCCTCAACGGACACGCTTTGTCCGCGGTGGTACCAACGTCGCTCGTACAGCAGCTTGCCGTCTTCAACGCGCGTTTCGGGCTCCGAGCTCTCACGGACTGGGGACTCGCCTGTGAGAAAAGTTACAAGTTAGTCGCCAACCCCGCTACCTGATTATATAGAACTAGCTGCGCTCCCGCGGTGTTACCCGCGGTCCCTCGGGATTTTTTCATTTTTTCGGGATAAAAAGTAGCCTATGTTCTTCCCTGGGATACAACCTTTAACTATGCCAAATTTTAGCTTAATCTGTTCAGCGGTTTGGGCGTGAAAGCGTAACAAACAAACAGACAGACAGACAGACAGAAAGACAGACAGAGTTACTTTCACATTTTATAATATTAGTATGGATAGTATGGATATGGATTTGCGATTGTGATTACGATTGCTGAACTCTCAAAGTGCTAATGTTATGATAGTAATGTACATTTCAATTCTACATAAAAAATAGTCCGGTAGCGCCTTACCACCTTCTAGCCGCTCTCGTCATGTTGCCCCCTTGTCGCACGAGCGACTGTTAGGGGGGCCCAGTAGCGAGTTGTCGAGTCTCCACCCGCCATTTCATTGTTATTCAGGTGGGTGTCATAGTTCCCATAGTTTCCCCAGTACCCAGTCCACTACCATCCCACCCCATAGCCCGGTAATTAGTTTTCCATATCCTCAATAGTTTTGCACTAATTGGAGACTGTTCCTGAATGCAATTTTATAGTGTTGAAGGGATAGTAGCCAGTATGTGTCTCCATCACACAAGATCAAAATTGTCGAAACGGCCTCTGTGTGTTGGCTTCGGCCCCATGCATACCCATCAAAGGTCCGGGACTCTATAGTTCCGTGAAGTTAAACTTTGACAAACAAAATAATAATAATACAATAATATAAAGTTTTTTTTTTCATATTACATGTGCGCCTACATACTTGTTACTTGTCTTTGTTTTTGTGTCTGTGTTGAAATGTTATGTGTGCCAAATAAATATTTTATCTATCTATCTACATAAGACTTTTGACGACCTCTGTGGCGCAGTGGGCGAAGGTCCGCCTGCGACGCAGAAGGTTGCGGGTTCGATCCCCGCCGCGGGACAAATGTTTGTATGACCTACAGATATTTATCTCGGGTCTGGGTGTTTCTATGCATAATATGTATGTACATATTTACAAACAAAAAGTATATAAGTAGTATATCAGTTATCTGGTTCCCATAGTACAAGCTTTGCTTCGTTTGGGGCTAGATGATGCTGTGAAAAATGTCCAGCATTATACATAGGTACACTTCGCCCAACGGACCTAGGAATTCGTGAAGTTAGCCGTTTGTCTGGGCAGAACACAATTTTGTATGAAAAATTGTGAGTGAATGATTTAAGTATAGCGATTCCCTGGCAATACTTACAGTTAGAATTGTGATGGTTCCTAGGCGCAGGATGCCGCGGCGGGGGCGCGGCGATGGCTCTCAGGTCAGCCTCCACGGCGCGCTCGTCCAGCTGGAAGGTCAGCGTGGTGGCGAGCGGCTTGCGGCGCTTCTCGGGCGCCGGCGCCGGCTCGTTCGCGCGCCGACGGAGGATACGCTTCATTACTGGCTTCACCTGGGGGAAATTATCCGTCTTACTACAAAAAATATAACCCGTGCTTAGCGAAGCACTGACTAAAAACTATCTGGAGAAATAACCTCTAATACTCATACCTAAACCGCTTTCTTGTGGTAACAGTTTTGTTTTAAAATGTGTCAACACGGTTTTCAACAAATGCTTTACTTTTTTGATAACAAAATTCAGCTTAATTGGACGGGAATAGGTCAAATTCAACTAGCAAGATTTAACCCACAAACACATTTATCCTAAAAATTCCGTCACCAGAGTTGGCACTGACTCATACAAACTACATTTAACTGACATACAATCATACAAACATTGTAAGTAAAATTAAATCTTGTAATAAATAAATCATACTATCCTATGAAATGCTCCAAGTTTGAATATATGTAAAAATTAATTGTAACTACCTCCATAGAGTCTCCATTGAGCTCCATACTGTGCCGTTCACTCTCTATCATCTTCCGCTTGTCCTCAAAGTCGTTCAAGAGGTTCTCCCTCAGTTCCACCTTCTTCTCTTCAAACTCCTTGGCAGCAGCCTTCTTCTCGGCTATGTACTCTCTCTCTACAACCTCATTCATGTGATCTCTGGAATTCATTCATGTTCACTTAATAAATTAAATGAAGAAACATTAAAATTAGCTAAGGTTACATATATTTAGATTAAGTTGATGAAACTTGAAATAGATGTACAGGTAGCGTCAATTGGTAACCCCCTTAGTAAAGCGGTTTGTACGGTTACCAGTATATACTGGTAACCGTACGTACAAACCGCAATAAAAGCCCCAGACCATATACAGGATGTAAAAAGACTGCTACCGAAAACTGAGGGATTGCAATCAGACCATGATTCTGAACATATTTATAGAAAAAAAAAACGCAAAAAATTTTTTTTACTTAGCTACCACATTTTATTTTTGCTACTACTACAACATAATAAGACCATACCCTACCTACCTAATCATTTCATTTATAAAAGAAAAAACTATTAAAACTCAAAATCCAGCAATCTAAGTATAAAAACGCGCCTAATACATACGCTCGACCAGCTGTGCGAGGTCGGTGTTCTCCGGATATAATGTTTTTTTTGGAAAATCCTTTTGGATTTGGCTTTGTTTTGGGATGCTGTCCCTACCACTTTCGGCTTCGGTAGACGTCTTTTTACACCCTGTATAATATGACGTGACGCTGACGGTATATAGCCTTAAATTAATATAATAGGCCAGTGTAGAACAAAGTGAGCATACTTGTGTATCCTATTCAATCGGAGCCGTTCATGCAGCTGGTGTTCTAGCCTCTTCACTCTCCTCAGGAACTCTGGATGATTCCCATCTTCTAACTGTTGTAATTGCTTCTTGAAATTGGCCAGCTTGTCTTGGTAGATTCTGTGAAAGATATTTTTTTTATGAATGCCATCTGCAGTCATCACCTATAACTCAGTTGTGAGAGCATTGCCAGAGATTAGCAAGGAGTTCAAATTCTGTACGGTGTTGTGCTACTTTAGGAATTCATTTTCAATTTTTTACTGACATCTTTTAGATAACATTAATTTTCACCTTACATATAAATAAATAAATAATGGACATTTCACACATCTAGCCCCAAAGTAAGCAGAGCTTGTGTTATGGGTACTACATGACTGTTATACTGATATACTTTTGTTTGTAAAACATATACATATTATACATAAAAACACCCAGACCCGAGACAAATATTTGTAGATCATACAAACATTTGTCTCATCACAGGAATCGAACCTGCAATCTTATTCATTGCAGGCTGGCCTTCGCCCACTGCGCTACAGAGGTTGTCTTTTAAAATACGAAAACTGCAATGATTAATACTTACTGTTCTTTTCTCTCATTCTGTGTCTCCGGTGGATCATCATTGTTTGGAAGCTCTGTCTCGCTCGCTTCTTCTGTATCTGTGGAAGAGAGAAAATAAGTTTGTTAAATTGTCAAGTTTCCTTTAAGACCTAGTAAGATAGTACACTTTATTTCAAGGGTTACTATAAACACAACATTTGAGAGATTAATATGATTGATCTTTTCTTTGGTCTATTGTTATTGTGTCAAGCAAGATGCAGGCCATGCCAAAAAGATCCACAATATAAAATAGGAAAGGGTTTGTAAAACCTAAAATGATAATAATTAAGAATATAAGATTTTATGGTGTAATGTAACATAAAAAAAGATAAGAAATAATGTCCTGTTTTTTCACTGCACACCCTTTAGTACCCCTCGACCCGAAAAAATCCAAATAAAAAAAATCCTATTAGAGTTGGGGGAATAACATAGCTAACATTCTTGATGGTGAAAGTGACACAAAATCATCTTCATTACGTCACCTAATAGGGAACATCGCGAATACGCGGGAACAATGTCGGGGCCATCGCAGCCAGTGGGTAGCCTTGGTGACACTAAGTATTGCATAACTACTGTTTACATGTATTGAACTCACATGTACAGCTGGGAAATACAAACAAAAGGCTTAAAGACTCCTGAAATAGCCCAATAAGACCAGATAACGATCGTAAACAACACACCTTCATCGCTGTCGTCTACTGGAGCCGGCTGCTGAAGCAAATCGTCCCGCTCCCTAAACTCATCTATATCGTCGTATCCGTCGTCCTCGAAGTCATATTCATCCCCCGGCCCCGAATATGGTGATCCCTGGTACGACATAGTCGAGGCGACGCGTAACAGTTGCATACAGATTGAATTCGATCACCGCCTCCGAAACGAAATCTGATTACGACCCAAGGTTAAACACAACCGGAGCAATAAAAGGCTAACGCCAGCTAGGTCACACATAAAAGTATTTTATAATTCCACTCCGATGGAATAAAACGACAAACTGGACTCTGTCTGGAGCAAGCAAATCGAACGAAACGAAATGAAGGAAGCTGATTTACGTTTACGTCAAAAAAGCATCTTTTTTTTTTTTTTTTTTTTTTTTTTTTTTTTTTTTTTTTTTTTTTTGGCTTCGCAAAAAGTGTGCATGCGCCATTTTTCATTAAAAGCATCTTTGCATCCGTCAAAAACCAATGACGCAAGTGCTGAAAGCTGCGTGGCGCTAGTGAAGCGTGTTGTGTGTAGGTGTAAAAGAGAGGTCCGATATTTATCATGTTTCTATCATAGACAAGCTGAAATGGAAGAATACTTGATCACGGAAATAGTCGATTTTTCTCAAGCCGACTAAACTAACCAACATTTACAGTGTCATTGTGTAGGTAGAGTCTGGCAAATGAAAGTAGACCCTGAAAAAGAGGCGGCAAATTCAAAAATATTAATAGTATAAGTAATATTAATATGTAAACGGCTAACTTTCTCAATTTGAATACTAAGTTAAATGTCAACCCCGTAGTCTAATAATAATATTGGACTCAGACTCGAAGTAGAATCACCTAGTTTTAAGACGTTTCAAAGTGATCCCAGCGGTCCTACTGAATCAATGCTTTTTGACTTTGACTTTGTCAGTTACTCAGTTATTTATTCACTATAAATTATTACTACTTTGATTTTGACTCAGTATTTTACTAACTTTAAAATATCATTACAGACATTTGTAAATATTAATTTATTTTACAAGTTTTGGGAAAACTAACAGCTAGGTATGAACATTTTAGTGTATAACTTATAATAGTATGCAGCAGGCATACTATAGGAAGGCCAATTACAAGTTTCCGCGATTAAATATCAACAAACTATATATTTACCTACCATATACTATATAATGTTGGATCAAAGCATTATTAAAATACCACTGACATACCATACATAAAATAATACCCCGCCAATGATATACTTACAATATTTTAGGTTTACTCTTGACTTAATTAGGCCAGGCAATGATCTTTTTTTTTCGAGAAAAGTTTTTACATTATTTATTAGATTTGTGACGATAAAATTTTAGTAAAAATTTTACATACTTGAATTAATTTTATTTGTTTAATTTTAATTTTGGACAATTATTATTAAGACCGCTATTGACTAAATCAAACAAAATTAATTTCCAGCATCGACTACAAAATGGAATCGTACATCACTATTGAAAAGAAAAAAGAAAACCTCCCTAGTCTATTATTTATTTTATTTTGTTGTTTTGACGTCACGCACGTCACGGACGGAGGACGTCATCTTGAAATTGAATCGAATGCGATTTTTTTCTACTTTTCTATTTATTATTCTTGATAACAGACTTAGAACTATTTAGTGCTATTTACTCATATAACTAAGATAATCAATCCTGTAATGATAACAAGTGATTAAAGTGCTTATGCTTAGGGAGTGGAGGTGACGCTAGAACCCGTTGTGTCGGTGATGTAATTTGGGTGATTGGGTGGCTTCCCAGTCCTAGGGACTGTACAATGGAAGAATCTTCATTCACGATCCCTGCTGACGACAATGGTGACACTGAGCTCGACCCTAGAATACAGGTCAGTGAGTGAAATATTCTATGTACTGAATAAATGTTAATCATTGAGCTGTAAAAGTAGAGCCCTCTGATCGCAAAGATGAGTGTCAACTTTGTAGATTATTTCGCCAATGAGCACAATGGTTACGAAATTCTGTACCAAAACATGAAATACGGACTGATCGCTAGCAAAGAGCTGTCGGAGTATTTCAGGGAGAGGTCCAATATTGAGGAGACGAACTCAAAGTCGCTCGCAAAGCTAGCGAAGCAAGCGAATAGCAATTGCGCTCAGGGCACCTTCGCGCCCTTCTGGGGCGTCCTCAAGAGCTCAGCCGAGAAGCTATCCTACTTGCATCAGCACATGTTCCAAAAAGTGAGTGAGCTGGTCAAAGATGTTGCACGATATGCTGAGGAGCTTCACAAAAAACACAAGGCAGTCAAAGACTCAGAATCAAATACCTTGGAAGCAGTAATACTCGTACAAAGTACTAAACAATCTTTACAAAAAGCTTGGGATGTGTACTCAACCAAGACTGCGGAGCTAGAGAAGCTGCGCAAAGACAATGGCTCTTCTAAAGATATTGAAAAGGCGGAAGCGAAACTTAAAAAACTCCACGATGACTACAGACAATTAAATGAAAAGCACAGTTCTGTCAGACAGGATTTTGAAAAGAAAATGACTCAAACCTGCAAACATTTTCAAGATGTGGAAGAGGCACATCTCAAGCAAATGAAACAGTTTGTTAATGCTTATGCTGATATTATTCAGAACAACCATGATCTGATGGGCCAAGTGCACAGGGACTTCAAGCACCAGTGTCTCGAACTAACTGTAGAAAAACTATTGGAACAGTTTGTAATTGAGAAATACAATTCCATAGAAAAAGCTGTTGATCTACCTGCATCTTTGCCTAAGCCGAGCTCAGCAAATAATTCAATATCAGAAGCAGATCAGATATCAAACATCTCTAATGGTTCTCACAAGCCTCCTCAGCCAGTTAAAGCACAAAAGAAAGAGCCATCATTCGCTTCCAAAACCTCAAGAAGAACAACATCTTTGTTGAACTTATTTACACCAAATTTTCAAAGTAAAGATGAGCCAAGCGGAAGCATCGAAGGGGCTGCCCCAGTCTCTGCCCCCTCCAGCCCCAGTGGAACACCAGCCACTCCTGTCGCTCCTGAGAAAGATGAAAACATTGGTCGCACAACCCTCAGGGAATCTAAATGGTTCCTGAGAAGTAAGAGAACAAAGCCTAAACCAAAAAAATCCAAAAAGAAAAAGGATGAGATTTCCGAGAACTCTAACATAGGAGACAAGACGGATTTGGAGGAAAAGGAGGAAGAAGTTCCTACCGAGGATCTCATGAACTCTCCTGAAGTTGATGATGAAGGGTACTGCATACGACCAACTGAGGAAAAGGGCAGTGTGTATTCTTCAACAGACTCAGACTCTGAAGAGGAGAGGGATAGGAAAATTCATGTTGAAATAAAGCCCATTACAAACGGCGCCACACAAATGTCTGCAAGCGTTGATGAGCTACGTGCCACGGTTGAAAACATCTCGCTGTACAAAATCGGAACTGCCAGACGCGGCTCTAACGCGAATAATACAAGCAAAGACAGCAGCTTCTTAATAAACATGTTCCCCAGTCCATCTGCTAGCAATCCAACGTCACCGCACGGGAATGCTTCTAACCCCTATGCACCGCTCCAGCCAAATCAGTCCACCCTCCTTGCAAGCCCTACTCCAATGTCTAACTCGAATGTCGACGACATCTTCTCTGAGGTAGGAGAGATGAATCAAAACAATGTTCGCACATCCACGCCAACGATATCGTCCATATCGCTTCCGCGTCCGCCTTCGCGTCGATCCGAAGGTGACTTCCGCACTGGAGCTTCGTCGGGGTCACGTGGACCGTCCCCTCTCACTATAGGAATGGCGGACACTATCCCTCTGGCTGTCGCGTTCCATGAAATTATTCATTCATACTTCCGCGGAACGGAGGAAACGAAATGCCAAGTGAAAATGTCTGGGGACATGATGCTATCATTTCCGACAGGTATTGTGGGGGTTCTGACGAATAATCCGAACCCAGCGAAACTCTGCTTTAGGCTGAAAAACATCCACAGGCTGGACAACGTACTGCCGAACAAGCAGCTTATCAGTATCAATGCAATGATGTCCACCCGCGATAGCACCGTGCTAGAATTCAACATGCCTGCACTTTCATCCCTCCTAAAGCGACAGTCGGAGAAGAACCCCACTGCTCAATACTTCAATGTAGATATCCTCAAGTATCAGATTCGGCCGAAAATCGGCGCAGCGTCATGTCCCTTCCAGTTGGTTGCTTACTGGAAATGCGAGAGGGACCACACGGATCTGAAAGTCGATTATAAGTACAATCTGCACGCGATGAGCCCTCCATCTCCCCTGCTCAATGTCTCCGTGATCGTGCCGATGAACGGAGAAGTGAACAATGTGATCGCGATGCCTAAGACGGCGTGGAACTCTGATAATGAACAGGCTTTGTGGCGCTTTACAGAGCTGTCGCAGCATTCGGAAGACAGGGGCGTGGGCTCGTTGAAGGCTCGCTTCGAACTCGGCAGTGGTCCTTCGAAAAAGGGAACAATCTCGGCTCAATTTAACTGCGAGGGCGCAACGCTGTCCGGGATAGAGTTTGAGCTGATGGGCAACGGGTATCGACTCTCCCTTGTCAAACGCCGGTTTGTCTCCGGCAAATACATATGTGATAGTGAAGTGCCCTGATTAACTAAATTCTCATTTCGATTCCCCTCATAAATATGCCCAAGCTTTACACAAACACTTGTGTTTTGTACCTTATAGGACTGTTTCCTGTCCACACAAATTTCGATTTTATCACAATGAATTGTCATTTTTTTTCCATTTAAATTGTTAGAATATAATTTTGAAATTGTTAGTTGTAATAGAATTAAGCTTTCTCTTCAACTAACTTACTTTCAGATAAGAACTGTGCCATTTACTGTATTTTCATGGGGTATTATGTATTGCACATACCTATTAGGAGAGCTAACATTGTATTTAGTTTTTAGAAGCATCACAATCTTGGTTTATTTGCACAATTTCTTTTCTCAACTTTATTTAGACCTTTTCTTATAAAAAGAAGCTTTGTTTTATTGAATTTGATTTTAATTTATTTTCATTTAATTTTTTACCTATCTGGCAACTATTTTGTTTCAAAATGTTTTTTTGTTAATAATTTTACTAATAATAATTGCACATTTAATGTCAAAAATCACACATACGGAGTGTATTGTAAGATAGGTTGTTTCATTTCTTCTACATAGGCCTAATTCTGAAATAACAGCTATATAGTAATATATATATACTTTGCCTCTGAATTAATTAATGCCAAAGTACAAAATTTCTGGTTTTTACATAATGCATGCTTGAACTGAATAAGGCCACATATTGTATTTAGCTAACATATTATAACCTTTTATTCTTCCCTAAATTGTAAGATTCATTGAATCTCTATTATATACATTATATTTAGTTTAAAATATGTTGCAATGTATGAAGGTAGCATTTATTTAGTAAACTTTCTGGTTTGTTTGAACAGAAAAATGAATATTTTATATGATTTTCATTGTTATGTTATATAATGGTAATCTCATGTTTAGTTATATTATCATTATCATCCAGGATCCCTGCGGCCTAATGTTTATTAACATTGTTTAATAGAGGTAGCCAAGCGAACCTTCAAAAGGAAAGTGTTCATAGACAATTTATTTACTATTAAATGGTCAAACCGTTTAGACAAACAGAACCATTCCATTAAAATATATATAATCTCCTTATTTTAAGTATCTATTTACCACAATATATTTAGGAGCATTTCACGCTGACTACTCTTAAGTGCCAGACAGCCTATTAACCAATCTTTTAACTTACTTTAAAAACTCGAAATAATTGAATAATTAGGACGTGAGAAGACCGCTCAAGAAAACTTCAGATCATGCTTCCTAATCCATAATGGTTTATAGTCCCAAGCATTATTTTTTAAATCTTCCATATTTCGCGTACCTATATGGTTCAGTATAATATAAATAAGTGTCTCGGCACAGTTTATAGGAATGTTTACATGGTTTTAATGCAATATATCTGTTTTCGGATGCGGTCGCACAGCCAGTATGATGAATTGATGAATAATGAACATAATTTCATTTAAGTAGGCTTTTTGTAACTTAGGAATTGGCAAGCGCATAATAAGCTATTGGCTGAATTTATATTCAACACAATGTAATCCAAATTAGATAATAATGCAAATTATTCTACATCGGTAACAAAATATTTTTGTATTGTAAAAATAAATTCCCATGTAATCTACTGTAACTAACTATGTTAATTGAAATAAAATTGTAATTTTAGCATTAACACGTTGTTTGTTTAACCAATGTTGCCAACAAGAAGACTATATAAGTAAGTAATGTTTTATTTTTGTATTTAGTTGCTTTATGTTGTAGGGACAGGAAACAATCCTCTATTAAGGCCTAGAATACACTGCTACATTTAAAAACCTATCAGTAAGCCTAGAGTAAGCTTGTAGCATACTTATAAGCGTAAAACGAATATTCGTAGATGTTTATTAGTGATGCAACGGATTGTGATTGTGTTTCGGAGTCCGAATTTCGGACAACCGACGTTTCTTAGCCCCTAACGACCATACAAACGTAAATATAAAAAAATCTCATATTGACTGTGTATTGAAAGTTGAACAGCCTAAATCAGATAAACCAATAAGCAGTTAATTTAGTTTCGGTATCTATTCGGACAGCGTTCATCAGCACTCAATGCTGAGTCTACCTCATCGGATACCGAATTTCAAAAATGGCCCGATAGTAACCGGATAACCGTTGCATCTCTAATTCTTATCACGGAGCGCCTAATCTCGTGAGTACAAAGTAGCACGTGTAGCCCTCGATTAGTCGGTATTTCTCTTTGTAGAGATAATGACCGAATTGTTTCCCGTCGCTACATGTTGCTTGCTGTTGCCGCACGCTTGGGAGTGCGCTGTCGTGCCCTGTGACTGTCTCAAGTTCTTCAAACACTTTCAGGTGGAGCTGGAGAAGCTGAACGCGGCCACTGATGAGATCAACAAGCTTGAGTTGGAGCTTGATGTGAGTTTTTTTTATTAACTGAAAACTAGTCACAATCTGAAAAGGATAAGTGTTACCTTCAACGAAGGATGAATGTGGGTTTCAATGCCTTTTTAAATGTACTTGCTTTAACACAAGTATCTTTCAGCTTTACGTGATGTGTGACCTCTCAAGAAAGGTTTTTTAACACAAGGTAAATTCGATCATTTCAATCTCCTCTTTTGAAGCACTAACTAACTATTTTTACAGTAAGTACCTAGTAGAATTAAAAGTTCCTACATATTCTAGAAAACATCAAATATTTGTACGCCTTGTCGTTCGTAGATAAATGTATCAAAACTCAGGACGAAAATACTGTTATCAAGATGTGTCATCAATCAAGAGCTCTCAGAAAATGTATTTTCTCGACAAATACAACTAGGTCACCCCACGGGCTTTCAATTGAATTTGTGGAATCGTGTACCAAGCTAAGACATTTTACCTTTATTTATGGCGCAAAGGTACCTACGCCTACCCGTGACCACGCCTGTTGTAACATAGGCAAAAACAAAATTTACCGCCGATGGATTCCCGTTAAATTTACCAATTATGAATAGTGACCGCGAAACGACCGAAAAAGACTTCTGTTTTTAAGTTCTGTTTTTTTTCTTTAAATGTATTTGTAAACTTAATATCTACCTGACCTTAGGCTTTGATCTAAGTTCCATTATACGCCAAAAAAACATAAAACCTTGCTGAAAGCTCTGGCGCCATTGTGTTTCCGCAACACAATAGGAGTTCGCCAGTTTTCACTCTGGCTCCAATCCAACACTTTCACTATCGAAGGTCAAAGGGCGGAAGTAGTCATAATTTATCGACGTAAACGTACAGTCATCTGTAAAAACTAAGTTCGTATCGTATGTATTAATTCCCAACCCAAGCCAATCCAAGAGTGACCACTAGTAGTTACTTATAGTAAAAGCATCTGATCGTTAAATTACCAGTGCCGGCTATGTAGTCGTTAAGCGTGAGGCCTTGGTAAGCCAGCAGAAATCCACCAGAGTTAGCCACTAGCTGACACCAACTCTCGGAATAAGAACCCCGCTTACTGAGTACTGACTTCTCATCGTGCAAACGTAAATAATGTGCTTACAGAGAGTGTTACATAACTGTGTATGTACACATATACATGTAAAGTATATGCACAGCTGCACAGGAATAAGTCAATTGAATTCCCCCATCATTAAATAACAAGCGAATCGCACTCAACTACTTTTTACTGATCACATGCTTACCTACTTGCATCGGATTATATTTGTCATTCAGCCCCATTGAGCTGTTATCTGGTCTTGGTTGAGTATTGGTAAACTACTGGTACCTAACTATTATTTTATCTATTTATAAAAACTATAGGCGCCATACGTTGTAATCTTCTTGTGCTTAGCGGTTTTAGGCGTTTTATAGAAGTACAAAGTTAAATCACCATCTGCGGATAGTCAATATGCCAGGGGTTGAAAACAGCCCCATAAGTCATGCATGACGTGCAAGCTACCAAAACATGTCCATGTTTAGTAGCAATCGATACTAATTGAGTATAACAAATACCTATGCATTGTTTAGTTGTTGGTAGCTGAAACTTTCAGCTTTATCTAATCGCTTTACGGTTTCCTGAAACCATTCGTACCTGGGAAATGGGAAAATAAATCATCGAATAAGTAGAAAACGAACCAGCTAAAACTTGAAATTTTTAAAACATAATAGGTATTATACCTACTAAAGAGAAATCTGGGGCCTAAAAGTTTGTTGCGACTCTTCATGGCCGTAAAAGAGCAGAGTGATGTTTTACGACGATATACACTCGTATGTGTTTAAACGCACAAACTTATATCAGTAGCTTAGCTTGTATAGGCGGATCAACGTTAATGTAAAGCATTTTTGTTGTTTTTCGACTAAGTTTAAGTTTTTGGTTGTAGGTTGAATAGTTTTACGAGTATAAATACTCCTTCCTTCCAATCCAGTATTGTGGAAAAATTATAGAATCAGTTTAGAACATTATACTCTTTAGAAACAAACAGCGCGTAAGAAACAAAGCGGTGGGTCACGGTGCTTGCGTAACAAGATGAAAGAAACCCTGTTACACATGTTCCATTTACCAGGGGTCATTTACACGAAGCGCTCGTGAGCGTGGTGTAGCTTGCTTAGTCGTTCTTGATAGATCGTCGAGGTAAAGAAGCGTTCTTTAGTTACAAGGTGGGTGACCTGGTGCAGTACCATGGACCTACAATTCAGTTTGGGTGCTATCCAATTTAGGTTCCGAATCTGAAAAGTAACTTTTATTATCTTACGTCACCGTACAGTTCAGTTTAGGACCTAAACTGGATCGCTGTAAGAGCTTATATTAGGGCCTGAGTGGTAATATCAACTGCTCTGTTTCCGTGCTTCGGACAATAAATGATCGCCTACAAAGTCGTAGCTATGACCTTAAAACTTCGTCACCAGAGTTCGCTAGTAACTCATAACTAATTCTCTCTTTCAGATAACATAAAAAGTAGTCAATTGCTGGCAGGAGCGAGTAGTATATCCTACATCAAAATATGCTGTTTCTAATGCCTTTTGAGAATTTCAGCAGAGTAAAATGTTATTTAACATGTATCTTTATCTAACAAACCTTATAGAACGGATCTGCAAACAAATAAACGCAGCCATATGCGATAACATAAATAAACTCAAGGTTTCTCTAAGGATCTAGTTAACTGCGCATATAAATTACTGAGACTAGTTTCTCTTGTATAGAAATATCGTATCTCCAGTAATTAAGCATTTATATATAAAAAACTGCCTTAGTGTCAGTAGTACCATTGATTTGTACCATTGATGGTACAAGTGACACAACTTTGTATCCTTAGTACCATGTTAAGGAACTGAACACAGATACAAGTATTACATGCTCCTGCCTGCATCACGCTTTACGTAAGTTCGTATGAGTTAGTTTGCAACTCTGATGATAATAGAGTCCGGCCATACCTAACATTGATTCAAAATATTATTATTATTACTAATTATAAAGTTAGCTGTCATTCACAGGGCACGTAAAGTACATAAAGAATATACCTACGTACCTTGGCCATGTAGGACACTCACACCTAGGGTAGGGTACCTGTTTGCTGATAGTTATTTATTACTGACGAAATCGATAGAGGCGCACCCTAAAGAACGAAATGTCAGTGGTCACGTACAGGTCAACAAAGGCCATACCTACCCACCGAAAACAGCTATCAGTCAAATCTTATCACTTTCACTGTAAATAAATGATCAAACCGACTATAGTATTGTTGAAAATCAATACCTACGGTTTTGTTTTTGTTTTGTCTAGATAATAATGATTGAATAGCTTATTTCTTGATAATTTTATGAGACAAAACGTAGCCAAGAATTGTGCTTCTCTTTATCAGCCAAATAGTTTTGAGATTAGAATCAGTCTTACAACGTAAAATATTTTTGAGAAGTTTCCAACAAGATAAGTATACACAGTTCGAATTCAAATTCAAGAAAATAATAAATTTTAGTTGTGTTGAAAAACTTTACTATAATAATTCGTAAGCATTATTAATGCCTGTCTATAACTGAATGTGCTAATCGCATTGTCCAACGCGTATGACCGTAATTCATTTACGATACATTACCACCATGACTCGGAAATTGTTAGACAAAGAAATCGATACATACAACCTACGAGAAATGCTGCCATCGCTATAATTAGCACAATAAAGGGGAATGATTGTGTATATCCATAATGGTATCTATTGTACTAAGTTATTTTTATTGATATTAGAATACGGTGAATGAGTTTAAGATTTTTTTTTTTTCAAGGGTTGGTCAGAGTCAGTGAATATCTTATATCTCGTATTTAATGGACACTCCTCTATTCCCACAACACATTACCATTACTCCTTTCGGAGTCCGGAACAATTGAGGCCAAGAAACAGAAAACCCTATTAATAACTTGATCAAACTTGACTCTCACCTACTCTTTTAGATACTTATTTGACTCTTACCTATAGGTACTGTCAGCGACAGAAGTTCATGAACATTTGATGTATTTGAATCCATACTAATATTATAAATGTGAAAGTAACTCTGTCTGTCTGTCTGTTTGTTACGCTTTCACTCCTAAACCGCTGAACAGATTAAGCTGAAATTTGGCATAGTTAAAGGTTGTATCCCAGGGAAGGACATAGGCTACTTTTTATCCCGAAAAAAACCACACCGCGGGAGCGCAGCTAGTCTTTAATATCTTCGAGGTTCGTAGGGTTTTAGATAAAACTTCAGCTTACATTGGATGCTTTGCCTTGCACCGTTACTATTATGAAAAAATAGGCAATTTTCCCACAAATAATGATGAACATGAAGCTTTAAAATCTCCAATTGTTCATGAAATTCTGTCGCTGACTGTACTCTCTAGAGATATTCAATTAAATTTATTTTAAATACTATCTTTGAATGATTAAGATTGATTTTACCTAAAACTCAGGAATAAGCCTTTACATCTATATTAAATGATTTATACAGCGTCACGAGGCAATCCATGCCTACACTTAACGAGACGCTGTAGTGCCTGGGACATTGTTTGAGATGGAATAGGCTTGCCCAGCACCTAAACCATCCTCTCAGCTTAATCGGCCTGGCCCACTAGAAAGACGACGTCGATACGTGTGGAGCTGATTAAGCTGCGGGTTTCCTTACGATTTTTTCCTTCACCGTTAAGAGCTTGTATTATAGCGCATATAAATTTTACGAAACGAAAAATCCATTGATGCACGGGATTCGAACCCACGACCTTCAGATTGAAAGTCGAGGGACAACCCCATTCGACCAACACGGCTTAGGAATAAGTAGGTAACCTGTTATCGTTTAATACCTTGCCTAGGTATCATTGACTTTTCTTGTAGGGCAAAGCCCTCTAGCTAATAAAAATAACATTATTCTCATACAAACTACAAAGTAAAACCATATCTAGGGCTTGTAGTGAACAATAAACAGCAGTCAGGCCAATTTACCTAATCTAGCGCTGACCTCGGGCACAGATGCTGCAGGAGTTAGTAAACCTATGAATTTCTTGACGCATGCTAGTAACATTCAAACGACTCTTTGTATTATTCTCCATGATATGAAGTGGGTAGGTAAGGTTAGGTACCTTACTAACTAGTTTAAATTCTGGTTGTGGCGACCTCTATCTACCATCGCCTGAACTACAAGGTGAACTTCAAGAGATGTCAATTACAGCGACGTACTTCGGAGCTGTACCACTAGATGGCACTGGAAACACGCAAAAAGTATTGAAAGCCTGCATCGCGCAAGCAACATTTCTGAGCACATACAGCCTTTAAAGAACTATCCGACTACAACTGTCGGCCGAACAGGCCTTAAGGTAATTGTGCCAGTTGGGCAAACCTTAGCGAGGCGAGTACTCTCTCTTTACCACATAGATTGGGGGAATACCATCTACCCCCAAACTGGTAAAATGTGTTTTTGAAAATGAATACCTACCTAAACCATAATTTCCTTCCAGGAGTCTATGAAAAAGTTCCACCTGCAGTTGAACGACACATCGCGTCGTCTCCAGGGGCTGACGAAGCGGCTCGGCACGTGCGTGGACAAGTCCAGACCGTACTACGAAGCCCTAGGGCTCGCCGCAACAGCCAGGGCGGAGTGCCAGAAAGCAGCTGTGCAGTTCCAGAGAGCTAGCGGTAAGTGTCAACTAAAGCAACATATTTTCTTCTTTCAGCCTCGTAGGAGTGTATCCTATACACTCACCTAATACAGGGTGTGTTCTTTCATACTTAAAATGTATGGAAAAGGATATTTTTTTAATATTAGTAGAATCTTACGTTTGAATTTGTTATGTTACTTTTGAAAAAGTTTTAATGATGGGAAATTGCATCAATTGAGATCAAATTTTGGAATCTCATTTTCATGGCTGGCTTTAGGTACATTTCTTAAAAAGTTCAAAAATGCAGTGAATCTTTCTTTCAAAAGGTTACCTTTACTTACTTTCCTACTTACAAGTACATATACCTTGGACATTGTTTATCTTTCGGCCGATCCTCTCAGGCAAAGGAGATCACAAGACGAGTCCAGCTCGGGTGGGCTGCATTCGGAAAGCTGGAGGACATCTTCAAGTCCAGCATACCGCAAAGCCTTAAGACCAAGGCATATAACCAGTGTGTTCTGCCCATATTAACATATGGATCCGAGACATGGCCGCTTACAAAGGAATCTATGCACAAGATAGCACAGCGGGCCATGGAGCGCGCCATGCTCGGCATCTCCCTCCTTGATCACATACCCAACGTAGAAATACGACGTCGAACCAAGGTCGTAGACGTGGGTATGCGCATCGCAAGTCTCAAGTGGAGATGGGCAGGACACCTGGCTAGACGGAAAGACGGGAGATGGACTACAGCGGTTACGGAATTATGGCCCAGAGATGCGCAAAGACCACGAGGCAGACCACCCGCCCGATGGTCGGATGACATCGTAAATTTAGCTGGGAAAGCGTGGGAAAGGACTGCACAGGACCGAGAAGAGTGGCGTAATAGAGAGGAGGCCTATACTTAGCAGTGGGTGTAACCGGGCTGAATAGATAGATACTTACAAAACCCTACAAAAGAAAAGGTAATTGCCCTCAATGAGGTATAATTTTGCTCCACCTGTAGGTATGTTATGCGCTTATGTTTCAGCTCGATGTTTTTATTAATATTTATTCGTGAATGTTTTAAAATCGCTTGTCTTAAACAAAGTGAATTGTTGACTAAGCTATGGTTATCACAATCCACAATAAACTCAAAACATGGAAACAATCCCACGACACTATACAAATTAAAATTCGTTGAGCCGTGGCGGCAGCCATTCAATTTCTAACAATTGTGTAGTACGTACTATATTATACCTAGCCAGACGCACCAGTGATATGCCTACGCTGCTATAAGCATAAGTCATAATATTTATTTGGACGTGCCTTTGAATACCTTACCTTTGGCGTTTGACATTATTGTCAGTCGTTCCGCAGTTTGCTCCATAGAGAAAAATACTATTATAGTTGGCTCGATTAATATTCATAATTTAAATATGACGTCGTCTGTTGGGTCAGCTTGTAAATAAATAAAAGTCCCTCGGTTCGAAACAAAATCTATTCTCAACCATGACCTTTACGAATGAGCAAACAATCATTATCAAGGTACCAACAATATAAATACAAGCCTAAAAATATCTGATCGAACCAATTCTGCTGACAGAGGTTTGTGCCCGCTTAAAGGCCTCCTTTGCCGTGACAGATACTCTGAAACACACATAGCCTCCTTTTAAATATAGATGCATATATTTCTGGAATGTGAAAATCGTCCGCGCTTTACCGTTTATCAGAAGATAAGGACTTCCTGGGGTCTGGTACGCCCCTCGCCAGAGTAAAGGCGTATTCAGATGAACGATCGACAAAGGCTAATGAACATTTTTGTATGGAAGAGTGATGTTATTCCAAGATTTATATTGGGCAATAGATTGATTTAGATAAAATACAATCGGATAATTTTTTTTTTTATACGCATTTAGAATTAAAGGAAAAAAATAAATATAATTTTAGAGCATTTACGTTCTCTTGCAACTGTCAAAAGTAAAATAAACGCGTGGACGGACTATAGGTATATACGAAGCCGTTGACAACTCTTAGTTTTAAAATAAGCTTTTTGTAAAAAAAACCTAGAACGCGCCCTAATATAGTTAGATATTTATGATACTGTAGGTTTGTACTGTAGGTATGTACGATCGACCAGACATTGTAATTACGTTACTATCTGGTCTATTGGAACGGTCAAGGTCACAAAAATGAACTACAATAAAAAATAAAAATGTTAGGTAGGTAGGCTTACCTTTAACAGCTGAGCTAGCCAGTAGCGTAAAACTTACTAGTTCGTAGGAGCTAGTCCTACGAACTAGTAACTACGTAAACTTAAAAAGTATGACCTCGTATGGTTATCTATATTATAGATCAATTGGCGCCAATCATCTTTGATTTATACAGTACACAATGAGTAATTCCCAATTCGTACCACTAAATTTTGTACCAGGTGGTACCAGTTGGGAAATTGAGAAATATGATTATTTTTGTTCCCAACTCGTACCACTTTCAAAAATTGGTGTTTAGTACAGTCAACGACAAATAATGCTACTAATAAATAATAAAAGCAAAACGACATAGATTTTTCATAACATTATTTATTCAAGAAAAACTAAACACAATATTATTAAACTAACGGTCTAATGAATGTGATACATAACAAAAAATTCAAAAGGTAAAAAAGTAATCAACAAAGCATAAATAAAACATCATTTACATCACAAAATGTAACAGTGGCTGATTATTCAACATAGTAGTGTTTTGGTTTTGTAGAAAATTCGACTCCATGCTGCCTGGGAAATTGTTTGAGATAGATAAGGCTTGCCCAGCACCTAAACCTCTAAGCTTAATCGGCTCTATCCACAGAAAAGACAACGGCAATACGTGTGGGGCTGAATAAGCTGCTGGTTTCCTCACAATATTTCCTTCACAGTTAAGAGCTCGTAAAACGCATATAGGTACGAAACGAAAAATCCATTGATGCACGGCCTGGATTCGAAACTTCGACGTCATGCACAGTGGCGGCGTAGCATGGCTTGGCACCCGGGGCGGATTTCCATTGGGCACCCCCCAAGCAAAAAAAAAAAAAAAAAACTAAATGTGCTTTCGTGACTTTAATGTACTAAAGTGTTCGATTACATTGTCGAAATTTATTTTCCGGTCCTTTTCTATGGACAAAATGGACAGATTGGTGAGTCTCGTTTGGCCTATCGTGGACCTTAAGTATGATTTAATTAATTTTAATTTGGAGAAACTTCTCTCGCACGTGGCCACCGAAACACAAATTGTTAAAAACATTGCCAAATTGGGTACGCTCTCTGAATAGTCCCATTTTATTATGAATTTTAAAAGATCTAAAGTCGTCCACTGAGCCGCCACTTGGGAAGAAATGCTGGCGGCTTCCAAGTGGCGTTTTAATCGTTGAATCTCTAAAATAAAATCCTCTTCTGAAAATTCGTCATAGGTTTTCGTTAAATTCTGTACTACTCTATGAAGTTCGTTTACAGAGCACCCTAACAGAGTTTCAGGCTGAATCACACCCAACGTTAGAAGAATGTCGTCCATGGCCCTGTAACGCTGGTCTAGTTCGCCATGAAATCGATAGAGGCAGTAGAGATGAAGAGAGCCATGATAGAAATCATGGCTCTCTTCATCTCTTCTGGTAATGTTAGACCAGCGTCTTGGGCCATTTTTCCTGGCATACGTTTACGAAATCTCCTCCTTCCTCGTCTTTCAATCGAAATATCCAAGCCATCATATTTTTCCGTTCCGAAGGAAATAGCTCTTTCCACTATCTGAATACGTTGGCTTTCAAAAAAAAATTTTAGGGTTTTAATTTTCGTAACACATTTTTCCAGCGATAGCCCAGATGTTTGTAAATACTTTTGTGTTTGGTTTACTTCTTCTAGGACCTCACACCAAAAATGAAGGTAGCATATAAAGCTGAAGTGACACAAAGCTGGTAGGAGTATAGATGCTACTTCTCTTGTATCCAAATTTTCTCTGCTATTGCTGGGATCACACATGCCTTCGAGTGTTGAAACAAGTTTCTCAAAATTATTCTTCAGTGCTGTAACAGCGTCGTGATGAGCACTCCATCTTGTCTTTACTAGTCTTTTAACCGATACGCCTACACTTTTTATTAGGATTTCCCATCGATGTGTGGATGACGAAAAAAACGTGTAAACTCTTTCTACTGTCCCGAAAAAAGTTACACTTGAAGTAACATTCCCAAATGAGTGCACCCCGCATAGATTTAGCGAATGATTCGCACAAGGCATAAAAAGCGCTTTAGGATTGTATTCTTTGATTTTTGCTTGTACACCACCATGAACTCCTGCCATGGTTGCAGCGTTATCATAGCACTGAGCCCGACATAGCTGAATATCCAAGTCATCACTCTCCAGCTGCGTGAGGATATTTTCAGTAAGTTCAACTGCAGTCTTTCCAGGTATAGGGAAGAATCCTAGCAATGATTCTTTCACTTCCACCTGATCTCCTTGAATATGAACATATCTGATAACATAGCTCATTTGATCGACGTGTGATATGTCTGGAGTGCTATCGAACATAATTCCAAAATATTTCGCTTATTTTACGTCATTCACTATGTTTTTTTTCACATCATAAATTATTAATTGACCACTGACCATCTAGTGATATTAATTAGTAAAAAAAAGTATGTTCGTATAATGAGTCAGTGACCTGACCAACTTTGGTGACGGAGTTCTTAGGCCGCCCTCCGTCCGTTAACTTCGAGTTAGGTGGCCGCTAAGCACGAGTGAGTCATCATCACGGGTGGCACCCCCCTGGAGCCTGGCACCCGGGGCGGACCGCCCCCCACGCCCCCCCCTTACGCCGCCACTGGTCATGCACGGCTGGGATTCAAAGCCTTTGGATTGAAAATTTGAAAGCTTCATAACCCCATTCGGCCAACACATACCAGAGCCTTGATTCATAACACAGCGGAATGCATTCGGTTCGGAATCGACCGACAGCAACCAATCACAGTGCAAGAAACGTCAAATTCGGATCAATTCCTGCACTGTGATTGGTTGCTGTCGGTCGATTCCGAACCGGATGCATTCCGCTGTATTATGAATCAAGGGTCAGGTTGTTTTATAAAGGTGTATGTTTCAGAATTGCACGCAGCGGCGAAGGAGACGGTGACGTTGGCGGAGCAGCGGTTCGTGAGCAAGCAGCACGAGTGGCAGTTTGATAGCAACTGGCAGGAGGTGCTCAACCATGCCATCATCAAGGTATACACAGAAGTTACCACTAGCTTCCTACTAAACTTAGGCCTTTACTGGATAATGTATAGTTACTGAGTCAGCGAGTCTACCTAGGCATATACTCAACCGGACGCTGTAGTGCCTCACAATTATTTGAGATGGAATAAACTTGAGAATGTACATACAGTTCTTCCAACGGATCTAGTTCTCCACATTCGTGAAGTTAGCCGTTTGTCGCGCAGTTATCGCTTTTTCATACAAAAATGTGTTCTGCGCAGACAAACGGCTAACTTCACGAATGCCTAGATCCGTTGGATGAGCTGTTTATGTATACATACATAAAATCACGCCTCTTTCCCTATGGGGTAGTCAGAAACCACGGATCTCCACTTGCTACGATTCTTACAAAACTTTTGCCTGATAATTTTTAAGTGAGAATGTTTGTGTTTTAATCTTTAACCTGTAAACCGATTTAAATGAAACTTTAAAATTCAAAGTTTGAATACTCGTAGGTATAGAAGATAGATATTTATTAGGCACAAATACCTGGAATTAGGCTTTTAATGCTGGTGCTGTGCGAGCGCGAGAAAGCTTTAATACAGGCGCGGTCTGAGGGGGGTCACAGGGGGGCCCCAAAATCGAAAAATCTTCTTAAAATTTACAAAATAAAAATAAAGTCGTTCTAATAAAGTAAGAGTTGTCTTCTAAGAGAAGTTGTCAAATATTCTTGTTTTAGGTCATGGACGCTGAGAAGCGTAAGGCAGAGAGTGGACGCGAGCACCAGAAGAAAGCGGCAGCTTATATCGCAGCAGAACGGAAGGTAAGTCCTTTCACCACACATCACTACTCGGAAGCCTGCCCAAAACACTGGTTATTACCACGTTGAATGACATATGAAAAACTAGATTTTCTTTATTCACAGGTAACTCAACTTGAAGACAATCTCAAACGGAACATAATCAAGTCACGCGTATACTTCGACGAGAAGAAAATCTGCGACACAGAGTTACAAGCGCAGAATGAGAAGATTGAACGACTGCAGCGTCTCATCGCAGACGCCAAGTTCAGATACTCCAAGTCTCTGAAAGCTCTCGAAGAAATATCAGAAGAAATACACAGAAGAAGAGGGGAATACCCACCGGGGAAAGATTCTATCCCTGTCGGACCCCGAGAGCCAGGAGTCGGGGCAGAACGTGACCCAATCCATGATGAACAGGAAACAGAGAAAGATGAAGATTCAAGCCTTCAAGAACTTAGACTTAGAGTCAGAGAGCTCGCGCTTAAACCTATTGACAAAGACGTGGAAACTGATGAAGCTTGGGCGTTAGAACTGAACGAAACCATCAATAAACTTGATCAGCTACTGATGATGAAAGAAAGTAACCAGCAAAAACGGACTAAATTCACTGAAAACCCACCCAGAAACGCCAGTGCGCCATCCACGTCAACCAACACAGCTAAATATTCGCCTCCTAGTGATAGTTTTAAAACGAATTTAACTAGAACTAAATCTATCAGCCGCGAGGTTGTATACGAACACACAAACCCACCAATTTCTAAGTCAGAGAAGTCGAAAAGTATGATGTCATTGGACGTTCTAGCATTGGCTAGAGATACATATATAATGGACAGGGAATCGTACTTAAAAGCTGTCATTGAAGACAAATCTCCCACAGGGACGTATACGGAAAGCAATTCGGATAGAAACGAAACACCGGATGAAATATTAATGGTTGAATGCGACTCTAGTGATTCGACGCAGAATCCAGTGATCAGAATGACGAGCTCCAACGTTTCGGATAGTGATAATAGTTAAATTTTTGTCACATTCATTATTTTGTGATTGTCTTCAAAAATATTTGACATTTTAACATCAGGCCTATCAAAATGAGACTAAGGTAATGCTGTTTTCGGTTGTAAAAAAAGTTTATGTTAATAGAAAATAAAAAATGGTAAAACTTAATTTGTGTTCATCGTGTAGTTTGTGATTAGGTTATGTGCACTTAAATTATTTGCACATTGGTACTACGTTATAGTACATTTAAGACTATGTTAATCGAGGTACCTTTCCCACTGCCGCGGTGAAGCGACTTAAATTTTAACCGTTTCCTCAGTCATGAACTGTGAAGATAGATGTGCAAAAGTAGATCGTATTATGTACGAAAAAGCAGCCATCTTAAACCGGGTCCGCAGCGCCGTGTTTTCGTGTTTTTTAACATAATAACATAAAAAAAACACAATAACATGTTTTCCGAGACGAATGACGAAATGAAAGAAAAAAAAACAATTAAGCGCAGCGGACGGGCGGCTTATTTTGTAACTTGTTTTGCTAACATGTTTTGTTAAAAAATTGGCGCTGCGGATCTGGCTTTACGGCAGTAATTTTGTGTTTGAGATTGACATTTGATCGCTGCTGATGCCTTATTTGTCCCAATAACCAGATCTATAAAAAAATATATCGTTCAGCGATAATCGCTTATGCCTTATTTGTCTCAATAACAAGTTGAAAAGAATCGCTGGTGGTGGGATAGGTAGGTGTCTAAACAATGTTATATAAGTTAAATCCACTCTCAATAGTTCAATAAGTTTGCAATTTTCTATCATAATAATTTATTATCTGTTGCTATACATCCCTTAAGCCGTGTTTCCTGCGACCAAACATAACAAAACATTCTAACAAAACACGTTTTCCGTCGGCCTCGGGTAACATTTTGCATACAAAAAAGTTAGGCCATGCCCACATTTGGTTCGATGTTTGATGTTAGGTGTTAGAAAACACAAAAACAGTGTCGCAGGAGACCCGGCTTAATATGAACAGGAGATTTAGTAAAGGAGATTTATTTGTTGATATGGCCATTACTAGCCATATCATTCCACCGAGAAATTCAGTTTTGTTTATGGTTGTTCTTTAGATTAATGTGTGGATAACGGAAGACTGCTCGGGGTTGGTACTTACTGATTGTAGAATTGTTTTGAAAACCGTACACTTGTTTAAAAACTTGAAAGGCTAAGTAGCAAGACGTGTTGGTATGAATTTAACGAGTGAAAGAGATAGTGATCTGATAGTTCTATTCTAATTTAGACCTTGACACGATTCACTTTATCGCTCTCTGTTTCATTTCAACGAAAGAGATGACAATAGATTTATTCGTCTAAATATCGCAGGTGCGTAGGCGCATAGTGTTTATTTAAACATTTTAGTGACTGTACCTACATACACATTTATTTGATTCAAAATAAATATTAAATCATGATAATACACTTAACTTTTAGGGCACTAAATATAAAAAATACTCGAATGCATTTCAATTCTAGGTAGGTTAACTATAAAAAACTAGTCGACATTTGGTTTTTAATAGGTTTAGCCCAGATACGAATTTAAATTGAGTAATCTGATTATTCGTTTCTATCGTAGATACTTAGCAATGTAAAATTTTGATAAAGGTGTTGGGATTTTAACTAGAGATGGATGTACCAAGAGAGGACCAAGAATTGAGAATGGCTTATTACCTTTTAAAAATCTTAGGCCCTTACTAATAAACTTGACATAAAGTTATGTCATGCATAAACTAAAAATTTGTATGGTTATTCATAGGTTATGCATGACATAACTTTATGTCAAGTTTATTAGTAAGGGCCTTAGGATTCACATGTTTGCTTATCATTGGTAGGTTAGGTCACCATGATTATGTAACTATTAATTGTAACCATATGAAAATAGCAAGAATGCTGTTATAACATTCAACATGTAACTGTGATAGTGACAAAATTCAAGATTTAATATCAATGGTTCGTGGTCTAAAATTGAGTTACCTACTAAATAGATATCTTTACATCTAGATGTTCTTTGCATACTGTACTTGCACGTTTTGTAATTCTTTACACTCGAATATTGTAAAACACTTTCACTCTGTCGTACAATTGTAATTTTTTGGTATACAATGAATTGTCAAAAAAAATGTTGCATTTTATTTTAGAAAAAGCACCTGTCCCTGCCTTGTTCATAAAAACGGAAGCGAATAATATATTTCCTGAGAATTGCCTACATCTCTTTCTAGTAGAGTAGGCAGAGCCAATGACCAGACTCTAATATAATTTACTTAACATAGCTAGTTTCACCAAACTTTATCTAATAGAGCGTTAGTTAATTTGACATAAAATTTAGTAAGAGAAATAACAACGGATTAAATATTTATCCGACAGTTACGATTGTTTTGTGCTCCATCATGCTCTAACAAAGGAATATCTTCATTAACAAGCCGCTAAATCTAATCGCTGAGAAAAATCCGAGAGTGCCAGAGAGCCGTTTGTCACACATACAGAACACAATGTTGTATGAAAAAGCGTTCACTGCGCAGACAAACGGCTAACGGCCGATTTATTAACCAGCTGTTAAACTTGACTTTGGTGAAACTGGCCCTTAGTTTTTTAATTTTTACAATAGTTTTGTCTACTTCTCTCTAGTCAAAACCTACGATTTATAAGTAAAAAAAAAACAATTCATTTTAATCCATTTATTTCACGTAATATCCAGAATCTAACAAGTAACAACTAGGACAACAAGATGGATTCAGTACAGGGAAGGCACTAGATTGGAATAATTTCAAATAGTATAACACACTTTTTAAGATTTGTCATACATTGTAAGAGAACTTAAAAGTGAATATACAATTTCAAGAGATATAATACGACATATGATTAATTTATACAAATATTACAGTTAATTCTAATGTGCATGAATAATTTCAGGTAAGTAATATACTTACTTTTTAAAAACTTCCAACACAATGGTTTAAAAACATCGATAAAAATGTCCGATAGACATTTTCTTAAAACATACTTTTCAAGGTCATGAAACCTAATAAATTATGTTGGACGGTAAGAAAGTTCAGGCACATTATCAACCAACCCTTATCAATCAAAACATTTGAAGCTTCTTATCCTGCAACCAGTTCTTTCGAACCAGTGTGGTGAAAGGATTTTAAGTGCGCCTCAAAGACACAAAACAAAAAATACAAAGTAGGTACTAACGCTGTATCTTACGCGATAGCGAACGCGAATCGGCGCGGAAACAACAAACAGTCGATTTACTATTGAAGTGTTCTACGTGACCGCTGCGCAGCGGTGCGCGGCGCGAAGTGCGAACGCGATTTGAATTTTTGCTAATTTTTACACTATGTATGATTTGACGTAAACCATGTGGGATGATTCGCACGCACGTAGGACAGAATCGCATCGCTTCGCTTCGCAATCGCGTTCGCGTCAAGTCGTTCACGTAAGACGCAGGGTTAGTTGAATGATTTATAGCTTTTAAAAATCAATGTAATTCTCAAACATAATGTTTCATTAATTAGGTTGATGATAACGGTCATAAGAGGTCAATTGTCATTTCACAAGCTTTAGGCGATGTATTCACTAAACAACAATTGTAACACTACTTGACGAACAAGTTTGGTAACAACATAGAGCGATGTTGTTGGTTGACGCACAACATGAATCTTTGCAACATGTTCCAATGCAATTGTTGCCGTGAATACATTGGCCCTTACTAATAAACTTGACATAAAGTTATGTCACGCATAACCTATGAATAACCATACAAATTTTTAGTTTATGCATGACATAACTTTATGTCAAGTTTATTAGTAAGGGCCATTGTCTTTACTGATATTTATATACAGATAGGTGTTTCTCAGATTAAGTTACGGGGCTATTAAACAAAAATTATCTAGAAAATATGTTGTATGAGACTGCTTTTAAAAACTAATAATAGTCATTCATTCATTCATTCAGTTTGTAGAAGAAGTCTCATCAAAACCCTATTTAAAACGATATGCACATATATTTATTTGTTTTTTAAGTGTATTCTACAGTTTCACAGACAACACTGAAATCTCAATATTTTAAAAATCTCTTTCGCATATTTAAATTCTGAAACATTTATCACGACAAATGTTATCGATATTTATAGACAAATGTTTATCTATCTACTACGCGTACATTAAAATTCACATATAGCTACTATTAATCTATCTAGAATCTATTTTCTTTTATAGAGCTAATACCGTGAAGAATCAGGATAAAAATTAGCTTACTTTGTGTCGATTCTAACTTTTTATAAGACAGATATTAAGTATAAGTTGATAGAATTATAATATTTATATTTTATTATAATATGACAAATATAACATTAATTATAGTCCTTTTCACATAGGAACGGTTGTGACAAGGCTCTTTTAAGTTAATTTCTGAAATTTTTAAAAAGGAAATATGTTGTATCTTTTATCACTCTTTTTTTATTTATTTAAAATTTTTTCATTGTTCAAGTTCTGTGTCAGGGATACGTTCCTACGTGAAAAATACTATGAACACATCAAATTTTCAATTCAATATTTTTACTAAATAATCTTACCCTGATAAGGTTCATAAAATCTCGATAAAATTCTGATGAATGATAAAGTAGACATGTACCATGAGGTACTAAAAGCCCACAAAAATAGTGCGTAGACTTTACGTTGTAACACTCAAACGTGAACTCAATTTAATCATGGAATCATTTGTAGAACTTTAATAGTCAAAGTCAAAGAGCATTCATTCAGTAGAACCACTGGGAATTACATGCAATAATCTTATTAAGAGTTTAAAATCTTATCCCTCATAATATATTTTTCACTAGTCAAAATGCTTTATTGACCAAAGGTATATTTTGTGCAATCTTAAATTCAATGAAGAAATATTGATTTATTACGGTTTATGGCTACATCAACTATGAATAAACATAACAGTTTACTCTCAACACTTAATATCAATATCAATGAGTGAAGATTAATAAAATATAATTAATTCGACTATACAAAAATACATTTGAATTCATCTTACTTCAAAATAAAACATTAAAAATTAGTTAACATTTTCACTATTATAAATAATTTACCCAAAGCAAATGGCGGCTTGGAATGAAATATTTAAATAAAAGTATATTACAATTACTGGAATGACTCTTGATCCAAATATAAACAAATATAAGTGACCTGGATCAGTTGAGCTATCTATAGATCGTTCTAACGATCCTTAGATAGCTTGACTAAACCTGTTGTATTTTGTAAATATGTAGTACCTTAAGTTTCTGTAAAGAAACATTTGTTGTTAGAAAAAACATTTATTATTTATATAAATTAAATACTCATTTCAATATTTCAAATGCAAATTAATTTCAGAAATATACTCGTAATTAAATTTGGCACAGTGGTTACTACAAATATTTTGATATTTTAAAATGAATGAAACACCAGCCGCCATTAAAAGTGACATAAAACACTAGCGATCTATTTTGATATTCGATCGTTGTACAAAATGCTTAACTAGGCAGTGTTTAAAAATAATATGATAATACTTCATGAGGTAACGTTGTATTTTATACCACACGAAAAAGAAACCTATTTGATAAAACAAAATGTTGATACATTTACATCTCTCTCTTTCATAGATAGAGACAACAGATTTTCACTTTGAATTAAAATATCGTGTGTTTGTACGGCGATTCACACATTCCTTTGCACGACTAATGTCTAAACGATATCGATTTGATGAAATACTTCGAACAGCGACGTTAATTGTTTAAAAGTCATTAATGAAAAAAGTACGTGAGTGTCGTGGAACACTTGGTTGAAACAAAGTTTCAACTTTGACATTTGGCATTTGTTAAATATTAGAATCCTAGAAACGCTCTTCTGTACTAACAATGTTTGTGGACTGTTTTGCGATTGCGCACTTCGCACTGTGACCATGTATGTGTTGTGACGGTAAAATCCTTTTTTTCCCCCCATCCAGGATACCGTTCGAAAAGGAACTTCGTTCCAAAAAATATCGCATCCGAATAAGGTGTGAATCGCTGTACATAAGCTTTAGTATATACAAAAATCCATTGAACAGTAAGTCAGCGCGACATACATACATAACTATTAATAAATACAATACACAGTACATTTTGTACGCAACAGTAAAAATGCATTAAAAATGCACACTTAGCCGACTCAAAAATATAATATTTGGTTCATAGACCTTCACAGCATATTCTATATTCATAGAGGGTTTAACCATAGAGCGCGCAGACTGTTGGTATATTTGTTGTCCCATAATGTTGTCAAAAAGTAAGTAGGAAGTAAAAGTAAAGGAACGGATTTAAGTAGCGCATAATTTTGAGCTTATTATGAGACAAGTTGTATTTGCGCTTTCTACAGTATTCTCTTAAAACATGTTGACCCTTTCGTGTGGTTACAGTTTCGAGGGCGTGTTGACAACTTCCCGCCACCAGGGGGCGCGTTCGAAAGCGCCAGGGTGCGTGAAGAATGCCTTTTGTAAATTTTGGTATAACTGGAACAAATAATACAAGCTATAATGAAAACGTATGGAATACTAACTTCTGTAAGATGTGGGCATGTATCAAATATGTGTTTGGACATGCCTCTGACTACCCCCACAGACATCTTCAAAGGATCTGGAATAAGTAAAATAAAAAGATCTGAGAGAATGTCTACCGCACCTTGGGATGCAGTCGTGAACCTTTTTACGTTTATAATGTAAACATACACTAGTGACATTTTGACCTATGTATGTGTCGTGACGGTAAATAAATAAATAAATAAATAATGCTGGACTTTTCACACAGCATCATCTAGCCCCAAAGTAAGCTTGTGTTATGGGTACTAGATAACTGATAAACTACTTATATATACTTTTTGTTTGTAAATACATACATATTATACATAGAAACACCCAGACCCGAGACAAATATCTGTAGGTCATACAAACATTTGTCCAGCGGCGGGGATCGAACCCGCAACCTTCTGCGTCGCAGGCAGACCTTCGCCCACTGCGCCACAGAGGTCGTCAAAAAAAATATAATAGTAAAATATAATGCTTTTTTTCTGGATCGTCCGAAAAGGAACTAAAGAAAAACCTAAAATAATATGTGTCACCTTGCCATCACTCCGGCCGAGCACAGAGTTGAGCACGAAGTCAGGCGGCGCGAGCGCGTCCGCGACACTGACGGCCAGCGCGCGTGCGCACGCGCACAGCTCGCGCAACGCGCTGCGCACCAGTTGCGCCTGCGCGCCGCGCATGAAGCCGCCCTGGTAGAGTTCCACTAGGTGCTTGTCTGGGGAAAAGAAAATACATGTCTCAACAATAATTTTACTAGATGTATACAGAAATGCGCTGCACAAGCTGCTGCCGTCACAGAAAATCAGCGCAGCCATTGCTAACTATTGCAAAAATGCTGAGTGGCGACCATTTTTGTGTTGCATATATAAATATATAAGAACTTTATTGAGGACACAGTGTTACATGAAGTAATTATATGCTAAGCTTCGACAGTATATATCTGGCTCTTTTTAATTTCATAATGTGTAAGTATTTGTTGTGTGTGACGCAAAATAAAGCTATTTTTATTTATTTAAATTATTGATTTGTAAGGAGTTAACCCATTTTTTTTATAAGATTCCTATAAATCTGAGAAAATATCTACCGTATATTTTTTTAGGCCTTTGCCCAGCAGTGGGACAGTATAGGCTAACAAAAAAAAACAAAAAAAAATAATTTTTTTATAGGATTTTTAACTCCATTCAAGGATTCTTAAATCATCCTTTAAAGTTTAAGGAAAGATGGATCCTATAAGATATATATATAAGAGTAGTCAGAGGCATGTCAAATTACATATGCACATATTTTGACAACGTTAAGAATACTAACTGGTCCATAGTGACTTTCGTCAGTACTAGCTACTGCGCGCGGCTTCGCGCGCACACGGTACCAATATTTTGAATAGCCTATATGCTATTCCAAGTTTCATCCAAATCGGTTTAGGCGTGATTGAAACGCAAACACACATACATCTAAACAAACTTTCAGCTTTATTATATTAGTGGGATGGGATTATCAATTTTCGAAACTCGAGCTCGAACCCAGAGTTCGGATTGAATGTCTTGGCACTAGTCCATCAGCTAAAACGCCTTTTTTTTCCTTTTTTTGACGACCTCTGTGGCGCAGTGGGCGAAGGTCCGCCTGCGACGCAGAAGGTTGCGGGTTCGATCCCCGCCGCGGGACAAATGTTTGTATGACCTACAGATATTTGTCTCGGGTCTGGGTGTTTCTATGTATAATATGTATGTATTTACAAACAAATAGTATATAAGTATTCTTTCAGTTATCTGATTCCCATAGTACAAGCTTTGCTTAGTTTGGGGCTAGATGATGCTGTGTGAAAATGTCCAGCATTATTTATTATTATTTATTATTTGTAATAAATAATACGGACAATATATATTTTTAAACACTTACCCAAAGACCACAGTCCGTATAAATGGAAGAGTGTAGTCAGCACTGGTTGTAGTTCCTTTTCCTTGGTATCCAACGCCTCCAGGAAGAATATCATCGCTAAGTACTCAGCGTATACCCTCGTGAGCACCTTCCATTTGTACACCTGTATATACAACAACAGGTTCACGACTGTATCCCCAAGGTGTGGTAGACATTCTCTCAGATCTTTTTTTTTATGTTACTTATTTCAGATCCTTTGAAGATGTCTAAGGGGGGTAGTCAGAGACATGTCCACACACAACACCTGTACACCTGTATATCAATACATCATTTAGAATTATATGTTTACTAGTGGACTCGGACGCGACTTCGTCTGTGCATTGTTTCGTCATACAAACTTTAGAGATAGAACTACCTTGTTCCAATCCAACCCATGAAAACACTGAATTCATTTTTGGATTTGCTGTCTTTGATAAATACAAATAAGTACCCATCTAAGGGGTTGGGTAGTTTTGAAAAAATAATAATTTGTTTCGCTATTTAAAAAAAAACTTATTTAGGCATCACAACCCCATAAATAGTCTTTTAATTTAAGTAAAAAATTTGTTCAAAGCATAGTAGAACGAATTGACATCGCCATTTTGAAAAGTCAAAAGTTATTGGTTGTCATGGTAACCTTAGAGCAGTGCTCTTGATGTCAAACAGAGTACTGCTAAGGTTTTTATGCAATAATTCAGTTATCCTTTTATATATTTTTTGGTTTTCAGGAACGTTTTTTGGGATAAAAAGTAGCCTATATGCTATTCTGGAGTTATACCATTCACCTTACCAAATTTCATTGTAAACTGTTTCGTCGTTTGGGCCTGATCCTTACACAAACATACAAACATCCAAATATCCAAACATCTAAACAAACTCACAAACTTTCAGCTTCATTATATGAAGTGGGATATATCCATCCATACTAATATTATAAATGTGAAAGTAACTCTGTCTGTCTGTCTGTTTGTTACGCTTTCACGCCCAAACCACTGAACAGATTAAGCTGAAATTTGGCATAGTTAAAGGTTTTATCCTAGGGAAGGACATAGGCTACTTTTTATCCCGAAAAAATGTTAAAATCCCGAGGGACCGCGGGTCACACCGCGGGAGCGCAGCTAGTTCACATATAAAATGGTCTTGTCGTGACAGACAGACAGACGGACACCAAAGTGATCCTATAAGGGTTCCATTTTTCCCTATTGAGGTACGGTACGGAACCCTAAAATTTAAGTGTCTGTATGTGATTTCAAAATAAATGTGTTTTCTAAAGCTAGTTATTTACACCATACTTAAACACATACTTAACCATATTTTTTGTCTGTCAGTCTGTTTGTTGAACGGCTGAATCAATTTTAATGGGAGATAGAAGAGGTTGTTGAGCATGCTTTTCATCCCGGAATTCTCACGGGATAGATATTTCGATAATTAAAAACGATGTTCCCAAAATCCCCCAGGGATCAAGAACCAATGTGAGGGAGAATTTCAAGATAAGGCCAAGCTTTCTTCCACCGGGGTTCACCGGGAATTTAGATATGCGAACTCCATTTCAGTCAAATTCAAAAAGCATTTATTCAGTAGGACCGCTGGGATCACTTTGTAACGTCTTAAAACTAGGTGATTCTACTCCTGTTCCTTCGCGACCAATACCGTGAAGAACCAGGGCAACAAACACGGTTTGGGGCTAGCTTGTGTGTTCAGTGGTTTAAGCAATATTTTTACCTGACAATTCGCCCGCGCTGTGAATTTGGGCACGCCTTTAGCGATCTCAGCTTCGTATGAATCGTGGGTTTCCTTGAGCATGTAGCAGAGCAGCCATTTGTATGTTGAGATTATAACTGAAAAGAAAATACATACACACATCAAATCTCTTTCTCCAAGAAGTAGGCAGAGACAACAGAATTTCACTTAGAAAAAGAGTAATTTTTTTGTTTCTGGGGTCAATTAACGTTATCTCTGTGGCGCAGTGGGCGAAGGTCCGCCTGCGACGCAGAAGCTTGCGGGTTCGATCCCCGCCGCGGGACAAATGTTTGTATGACCTACAGATATTTGTCTCGGGTCTGGGTAGAAACCTTTTTATTATATAATTTTTTATATTTATATAATTTACAAACAAAAAGTATATAGGGGCACATGTCCTGCGGTCGGTGATTTGAACACTGTTTTTTTATATTTAGTTTAGTTAAATTATGTACCTATTTATGTATTTTTATTGTTCCGAATATTTATCGAACGAACGAAAATAAGAACGGAAATACGGCCCCTGGCCCTTATTAATAAACGTGGTGTAAAGTTACGCCAGGTTTAAACACCAAAAATTGTATGTTACTCCTAAGTTACACCCGGCGTAACTTAACACCATAATAAGGACCACAAAATTTTACTCACATTCTCTACTCTTCAGCTGATCCGTGTTCGTGCAACTAAACCTCTGTGCCATAATACTCTGATAGTCATTCAAGAAGGCCACGGTTCCCAGCGGCGAGTCCACTTGGTTCCCAGCGCTGGCCAACTCGAACTGTCGCAGTAGCCAGTTGCCAGTCTGTTGGGAAAGCACGTTGTTGTCCCCTTCGTACGTCACCGTTGGCTCGTGGTTGCTGCGGATGTCGCCTAGGTTTGCACACTGGAATTAATATTATGTTAGAAATATATAATGCTGGACATTTTCACACAGCATCATCTAGCCCCAAACTAAGCAAAGCTTGTACTATGGGAACCAGATAACTGATATACTATATATATACTTTTTGTTTGTAAATACATACATATTATACATAGAAACACCCAGACCCGAGACAAATATCTGTAGGTCATACAAACATTTGTCCCGCGGCGGGGATCGAACCCGCAACCTTCTGCGTCGCAGGCGGACCTTCGCCCACTGCGCCACAGAGGTCGTCAATATATATATACACTACAAAATGGCGGACCTTAGGTTAGGAGCGAAATAATGGTTTTATTCATAGTTTAGATACCTACCTACCCTACATACGCATTGCCAAATCTCTAAAGTTGACTTTCTTGCAGTCCGATTTTTGAAGTAAAAACTTCTTTAGGCGCGTTGGGCATTCAAGAGATGAGAATAAATTCTTGGATTCGCCTCGATAAGATCTTGCGAGTCACGTGACTGCTCACCGACCCGACACCTACCAGTAGCGCCATCTAATTCTGTACTCCGTAAACTTTTACGGCATTTCTAAAGCTCATAACTAAACGGTGAACAAAAATGTATAAAAAATTTTTGTTCAAGTTTTCACTTCTCTCGGCACTCCCGGGAGTGCCACGGTTTTTTTTTTGTTTTTTTTTAATTATACTTGTAAAGTCTTATTCTACCTTCAAATATCCGTGTCCCCCACACGCCTCTCTGCACTGCTGCGCGGCCTCTAATGTGACCCACGTTAGCAGAGGTTTACTGCACGACACCATCGCGTGGATCTCTGACACTGCTTCACTCTAACATAAAATAAAACAAATATACAGGGTGAATTTTTTTTGAGAGGCCTCTGAGGGGCAAATCTAAACGGCTATAGTTATGGGAAAATGTTAGAAGTCACGGGCTCGATTTTGATAGAATTAAGAATTGCATTTAAAAAAATATAAAAAATAAAAATTCGAGAAAATTGTTTTTTTTTTTTTTTGCATTTTTGGATGCTCTATCTCTATCTATCTCCGATCTGACAACATAAATGGTCATTATAATCACAATTATCTCTGATTAATTTTTCACTTGTTCATTATAAAAATTCACCAAATTGTCTACTTTCATGCCGGCGTTGGATTTTTCTACTATACTCAGGTACACGTGCGCGAAGTTTTCTATGTATATCCGAAACACAACAGCCGCCGCCAAGTAGCCGAAAAGACGCCATTGCTGAAATAACACAACAAATAAAACATTTAATTAGGAAATGAAAAGTCTTATCAAAATTTTCGATTCCGACGGGATTCGAACCCGCACCGGTCCTAAAGCCTCCTAAAGACGGAGTGCCTTACCATTCGGTCACGGTACCCTTCTCGACACAATCTAAATTTTTGATAAGCTCATATTTTATCGGTTATAGCTACAAACTCCATGATTTTGAAAAAACTAGCCTATGTCATTTTCGGGAATGTAATCTAATATCCATGCCAATTTTTTTCTAAATCTGTTCTGCGGTAAATACATACAGAGTTACTTTCACATTTTCAAATATAAAATAAGTATTAATATAGATACATACGTGTAAAGGATATTCTATAAGTGGCGTCTCATCGTCTCGTTCGCCGAACTGCGCTCGAGTTGCGGCGTAGCGTATCGCGATCGCAACTGCGCTTGATATGGACATACAACTCTCCTGCATTATACCTATACGACCTGGAACATAATAACATATCATGATACATAGTTAAACATAATCAAGGCACGATCTCTCAGAACAATTTCAAAAACTGAGAGCTTTTAATTTTTTTAAGTGAAAACTTCTTTAGGCGCGTTGGGTATTTTTGATGAGATGAGAATACATTCTTGGATTCGCCTCTAAAAGGTCGAGACTGCACACCAGTAGCGCCATCTAGTTCTGTCCTAAACTAAACCTAAACTTTAACAATATTTTTACATTTCTAAAAGCTTTTTTATAACTAAACGGGTGACCAAAAATGCATATTTTTTTTAAGTTTTCACTTCTCTCGGCACTCCCGGGAGTGCCACTTTGTTATTTCGTAAATACTCTTTACTAAAGAGTACAGTGCACTTTAAGAAGGAAAACATCGTTTCAATGCTATATGACTATCAGTAGTATGTATTTTTAGCTGAAACAAATATTCTCTCAAAGATTTTTTTATATGCAACCCAAAAATGAAACTCTAATGTTAGTTATCTCGTATAAACCTGCCTCTCAATATACATTGGTTATACAAGTAATCTACTAACCAGCGGATAAGTTCTCGAGCGCCGCGCCGAGTATCTTAGAGGGGTCTGAAAAGGAGCTCTCGTAGATGCCACTTTCAGTGACGTCAGCGGTGCGGTTTAAAAGGTTCTCACGCGGTATCCGATACTGTTTGAACAATATGAAACTGGAAGGAAAGTGCTATTAAAAATAACTGAAAAACTAAAAAAAAAACCGGCCATGTGCGAGTCAGACTTGCGCACGAAGGGTTCCGAACCATTCATACTCCATACTATTCTAATATTATAAATGTGAATGTATCTCTGTCTATCTGTTTGTTACGCTTTCACGCCCTAACCGCGGAACAGATTAAGCTGAAATTTGGCATAGTTAAAGGTTGTATCCCAGGGAAAGACATAGGCTACTTTTTATCCCGAAAAAAATAAAAAAATCCCGAGGGACCGCGGGTAACACCGCGGGAGCGCAGCTAGTCATTCATAAATATTTTATCAAAATCAAATTATATTAGATTGCTAGGCCGACTATCTTAATCTGTATAGGCACAAACCACAGACAATTGAGACTTATGATTCAGATATAATAGAATACGCTGATTAAATCCAATGATAAATTTTTTTAAAGAAACACGTCGGTAGATGAATCATCAAGATAGATAATTAGATTAACTAGAAAACAAAAAAAAAACACAACCAACTCATACCAAAAATGTGTTTTGTCGTTTTGTGTGTTTCACATTTACGAGATAAGATAATTTTACAATAACCCATTCTTAGTCATTGTGTGTGACTAAAGATTCAGAGAATGTACGCTATCTATATCTATCATTAGTTAAAAGTCAAAGTCCAACGACTTCGATGGCACGGGACAGTGTTCGGATGAGATGCTTATTGACTTAGTCTTAAGAACTAGTGATTCTACACCTGGGGTCGTATTCGCGTGCCTTTTTTCGTTCGTTTGATGAATATTCGGATGCTATTTACTATGAACGCGGATAAATAAATAAATAATGCTGGACATTTTCACACAGCATCATCTAGCCTAAGCAAAGCTTGTACTATGGGAACCAGATAACTGATATACTACATATATACTTTTTGTTTGTAAATACATACATATCATAGATAGAAACACCCAGACCCGAGACAAATATCTGTAAGTCATACAAACATTTGTCCCGCGGCGGGGATCGAACCCGCAACCTTCTGCGTCGCAAGCGGACCTTCGCCCGCTGCGCCACAGAGGTCGTCAAATATGGCTCCTGTTTCATTTGTGACCAATATCTTTATCAAGGTCTAATGATAGAGCATGATATTTATCCAGCTATATTATGGTCTCGTGGTCGTGCTTGCTTGGTCGTTCTTGATAGATCGTCGAAGTTAAGCAACGTTCGAAACGGTCTGTAAGATGATGTGTGACCGCCAGTGGCATTTCATCTGAGCGCTTCCGTGCTTCGGAGGCCACGTTGTGTCGGTCCCGGCTATTCGTTAAGCCATGACGAAGGCCTTAAGGCGGCCTAAAAACTTCGTCACCAGAGTTGGCCACTGACTCATACGAACTTACTTAAATACTATAATAATGATTAATGACCTTGATATGAGAATCTTCAGAAGTTTTACAATATTCGCTAAAATCTTGTTAGATCAAAGAAAGATTCCAAAAAGAGTAAGTTTATTTACAGAAACTAAGCTACTACATATTTACATATATTTACAAAATGCAACAGGATTAGTCAAGCTATCTAAGGATCGTTAGAAACGATCTATAGATAGCTCAACTGATCCAGGTCACTGTCAGTCGGAAGCGTGCCCAAAACACTGGCGGCATTACCACGCTGGATGGCAATGCTGATCCTTTGAGCCAAAAATGTGCCAGCTCTCGGATCACGCGTCGCTACGACCAGACGCCAAAAATATATTATCTGTATTTTGTGTATCTTTTTATAAACAATGTCATTGCGCGTGCAGATAAAGATTCTTATCATTCAAGGTTGGCAGAACTCGCTTATGACATAATAACTTACGCATTGTAATATTAAGATAATAATTATCTTATTATCCCACCCTACTTCTTATTAACAACAAAAAATGGTTTATATTTAATCTTATACGGGACTTAATCGCGTAGGTATAACTTATTTATTTACCTCGACGTTTTTTAAATATGTTTGTGAAATATCTTCAAGTCGCGAAAGTTTCAAATGTGTACCCTAAAAAACGATTCGTTAAGACATCATCATCATCATTCACAGCCCGACTTCACCCATTGCTGGGTATAGGCCTCCCTAAGCTTGTGCCATCCACGATCCTGCGCTAATCTGACCCATTGACGGGTGTACAATATCGTCTACCCATCGCCGCCGGACGTCCTACAAACCAAAAAACACGGCTGTATCCCCAAGCCACGGTAAATCAAAATCCTTTGATGTCTAACGGGGTAGTCAGAGGCACATCCAAATTCATATTTGGCACATGCCCGCATTTTACAGATAAAATAAAGACCCTTCACCATGCTATCTGTTCGCTGTCCATATAATACTGGCTAAATCCAGATTTATTTTACTATTTATTTTAAGATGGATCATCTAAAGGTGATCCACAAGCTAAATTGGGAAGCGTCTTTGAGGTGCACATATCATTATAATGCATTCACCACACTGGTTCGAAAGAACAAGTGACACGACTAAAAGACTGGGGAGTGAAAAAAATGTTACTCGTACTCACCCATTATCAATACCGTTTACTCCAATCTTCTCGCCCATATCGCCGACAGTAAGACCAGGGTATGTCTCCAACGTGGCCGGGTTTCGAACCGGCACCACGAACCCGTGCAAGCCGTGGTTCGTACCGTCCGGAGTTATCAGCTGAGCGAAGAGGAGGGTATGTGTGCATGTTCTACCTGGAAGAAAGGTTGTGTAAAGATAAGACAGGTTTAAACTCAAAAATTGTATGGTTATTCTTAAGTTACATCACACTTATTACCTACACACATATACACTTGTACTGTATACCTCTTTGAGGCGCACTTTTAATCCTCTCACTACACTGGTTCGAAAGAACTAGTGACACGACAAAAAGAAGTTACACCTCAACACCTGGGTCCGTAATAACCGTTAATAACGGCCTTAGAGCCGTGTGAATGGTGAAGTAAAGCATTGTGAAACCCGCTTAGTCAGGTCCACACGTATTGACGTTGTCTTTCATTGCACTCTGATTGGATATGAACTCTGACCTTTCGAAATAAAACGAGTGCACCCCACTAAGCCAATAGGGCATTAGCGGTGTCTCAAGCGGTACTTAATTATAACTAGCTGCGCCCCCGCGGTGTGACCCGCGGACCCTCGGGATTTTTTAATTTTTTCGGGATAAAAAGTAGCCTATGTCCTTCCCTGGGATACAACCGTTAACTATGCAAAATTTCAACTTAATCTGTTCAGCGGTTTGGGCGTGAAAGCGTAACAAACAGACAGACAGACAGACAGATAGACAAACAGACAGACAGAGTTACTTTCACATTTCTAATATTAGTAAGGAAGTAAGGATTATTTTTAGATATTTATTTGTGTACACGAGGACATAAGTGAAAACTAAAGTAAAAAAAGATCACAATAGACAAATTTTAAAATATCATATAAACTTTTTGAAGAATTAAAATAAAACGAACTTATTGAACTTGTCTGATTATTTCTGAAACTAATATATAATAGATTTTGAGCGTTGGGACTTAACTAATGCCGGAGTGCCTTACAATTCGGCCACAGAAACCCATTATCGTCACAATCGAAATTTTTGATAAGCTTAAAATTTAGCGGTTATTTTCTCAATGAAATACCTAAGTGTACTTAACACTAAGAAAATTAAAATATATAATATGACTTTTCATTTTCTCAATAAGTTACACTTGTTTGAACGGGTTACCCACAGATAATAATAAAAGACACAAGTTACCTAAATTACCAACCCAGCATTTAGCGGCCTCGAAGTCTGGCGTGTGTATGACGAACTCCTTGGTAGATGCGTCGTAGGTAGCCGTGGTACGCATCAAGCGAGCATCGGAGCCGTGGGCGATTTCTGTCAATGCGAAACTTGCTAGCACCTGTGAAACACATTCTAATATATTGGAAGAAACACCCAGACCCGAGACAAATACTTGTAGATCATACAAACATTGGTCCCGCCGCGGGGATCGAACCCGCACCCAGAGATGGGTAATCACCCGGGTAAAAACCCTGAGGTGGGTAATAACCTAGTTATCACCCACTTCAAACCACCCACTGGGTGGTTTGAGCGGGTGAAAACGATTTAAGTAGTAATTAATGACAATAAAGACTAATAAACGAAGTCCCTGCCTGGTTTCCTTAGTTTTATTTAATATGTAATCAGCGTAAGACTGCGGGCGCGCCCGCTCATGGCCTGAGAAGGAAAAAAATGGAAGGAAAGACGAACGAACGATCACAAACTATAGGATGCTAACGCGAACGACTGTGTGCATAGACACCGCGTGGATGGATGAACCTGACCGCCACTTTTTGTACCTACTCTAGATTTTTTTTATTGAATTAAATGATTGCATGATTGAAATTAATGATAAACATGTTCTAAGTAAGTACCTACCTAATTACCTATATTTCGAATTTTCGACATTTAATTTAAATTAACTATCGTTAGATTCGTCTTAATAAAATAACCAAAGTTACTCAAATTTTTTTGAAAATAAAAAAAACCAGTGGCACTTTGGAAGTGCCGACCAGAAGTGAAAACTTGAACAATTAGGTAAGTATAATACCTAGTGATTTTAATGCTGTATACTTTTTAAAACATAATATTTGAATGAATACAGTTGCATCAAAAATCTGAACGAAAATTTGTTCATGCCTTATTTTGTTTGCCATTTTATTCGAAATCAGAACCAACCATCACCACCACTAAACTACTACCTACTATATTCTACATTTCACCCGTTTAGAAAATGAGCTTTTATAAATTTAAAAATATTGCCGTAAAAGTTTACCGAGTACAGAACTAGATGGCGCTACTGGTACATTATATCGCGTTATCGTTTTGTCAGGGTTATCACTTCAAAATCGCGCACCGTGGCGTCTGCTTGGATATTTTATTAGCCATTACCAAATTTGCAAATATTGCTATTTTTTTCTTCATTTCACATGACTTAAATTGCCATTAGGATGACAAATGACAATTGATTTCAAGATAAGTACTAAGACGGTGTCATAACAAGGCGAATCCAAGGTTTTACTCATCCAACTCAAACTGCCCAACGCAGTTAAAGAAGTTTTCACTTAAAAAAAAAACAAAGTATCGGCAGGAGGCAACCTATGCCTGCACTCAATGGGACGCCACGGCCGCGCCGTAGTGCCTGGGACATTGTTCGTCCAACCATCCTCTCAGCTTAATCGACCTTATCCACAGGAAATACAACGTCAATACGTGTGGTACGGTGGTGTGACTAAGCTGCGGGTTTCCTAACGATGTTTTTTATCACCGTTAAGAGCTCGTGTTAATGAGCATATAAATAAGCACGGCCAGGATTCGAACCTACGACTTTCGGATTGAAAATCGTGACTCAACCCCATTCGGCCAACACGTCTGTTAAAATATAACACTACTTTTACTACACATTTTATAACAAAACTCATTTTCACCCAGCAAAATGGGTGATAATGGGTTAAAACCGGGTTTAAACCCAAACAACCCGGTTATTACCCGAATGGGAAGAATGGGTTTAAACCCATTACCCATCTCTACCCGCACCCTTTTACGTCGCAGCCGGGCTTTCGCCCACTGCGCTACAGAGGTCGTCAATATGTATGTATATAATATGTATGTATTTACAAACAAAAAGTATAAAAGCAGTATATTACGAGTAGTCATCTAGTAACATTTTTAGAAATGCGGTTTTAACCCAAAAGCAGTGCCTTGTTCTAACGAGCCAGTGATGAGAGCGAGCTACTTGAAGGTGAGTAGGCACTTCTGTAGCTAGCCCCAGGTTGTGTTTGTGCTTTATGGATTACTTGTCTTGTTATATTCGTAAGTTCTACCCATAACACAAGCTCTGCTTACTTTGGTTCTAGATCATGGTGGTAGTGAATAAGTAATTTATCGTGCCCTGCCCTGCCCTCGTGAAGCACGGAAGCACTCAGTTGATAATCCACTTTGTGACCAGTCAGAACGTTGCTTAACTTCGAAGATCTATCAAGAACGACTTAGCAAGCTACACGGAGCGCTTCATGCGAGATTATCATTCCTAGTCATTTGTATCCCACTGCTGGGCAAAGACCTCAACTCCTCTCCACACATCACGACCCAGGGAGGTTATTCGCGGTCGTTTTTTCGTTCGCTTGATGAATATTCGGATGCTTCTTACTACGAGCAACATTGTATTCAGTCGATAAGATTAACGTTATAACACGGTCCTAGGGTCAAATATTTCAAACCGAAAAATTGATCCTTGAAGTCAGATCGTAGTAAGAAACATCCGAATGTTTATCAATCAAACGAAAAAACTGGAACTGAAATACGGCCCCTGAGCTGTAAATCTTCGTTTCAGTCTGCCGCGTCGGTCGCCCTCTCGCTGGGTCGCGGTCGGGGCGCCACACGGTGGCCTTTGTTCACAACAATAAAATACTTAAATACAATCGGCAAACCTCCGGGTTTGCCTATTCCTATCGTATTATTGTTCTCAATTTACTTACCTCTCTGTTGACAACAGTTGCTTCGTAGAACTTCAAGTGTCGCTCAGTTCCGAGCGAGAGAAGTGCGTTCCCGTAGAGGTAGATTCCAATGGCCATTTTGACGGACACGCTCGGGTTTAGCGACTGGATTGCTTCGTTTATTGTCATTATTGTTCTAGTCTGGGAACAAACATGAATAAATATATAAGTTGTTTATTTCAGACAACTTTACATCCTTATTTCTGTGAAGATCAGAAAAAATAGAGATGATTAGTCTCTTCTTTAGGATGGACTGTTACCAAGTAATCAAAAATATAACGATATATTGCGTACTTTTAACAATTATTGATTAAATTGTCGCCAAACAAACGTCAGGAAGAACTTTGTTATTTTAAAAGTTCCAGCTTTCGAGAGACGCCTTTTCACACCCAGTACAAACATTACGTCATTAGCAAATCGTTCCGGGAATTATCTATACGCAATGCCAAATGTTACGAGACCGTGAAATCATGAAAATATTACTCTATTTAGTCAATTATTCACCTTCGAATACAATATTATTTGTGTATTTTTTGTACATTTCAGTAGAATGAACTTCAACGCATAGCAGCGAGGCCTCGCTAATTTGCCGGCCGAAGTCACCTTCAGTTTTCATACAATGGTTTGAATGAAATAAAATGCATCCGACCGACTCTAATATTGGACTCAGTTGGAAAATCCAAGTAAGGATGAGGCTTTTTTGTATTTGGGGAAATGTAACAATCGCTCGGGAATCACATTTATATTGGACCACCTCGAGTATACTCTTTGGAACAAAAAAACGGTTCAGAAATTGACAAAGATATCGGTGAACAACATACATACAGCCGAACATAGACTTCAGAAAGGAAGGGAATGCTAATTAAACTACTTACAATAGGCAACAAGTGCTATGTATCTACATAAATAACTGTGTCGGATACTGCGTGGCCTTTACTTAAACTTTCATACAAATGTAGGTATGATAACTGATAGTTTGCAATAGCAAGGCAAGTAGGTAACTAGACTACGGTCAAAGGATCTAGGCATTGGTGAAGTTAGCCCGAGCCGTAACAATCACAATAGACTATTTCACACAAAATTGTCTTGCGCATCGAAACTAACCTCACGAATGCCCATCTCCTGTGTTGTATGTACTTAAGTATTTTGTAAACTACCTCAGTAGATATGCTAGGCTTTATCTTACAACCTGATGATTGAGTTTCGAATTATTTTATGCTACATTTTTGTATCTATGTTTCGATGTTTGGATGTTCCTAAAACTGGACATAAATAATGCTGGACATTTTTCACACAGCATCATCATCCCAAACTAAGCAAAGCTTGTACTATGGGAACCAGATAACTGATTACTTATATACTTTTTGTTTGTAAATACATACATATTATAAATACTCGTAGAAACACCCAGACCCGATATAAATATTTGCAGATCATACAAACATTTATGCCGCGGCGGGGATCGAACCCGCAACCTTCTGCGTCCCACGCGGGCTTTCACCCACTGCGCCACAGAGGTCGTCAACTGTTGGTTAAATGACATTTTAGACTATGTACCTACTTTAGAGTTTACTATCATGTACTAATAGTTCTATAGCGTGTATAAAACTAGGAATAAGTGTGTACAGCATCCTATTGGCTATTTGTTAGTATGGTCAGCGACAGAAGTTCATGAACATTGGACGTATTTGAATCTTCAATATCTTCGAAGTTCGTAGGGTTTTAGATAAAACTTCAGCTTACATTGGATGTTTTACCTTGCACCGTTACTATTATGAAAAAAATAGGCAATTTTCCCACAAATAATGATGAAAAGCTTTAAAATCTCCAATAGTTCATGAACTTCTGTCGTTGACTGTACCAAGCCAGCAAAGCCACGGGCGGGAGGTACCTATTGACAAATACTGAACGAGCGGAAGCGAGAATTTTAATGTTGCGATTTCCAATCGCCAATCTAATCGTATAAAGTGTGTTGATTTCACCTATACAACAACGTTATCAGTACATACTATCAATGCGCTGGCGATAGCCAGACAATGTCGAGGTGTGTATATTTACAACTGCTGTCCGTGGTTTCGCTCATCTTACTTAGTTTAGTTGGCGGTGGACGATCAGCTTAGTAAAAAAAATTTTATTTTGAAAATCAGGATCACAAAGGTAGTCTCTTATAACTCATGATCCTTTGGAGATGTCAAAAAGGGATATACGAGTATTGCGTTTGGTTTGGCCATGGATGGACGAATGATAAGAACTTAGGTAGGTACTCACTTTGCTTTGCTTGACATCAGTTTACTTGTTATCAACAGAAACGCCATAAAAACAAATAACTACCTTCTACCGTAGGTAAGTTTCATGGTATTGAGTTATATTAATGTAGTGTGCGAAATTTTATGGAGTTGAAATAAAAAATGTCCTGCAGCCTTATTAAAATCCTTAAATCCATTCCCATTCAAAGTCAAAGTCAAAAAGCATTTATTCAGTAGGACCGCTGGGATCACTTTGAAACGTCTTATTTGTCATCCCAATAGAGCTCAACCAATCACATAATAGGAAAATGATAATTGAAGTCCAGAATGGGTTTCAAATGTCATTCAAATTTCCGATGTCCATTCCCAGTTTAGTTAGACAATAAGGCTGCTGTTCCATGACTGATTATGAAACTGAAAACAAAACTGTTTAGAACCTCTTTCTACTTGAAGTCTCGCTGACTTAAATTTTTGCATTTGAATGGAAGTATATTTGCAATAATTCAAACTTCCTATCCAGGGTGTAAAAAGACGTCTACCAAAGCCAAAAGGGGTAGGTACAGCATCTCAACACACAACCGAAAAAGGAATTTCCGAAAACATAATTATATCCGGAGAAAACAGCGTTTGAAGATTACTGTATGCGGGTCATTAATGTAGATGAAGGGGAAATATTATAAACATAAAGGTAGATTTACATTGAGTCAGTAACTGACGTCAGTGCTGGCGCCGAAAACTATTTACACGCAGTCAGTATTTCGTCAGTAGCAAGTCAGTAGTCAATTTACGTCAGTAAATCAATTTACACGATGGCAGCACTGTCTCGGCAGTGGACTGACGTCAGTTACTGACTCAATGTAAATCTGCCCTAATATTAAGTTTATGGTGTGTTTAAAAATAAAACTAAGCACTTAACACCTTTGATCCTCTTTAAGTTAACAAATGGGTTATAAAAGAAACTAATATTGGAAGATATTAAATTAGTAGTTAATGTCCATAGAAATAATTATTAATTATTTGTACGTGCTACATTAACATCGAAATTAACTTCAAGTTTAATGTTTATTTCCAGTACTTGTGCAAATCATGAGTTTAATTATTTTTTTATGCTTCAACCAGTACTGAAGTGCAGTCAGCCACAAAATATATTAAAAGTTTAAACTTTCGTGACTTGCGGACATAATTGTCAAAGTCAAAGTCAAAGTGAATAACGGTCAATTAGGTGTTGCTAAAAAACAATTAATTATTAAAAGTTTCACGTTTTATAATTTTTGTCACAACAACAATATTATATTACCTACTTATACTTATAATAAATAAATAAATTAAGAAGTTCATATTTTTGCCGAGTAATCATTAATTAACAAAAAAATTAAAAATTAATATTTTAAGATTAATGGTCCGTCCCAATGTTTATTTAGGATTTTTAAGTTTTTTCATGCTCTCACGCTAACAATGACTAATATACTTAATATTTATTACAGATGGAAAATATACAAAATGGAAAAAGCTTAAGGTTAGTATCTAAAATAATGTACACTTTTTTAAATTGAATATTTTTTGTAAGTATTATTAATGCACCTAAATCATTTATCCATACTAATATTATAAAACTGAAAATTAGAGGGTCAGCGAGTTTATATGTTACGTTGACCAAAACGCAACGATAGCGCGATCTAATTTTTCCTGTGGCGCCATCTATTATGCAGTAAAATGTCTCTGTCTGTCTGTCTGTTTGTTACCTTTTCACGCCTAAACCACTGAACAGATAATGCTGAAATATGACATGGATAAAGATTATGTCCCAGCGACGGAAATAGGCTACTTTTTTTTTCAAAAATAAGCATGGAGCGCTTGAAATAAGGGTTGAAAATTTGTATGGGGACTTGAAGTGAAGTTCCAGTTAAAGGCGATTGCGTTGGTAAAGGTGCGCTTCCTATGGCTGAGGCCGAGATGGCGGTATTATTGCATTTTTAAAAGTTTCAGAAGATTCTTGCAGTTTCCAGTTCTATTTAGAGGTTTTCAAGTAAGTATGTTATTTTGCTGACGAAAGTCGCGGGTAACAGCTAGTTAATAAATAATGAAATCAATCAAAGTTAGCCTTTAACACTCGTTTCGTTGGGGTTTCGTTTTCGTGTGTATTTAATAACGTCCACTCAGTTAAAATATTTTATACAAAGAATCATCGGCTTTCCACATACCTACTACGAAGCTGAAAGGGGTAGGTACAGCATCCCAACACACAACCAAATCCAAAAGGATTTTCCGAAAAAATAATTATATCCGACGGCAGACCGAGAAGAAGATGGCGAGACGACCTTGAAAGATTTATGGTCGATTGGGAGAGCCTTGCACGGGATCGCGACGTCTGGAGGGAATGTGGGGAGGCCTTTGCCCAGCAGTGAGACAGCAATGGCTCATAATAATAATAATTATATCCGGAGAAAACAGCATTTGAAGATCTTCATTTATTTCGTCAGCCAGCAATGTACGCATTCCGCACTGCACGCGATAACTTCGGCAGTGCCAACCTTCTACGTGCGTAGCGTAGCAATTGATTATTGATAAGTACTTACCTAATTCCGCTGTAACCTCAAACGGAGCATCTGCTCGTTCAACAAGCACAGCTGAGCTTGCCTGGCTGTAGGTAGGCTGGTAGGCTGTAGGTACCAAAGCGTTTCTCCCAAAAAGAACCAAGACCTGCTCTTCTACGCGCAGATCAAATCCTCCAGAGCCCTTGGAACTATGGGATGTGGGTCTCTCGCTGTTAGGCAGCCGTTATGCTCATCGAACGGTTGGTGTTGGTTCGGGTAACTTAACTATCTACCAACCCAACCTTACCTCGTATCTTTGAGGCTATAAACTCTTTCGTTATGGCGCTTGAATCGCTTCATATTGAAGCGCCATATCGAAAGAGTTTTTCTTTATGGTTTATCTTTTTTTTTTCGTGTTTCTTCATCTTCATGAAAGTCCTTTGTTCGAGTAGAAAGAAAGAAAGAAAGAAAGAAAGAAAGAAAATGTTTTTATTTGCTTAGACACTACTAACACAGTAGATAGGAATTGTCCGTCAAGCCAGTCTAATTTGAGCTCTATGTCCTGTTACCTCAAGGTTCATTTTGTACTCACTCGTTTGCTGTAGCTGGCGTTCGTCATCTCCTTCGTTAGGAATCTGTACTCATTGAACTTCTTCAACTGCAGCTGGGTTATCCGCTTCTGTTCCTCAACTGGGGGTGTCACGTGACTGGGCGCGAACAGCGGGTCCTTCTCCAATGTCTGCCATATCTTATACTGCAAGATATAAACAGATAGTGGTAACTTTGTATGATGGAGTGAGAAACTGTCATATTTAAATAAAATCAACAGTAGGTATCAGTTGGCCCACTGCAAGCGACTGAACGTTATGCGATCAACTATTTTAACGCTCAAGAAATGAACAAAAGATATACAGGGTCTAAAAAGACGTCTACCGAAGCCGAAAGGGGTACCTAGTACAGCATCCCAACACAACCAAATCCAAAAGGATTTTCCGAAAACAACATTATATCCGGAGAAAACAGCGTTGGAAGATAACTGTTTGCGTATGTACTGGGCGCGTTGTTTTACGTAGATTGCTGGATTGAGTTTTATTATATATTTATTTTATTTCCTTTTTTCGTTAGTTTGATGTCTATTTGGATGAACTGAACTAACATCATAAAGAGCTCGAAATCTATTGACGTCGGCCGGGTTCCGAACCCGTGACCTTCGGATCAATCACTACCAAACTCGCCCAAAGCGTAACAATGGAATGTTTTAATAGAACAAATTGGTTTAGGGACTATAAATTGGTCATGTATGAGTCATAAGTTAATATTAAAAGTACCAGACCAGTCTATAGTATGTTAGTAGCTAAGTTACACAATAATACTTGTATATGTATTTAATCTTGTTATCCTATTATCATATTCATATTAATAATCTTAAAGTTTGTATGTTAGTATGGATGTGTGTGTGAATCACCAGTGGACCGATTTGGATGAAACTTCAATTAGGTGTAGATTGTGGCATGCAACTGCATAGTCAAGCAAAATGATTATAGATCAGTTTGATGTGTCACAGCATTTACCCTTACTTGAGCGAAAACGCGGGCAGAAACTAGATAAAATAATATATTATAATATATTTTAATTTTAATATAATGGAGTGGTTCTAAAAGTAAACTTAAATGTCCAGATGCCCACTCAGATATAAAGAATTTAATCAAAAGCTTTAAATAAAATATCAAAAAATCTTATTTTTTATGTTGTAGTTTTATTGTCGTACAAAAAAAAATAAAGCTGATCCACAGGAAGAGGGGCATAAAGTGTTGGCAACATTCTATGTCCCCATGTCTCTGTAAAGGTTATTCATTCTATCCCATCTTAATTCGCTCAACATTTTTGATGACCCTGTGAAACCAATTCTCCAGAACTAGGTCAGTCCATCATCGCAACCTACACTGTGATGTCATATTCATTCATAAATAAACATTATGAATAAGGATAAAAATAGTTTGTGAAGATTTTATGGCCGTTAATTAATTCTTTGCAGAGTGACACATACTTATGCTTGGCATAGTATGATAATAAGAAATAACTCTTTTAAATGCAACACAACACTCGATGCACATTTCAAGTAACAGGAATATGTGATTGTTTATGAACATTCTCATAAGTAATTTCTTTATCATTCTCGGTACTTTGCAATGGAAATTACATTGAATCTGTAAATACATAAATCACACCTCTTTTCCCAGGGGTAGGCAGAGACCACGGATCTCCATTAATAAAGTTATCTTGTAAAAATATTAGGTATACAGGTACAGAATGTTGGAACCAAGTAGAGAATATCTCTTGGTTCTTGCAAAGTTTTACTTGTTAGTTTTCCGAATGAAGTTCCGGACAGTATCAGATGAGGGCTAGACGAAAAAAAGTGTTAGATTTTTGCATCACACGTAAAGGTACCCATTCACGATACATCCACCAATCCAAATGGAGTGGTCGTCTTCCATAATCATTCCGTGAATGGTAAAAACAACGTCGTGAAGCTCTGGACTTCCTAACTGATTGAAATCCATGCATCCAGTTCAAAAAGGCGTCTCGTGGGTACCTTTAGAGATGAATTACACAAACTCTTACCTTGAGTTTCAGCAAATCCAAATCACCTTCCAGCGCTAATTTAAGGCGTTTCCAATCAAATGTTGCGTTTCTTCTGTAAACATCCAGGGGGCCGCTCGGGAGATCAGGGACAAAACTTAGGTCCTCCATGCTACAAAACAATAAATATATTCATCGTGACACGATCAAAAACAGCGGCAAATACATGCAAATACCACTACTAGGGCACGGGATGACTAAACCTCAATATGTAATCATTATAAACCTATAAATTTATTTATTGCATTCAATCAATGGACCAGACAAAATATTGATCCCTCACCTTGATATTGTAAGGGTGGTAAGCCGAGCGCACGGTTTCACGTTTGAACACAACACGTTTTTGACGAGACTGTTATTTTTGTGAGGGTTTTGGAGAGGGGAAACGGCTGATAACGCGCGGGCGGCCTAGCTCAATGGATTGGATTGGATCCTCCGCGAAAACACGTCACTCACATCGTATGACCAGCCGGTGCTGCCAACGCAAACACTCAATTCATGCCAGCCAGACGTGTCGGTCGTGTCAAATTGCAACAATTGCGTGCGTTGGTGCGGTGTGATCAAAATCGATCAAACAAACACAAAAATGAAAGTAGTAGGTAGGTAGGTTTTATAACTAAACGGGTGAATAAAAATGCATAACATTTTTTTGTTCAAGTTTTCACTTCTCTCGGCACTCCCGAGTGCCACGGTTTTTTTATTTGTATTCTTTAAAAATAGAAACATATTATCGGACGCGGCTGACAGCCGCGATCTGGATAATAATTGTACGCTGAGCTGTGCAATCAGACTATCAGACGTAAGTCGCAGATGTGTCCTTGAGCTTTCGGACGTCCGATAAAGATCTGGCGCGCTGTATGTTTTTGTACTGTGCATACCTATCTGTCACGGCTGTAAGCTGCGTCCATCAGCCACGTCCAAATGTTTGTTTCTAGCTTAACTCAATATTTTTTTGTGAAAAGATGGGTAGGTAAATCTAAAATTTAGATTTACCTACCCATCTTTTTATTTAGATTCTACGCATTTAGATTCTAAATGCGTAAGTAAAAACACGGTATAGGTCTATAATCGTGGAAGCAGGAGCTCAACGTCTCAAAATGGTAAATACCATTGACTTTGGGCAGGGAGGTATATGAGAGCAGGGAATTTCTGGCGCTTAAGCGGTTTTGATCGCTGGGAAAAATGCGTTACGCATCCCCCCCGCCGGGGGGCGCGAAGGGTATGTGGGACTCCCCGGGGACTCCCGGTGTACCCACTAAACGACCCAGCGCCATTCCGGCGTCGCCTGGAATGGAGGGATCTGGGAAACCGGCCCAGCCTTTTCTTCCAGTCCCCCTTTGGCGATCCCCGCCCTTAAGGCGGCCCCGCGTCGTGGTGAGTTGTGCAAGGCGGACGAAGGTGCCCCCGTACCTAGCGTCCGCTAGTCACCACCAAAGCTCTTCGCTCCCTTCGTCCACTGCGCACTCCAATTAAAGAGGTAGGCGTGGAGAAGCCTCCAAAAACGGCCGCAGAAGATAGGGAGAGTGGCAACGAAACACCGACACGCCTCTTCTCCTGCGACCCCACACACTTCAGACGCCACCAGGGCGTCCCCGCCTGGGATTCATTTTGGCTTCATCGTGGGCCTCCAAACCACGGTTACTATTATCATGTGATGAAATAGTAGATAATCTGGAAGTAAACCCTTACGTTTTATTAATTTTTAACCCTCAATTCCCTCTTCCACGATTGTAGACCCAAGCCAAAAATACCTATTATAATATTAATTAAGACAACTGGCAACCTGTATTATTGCTACTTTTAGTGGTTGTGAAAATGAGTTGGAATCACTATTTCTTGTCATTTTTAGCCAGCGATGTGTCATATGTATATCGATATGTCAACGTCTATAGTGTAACGCCATCTATCATTCACGTCACGTCTTGTTTGCTTGCGTCTGTAGCAGCGCCACCTAACCCTTGATCAAAAATAATTTCACCACTAGATGGCACTTTTAGTTTGATGATAAATATCAAAAGATGGCGCTCCTGGCTCAAATTAATTTAATGAAATGTGAGACAAGGACCGACTATCGCGTTTTGTTGATGGGAAATAGAGATGGAAAGATTTACAACTACACACGCACGTACACCTCCACATTGATAAACCCTGCGTTTACACGCCGACGCCTAAACAAGAAAAGAGAAGTTGTAAAACAACAAACTGTTCGTTCGTTGCTTTTCTATCAGATGTAAAATGGACGGGCGGTCGGCGTGTCGTTGCGTACGCGAGGGCTCCGCGTGTTCGTTGTAATATCGATGTTGTTGTGATACGAATTTGTTTATTTGACGTGAATACGAATAGTTCTTGTTGACGCGAAATTACGACTGCTTCGGTGTTCCGTGACCGAAGGAGAATGTGAAATAGTGCATGTGTTTTTGTATGACGTTAGCGCTCACTCACTTGCAGTGATTTCGCTGATAGCTCACTTCACCGGTGGGTGCGCGCGTGATAAACTACGTGTTCGTTTTTTGAAAAAGGCGAAATCCCTAGTGTGTGTTGCAGTACCACCATGCTGTGCAAGGTGACATAGTGAACGTTGAAACTGACCCTGACCTCTGACAATCATGTCTGGGCGATCGGATTGCAGGAAATTCGCACCGAACATATTCAATAAGAGCAAGTGCACTAATTGCTTCAGACAGAAGGAGGAGCATAGTGCAGAGGCATTGGAATCTAATCGGGTAAGTTTTTTACCGCCGAGGGGTAGGTATCTACCTACCTTCTACTTTTTCTATCGCAACTCAAGCACAAACAGAAATATTTGCGGGTCTATGTAGGTGTGCTCGTTTACATGTGTGGGTAGTCCACTCATGCGTTGAGGTGTTGCTATTGATCTAACGGATTTCACCGTGTTAATAAAATAGTGTTGAGGAGTGTTCTGGGTACTTGAACTTGACTAATAAATAACCACAAGTAGGTACCTACCTACCAGTCCTACATTGCTCAATCGCAGTCATTATAATTCCTTACTTGTACCTACCACACCAACTAGGCAGTTTGATACCTAGGCACCCAAGTTGATTCTATCTGTCCTTCGTTCGCAAACCTTTACGCTTACGAATTCCACGCCTAATCTCTCTGGCTAGATATGCCAATACCTACCTACCTGGGTACCTACCTAAATAAATTATCCTACCGACTTACCCCTCTACCTAGTAAAAATGTTACCTACATAAAGTCATCGATTATATCGTTCATTCGTTCGTTCACTATTTTGAGATAAGTTTTTTTTCAGTGGGTATATACCTACCTATTTGAATAACTTAAAAATTCCGTTACGCAGTGAAATATACTGTCAACCAGAACTGTTGATAATCAGATAATAAGTCCGTCGTAGACAGTGTAATTTCGGTTTAAATATCTACATAGTTCACGGCACCTGTGACAATACTACGTAGCTACACCCATTTGAGGCCCGCGTACTTATCGTAATTTTTATTAAATGTTTTGTAAACAAAGTTATTAACATAGTCCATGCTGCTGTATGTTAACAACTCAGATAAAAAATGCAGGTGTAATACAGGTGGGCTGGACAGCCACCGATGTAGAAATGTCTTTAGAAACCTGTCAGTCTGCTTGTCTTCTTCTATCTGGATAGTTTTACCGCTTATAAAATATCACTAACCGAATGCTATTGAAATTACAGACATAGTAAAAATACTAGTCGGTTTTACAAAAGATCTCAAAATGGACGAGGCAATGTCAAAACCAATGCTCCACGAAAATATTAGGTAGACTGGCCAAGCAGAAATGTATATCTCGGTCTCAAGGCCAGGTAGGAAACTGTATCGCTAAGACGAACTATAATAACTAGGAAACGTCATACCATAAATAGCCGGTGTTCGGATAATTATCTTGCCAAATTTAAAATGAAGACATGGAGTTGCGCGTGCGCAGGCTACGCGTCACCAATACGAAGCCACAATGCGTCGACAACAAAACTAAATAGATAGATAGATACTTTTATTTGCGCTTGTGTAACTATCGGAGAAAGTTGACGCTTATTAAGCAAATGTCTGCTGATGACTTGACAATTTGCGCGCGTCTACACACCGCCACCTAGACCATGCGCTTTAGAAATCGCATCCGGACAAAGTGAATGATTTGATGGCATCGATACTATCGTATAGTAATGTTTTCATTTTGTAATCTGTTCTTTATAATCTGGGTTTCCGTTGGGCGTTAACATCGGTGTATAGTTGCGCGCTCCCGTTGATTGGTGCTTGTTCGTCGTACATTTCGAGAGGTTTAATGTAAGCAATTTCTTGGATCTCGGATGAAATTTGCACAATCCATAATACCCATACTCATGTGCAATAAGTGCAATAACATGAGTTAAAGAGAAAATAATATAGCTTTTCCCGCTTTCTCGTTACGTGAGTTCGGCAAGGTTTGTGGGTCGCTCGACACATGTATTTGTTTTACAAAATTAACGTTTTGCACGAACAGGTTCGTATGTTTTCGTTGTACCATTGGCGCCAGAACCATACTTTTGCGGTTAATGCGTAAGCGCAGTACGCAAACGCTCAGCTAAAGTACTCCGGCATACTTTTGTCTCAAACGTGTCACGCTTGAAACTCATTCCAACTGGTTATTTTAGCATTTTCAAAGTATAAACAGAAACTTCATATCGAGTTTCAACTCGTTCACCACATACTCATTTACTATCAAGTATAACCCACAACTCACCTGTATTGCAACATCGTTTTAAAGCTCAATTAAAATGCTAAACCAATTTGAGTATACCCGCTAATTCGTTCTGTCAAATGTCGAGTGCTCCTAAACGCATCATAAATTCACCCGACAAACATAGAACCACAGTCAATATTTGTTCAGACGCTTAAATCACCTTCGAATCCTTTCTGTGGCGTTAGGGGCCACCAAAAATCTACAGGCGGATAACAAAAGCGTGGAGATGGAATAGTCAAATCAAAAAAGAAAATAGGATGTTCCGTTCCTGCTCCGATGGCCGATTAACGTTGAGCCACTTTGAAGAGTCGACGTGACCTTTCCTTGTCTAGTAATCTCGGAATGGGCGGCGGGCTATGGATCAGCTTTGCTTGGTTGGGCTAAACTTGTAGTGTAGCATAAAAAGGAGTGCGTGAGGAATGCGCCGGCCGATCGCCAGGTGCAACGGCCGCGCGCCCCGCCTCCGACCGGCATTTTTGTGTACGAACACGCCTAATGTGTGAGCCCGAAAACGATTTGGAAACGAACCTTGGCGCCAATCAAATCCGAATTAGAAAACCATAGTGCGTGTTTGTGATCTGAAACGAGACACGCGCGATCTTGCATCGTCACTAATCCCTCCATTGAATCGGCAAATCGATATGTGCCTTCGAAATTCAAATGCTGAGGACCGTTAACCGTACAATGGTTGCCAGCAGTAAATAACATTATTATGTGGGTCGAGAAGTCAACGCGACACCGGATAAAGGGAACAATTGGAGTCAACATTAGCACCTTCTTGACAAATGCGAAATGAGAGTCGTAACTGGATAACGAGTACGTCTTCATTGCAAACTAACTAATTAAAGATTCATGCGATCCGTCCGCTAATAAGAGCGGTGAAACGCTTCGTAACTTGATCGCATTGGAATGCGTTGCCACAGGCACAACAGACGACGCTGAGGTTTATCTAAGTAGGTTTGTAACGAAAACATGTTATCCAATGTTTGTTTAGATGAGTCATAATAGTTCAATCTACCCCGACTATTGTAAATCATTATAGGGTTAGTTAAATATATACTGCTTACAAATGTTAAACAATCCAAGCGCACTCAAGGTTCAATTGTTCATTTATTCAATGTGTTTATTTTATATGTATATAATTAGGGTATTTGTTCAGATTTATGTACTGAGGTAGGCAATCAGTATATTTCAAGGAAAAAGTAGGTAGGAACATACATACCTAGTGATAAAATACTGCTGGTTACGTCATGTTATCGTATCTACTATGACTGTTCTTATCATTGTTATCAACCACACTAGCGTAAAAAAATAATCTTAAGTTTACTTTACTCAAACATTTAAAGCTAACATTTGTATTATTAATCAGTTTCTTTAAAAGACTTCCTCTGATTATATTCATACTATTTCGCTCCATTCCACATACTAATCACTACGTACAGAACCTTTTTTTCAACGCATACCTTTAACCGCTCGGTCTATGACTCTACTTTGTGCCCCTGGACAAAAGGTAGCCAAATAAAGCCTTTTTGTTCAAGATCTTCAACTTTATAGGCTCATCAAACAAGGCGTACATACACCCTAATGACTGTCCTTCATTCACGCTCTATGCAACTCTTTGAGGTACGACGATAGCGTTTCAAGATGGTAAACCTTTATAAAGGTTATTTATGCTTCGAATTAAAGTTTACGAGCCACTCTGTCTACGAGCCAAGATGTCACATATCAAATTCATAGAGAAACCCGTTCTCACCATTGCACCTGTCAGATTAATTCTGGGGACGCGTATGTAGCTGACAGGGTAAATATTTTTTTATGTTACATAACTAATGCTTAGATTCTATTTTACATGCTCTTGCCCAAGTCAATTAAAGACCGTTCTTTTTTTGAAGTAAGTATAAGTAGCTAAGTACCTGCTTTATGTATTCCATTAGAAGGATTAGGTACCATTCCAACTGACGTTATTTACTTGTACTCGGTTCACAGGAATAAAATTATCAAGTTTTTAGTAAATGTGTGTAGTTACTTTATCTCTGTAATGCTCTTCGAGTCACGATACGTTTCTACATTAATATATTCACAATCTAGCCAGGAGATAGCGGTTAGCGGCGGAGCTAAAGCGAATCCCTAATTAAAACATTTAAAACACAATTTGTTTCATTTTCTGAACGCAACCGTAAAAAAGTAAATATGGCGGCATTTGCATACACAAATGAGTGCATTGCGCGGCGTTCGTGCTTTTAATTGCTAATTTTTTTATTGTTTTTGTTTATTCGAGTTCGTGCAACGATAACGTTCGTTGGCAAAATATAGTGTTTTGCCTAGATAGTGTTGTACAGCTTATCGTGTTCCATCTGAGCAGTCCGGTTTGATGCGTGCCGGACACGCGGAGCTATCAAGCCAAACCAAAAAGCATACCGTTAAGTGCGCGACCAATAAAATACTAGTCGATCTTGTATGGTAATAATGTAATTGCGTGCGAGACATGTCCAGTGAAGATTTAACCGCAAACATATATCCTGTAGCCAGATTTAACATAAATATGAACTGGCCGGGTCTGCTTATTGTAATTCTTGCGATATTGCTTTGCATTCACAAAGAGTTTATGCAAGCAATGACACAAGCCCAAACAGAGAGTACGTATTGCGTTTAATTACCCTAATTACGTACGAAGACGCTAGTTGCTAAATAAATGGCAGCCTTTGTAAATAAAAAAGTTCACATCAATGAAATACCAACAACTAGAAATTCATCAGTTGAGCTATCTATAGATCGTTTCTAACGATCCTTAGATAGCTTGACTAATCCTGTTGTATTTTGTAAATATATGTAAATATGTAGTAGCTTAGTTTCTGTAAATAAATGTTTATATGAAATTCATTATTAGTAAGCTAAGTACCTCTACGGCAAGGTAACATCGTGAACTATTTCATATCCTAAATTTGCAAAACCGATCTCGCACTAAACTAACTTCCGGTACATAAGTTCGTTTTATTAGTTTCGTTCATCATTCATTCATTACAATCTTGTTCAATAACTAGGTAGGTAAGGTACCTATAGAACGATGAGTTCATTTGTAGTTAACTTTAGGTAGTACTTTTTTATTCATCTATTCAATTTCTCCATAAAACTTAATACATTAATACCTATTACAATTATTATAAATAATTTACCACGAACCCTGCACTAGGCTAAGCCTGTGCGTAATTCATGTAGGTACAGGTACCTAAGGCTTTTTTTTTTTTTAATTATGTATACCTAATTAGAATCTATTTGTATTATCTGGATAGGTGCCCATTTATAAGTCACTTTTAAAGTTTGCTATTGAATGTATCATTTCACCAGAGTTTTTTTGACCTCTAAAATCAGTCTTGTAGGGTTCAAAATTGTGCTGTAATAATTTTCTATGCTGCAAGATGGATGCGAGCATAGTGTGTGGGTTTAGCAGGTATGCTAATACAAGAGACCTTGCTCAATTGTTCGCACATTGCTACATCTACCTACATTGCTGTGAACTTCGGCCATATTGACATTTTTGAACTTAGAATCTCATTTAGTTGAATGAGACGGGCGGTGAAGTCAACTCACCTCTCCAGTAGTAAAATTAAAACTACCCGCTAGTAAAAAACTAAACCTACCTACAACTTTTAAATTTGCTCAAAATTTACTGTACCTACCACAGTAAATATTTTACGAGTAGAAATCATACCACAGTATTAAGATGCTATATTGTTTGAAGGAAATCCGATCACAACAATCAAGTTTACAAACATCTTAAATCAACAATGGATTCCGAACATCAACAAATGGATTCCACAACTTCCACACGAACAATGGGACAAGTGACGAAACCCGAGCGCGGATCCAAATATTTGCAAAAACAATCGCTGTTGCTGTGAATCTCGCCTTTCTGTCAGCTGTGGTGTCTTGATTGCTATAATAGACTGGTATTTCCCTGAATATTAGGGCGCTTTCAAATTAAAAGATTGCTGCCGGACTTCTACCAGTCCGGTACCCGGATTGCTGCCTTTACATCGGTAGGTACTTGCTATTACCGTAGGTTTGACCAGTTGTTCTTCTAGGTAGGTAGGTACCAAACGGAAATAAATCGTAGATTCTCTTTTTCTTTCTCTTTCTCGAGTGCTGGTAAAGTGTTTAATAAATGATCAATGATGAACCGATACAGATGGAACTAGCATAGCCAGACAAGACAAACTATCACAGTTTAACTAGATGTTACGCGTAGGTATTAGTCGACAGTATTCGTACGTGATTATATCCCTAGTTTCTCATACTTCCTCATTTATGAAAGAACAACATCATGTGGTATGAACACAGATGGCGTGCGGAACATATTTCCGGATATTCATTGCTCGTTAATTAAAGCGATTGTAGATTTCTTACTCCTTGTACGGTGTATTACACTACACTGATCGGAATTATTCGTTTTCCATTTTAAATGTTGGTAACATTGAGAAGACGGAATAATTGTCATGATAGATAACTTTTTACTGAGTTCTGTCTGATATTTTTAAATTGAGAAAGAAAAAGACCGTAGATGGGCGTTAGCCCTTATTTTTTTATATTTTTACACTTTAAATCAAAGTTTTCAGAGAAAAGATTGTACACATATTCATACATTGCGTATCGCTAGTGACGAGACGCGAATTATTTTGCTACATTTGTCTCATCTAAATATTCAAATCAATGTTCAAATTCCGCCCACAAGCCAACCGCAGGCGCATTGCCATAAGTAAAAACATTATTCATCTGAATACCACTAATTGACATCTGCACAAAATTAGTACATATTCCTTCGCAATAGTACCTATAATCACAATTTGTCATTCATTGACTGTTTGCCTAAAACAGTTCTTGTTCGCCCTCAACTCCCACTCGCAATCTATATAGAACCTACTATATGATTTGTGATAGAACTAAGCAAAGTAATGTCCTACGTTATTTCTTTTTTCTCGTCGGTATTAGCAAAATAAACGTTATGTAGGTACCTAATAGGTAGCTATTTATTTCATATATATAGGAAAAGCATTAATCCCTTCCTAGGCCTGCCCTTAGCCTTTATCACAGGCTTCTGTGTAATATAAGCAACCAAAGTATTTTATTTGTCCTTTGGTTTATTTAGGAAGCGATTCCATTTTTCAACCGACTTCAAAAAAGGAGGAGGTTCTCAATTCGTCTGTATGTTTTTTTTTTTTTTTTTTATCTTGTTACGCGATTGCTCCGCCATTTGTTGACCGATTTGCAAAATTCTTTTCATGTTTGAAAGGGTATACTCCAGAGGTGGTCCCATATAAATTTTATTCCTGAGGGATTGATAGTTTCCCCGTAAAACTCTAAACACCTTCCCTCCTAGCCATGTCACAAATAGAAATCGAATCGACAGCTTGACGCCCTGAGTCACACCGCGTTTCGAGTCAAACATTGAAGTCGGTTTTCTTTTTAGTATAAAAACGTAATTATTATCCTTTACATTTTACGAGAAATAATGGCAATACAGCATTAATCCTTATCCAATTATGTACCTTAAATACATTGTGCATATAGATAGATCAATATGGTCCTTTACAACATGTAATTTAAATGAATATAAAGACATTCTGTAGTAGGTAGATTATTTAGTATCAGCATTGCACCCGTGCGAAGCCGGGGCGGGTCGCTAGTCACTACATAGTATAAAACAAAGTCGCCTTTTCTGTCCTTATATCCCTATGTGCGCTTAAATCTTTAAAACTACGCAATGGATTTTGATGCGGTTTTTTCCAATAGATAGAGTGATTCAAGAGAAAGGTTTATATGTATAATACATGCATCATATACTAAGGCAACATTGCTAATTTTAGATGTTTTTAACGTGATGTCGTAAATTAACCTATTTTTTTGGGCTTATTTATGCCCGTGCAAAGTCGGAGCGGGCCGCTATGTTTTTATATACAACGTTCATAGTTTTTCTGTAGTGTATTTAATTTAGTATCAGCATTGCACCCGTGCGAAGCCGGGGCGGGTCGCTAGTATTTTATAAATCAGAAAGTTTGTGACTAAGTATGATTAAATATTTCGGTGACAGATTTGGATCCAAGAAATAGATGTAGATGCGCCTAAAATAGCATAGGCTATCATTCTGGAACCACGATCGAAGCTGCGGGCGGTTGCTAGTAAAGTAAATCTAATATAATCGGAGCATTCCGTTATGTTCTCTGACACGAGTCCGCCCCCGCATGGATTACTAGGAACCTGTCTAGTTATGCTTTTCAGCATCAGGTTCTTAGTGTCACAGCGCAAATTAAACACGACAGTCTAAGTTACTAGAAATTATATTACTTAGCAAACTTAGTTATTATCAGTACATTAACAGACATATCTACAAACGGCCAGTGTTTGATCAAAAAGTATGTTTATTGTTTAGATATTTTTGGCGTTGATTTTCTCAAAACTACAAATATTTATGCAAGTATGAACATTAGCCGAAAGACAGCATGGGTAAAAAAAAGTAAACAGTAAAAAGTAAACAACAAAAAAAATAAGACAGCATGGGAATACGTTACAATTGAATTTCGTCCAGACAGAGAGAGTTTTGTGTCGATAAATAAACATTATATTTCGGGAACATCGAAAAACGGCACTCTTAACTCGTGACCAAATATTACACATGAAGTACACATTCAAGTGACCCATAAAAAAGCCCTGCCACACGATGGACTTTGACCAAAGATGCACAAATCCATGCTTTAAACTATTAAAGTTTAGTAATCATCTTGCTAATAGACCCGTTCCTCTTATGATTTCTTATCTGATGGTTGTTTTGAAAAGTGAATTTATTTATTCCTTGTCTATATAAAAAATACCAGTTTTTAATATACATATTTTACCAATCTTTTTGACACTCTTATTTGAACATACATTTTGTTTTTTTTTCGTGTATTCAGATGAATAATGTTTGTTTCCGTGCACGTAATGTGTCTAAGAAGGTACAGGGTTTTTATCATAACTGAAGCGACTGCATCTTCTAAAAGAGGCTTTAGTGAAGTAGCCGCAGACAGGCCCACATGTTCACGCCCAAACCGAAAAAGGAGCCAGGAGTTACCGATATTACCACATCGTAAATAATTCATGCATTATTACTCAATCATACACAACGGTGAACTGTGGGCCGTTTTTTCTCGAGACTTCTGCAATTGTCCTGTCATGATGAAACATGGGCTCGTATTATGATTTAAAAAAGTATAGAATGCCGAATATCAAAAAATTACCATACTAATTATTTCGCAGACAGTTAAATGACTTATTGGAACGAAGTTCCTTTTCGGACTGTATCGAAGAAAAAAAAGACAGGCTGGAAAAAAAATTTGTTCCATTTTACCGTCACGACACATGTATTGTCAAATCGTCACAGTGCGAAATGCGCAGTCTCGACAGTCCATAGATTGTTACATTGATAGTACGGAAGAGCGATTCTAGGATACCTAATTGACAATTAATTGATTATATTCCCAGTATAGAGAAGTACTCTTTGCTTCGTTCCAACCGAGTGTTCCACGACACTCACGTACTTTTTTTATTTTTACGGTACTGCCAGTGAGCCAGATACAGAGACTGCCTGCATTCAAGTACAGTTCTTAAGATTTCAAGACCAAAGTCTGCGTAATATTAATAATAATATTTGGTCAATTACATACTTGACTAAAAGCGTTTTAGATGACCCGCTCATGAGCGTTTTAATTTAACTATGCTGATTGATTCAAAACACTTGAGCCTAATTTAAAATTCAAACTATATTCGTATTAACGGTAGTATAGAACATAGTGCAAACGTGCACAAGGAACAACTTCATGGGGCTTATTACAAGCAAATGAGCCGAGTTTAGACCAAGTCTAACTAAAAAACTGTCCCTAGAAAAACGATCTTTAAATACTCTTACATAGAACGTTTTTTTGTGGTAACAGTTTTGTTTTGACATGTGTCAACAAGGGGTTCAACCAATAGCACCTCGAAAACTGGACACGACAACGGTTATCTTGTGTCCGTCTTGGTTGGTGACGATTCCACGTCTACAGTGCCTTATGAAATCACAAAAGTTTCCCGCGTTAACGGAACCCTCGTCACAGTGACCCGAGAGCATCCGAGTCACGGCTACGTCGGTGCACAGGTGCTCGCGTTCACTTTCAATCAAGATGCTGCCAGTTTCTTTATGAAATATAGCTTTTTAGAAAACCACGTTGCTCACAGAAATGTTTAGTTTTATGTTTACGGGATTCATGTTGACGAGTGATAGGTAAGATAAGATTAGTGATAGGAGTGAGTGGAAGAAGAAGACATGTTGTGCCGACCCCACTTAGCGTGGGATAAGATCAGGGAGATGATGATGTTGACGAGTGATAGGTATGGAAGGATACATGGGTTAGGAGAATGATGATTAATAATTGAACTTTGAATAATAAAAACGACTAGTTTGCAAAGACAGTGATGTAATAGCCAAGAAAGTTAGCATGGCTAGATGACAATAGATGAGGTGGTCATAGAGAGGAGTGGCGTGATAGAGGGGAAAGTCTACACCCGGTAAAAAAATGAAGCAATCTTCCTATCGAACCGGGTCCTCGCTCCGAGGTAACTCTCTAGAAGTAAAAATTTACTTTTCTACAAATCTTCGGTTGATTAGGAGAAAATGGATCTTTATTTTAGAATTGCGTTCATTTAAGTTTTATTTACAGTTATGAACTCTACCTGGCTTTAATTAAAATAATTTACTCTAGTTCGTGTTTCGTGAGACCGCATAGATTGAGTGCAAATTTACGGTTGAAATGCCCTTATTTTATCCAGGTTAATAAATCGACTGATTTATGTGATAATAAACTGTATTTTTGAAAAATAATTAACTGGTGATGAGCTCTTTTTTAATGAAAACAGTCCGATCATTATGGTTTTATGGTGCGTATTAATGACATGGTTACAATGTGCCGTATTTTATGTTAAAACTCGACCGTTTTTATATTATTTAGCGAGTTTTTTCCTCGACAAAACAATGTTGTTTACCTTGTGTCACTAAGCATTGGTTCGTAAAAATAAAATAGCGGACTTGACAAGTTAATAAAAAACCGATAGGCCACCGTCGCTGATGGCGTTGGTCGAAATAGCAGATACTGGTGCCGGTAACGATAACAGTGTCGCGAGTTTTTTCTCATCTGAAAAATGCCCAACGCGCCTAAAAAAGTTTTCACTTCCAAAATTTTGAGATAAGAATCCAACAATCAAAACAATTTTAGTTTCTTATCAATTCAATCATGTGTTTAAAAGTTCCATTTCAAATCTCAAACATTGTAGTGTCTTCACAACACACAATTGTTTTCGTAGTAAAATTAATAAAAACAACCAAGACCTGAAACGAGATTTAGATAGGTACCCACCTACTATACTTGTATGGTTTGCTCGTGGGAACCGTTTTGAATATAACTTAACGTGCGGTTTTGTGCACAAAAAATATTTACATGTATCGTGTGCAAGATTTATTAACTTAAAAGAAACGTTTTAAAAGTAACCTTTCTTTTCTTTATAAGTACTTAGTTGTTTTTGGTTGTAGTTCGTAAATATCGTATATACAGACGTGAGCATGTTTAAGTTTATTTGAACATAATTTTAAAAATTTTGTGTATTACCCTCATTGTCCCAATTTTATCGTCTGTCTTCAGTCCTGCGTGCATCGGGTGCACCTGCGCGCGCATCTTTATTTAGCCGTCGCGACGCCGGTCGTTGACCGCCGACCTGCTTACCGAAATATACTCCTGCGCACGTGCCAGATCGAGCTTGTCAAACTTTATCAAGATGAAGCATGATGCTATATTTTCTGCTGTTTCCTCAGCTTTGTTGTACTATAAAATAACCTTTTTGGTATCGAAATAATTTACCGTTAAAGATTGCAAAGATAATGTCCGATAAATTATAATGTAAGATTAAGATGGCTGTCAGATAACCGTAATTTATTCCCTATATTTTGAGCGTCAGGAATGAGGAACTGGGGACAATGTACGGGCCAGTAAAGCTGCCATTACAAATTCGACCTTTTATTTTAGGTCCCCTATCAACTTTATTTTGTATCGTTAAGCGATTCTTAGTATTCAAGTCTTTTATGAGGCACATGTCCCTACCCAATACCCATTTCATGAAGATCGTGGAATAAAAATGTTCTCATTTAGTCCAAGTCATCGCGTAAAACTTTAAATTGTGTAACACGATATTTCTGTTGTAATCGATAAACGTTCAGCGAATATTGTTTTGTCATATTGACAGGACAAAACGTGTAATGTTATAGGTAAATCGAGATATCGATGTCGATAAATTCATTGGGGACATTCGATATGCGTTTGTGTCCTAGGAAAAAAACAAAGTCTTTGACGTTTTGCCCTGTTTGTCAACGTGGAGTTATTTGGGTATAATTGATAATGATGAATTATAATGTTATAGTTGATAATGTAAAGTTCTATAAATAAGTAATGAACATCTTAAAATCCATTAATCTAATAAAATCATTAGCACGCTGATTATGCAATATTTTTCGATTTAAAAGCCTATACGGCAGCGACAACCACATTCTGAGCAGAGGATATTGCAGAGTAGCTAGCTCTACCGATAAAAGCACTTAATCCCTAAAATAAGAATTACATCAAGCCTCAACGTCCAATAAAGAACTTCACAAGTGCTGACATAAACCGCATAGCCAATCTAATTCAAGATAATGCTAAGCAGTAAACTAGGACGTATCAAGCAATGAAAGTAATTTTATTGTGTCTGCTAAAGTTCTTAACAAAACGAGTGGAACTGAAACGCACGCTTACTCTAGACCGAACTGCAGACAAAATCAATACAGTCTGAGACTTCCCAGACTTTGTTTTGCTTCTGTCCGTCTGGAGTCTGGATATTCTCGTATTAAATCACTTATTCAATTGCTTTGTAACTGCTTTGAACAGGATTAGCCGGGGCTTTATTGTGTTCACCAATTCGCATCAAAAATGAAGAGAGCGTAATAAATGGGAATTGCTGTTCCAGTTGTAGAATTGAAAATATCATTTTATGACTTGGTTTTTCTTTTTGTTTTAAAGCTGAAGATTAAGATCTGTAGCTTAGTTGGTTACTGGTGTTAACTTACTAAGCTATTCAAGTCAAGATTACCTATTACAGTAGAAATTATTATACCTAATAGAATTTTTAGGGAATCCACGAACCGTATAATGTAGGCTTCTCGCGAAAGAAAGTTTCATTAAATCAAACTGGTACCACTGAATATCTACTGAAAGTCTATTCAATAAAATTCTCAAAAGTTTTACCCATAATGCTCTTGTAAGATTTTGCCAAATAAATCACTTCACTAGGTTGTGAGAAGTCATTTTCCTAACCTATCCACTATACATAAAGCTTGCGACACACGAAGTTTTTACGTTCGTTCCCGGTAGAAGAGAAGCGACAAGCGACGGACTGGTTCTCGGAATAGCTGTTAATTGCGAATACAGCCATATGGCACGGATGCAGGGTTGCCAACCGCGGCTTTTTATGTTCAGGTCAGATTTTATGCTTTCTAAGATTTATTGCTCCTACAGGCTGATGGTAATCTGTACCAATAAAGTGTTTGCATAGAAAGTCTATCTGAACTCTTTTAACCGATCTATTTTAATCATATCCTTAACATTGGTACATCACCAAACAAAATTAAGTAGGGTATTACATCTTTCGTTGATGATTTTGCTAGGATCCGAGTATTTATCGATTTTCAAATAAAATTAAATATTCAGCATCACATAATTATAATCATTTCATCGATAATAGCTAACCATCAACTACAACCATTTTAAAAGTTATTTTATTTGGCTAGTACAGTACAAGTTTGAAGCCTAACACAAGTACCATAAACACCTTTAACCGAAACAATGTTGCGTTTTGACAACCCTAAGTTTCAACTTTGAGATAAGGCTGTCAACACACGGCAACTAGCACACGTATCGGTTCAATCTTTCGGCGCTATGATAGCACGATTGTCGAGACATGTTTGTTGAATACTTTACCTAAAACTAGTCATTGCTTGTATTCTTGGAGAAGATAACTGGGGCCCTAACCCTACTTGAGTTTTATTTAAATCATTTTTTAGGCATAAAGTAAACAACGTTTTAACGTTTAAACTTAAGAGGCACGAGACACGACTCAAACTTAAGAGGCACGAGACACGACTCAAAATTAAGAGGCACGAGACACGACTCAAACTTAAGAGGTACGAGACACGACTCAAACTTAAGAGGTACGAGACACGACTCAAACTTAAGAGGTACGAGACACGACTCAAACTTAAGAGGCACGAGACACGACTCAAACTTAAGAGGCTTTCTGTTATACGATCTTTTACCGTATCGGTACATAGCAAAAGTAAGAGATATATCCTTAATTCCTTACCACACGTCATCATCATACTTAAAATAACAGGATCTACCTGCATGTTACCAAAAAATCTAATTACATTATATTTTCTTCATTTTTTCAAACTTTCACATTTATAATATTAGATAACAACTACTGCCATGCTCAAGGATCTTCCAACGGATCTAGGCATTCGTGAAGTTAGCCGTTTGTCTGCGCAGTGACCGCTTTTTCATACAAAATTGTATTCTGCGCAGACAAACGGCTAACTTCACGAATGCCTAGATCCTTTGGAAGAACTGTACTCGCCTTATAAAGCAAACACTCTGTACCCAAGTCCCGCTGCAGAGCACTTGCAACCGATGCTAAATATAATTCCATTGGAAAGGCCATTTCCTCGCGTATGCACCGCGAAGTATTAATTTGTACTATAATTAGTAATTATCTTCCCGACTTGTACTAATTATCCAGCAGGGAGGTGCTTATTCTGTGCCGTAACAATACATTCAACTTAACTGCGCTTGCGCACCGTAACTATACAGGATGTTGTTTTCTGAAACTGATGATATGACGCGGTAAATGCACCTTATTGTTTATTTGATTTGTTTAGTTTGCATCGATGTCTTTATTTACCATCAACCCTTAAATAAAAACTCTTTGAAAGCGTGTGTTGCTTTTTTTTTAAGTTTTGCCGTCGACTCTTCTAATTGAAATCCATGTCGGTTCAGCTTATATTGGGAAAATATTCGGATTTTAGTTATAACCAACATAAGCTGAACTTAACCGTTATAATCGTTTGTCGGAAAGTAAAGATCCTGGTCGACTCTCAATCAGAAAATAAGGGTCCAACCACACCCATGATTAGGCTCCAGTCAAAGCCAGCCGCGTGAAAGCACTATCTTTTATCTCCACAAATTAGGCTAACATAAACAATGGAACAATCTATTACAACCCCTAACCGTACTTTTGACCAGGACTTTACCGTAACTGGATGTGGTAATTGGTAGGCTATTGTGTTGGAGGAATGTGGATGGTGGCCTTGGGAGGTGGAGGAAACTGAGGTTTCATTGGTTACAGATTTATAGATCTTACCTTATCTTTGTAAGTGTAACATGATGGCGTGGAGTGCTCGACTGAAATCCAAGAGATGGTAGATTTGACGTGGCAAATGTTTTCATGGTCTGCAGATATTTTTCCGGCCCCCTGATTACGAATCTCGCGACAGGCAAAATCTCGCAGTCACCGCTGTCAAACTTGTGCTAAACGGACGTAAATATGCGTTAAAGAACCAATCCACACTCATGTAGAGTTTGAGTTAAATTTAATACAATTTAACCATGAGTGTGGATTGGTTCCTATGCGCATAACTACGTCCGTTTAGCACAAATTTGACAGCGGTGACTCCGAGATTACGCCTGTCGCAAGATTTATAATTAAGGGAGCGTCTGGGTGTTGTGGTGCCATGTTACACTAAAAACAACATACATACAATAATATAATATAATACGTTCATCAGGAGGACATTGTGACCGCCACTGGCATTTTCATCTGAGCGCTTCCATGCTTCGGAGGGCACGTCTAATTGTCGGTCCCGGCTTTTTAAGTCGTGAAGCCTTGACGGAGGCCTTAAGGCAGCTTAAAAACTCCGTCACCAGAGTTGGCCACTGACTCATACGAACTTACTTACTTTTTTGTGAGGAGGAAACAAAATTACTGCGTGTAGCCTATATTAGATTTGAATGTGGATAGATAACGACGAAGGGAGGGGTAGACCAAGAGTAGAGTGGAAGAAGTGACCTTTTCTGTCCCAACATTAAATGAATGAATGAATGTAAATTATTTATTGCACACCATTAATAAAATTAAAACAAAGAAAAACCAGATAAAAATGTACAATGGGCGGCCTTATCGCTAAGAAGCGATCTCTTCCAGGCAACCTTTGGATGGAGAGGAACATCAGTGAAAAGAAGATTGGTGATTAAAGTTTAATAGAAGCAGAGATGATGGTGACAGGCTTGTTCTTTCAGTGGTTTTGCTGTCGCTGAACTCCCAAGTCCTCGCACTTAGCCGGTTCATTATCTTTTGATTAGCCATAATCTCTTCCGTTCATGTGTGAAGATGGTTGATAGAGCTTGAAGGTCTTAATTGATGGCATCTATCCTTGTCTATACTGATATTATATAAGTAAAGTTTGTTTGTATGAAGGTAAGCTAAGCTACTCAATTACTCATCCTATTTCAAAAATTCTTTCAACTTTAAAATAGAATTTTAAGTCATAAAAATCCCGTTAAATGACATATCTTTTCGTGGCGATCATTTTTGCGTCGACGACAAAATCATGCGTAATGTATGGTCTCTGACGGTGGCATAGCCAATCTAGCCATAGCCAATAAGGGTTTGTACCAACCAGTAGGCTTAGCATGCGCATCGTAAGACACGAGATCCTTACGATGAATAAAAGCTTGTCGCCGTATATTTACCAGAAAACTCTCCAGAAACGTTACGTTACTTTGCTAGCCCTACTGGAGTGAAGCCACAGGCGGGCCGCTAGTAATAAATCACATCAGAACATCGCCAATGGCCACTCATTTCACACGTGACTACATCTTACGGTCCCGATACAGATAGCTGGCTTTATCGGTCACTTGGAACAATATTAATGTGATTTGCTCAATGCTTTCCATCGCCATACTTGGCTGGCAACGCAATTTGATTTATAATGAGGCGTTATAACAGCTGGTCTGTTGCCTCATTATATTTAGCTGTTAGATTCTGCTTACATTTTTTTGTTCAGCCAAAAGACAGGGATGTTTTTTACCCGATTATAATATTATACATAGATATGATTTCCACCTGATGCAAGCAAACTTCCCCGGACAGACTGTCAAACATTTTTAGATTGTGTGTGTGTTTCTTTGTCTAATATCCCACATAATATTTACCTTAAGAGTGTAGGAACCGACAAGTTGATCTATAGGAAGAAATGCCTCTGTCCCTATAGAGAGCAAACGGTAATTAATAGAAGGTCGCTTGTCCGTTATGCGCGGGCGCATCTCGACATATATAGCCAGGGGCGTCCGGCACGCCCGATATAGAGCTGGACATAGTAGAGATGAATACGGTTGTAGAACTTGTGTTAAACTAGTGGAACTCATACGACTTCGCATTGATACGTCGTTACAACAGTAACTTGACTTTGTTTTAACCTACTTGGTTTTTAAAGTTCTTGAACATATAAAACTTAATGATCTGAGAGAATGACTGCCGCGCCTTGGGATACAGTCGTGATCCTGTTTACGTTTTACTTGGTCAATTTTATCGAAATCGTTCGAACGAAACTCTGTCTCGTCGTAACTCGTAACGATGACTGAGTTAAGTTCAGCGTCCAAACTTTCTCATTTTTTATAGTGTGATGTAATACACTGAAAAGTATTTCGAATATTACTTTATTTGTGTTTAAAAATCGGTGTCTATGTAATTTAGTTAGAAAAAGTATTATTAATTAAACACGTAGAAACCTCCCTCTCAAGAGCAAACACAGAAGAATTTCAACTGACACGATATCGTATCGCACCGCACTGCATTTTTTTACGTGTATAAACGGAAGTCTTAGTAAGTGCGACGCTCGCCTCGGCTTAGCAAATCGAGGCAAAAATTGCATCATGTAAATGCTTTTTATAGGATTAGGTAGATTACTGTCTTCTCTGCACTATGTCATGCACATGTCCAGTGCAGGCGTGCCCAATAAATTCACTCTAGGAGGGTGTAGTTTTTGTTCTGAGATTGATGGATGAAAAACGATGTTTATTTACTCTGATTTTAGTTTTAGTTTGTTGCAACGGACGCCGCCCTGTATTTTGAGTCTATTTTAATACTGAGGAGAATACAATATTATGAACCTGCTAAAGGCAAAAATAATACATTTATTAGAGATTATGAGAGGAATGTACACCGGGCGTTGATACGTCGTGATAATGAGTAACAATGAATAAAATTTTACTTAACATTAAACTTTAAATATAATTTTATATAAAAATCTTTAACGCAGACTTCAGATGTGTCACGTTGTGCCACAAAAAACTAAGATCATTAAGTTATAACAGTGAAATTATAATGCACGTTCTAGAAATCATTTATCGATTCGTATCGATATTTTAGAGAAGTTGAGATGAGTTGATTATCGACAGCTATCGGCATCGACTATCGATAGTGTCGCACTACCGCACACTGTCCGCACTACCGTTACATCACAGCTAATTAGTGATGTTACCTGTACGATTAATGTCTGATTATCGATAATCGTATCTAGGGCTTCAAGTTTCCAGCGGATGCACTTTAGATTTTATGTATGCTAAAATATAAGGTATTGTAAACTGTAAAAAAGAGTTCTGTGAGTGATTTATCGATAAAACCGACCGATTCTTAATTAATTAAAGGCATTGACGTTGACGGCATTGTTTAAATCCATTTTGATCATCGTCACATCATTATACTGAATTGGTGGCATTGGGACCACCACCGCTTTATACATTATATATTATTATTATTATTATAATCAATTAACTTTTAACCCCTTAAATAAAAACAACCTTATTTTTATTTTGGTTTTTGTACCTATCTACCTCCCTGTTGTAATAAATTATCATGACTAAGCATCAAAAATAAAAAAAAGAATCTTCATGAAATGGAATGGTAAACTCATGTTTTTCTAACTTACCTTATCGTCTTCTTACAAACGAAGAATTTTAACTGGCATTTAGTGAATGCTGCTGCTAGTTACGTAACTGTGCGGTTACTCAGTTATGTGGGACGGGTATGTAGCTAATTTGATACGGGACCTGGGGTCGGGCCCGTATTCTTAAACGGCGCTTCACTATAAATCCAGATAAATTTTATAATTTTCTATCGAAAAGAAAATTCTTCATGAACGAGGTTTTGTTTCAGATGCAATTTATTAAACGTGCATTATAGCGAATCAAGTTTTGTATCCATCCATAGTATAATAATTCGTAGTAATTTCGAATGCCACGTTAGTGGTTCTGTGGCCGAGCGGTTCAAGGCATTCCGGCTAGAGGAGGATCATCTGATTGTCGCGGGTTCGAATCCTGTCGGAATCGAAAATTTTGATAAGACTTTTCATTTTCTCAATGAAATACCTAAGTGTGGTTTACACTATAACATTAAAATCATAGTAAAATAGCGTGGGAAATTGTACAGTCATGAGAAAACTGTTAAATGTTTTTTTTTTATTTACCTACTCCAATAAATTACTTCTCTTCATCTACCCTCAAAATCAAGAAATCTGTTTTTGTATTATAAAATTTATAAACCAATAATGTTTTCCGTTTAAGTTGCAAATCAAGTGAACGCTGGTAGCTTATGGCCAAGTTCCGGTCTCGATCCAGTAGCATAATAACCTCATTAGAACTTATTTGAATATTCATAAAGCACATTTATTAATCACAGAAACCGTTCTTTTAAAGATGGGGTCAACATCAATGTTTTCGCTATAAAATACTAGTTAGTAGGGGTTAGGAGCTTTACGACTTACATCTCTATTTGACTAGGCAGCAGATATGACTAGATCGCTTTAAGACTAAATCGCGATATGACTTAGTTATATTAATAACATCAGATGAGGTACATGAATAACCTAATATTAATTTTATTTCGCGGGCTACACCTGGATGAGATTAGTGCGGGACCGTAACAGGACTAGCAGGCAAGTAACTAAACTTGTATCATGTAACAATGGGATGGGTATTAAAAAATCGTATTTTAAGTAACTTTTTTATCAGCTAGTAGTAATAGTAATAATCTAACAAGTTGCTCACAGCCACTTGGAAGTCAAAGTGCAGGTGCGCTGGAAAGTAGCGCGTGCGCACATCGTGACCATAAAATTGCGTCGCGGCGGTCTCTGGATCGTGTCCTCCTCGGTTTATAGTCTTTAGATGAAGGCCTATCAATTGCTTGTTGAGGATTTAGATTGTAGGATTAGCTATACAAAATGCGAATATAACTTCGACGGCTTTTAACAAAGAGTCTTGGAGAAACTTAGAATTATAACTGACTTTCCCGACAGATTGTGTCGAAATCATGCGAAAACATAAGAATAATAAATATATAAATAATGCTGGACTTTTCACACAGCATCATCTAGCCCCAAAGTAAGCAGAGCTTGTGTTATGGGTACTAGATGACTGATATACTACTTATATACTTTTTGTTCGTAAATACATACATATTATACATAGAAACACCCAGACCCGAGACAAATACTTGTAGATCATACAAACACTTGTCCCGCGGCGGGGATTGAACCCGCAACCTTCTGCGTCGCAGCCGGGCTTTCGCCCACTGCACCACAGAGGTCGTCGAATATAATACGAAGAGCTAAATATAATACATTTAGTTCTTCCTAAATTTTCTTCAAATTATATATTTTTTATTTTTAGTAAATTAATTTCATAAATTCGTCAAAAAAAAATTGGAAAAGTTTTTTCAACAACTCCGTACGGCACAAACATTTACTAATGCGACAAGCTTATTTTCCCAAGTAGCTACGTGGCAGGTTGCAAGCTCATTGCCACTAAGTACGCTTTATAGGAACTAATATAATCGCCATCTTCATTTAAATATGCTAATACTTGTACAATTTGCAGTAAACTTCCCTAGGCGGTCAGTAGGCTCAGTATCACTGAATGGGGAGAGTTAAAACCTGAGTTTTCTAAACACGATGACTGTCTTATCATCTACCTAACTAAACTGAAATTAGTTGCACAACCCCATTTGATGGTCGACCATCATGGCTCTTATTAGTCTTTTTTAGTAGAACTGTTGGAATCACTTAGTATTCTTCCACACTTGTTCAAAGGCACTATAGTATTTTTCACGTAGGAACGTATCCCTGACACATATAACTTTTACGTTTTACGCTGTGTGAAAAATTTTGAAATAAATGAAATCTAATGATAACACTAAAAGATACAACTTTAATAAAAAAGGTTTTTGTCTATTTCCTTTTTAATAATTTGAGAAATTAGCATAAAAGAGCCTCGACACGGAACCGTTCCTATGTGAAAGGGACTATAGTGAGTGACACGACAAGCAAAAGTCATTCTTATAAAAATTATATTGAAAGTCTAAGGTCTTCATTAACTAATTTAAATTTGCTAAAACTATAGCAAGTGCAGCAGGATCATCGCAGGACCGTTCATAATCGTACAATAACGAGACTAGTTGCATAGATATTATTGGATCGGTGACTAAAGTTCATTTATGAAACCAAAAAAGTGCGTCTTTAGATTAGCAAGTTCTAAGGTATGCTCAACTTTTTTCTATGAACGACAGTTAGTATTAGCATCCCAGTGGCCCTACTAACCTTTGTCAAGAGGGTGAGTCTACTCCTGTTTTTACGCGATGTCCAATAATGTCCATACCTATTCATGTGAGGAACTTGTATGTATTGTGTAAAGCATGTTAATCACTATCGTTGAAGCGCTCGTAGTGTAGCTTAGTCTTACTTCATAGATGATGACGACCGGATCATGACGACCTCTGGCGCAGCGGGCGAAGGTCTGCCAGCGACGCAGAAGGTTGCGGGTTCGATTCCCGCCGCGGGACAAATGTTTGTATGACCTACAGATATTTGTCTCGGGTCTGGGTGTTTCTATGTATAATATGTATGTATTTACAAACGAAAAGTATTAAGTAGTATATCAGTTATCTGGTTCCCATAGTACAAGCTTTGCTTAGTTTGGGGCTAGATGATGCTGTGTGAAAAATGTCCAGCATTATTTATTTATTTATTTACAGATATGTTCACAAAAGTTTCAGATTCAGATTACAAAATGTGTTCACAAAAGATTGGATAACCGCTAGTGATTATCAACTGGCTCGCATTGTCACATTTGCCCATTAATACAAACGTATTCACCATCACTTTCTTAAGAAGCGCAACTAGTGTATTGAAAGCGATTTTCACCCGAGTCCAGAGAGCATAGGTTGCGTCGGTTGACCTTGGGTAGAAATCTGTGGCGGGGTTCGGTTTCCATTCCGTGATCAAATATACATACTTGTGAATCTTGGATGTTCTTTTAGCTGTGTCACATCGAAATAATGATAAGTTTTAGTAAAATTAAAATAATTACCTACTAGTGGTTAAAAAGAAAAAAAGGGAGCTCCCTTCCTTTTTTTTTTTGCCCTGCAATGGGACAATACAGGCTAAAATAATAATAAATAAATAATAACCTACTGGTGGATCAAAACGATGTAGTTCTGATCTTACAAAAAATTTCAATATATCAACCCCAGTTATGTGATATCAACACTTGCAAAAAAAACTTTTAAAGTATTTTTTCCATAACCTATCATGTCTCTCCCTTTAACTTCTTGTGATAAAGTATTCTCTCTATTTTCGTGCAAATCGTCACTCGTCAAAAACTGCATGCATAAAAAAAAAAACACTTTAGTCTAAACATAATATAATTTTATATTCCCTGCCATTTATTATTCTTGCATGAAATATTTATTCACAGGCACACCATATCACAGTCAGTGTATTCGATCAATCACCTTGTCTCCGTAGAATGAGACACGAGTTGCGTTATTCTTGACACATATACACAGTCATGGCAAATATCTTTATTTATATTTCATTTTGCATTATGCTCACATTTAGCAGTCACTGTTTCATGATAGAAGATAGATAATGCTAACCTGTAAAGGTAGAACAATTATGTTAATAAAATATTCATAAACGATGCGTGTTTTGGGAACACGTATTGATCACACGGCGAATATTTTCTCAGATACTTACTCATCTTTACTAGGATGTCTATGCTTCCACTTAACGTGACGCCGTTACCTTTGATCAGATAATACCACATGGAAACTAACTGAAGATCCTTTGAAAAACTCTTTCACAGCAACTTGTAACTGCATCACGTGCATAAAAGAGACTGGAATACTAGCACATTATAAGGATGCATTTAGCACCTCCATGGGTTACCGTCCATGAAGGACTAAACAAACAGAGCTTTAAAAAACAAGTCAGTGAAATCGAAAGCAAGCGATGATTACTGTTGATTGTTGAATGACTGTGCGAAATGCCACACCTTTCAAGATTCACTGTCTGTAAAAATGGTTACGAATTTCCTGTGTATTATGATTTGTGAATAGCTTCCAACAATATTCTAGCGGCCTTCACGTGTTTTACAAGAGATTACAAAGCTTTGATGTTAAAGATAAAAATTTTTGAAAAAAAAAATTGAACCGACTTCACAGAACACAAACAGACGAACCTTCTACACACTAAAAAGAGAAAAATAAGAATATAATTTGAAGTCGGTGCCAACTATTCATTTACATCTAAGAAATTCAAAAGAACTTGGGTGCAAAATTGTATCATGGTACGCTATCGCTCGATTTCTTTTTTTATAGGTACCTAATCGTATTCACTTGGCACCGACTTCAAATTATATTCTTATTTTTCTTTAAGTGAACATACATAAAAAAAAACATACATACAACCGAACATAGAACCTCCTTCTTTTTTTAAGTCGGTTAAAAATGTTCTTTTGTTTGAATGTTTTCTCAAAAAAAAAACTCTTTCTGCGACTGATTTTCCCATTTTTTTATAAACATCGATGTTGACTTTTTTTTTGGTGTCCGAGTACTCTCGATGTCGTCCAATTGCCATCGAGTTAAATTAAAATGTGATGATTATTATCTCAGAAAACTTTAAAGCTAGGTAATTTTTATTTGTTTAAAACACAAGACTAGTAAGTTCTTTGTAATATTCAGTTGTTACTAAGAAAATACAAAAGCTTCCTAACATAGCTTTTCTCTTTTTCTCTAACATTGTATTGAGTCATACAGACGAAAGAGCAAACAACATTTCCTACAAGCCGTGTGTGTACACACACTAAAATACAAATCCCAATAGAATTCTAAGTAAACCTGGGTCTCTTCAGCATTCTGCAGGATCTGCTAACATTTACCTTAGGGAGTAATGAATAAGCTTTTGAGATATGTAGATGTAGATATGTAAGTACATTTAAAGTTGAGTTCCGTTCAAAAATACAGTTTAAACTTCGATCATATATGATCGAAGACTAAACGAAGAGTTCTAGAAAGATTTTAAAATCGAAACCATAGACAATCTTTTTCGTAAATGAAGGATTGAAAGTTTTCCCATAATCAGCTTATCACTTCGTTTTATTCTTAATAAAAATAAATGACTGTTTTTTACAAAACAATTAAATACATTGACAGAGATTTAATCCAATATTTATGTCCCGACATACAATAGCCGTGATCGGGCACAGATTGAATTCCCATAAGTATTAATAAATACTAAAAAAATACTAGGTTTGAAGATGAGGGTTGAATTTTTAAGAGGAATTTCCTGTCTCTTCCACAAGTTAAACCATCCATCAAACAAAGGGACAAACAAACGCAAACAGGAGTGGTGCCAAAGTAAATGCAGAAACAAAGGTTTGCGCACAGCATACAAATGACTTGTACGGGAAGCACTGTGTGAGGCTTCACCGCAGAAAATGCCTTTTGAGTTTTATGCTAGAAGAAAGCAAATATTTCTGTAGTGGTCTTCTTGACACTTCCATTGCTGAGCTTAAAAGCTTTTTTTAACCGCGCGTTGTCAAATATCGCCGAGTTGTACAAATTGAGACCTTAAGCTAATTATGTTGTTTTTTACCGGTGCTATATGTCTCCTAATAAGGCCATACGGACCTCTTAATCAAGGTCAGACCAATAAATTATAATATCAGATCAAAACATAATTATGCGCATAATTTGACCACATAAAAATGCACCGACCATAGAGTAAGCTGACCTGATTTTGAATGACATTGAAATATTAAATTTTCGAATTTTCCAACGGTCCCGAGGACCGTGGCCCCGATTGGTACTAAGTAATTACTACGAAAATGGGAGACAATACAAATTGCGGCCGAGTGCCATCTATGGTCCGTAATACCGACATTATTCCGAGACTCCAAGTTCCAATGACATGTCCACATCCATTGAAGTTGAAGTGGATACATTTTGTATTTTGCCATTTATGGCTAGCAACTGTACTTGACTACGCATAATATATTGGCTACTTTTCTTGTGATTTCCCGGCTAGAAAACTCGAACGGTCTCCTAAATGGGCCTTGATCTATGTTCATGGGAACTAAAAAGTTTAAGAAAAAACTTGTCTACTAAGAATGTTCATAGTGATTGATCTATCGAAAACAGCATCGATTTGCCGCCTAATCGAATTGCTACAATAAAAAGCCACAGATAATATCAAGGACCTTGGTGTTTTATAAAACAGATTCTAAACCTGATTCACGGCATTACGATTCATTGCGACACGCAAAATTGCTAAAGTCAAACCATGTCTCTCGTTCACCCTTATTGTTGTAGAAATAAGGTACACATCGAGAGGCAATATCTTGATCCTAAAAGTAAATGTTAAAGTTACATGATAGCAATGTTTCATCTGATAGATAAATCTAAACGTTGATGGACATTAAAATACCTTGAACATGTTTAAATATTTTCAAAATTCGTTTTGAAATGTTATGACACGAAGTACTTATATTCACCAAATAATTTATCACTCATAGTTCGATTAAAGGTAGGATATTAAACAAATTATTTTGGGTAGGCAACAGAAATCCGGAGAAACAACACATTTAAGTTCGTATTAATACGAACTTAAATGTGTTGTTTTACGTAGACGACTCAATTTAAACCTGAGTCATTTTGTTTATCTATTTGTGTGAAAATCCACAACCGTATCGGCGATTGTTATCGATGTCAAAATGTTTGTAAACGGTATCGATTCGGAATCGCCCGAGTCATGGCGTTGGGCAGCACTATTGTCATGATTTGGGACAAACTTCTCTATCTTGTATTTTATCATCTCTATAAAGTTAAACCATGGCCTTCATTTCAGAATGAGGTTGTTAAAACGGTCATTTATTACGATCATAAGTGGGACATTGATCCTTATTACGATAAAACAGGAAAATATGGCAACAAACATGACATGAATCTACAATTTTACGAAGTTACTTTTTACCTTTGTAAGGGTTTTGTTTGTATAGCCACTCCGTACTAGACGCAATGTATGTATCTTCCGTTTTTTGTATGTTCTTACACTACTTGCAGGAACTATCGAGATGTTCAGAATCGATACGTGACATGCGTCGGATAGTGTTGTGACATGTTATCGATGGTATCGACGCAATGTAGTACTATGCTCCTAGAATTTGGATAGCGCTATCGCTCGGGAAATTTTATCGTTGCAATAACGTCTTGTGTGAAATAAACTATTCATAACATGTAATAAAAAAATAAATGTTACATTTCGTATGAGTTATGAAGACTAAATACCTAAGATTCGGACCTTTTAGCTTCACGATCCTTGGGAGGCTTCTGGCAGGAGAGGCAGCCAGCAGCCAGAAACAAAAGTAGGTAGAGAGAGGTCCGAGTAATACTAGGTTGATGATTGATTATCGTGAGATTTCTCTACTAATAAACATTGTATTCGATTGCACTACTTAATCGCAACCTAACTACGTTTTCATTATGACTCTGGATTTTTATATTACGTTATGAAACAACTGAAGTTTTAACGGTTAAAATAGCTTTCGTTCGATTATGTTGTTGTTATATAATTACGTTTTTATACTAAAAAGAAAACCGACTTCAATGTTTGACTCGAAACGCGGTGTGACTCAGGGCGTCAAGCTGTCGATTCGATTTCTATTTGTGACATGGCTAGGAGGGAAAGTGTTTAGAGTTTTACGGGGAAACTATCAATCCCTCAGGAATAAAATTTATATGGGACCACCTCTGGAGTATACCCTTTCAAACATGAAAAGAATTTTGCAAATCGGTCAACAAATGGCGGAGCAATCGCATAACAAGATACAAAAAAAAAAAAAAAAAAAAAAAACATACAGACGAATTGAGAACCTCCTCCTTTTTTGAAGTCGGTTGAAAATAGGTATAAATGAGTTTTAAATGCTTATCATCTAATACTTCGCTTAGAAAACTAATCACACTCTTCATTAATGACTATAGACGGAACACCCATAAAATAATGTATGAAGACAAAGTGCAATCTTGAATTTATTGACCAAAACCAATTAAATTATTAGTCATTCATAGATTTTACAATTTATTACCTTGTATTTAGGGCTGACCGCTACGCTTAAAGGTCTGCGACCTCTTTTAGTATGCAAAACAGTACTAGTGGCATATACGTTAACCTTTAATTATAAAATTGGTAATCTGAGGCCGTAGCAGCTTCTAAGGCGCTATGACAATATCATATATCACTGAAATTATAACCCTTTAAAACCCGGAGTACTTACTACCTACAGTTATTACCCGTAAGGTGTACGTATTAGCATAAGCCTCGATAGCATCGCCTTACTAGTTTGTTTAAAGACCTGCTTAGATTATTCATCAAAATCTAAATATTCGTCTCAGGAAAAGATGGTCAAAAAATTGGCAAAATTCGAGAGTTTTAAATACACAATACGTTTAACGGTTCGACCAGTTTAGCTATACCGAACTGTGTAAAATTCCTTTTATTTGTGTCCGCAATATGTAGGCCAATTTGTTTTTTATAATCCACGACAGGTTTTTGATAGTGAAGACGATTAAAAAAGTCGACGAACCGTTGTGTTCATATTCTATGTTTGAGATTTTATCGATGTTATTGGAAGTTATGAGATGATTCTCCTCTTCCACTGCTTTATGTTTTAGTTTTATGATAATCATTGAAAAATTAATTGTCATTCTTCTTTATTTATCGTTTTAATTATTGACCACCTTAGTTTTATAATCAAGAGACCAAAAAATTAAATATGCAGGAACAACGAATTGGAAAATTAAAAAGTTAAAAACGAATCTCCCAAGTTTTTTTTTAACTCGCATTTATTTACAGGCTTGAACTTTTCCAAAAAAGAATTGTCATAAATGATAAACCTCCCAAAAGTCTGTCGGTCCTTTTATTCTCTCGATTAAACATCGATCAAAAACATCGATAATTGCGAAATCCTTGGCCTCACTTAAGACAAGTGAATTTTGGCGGCAAAGTTATTAAAGAGTGAGTCAGTTGATATCCTCGGTAACCATAAAAAATACGATTTCCGGATTTGGAAAAAAGGCATCCAAACTTTTTTCATGAATTGAATCTTGAATCTTTCAGCTTCTTAATTTTATTTTTATTAGCTTTAGCTACCAAGAAATTGTAATTTGTATTTTTTTTTATGTGAGAGAGAAATAAAAAAATATTTGATTGTGAATTTTTTGGAACGAAGTTCCTTTTCGGACGGTATCGAAGAAAAAAAGACAGGCTGGAAAATACATTTTGTTCCATTTTACCGTCACGACACATGTATTGTCAAATCGTCACGTCACAGTGCCAAATGCGCAGCCGCGACACAGTCCATAGATTGTTACATTGTTAGTACGGAAGAGCGTTTCTAGGATACCTAATTGACAATTCATTTATTATATTCCCAGTATAGAAAAGTACTCTTTGCTTCGTTCCAACCGAGTGTTCCATGACACTCACGTACTTTGTTTATTTAGTACGTCTTACTACAATTAGTAAACAAAGCTGCATTTTCACTAACGCGTTTGAGTTAAAAAGGTACTCAGATGCCGTGTTTTTACTAATAATAAAACTCCTTATCACATAGTCTGACCTTCTCTCTGAGGCTATCGAGTTACTATTGAATCGATACATGTAAGGGAGCCGGCTGTCCTCACCTCTGAAATACGAGTCGTTTTCTGTATAAAGGTCGCATTGACGTATAGGTGATGGGTTTCATTAAATACCCTTCTTTTTTCCTTAAGATTTTAATTACCTTGCCTTGTTTTTTCTTTTAAAACTTGTTAGGTTAATCATTTTGGGCATTGAGTAAACGCAAGGAGCCTCTTTGAGGTGCACTTTTAATCCTTTAACCACTCTGAATGAAGTAAGCACTGTTCGAAAGAACTAGTGACACGAAAAGAAGAAGAACGTACGTGAGTGTCGTGGAACACTCGGTTGGAACGAAGCAAAGATTACTTTTCTATACTGGGAATTTCAAATTCAAATCAAACGTTCTTCCGTACTAACAATGTAACAATCTATGGACTGTTCGCGGCTGCTCACATCGCACTGTGACGATTTGTTGAAGTGACGGTAAATTTTTTTCTCCCGGCCCCCGAGTTTGTTTTTCTTCGATACCATCCGAAAAGGAACTTCGTTCCCAAAAATAGCCGACTTTGACCGACTACTTAACACTATGAAGCACGGAAGTGCTCAGTTTATTATGCAATCTCTACTAGGTGACATAATACCACCATATATTTTTTTAAAATGTTTTGATTATGAATCTGATCTGAAACATATGTAATTATAAAACTATATGTAAGTTACTAGTATACCTATGCAGGTAAATGTTTATGTACTATTGTATAATTTAATAACATATTGACGGAAGTAGGAACCATGAGAGTGGGCGTGCGCAGTCACGTGTGCAACCAAATCGCAACAATGTAACTAATTACTTAGCACCTGTCTTAACTGCGCGCGATTTGCAACCTTAATATGATGGTAATATAGTTGGACTCGTAGATGGTCTAGTATTTTCGAATAGGGATAGCCTGAGTCTGGAATAGGTTTCAAATAGCTGAATATTTTTTTAAATATGTCGTGTTTATGAAGATTACAAGCAACAACTATATTGTACTATGAACTGCTGGGCAAAAGCCTCTCAAACAATTAGGAAAAAAAATGGTCTCCAAAATTGACCACCACTGCTCAAAGGATTATAAATTATTATCACAAAAGCTTAAACAATTCTCGGCCTTGCGCATTCTTTTCAAGTGTTAAAACTTAATTAATGATTTAAAGTAGCAATCAACATGATTCAATGCTCAAATAAATAAGTGGGTATCTAATGAATCTATTGAAGTACATATTTATAAAAATTATTTCCTGTTGTGCAATTATGGTATTTATCTATACTTACTTGCTTACATTTTGTTATCTAGAACTAGTGATTCTGATGTTTTCCAGGGACAAATGTTTGTATGACCTACAGATATTTGTCTCGGGTCTGGGTATTTCTATGTATAATATGTATGTAATTACAAACAAAAAAGTATATTAAGTATAAGTAAGTATCTCGTACTCAGTTTATTTATTACTAACCTTAGGTTCCTTCCTACATAGTACAACACACACAATCGTTCATTAGCTCTCAAGTAGCTGCGCAGAACCCATTTTTGATGACGCCTAAAATCGTGCTATCTCTCTTACTCTACCAAACCTGCGCTATCGTCTATTGCATCTAACTTCAGAGAGCTAAAGATCGGTCAGCTTATCATCATTCATCTAGTACCCATAACACAAGCTCAGCTTACTTTGGGGCTAGATGATGCTGTGTGAAAAGTCCAGCATTATTTATTTGTTCAATATAAACGAAGCCGTTTGCAGCAGCTAGTTATTGATAAAATGTATTTAATACCCACACGTTGAAAATCTTCGCTAAGCTATGCTATAGTAAAAAACAGTGTCAAATACGTATTCTAAACTACGTTAAGTAATATACTAGTACCTACGTATGGAATTTACTACGTGACGCGAATAATGAAACTTAGCAAGAATACCGTTATTTTATACAATCAAAAGTACAAAATAATATACTCTATGCAGTTACGATAGAGTCGATTTTACTTTGATAAAGCGTTTAAAATCAGCGCTATAAATGACACAATATGGATTCTAGGCCATAACCTTAACACCTGGCAACATTATAAATGCAAATCTTTACTACTGTACTGGGAAAAACTTTATTGCTGACCCCAAAATGGGAACATAGTAAAACGTTTTAAAAATAAATGGAAAAGCGACTTCATGTACGATGTAGGAAACCCGAGTGTATGCCGCGACTCCGATGGTCGTCGTCGGTTCGTACGTATCCCAACATTCCCAACCTAGTAGGTAAGTAATACCTAAAGTCGTTTTCACATAGGAACGATTCCGTGACGAGGCTCTTTTATGCTAATTTATCAAAATATTCAAAAGGATATAAGTAGACAAAATCCTATTTTATTGAAGTTGTATCTTTTAGTATTATATATTTCAAAATGTTTCATTGTTGTACAGCGTAAAACTTTATTCCTTCTTGATCCCTTTATTCCTTCTTCCTCTTCTTCTTTTTATTAATGGCAACAAACTGTAAACTGTATTAACCATAGATTTAGCATGGTACCTTTTTGGTACAGATAGATTTCGCATTTCAAGTTGAACTATGAACATTTTCTGTCATACTCGTCACTCTATGGCCCATTTTGCCTGTGCTAAAAAGAGCGGTCGCGATAGATACTTACGTGCGATTTTTTACGCAGCGCGCCACTCTGACACCAGAGCTTTCTTGTTTACTAACCAGCTGGTTACCAAGTTCGCGGTGAAAAATTACGGGTTTTCTCCTAAATGAATGTTTTTTTTGGACTGTGTTTGTGATATGGTGTTAGTTTGGCAATGATGCCTTGTGCTGATCCACAATGTCGAAGCAGATTGGGTGTGCTTAGGGAGAATGAAGCAAATATTTATTTTCATCGGTAAGTCATACCAGTGAAAAATACGTTTGTGTTTAGAATTACGGAAGCTATTTTACAAACATTGTATCATTGCATCATTTAACATCGTTTTACATCGATTTCACGCGTGTATTTGGATAATCTCAATTAGAATTTTCGATCTAGCGAAATTTACATTCCTTTTTTGACATTTCTTGTACTCCATAGCTACGCAATAGTGCTGTAGTTGTGTCGACATATTTATCGATATTAATAAATTTTTTTTGTGTAGGTACTAGGCACATAACTATTAACTTTTTCATTTTTACTTTCTGGAAATAGGTTTCCAGCTGACCTAGATTTAAAAAAATCGTGGATCAAAAATATCAGGAAAGGCGAAGAATGGAGTCCTACTCAAAACATAAGAATATGTTCCTTACTCTTTGAAAAATCATGTTATCGTGAAGGATATGGACGAAAAAATCTGCATTCATATGCAGTGCCCACAATATTTACAAACCATATTACTAACTATTTTTCATGCTGGTTTTTTTATTTAAGCTCAATTCAATGGTTCGTTTGATGAATTAAAGGTATAACTGGATACGGATCCTACCCTCAGTAATGGATTCTTTATTTTCAGAAATTACCCAGAAAAAGAAAGCTCGTAGCTAGACATTCTGGCTATAGTGCGTCTACAAATACTGCTATAGATATCGAGGAATACTAAGTAAGCAGTCAGTTAATCGGTTAAATCTTTAATTTTACACTATGTACCTACCTTACAAAGTTAATATCCAATTATTTATTTTCAGAAATTACCTAAAAAACGAAAGCTGACTATGATGTAAATACATCTTCTGCCATAAATAACGACGAAGATCGAGTAAGCAGTTCATTGATAAAGTATCTACAAGTTAAGTGCCTGCTTACCTACTAATACCATAAACGCAAATGTTTGTGTTTGTGACTATTGAGGAAGTCAATCAAAGTAATTTTCAATATAGCACCAAGTCTCTTGGCCGGCACTTTTGACTTTTGGGCCCAGCCTTGTATAAAACGTGAATATATCCTTTGTATTAGTTACAAATTAAATAATGAATATTTATATATTTGTGTACGACACTTGATAGGTAAGGTAGTAATATCTAATGATTATTATTGCTACTGTGTTCCTACCTATTTTTCTGTTATTGTACTGAGTATTGTAGTATTGTAATATGTTGAGTATTGTAATAAAAAAAAAATATTTTCATTTTCATTTTTTTTTCATTTTCATACCTACCAGAACAAGCTCTTCTACTTTGGGGCTAGATGATGCTGTGTGAAAAGTCCAGCATTATTTATTTATAACCAAAATAATAAAACTTTATAGCAATTACAATTTTATTACGTTCTACAGTAATAAAAGAATACCTATATAATAGACAATTCTAAAAATTCATTAAATACTTTTTAATGTGATTATCGATAAGAAATGTACAGCACTATTCTACGTTTAAAACATATCAATAGTTGTCTATGAATGTAATGAAAAGTGGAGACGCTCAAATTACTCTAAAGTTCTATCTATTACATCCTATATATATGGTATTAACCGTATAATTCTGCCAATGTCAAGTATCCTCACCTCTCAAATATGTATTATGTCACGTCAATTTGGTTTTGAAAAAACATGGCGGCTTGTCATTTCAAAACTCCTACGAAAATCTTTCGTCAAATGAGAAATCTTCTTGAATACTCCCCCATTCCATTTACCAAATCTCCTGTTACGTAATCCAAGGCTTCATTAGTAAAATGCCACTGAAATTACAATAAAACCTAGTAAAACACGAGAAAAGTAAATAAAATAGCAGAACTATTTCCTTCGAACTAGCTCCTTCAAAAATGGCGAAAGACAATCGAATAGAACTTAAATCCTTCATGTTGTGAATTGACACATGCTAAATATTTATTTAGATGTGCTGCTCACGGAACTGATATATACGAATTATAAACTTCTGTGGTGCGGCTACTCGGCCCTCAAACATCTTCAAAGGACGAGTAATTCGATCTACCATACGTTTGGGATAATTTCGTGTTCACATGCTTCGTTGTTAGAATTAAGAAATACTATGAGTATAGCTGTTTATGTAGATGAACCACACTGCAGTAAAATTAGCAAGTACAGTCCCTAATGAAGGGTAAATATGTTTTACGTTCAATAATAATTAATGATTTATTGAGCAGAATCGCTAAGCGTGCTGAGTGGAAGCCATGATGGTTTAATGCCAGCCATAAAGGCGTTTTGTCGGGTTTGCGCTGGTCAGAAACGTTATATTTTATTGATAATATATCTTTTAGACCTCCCCTCTCTATGTCAGAGGTGACTGACTCTGCTCAAGGTAATTAGCCGATCATAGATTCTGCTACTGGTTGCGATGTTGAATTTTTTGTTTGAAGTTCTCAGCTTACCGGTTGTTTTTTTTTTTTTTTTTTTATCTGGCAATAGAGTTGGTATTAATCCTGTCGCCAGCGAGCAGCGATTATTTCAATCGCCATGAATCAGGATATCGGTCACGAAAAGTAACCGCTGGTATTAATTGGTGTTACAAGATTGTTGTCCTATCGCCTATCGTACTTCATCAAAAGATTGTATGGTCCGTAACAGTGAAAAACAGATAAACAAAACCTCATTTTGAGAGAGAACGACTGGCAGGCAATTTACTACGTTTTATTCTAAAATTATGCCAGAAAAGTCGAGTTTTGCACGTTTTGCATACGATCTTGTAGTTCCGGGATTTTTGCGTTTTAGATTCCCATTTGGAAGATGGCTTGGACCGGTTATTCGTATGCTAAGTGGTATGTATGAGTGTAAGTAGAACGGAGCTACTTGGCAATTAGTTTTTTGTAGTTTACGAATGAATGATTTGATGTCTCAACTTGCTTTAAATTCTTTTTTATCTATGGCATTTAGATAGTTCTATGTTTGAATTTGAATTTCGATTGTGTTGAGTACGACAACAATTTAAGTAATTATGGAGACTTTATTACGGCCAGTATTATGGGATACCTACATACATCATCGTATGATTTTTTTTAAAGGTCTGCCTAACATGTATTCGTTAACCTTAAAATATGTCATTACCTCTACGTAGCCTCAGCTTGTCGCGACGTAGCCCTATTTCGGACATACCGCTACCAATTCACTGCGGTCACGGCATTTAAAAAAAAAGCACTTTCATTACACCGCACGCTGTTGCGTACCACTGAACTAAATCATAGCACTCCATTGAAACGGACACCGGAACCAATTTCAAATACAAAAACCGCGCCGACAAAACGAAAACAACAAAAATATTTATATTGCGTACGTGACAAAAGCATGGTCACCGTGGCGCGCGCTAAATGCCACAGAATAACCACAGTATGTATCAGCCGTGCCACAGATAATAAAACATTTTGTATGGACCGATGCACAGATTAAGTAACAGTTAGTAAGTGCAGATGATTGGTTACTATGGCAGCTTTTTGTGAATGAACCGAAATCGGACAGGTTCTGTTAGAACCAACTTAACGGGACTCACTCTTTCGTTTTTGTCTAAGCTTTGATCCACACGGCACATCAGCATTGCAATCATCTCTCTGTCAAATGTTTTTACAAACATCTATAGACACCTAAGCTTACATAACCTAAGCTTTCAAAGTGATCCCAGCGGTCCTACTGAATAAATGCTTTTTGACTTTGAGTTTTGACTTTGACATATATTCGATATTACAGCGTCAGGAAGGAGCTCTCTTCATTTTTGCGGTCAGCTTATGATTAGGAATTTTCTAAGTTCAGCTTCTAAGCTTCTACGACCTATCGATTGCCGGTCGATCAGTGTACCTAACTGAATTCAGGTTCCTACAGACAAATTCGATATGGTTTTTTTTTAAACATTGAAGATCAGCTGATTCCTGAGTTTGTCTAGGGTTGTCACTCACGTAATGTTCAGTGCTCACCGAACTATGATGTTTCACTTATAAATTCTATCAGATTTGTTACAATATTCAATGTTTACGTCACTGCTATGAAGATTCTTACTAATGGAATTCACAAACTTCACTAAATTACCGAAAACGAAAATATAAATCACAGATTTTTCATATTTTTGTTAAAAATGACAACCCTAAACAATTTCCGTTTTGACGTCTTGTCCCTCATTGGTTAATTTCTGCTGTCAAGTGAAAGAACTGTCAGTTCAATGTTTACAAAAATTCCATGACTAATGTGGCTGTAGTAAATAGTAGTAACATTTTACTCCTCATTAATCATTCTTTTTTGTTTTCAGGTATGTTCGATCGATGTCAAACGGACTCATGAGTATGTAATTAATATAAAAGACCGTAAAAGTCTCATTAGGTTATAATTCATTCATAACTTTCACGGCCAACGTAGATTTTCAATTGCCAAAAGCATTGCAAATTGTGAAGAATGCTTTTATCTGCCAATTTTGTGAAGAATGCTTTTGGTTCGTTACCCTTTGGTCAGGCCAGGGTTACTATTTTGAGTATGAACGCTGTATCTCGAGTTCTGATAAACAGCTCCTGTATATCATCAGATCAGCTCATTGCCATATCATTGCACTGTCATGTCAAAAAAGACAGGTGTGCCAAAATTCAGCTTAATCGGACACCGGTAATTCAGATTCAGCTTGCAATTTTTACCTAAACAAACACACATACCATACAAACATAAATATAAACATTGAAAAAAACTTAGGCCGTTACATCTTTAATAGATGATTTATACAGCGTCAGGAGGCAACCTATGCCTACACCTAACGGGACGCTGGCCTGGGACATTATTTGAGATGGAATAGGCTTGCCCAGCACCTAAACCATCCTCTCAGCTTAATCAGCCGCCCACAGGAAAGACAACGTCAATACGTGTCGAGCTGACTAAGCTGCGGGTTACCTCACGATGTTGTCCTTCATCGTTAAAAGCTCGTGTTAAAGCGCTTATAAATTTACAGAACGAAAAATCCATTGATGCACGGCTGGGATTCGAATCCACGGCCTTCGGATTGAAAGTCTAGGTTCAACTCCATTTGACCAACACGGCTCTTAAAAACATTACAAGTTAAATAAAAGCTTGTTAAATGGCACTGTCCCAGCTTAATGCTCCATAACTGCTAGCCATTATAGAGATGCAGTCAGGTCAGCTCGTAGCTCGCAACGACCGGTAAATACCTAAATTAAACGTTATCGAATTATTTGGATTACGTTATCGATAAAGATGGCAATTTAGATACATTCCGATGTAGAAAGAAGAATGGAAATGGCACTTGAAATTACTTATAAAAAACGTAAACAGGTTCACGATTGTATCCCCAACGTGCGGTAGACATTCTCTCAGATCTTTTTATGTTACTTATTCCAGATCCTATGAAGATGTCTAAGGGGGGTAGTTAGAGGCATGTCCAAACACATATTTGATACATGCCCACATCTTGCAGAAGTTAGTATTCCATACGTGACAGGTTACAAGCAATTACTTATTTAATCCAAATAAAATAACCTTTGATAAAAATTGGCATTATTCAATGTCTGACGGACCTTAAAATTATATTAACGAATCAATTGATATTAATACCTAACAAATAATATTACTCCTGAGGTCCAAATTGATATAGATCGATTTCTAAGGATTTAATACTAACTCCGTAAAACAAAAAAAAAAGTACGTGAGTGTCGTACGTTTTATTACCCGGAAACAGCGGTATGTCGTGACGATAAAATCGATAGCTTTTTTTTTCTAGCCTCCATCCTCGATAACGTCCGAAAAGGAACTTCGTTCCAAAAAAATCTCATCCTCAATAATAATTGTAATTTAGTTTTTTATTTAATGAAGTAACGTGAGTGTCGTGGAATGGAACACTCGTTTAGAACGAAGTTTCAATTTTGACATTTGTCAAATAATATATTTTCATACTAATCCTAGAAACGCTCTTGCGTACTAACAATGTAACAATCTATGGACTGTTTTGCGACTGCGCACTTCGCACTGTGACGATTTGACATATACATGTGTCGTGACGCAAAAATCGAACACTTTTTCGTCTAGCCCCCTTCCAAAACCGTCCGAAAAGGAAATTCGTTCCAAAAAATCAATACTTAAAGCTACCGCGGGGATACAGTCTAAAGTTTCTAGATTAGATAGTTTTATATAAATAAAATAAAATAATTAAAAAAGCCTTTATTCTACATACCATAAAAAATACTTTAAACATTCAATTTATAAATAGGTAATTTACTTGAACTATTATAATACTTATTTCTACACTATTCTAATATGAAGTCGCCTCAGCGGCGTAGGCCTCCCCCAATTTCTGCCAAGTGTCCCTCTCTCTAGCCTTTCTCATCCAATCTGGACCACACTGTTGGGTAAAGATGTCCCGCCATCTCTTCTTTGGTCTGCCTTGTTTCCTCTTGGCTTCCAGTGGGATCCACTCTGTCACCTTTTTACATACCGGCCGAATAAAACAGAATGAAGAAACCTTAATAACGCTACCATACTGCCTTAAAATGGCCTTTCTAGTCTCTCTTAGTCAGAGTGAGCCCACCGCAGTCATTGAAGTACATTATTTCTGTCGCTTGCGGTACAGCGCGCAGCGCCCACAATGCAGACTATAAGCTTTTGACTGATTGCAGTGCTTTACTAACCATAGTCTTAACGATTTAGAACACATCCGTCAGATTCCACTTTCGTCGGAAGTAGTTTTTTGTATAATTTCAGTTCAGTTTCGTCATGAATGACGGATGTGGATAACTTCTAATGACCCTTTCGTCAGATTTATTTATTTCTGGCGCTTCGGCGGCCGCTGCCGCGGCACACTCGCTTCGCTCGCTCGCCTTGCGCATGGTTTTTTCACTATCCTAACATAACCTAACCAACGACCCATTTGGTTAGGTTAGCCAGAAATGTAGAATAATGGAATCTGACGAAAGAGGAATCATCGTTTCGTCAGAGGTAAAAAAATCTGACGAATGTGGAATAAATAAATAATCTGACGAATGTGGAATCTGGCGGATATGTCCTAAAGCGTCTTAACATTGAGGCGTTGCTGCCCAAAGGACTTAACTGTTACTATTTGCCAGTACTACTACTAGTAAAGCGTTTTGAGTCCACTTTTTTCATACGCACTGCCAAATTGTGGAACTCATTGCCGGGTACCGTATTTCCCGAAAGGTACAATATAGGGGTCTTTAAATCAAGAGTAAATTGGTTCCTTCTAGGAAAGCATGCTCCATCTTAGACCTCACTACTGCTTAACATCAGGCAGAGGGAGGTCAAATGCTGACCTATTTAAGTTAAAAAAAAAAAAAAAAAATGATATTGGTGGTGATTCTGATGATCACTGATTGAAAAATTCATCTTAAAACTGATTCTACCCTCAAAATCGTAAATTTTAATCAAAATAACTTCACATATACCACTGTTATAGTCAATTTGTTTTGGTTATTAGGTTGATAGATCATAACATTTATTTAATTATTTATATTCAAACAATTCTTTATCGTCTTTCCAACGATTTGCATGCATATTTGGGTATGCATACGCGACACACATTACTATAGGCGAACAATATCGTTCCACATTCGTTTCGAATCGATGTCGTGTGTGAATCGAATAAATCAACCGATTGACGGCTAGGAAATCGATTCGATCGTGATTGTATGCGCGCGCATTCCATAACTTTTTTATGCGTTTGCCTATTTGTAAGCTGAGGCGCGGGTCATTATTCTAACGGATTTTGACAGATGCGTCAGTGACAGTAGAGACATCGCTCGAGTAGCGTCAAGTAAAACTAGGTAGGTACTAAAAAAAAATACCTTCATCTTATTTCTGTTTGGACGTGTCTCTGAATACTTAAACCCTGATCTTTGAGGGTTCTAAATGGTTGCTCTAGTACCTGTGTACGTTTACGCAAATACAGACTCAATATAGGTTGGTACATACACGTTAAAATCTAGGTGAAAATTTCGTAAGATAAAATTATGATTGAAGCAAGTGGTTTAGCACCGGATAGCATATTTAGCAAATAACTCAAGTTTCGTGCTTGAAAACTAAAGGTTGCTTTAAATCCTTTACCGTCATAATACTTACTTTTTTTTTCGTTACTTGCCTCTATAGTTCTTTTCATATAGGAACTTTTTTATGTTAATTTCTGAAATTATTAAAAAGGAAATAGACAAAATCCTTTTTTTTGAGGTTGTATCTTGTAATATTATCACTAGTTTTTATTTATTTCAAATTTTTTCATTGTTGTGCAGCGTGAAACGTAAAAGTTCTATGTGTCAGAGATACGTTCTTACGTGAAAAATACTATACCTAACTAGTTCAATATATGAATCCAAATACATATTTGAAACATCTTAGTTTGGGGCTAGATGATGCTGTGTGAAAATGTCCAGCATTATTTATTTATTTATCCCCACTTTTGGGCAAAAATTTGTATGCCATACGTGACAGGTTTCTAAGCTCATCGTAGATAGAATACTAACTGGTTTTGTCACGATGTTTTCCTTCACCGTTTAGATGTCTTGCGCGCCTTTACATTTCCGAAATGAAAAATCCATACGACACGACTCATATCTCTCGAAGTAGTAAGTTCGTATGAGCCAGTGGCCAACTCCGGTGACGGAGTTTTTAGGCCGCCTTAAGGCCTCCGTCATGGCTTAACGACTTAAATAGCCGGGACCGACAATTTAACGTGCCCTCCGAAGCACGGAAGCGCTCAGATGAAAATGCCATGTTGCTCGAAGTAGTAAGATAGTGTCATTGAATTTAGAGAATAAAATCCTAAACGTTCCGACCTTATTTCTGATTGTCTGTGGTTCCTACCGACACCAGTTTTGTACGTTTCTGATTTATCAGAAAAATGTATCGTAATTCGTAAACTGTTCTGAGTAGAATATGATTTTCCCGTGTGGGCTTAACATAATTGCAGTGCATTACCAGCGAACGGCTATTTACTGTGAGGAAACTGAATAAATGAATTTATAAACCACTATTTCACTCGTAGGTAATTTAATTAACTTGTACGGTTTATTTTCCTCTATTTATATAATTAAGTGAGTTACTATTCTCGTGTATTTGCAAATATTATGTTAATTTCCATAGTGGATAATTTGTTGTTGTATAGATTATGTTTTGTTTGCTTTTAACGTAGACCGAGTTGAATAATTTCTCATTGCTACGACCAAGTAGGTTTTTGAAAAGGTTTACTATCCGTGATAATCTACTTCTATTTTTGAATTTTCAATGTCAATGTCACTGTCAATAATGACATAACATCTTAACCCATTAATATACCTCAATGCGTTCCGTGCACATGCACGCACACCCTCACGGTAACAAATGTTATACTTGACATAGTAGGTTACCTCCCTTCATATTTTCTTAGCTGATAACAGTATTGCCTTCCGAAAGTGAATAATTATAACAATAATATTTTTTTACCAAAGTCTATTTTACGGCTAGAGATTGATGTCATATCTTGTTATTTTTTTTAATCAGATTGAAAGCTTTTGTGTGCTTTTGTCTCTATTTATGGGCCTGTGTGGGCTATAATGTAACTGGCCTTCAATAAAATTTATGTATTGAAAGTTTGTCTTAGTCCTACATTTAAACACCCGTTTAGGAGACAGTCTTCACTAATTTACTTTCGCTTTTGATTATTTCTATTTTTCTATTCTATTTTACATATTAATAATTTGACCAGGTTCTAAAGTAAAAGAAATGACAATGCTCATGAAGTATGGGAAAAAACTCAGGCGTGTTGCAAAGGAAATGTAAATAATATGCAAGAATGAGTGAATAAATTCTACATAGATTAATAGGTATTATCGAAATCGATGGCTATTATGATAAATTGCTATGTGAATTGCCCCCTTGCTCTCACTAGTATAAGTTTAGTCAAATTTAAATTTCCATCTATGTAAGTACTAGATTTTTAAAGATAGTATTCGTCATCTAATCGACTTCTCACTATCCCACGAACTATCCCAAGTTTCATTATAAAGCCACACTACAACCAGCTAGAAAATAGATCATTGATAAAACAGGTCCTGATTGGTCCGTATCGCCTCTAATTGTAGCGCAGGCGCAGTCTAATGATACTCTGACGATAACATGAGGAAATAATATGGTGCCTGCTGGGATTCGAACCAGATTGGATTAAATTGGTTTCCCACTCGGCTCTCATGCCTTTGATTGCTTGTCGACCGGCATTATACTGCCGTCAGACAGGTACCTAGATTTGTATTAATTTTGTACGAATAGAGAAAAGAAGCAAGGAAGAAAGAACAAGAAGCAAGTTGGAATGAAAACTGTTAGCAAATAGAAGTTATTTAGTAGGGCCAGTTTGATATTTTAAAATAGTCCGTGAATAAAGACAGCAAGCAAACATAGTTTGGGGACTAGCTTTCGTTTTCTTCTTCAAGCTAAAGACGAAAGAATCTTCTATCACGACGGATGTCAGAATACGGTATCGTCCTCTTAGGAGACGAAGGTTATTACTTTTCTGGAATGACGCTGATGAAGGTCCTTCCTAGAAGCCTACATAGATTGTTCAAGTTCCGGATTGGATCCGTGATCATGATATCGGACTTCATTAGCCCTTATAACATAGTTTTGTCCTCCGATAGTGTGATCAAGCGAATGAAATTAATTATTTGATTTTGCTAATCAGAAAAGCGGTTAGCCAACTAGTTCCTGATATGGAAATACAGGGTGCATCCACTAGATTTAATAAACACGTCAGTGTAATCAAGGAAGCCGAACAGCGATATATATCATCCATGTACAGTGGCAGCAATTATAGGGAGGCACAAATCATGATCAGGCACCTTTGGGCGTTCAACTTATGGCGCTATTGATTTGATTTACTGAAGACTGAGCTATGCAAGCTAATATTACAAATGCGTTGAGTATCTTTTATACCTTACCTTATAGGCTACTCATACCATCCACTATTGCTATTGCAAGTTGTCGAGAACAGAAGGGGAAAGATGGTCGGCCATCTTATACGACATGACAGTTTCATTCAGAACACAATAGAAGGGAAAGTGGAAGAAAGAAGAGGAAGAGGAAGAACGAGGATAAGCTACATGAGCCAAGTGAAGAAGAAGGTAGCTGTCATGTCGTATAAAGAGGTCAAGGAAGCAGCCCTGGAAAAAGATACATGGAGAAGGATTCATCAGTTGTGCCGACAAGGAATAAATCCTTAAATAAGAAGAAGAAGATACCATCCACATCATGTGGATGGTTGGAAGTCCACAACTGTGCGGTTTTCACGCCAATTCCTGCCTCGCACAACAGAGTTATGGAATCAGCTATCGCCAGCGGTATTTCCAGACCGAAACGACTTAGGCGCCTTCAAAAAGCCTCTTCCTACCTCAAAGGCCGGCAACGCATCTGTAGTGCCGCTTGATGCTGCAGTTGTTTGTGGACGGTGCTAAATCACTTACCCCCTCCTCTTCCATAAAAAAAAATCAATGTCCTACATCGAGAATCAAATGCACCTCTTGCGTCTCAAGTCTCAACCAACTGGCCAACGAGGTAGTCAAATCTTCTCATTTCGTGCTTTCAGTAACATCACTTAGAAATCTTAAAATAATTCTATCAATTTCAAGACACATTTCTATCAATCAAAAGAGCAAGATTTAGAAGTAAGACATCGCGTGCTATCAATATTAATATTAGCATTGCCCATAACGGTGCTGTCTGAGTACGGTGTACATTCCTGTAGTATTTAGACAGAAAGTTGGCGTGCTGCACGTACCTGGGTATCAGAGCGTGGTAATTGCACGAGATGAAATATACGCTATTCTTTGATTTACGATACAGTGAAAACTATAATTTATGATTTTCAGTAGATAAGTTACATGACACGTGAATTTCTATTATTAATCAGTAGATTCGTTTTAATTTCCTATTATAATGCTGGACAATGCTGGACATTTTCACACAGCATCATCTAGCCCCAAACTAAGCAAAGCTTGTACTATGGGAACCAGATAACTGATATACTACTTATATACTTTTTGTTTGTAAATACATACATATTATACATAGAAACACCCAGACCCGAGACAAATATCTGTAGGTCATACAAACATTTGTCCCGCGGCGGGGATCGAACCCGCAACCTTCTGCGTCGCAGGCGGACCTTCGCCCACTGCGCCACAGAGGTCGAATTATCGAACAATATTGTCTAGTATCGAACTATTATCATCATTTCCTTTATGATCACAATGCCTACGACGCGAAACGACTTTGAAGGATTACTAACTCACATTTAAAACACCTACAAAGCAAAATGCCTCAAATCGATATCTCTAACGTGGTTTGCCAAATTTGCAATACGCCTGCATTCTTTCTTGTCTCGGCGGCATAACGTCTCAAAAATTAGAATGACTTTAAAGCATAGTACATAACACGCCATAGGTATGTAACTAACAGATCTATAGCATAGTTCGCCGCGGTGTAAATATAAATTCAGCCAATTTTAAACAAACACTAATTATTTTGCATTACTCAATCCAAATGAATTATTAATGTTCATATTGATGAGAGACGTATTAAAGCAATTATTTTATTATTTATCACCTATAATTATACAGGAAGGTAGGTAGGTACTAGGTACTAAATTGCAACATGCCGTTAGACGCAAACTTGTCAACTTATAAAATTAAGTTACTTAAACATAACTATAAGACAGGCTTACTTCACTAGCTGTAACGATTTAACAGGTCTATTAATCAATAAAAAATATGATATTAATTTAAAAGTAACGGGTATAAAAAAAACTTAGGCCTACATCTATATTATATGATTTATACAGCGTCAGGAGGCAACCTATGCCTACACTTAACGGGACGCTGTAGTGCTTGTGACATTGTTTGAGATTGAATAGGCTTGCCCAGCACCTAAACCATCCTCTCAGCTTAATCAGCCTGGCTCACAGGAAAGACGACGTCGATACGTGTGGAGCTGACTAAGCTGCGGGTTTCCTCACGATGTTTTCCTTCACAGTTAAGAGCTCGTGTTATAGAGCATATAAATTTTACGAAACGAAAAATTTATTGATGCACGGCCGGGATTCGAACCCACGACCGAAATTGAAAGGCGAGGCACAACCCCATTCGACCAACATGGCACCAACGGGTAAAATATATCACTTATTATTAGAAAAAATCGTAAAAATAAAATACCTACTTAATTAAAAATGTAGGTACTTAGGTACATGCATCAAATACAGGTGGTACTTACCTATAGTTGCACTATCAAGTATTTGATACAATGAAGCCTACTCATTGTTGCTTGTTGAGTATCGAAGCCTACGTCTATATATATAGGTACAGTCAGCAACGAAAGTCGGTTAACATTTGATGTTTCATAAACCTCCGTAATATCATGACCAGAATTTCGACAAATATTTGAAGATTAAGTCTCAGTCCATAATAATTTCCAAGGCAAAGTTTATTTTTCATTAAAAATCGAAAATAAATGGCGCCCTAAAAAACAAAACTGTTTTATTTTCTTATATATTTTCCTTCCAATACGAAGGCTGTGGTTTTATTTCATGCATCTAATATTTTCGGAAAATCCCACCCAATACAATATCAGTACAGTGAGATGTAATCTACAATCATTCATTCATTCATTCATTCACAATAGCGATCAGAGGGCGCAGGATCCCGGGGCAAAGCCGTCATTACTCTGCATTTGTCTCTGTCTAGCAGGTAATTACTGCTCACACGCATAGACAAATCACACGGATTGTGGTGCAAAGTAGGGACGAGAGAGGAATAAATTGTAGGTTTTTCAAATATTAATATAACGATGAACAAGCCCTTGACGCTTTAAAAAACACGCGTTATGGATCCGTTGCTCTGTTACATAAATCACTTAACTTCTACCTGCTAACCGTATTGTATCCCACTTCTGGGCAAAGGTGACACGGATACCTATTTTTGGAAATGTGAGGGACATTCTTCTCTCTCATTCCTTCGCAAACCCGTCGAGATTATCTAAAAGGAAATATCAATGAAGAAAATATGGCTAAGATCGTCAAGAAAAGCTTTATTGTCCGTATTATCAAAAATATTGTAAAGTAAGGGTCTAACAAAAGAAGCAATCTTGCGCATCACCAATTACCAATTATTACCTACTCTAGTAATTGACGTTTGACTGACAGATGACGTCAGTAATTGGCGAAAACTTAAATAAATGGCGGCGGAACTAGAAAATAATGTCTCATTCAAAAATATTATTTACAATGACTTTGACATATACGTACCGAACATGCTGTGACGAATGAATGAATGATGATTGAATGAGACGTTATATTTGTTTGACAGAATATTGTTAATATGGGAAGGTTACATTAGGTTATTCAGTTATGACCAAACATAGTTGAGTGTTATGATGACATAGGTCAACCAGGGGATTGACATTTACAAGTTATTTAAGTACCTGATGCCACTTCGACAGTAGGATATCGCTAAGTAGGTAAATATTGTTTGTTATAAAGTTCAAATATTTTAATTTTTTAGTTGTTTAAACATCGATTCGCTTGTAAATATATTTTGATAAAAAAGTGAATCTTGTGAGAAGAAAAGAATAATAATTTGACTTAATATTCACTTCTTTATTTTAAGTTTCAGCACTCGAGTACAGACTCCTAATAGTTACTAGAAAATACGCGAAAAAACGCCCATAATCAACGAGACACAGATACAACACTAGTTACTAAAGCGACAAAACTAAACCTTATTTACTTGACTGACAGAACAACAGCAGGGAAACGCTAGGACTCATCCATTAAAATGGTCCCTACACCGTGTGTGTTTTTTTTTTACTATAAAACTGGGAAATCCGGTGTCGAGACTGGTTACTCTCTGTTATTACGTAGATGATGCAACAGGCATCTATGTTTAGTCTGTGGCGATAATGTAAGTTTTTTCTATGCGGCCATTATCCTTCCATTCGTTATTTAAACTGTTGATTCGATTTTCAAATGTTTAAACTTTGAGCCTGTGCTTCTTTTTTACCAATAGTATTTTACCCCAAAATTCGATTTTCAAAATGTAGGTTCTAATTTCAAATAGTCTGAAGTTAAAATAAACGAAATTAGAAGTTGCTCCGATTCGCTTCCTTTTGCCTTTTGCAGTTTTGCTTTTTTTTACCAATAGCACATGAATCGAATTTATTCTGTTTCGTTGTTGATAATCCTTCCTCATCTCGAGATTGTACACTACTATATAATACAGAAATAGAGCGTAGGTAGTTATCTTTTTGCGGTACACACACGCAACCTGACTACAAAACCGCAGCTACGATTATATGTTGCGTGATTCGCGCTAGATTCTGTTGATGAGAAATGTTTGGTAATAAGCTCAGTTATGTTGGTGATTCTTCTTCCGTCAGGCATTCTTGGAAGAGGAAGTGGTTTGCACGCTACACTAGCGTGATAGCGATAGCTCGTGACTCTTGTGCTTATGAACGCTTCCGTTCTTCGTTGTCGGTCTGTATTTTGTGAATTTCAGATTTTTTTCTCAAAGAAACGCGTGGTAGTGGATTAGAGTGGAATATAAAACCTGAGTGGAATATAATCCACCGTGGTAGTGGTTCAGAGTGGAATAAAAAGTGGAAACAAATCCCTTAGTGGATTTGATTAGTGGATCAGAGTGGAATAGGGCAGTTCATAGAGTTTATATTAGTAGAATATAATACAAGAATATTACACGATATGAAACCCAGAACCCCTTATTATCGAGCCATGCTAGGCATTAGTATGTGACGCGCGCAGTGGGAACGGACCACCTCGGCGTGGGCCCACGCGGCACTTCTCTCGAGTGTCATAAGTGCCTCTGGATGTTGACAGCCAGTTTCATACACAAATGCCTTCAAATACTTCCTAATAGGTATAAATGCAAAAGTTTTGGAATATGTGACTGTTTCACGCAAAAACTAATCAATGATAGTGTTTGTCAAAGAGTTTAAGAATAACAGTCTGATCTGGAATAGAACATGCTACTTTTTATCGCGGAAAAATTAAGCATCCCCGAGGCACTGTGGGTAACAACACGGAGCGCAGTATCCCACTCATATAATAAAGCTGTAAGTTTGTTTAGATGTTTGAATGTTTGTATGTTTGTGTAAGGATCAGGCTCAAACGACGAAACAGTTTACAATTAAATTTGGTAAGGTGAAAGGCTCGAGAATAGCACATAGGCTACTTTTCATCCCGAAAAACGTTCCTGAAAACCTAAAAATATGTAAAAGAACAACGGGAATATTGCATAAAAACTTTAGCAGTACTCTGTTTGACACAAAGAGCTCTGATCTAAGGTTGCCATGACAACGAATAACTTTTGACATTCCAAAATGGCGATGTCATTTCTACTATGCTTTGAACAATTTTAAAGACAGCAAATCCAAAAATTAATTCAGTGTTTTCATGGGTTGGATTGGAACAAGGTAGTTCTCCCTAAAGTTTGTATGACGAAACAATGCGCAGACGAAGTCGCGCCCGGGTTCTTTATAATAGAGAAACAAGTTTTATCACATTAGAATGGTTTTATTTTCCATTTTCCAATTTACAATGATCTTGCTTGACTTTATTTTTAAAAACAATTGCATAACTCACCACTTGTCACTGTCAAAACATTACTTATCTATGACCTGAATTGGACCAAGGAGTATTTACCTAGGTATCACCAAAAAGTTTCACTAAATAGGTACAAAACGTTAACATTCGGCCATTCTGACTAACTTTGGCTGACCTCAGACAAACCAAGTTGTATGCTAACAATGCAATATTTGTCCTCAACTAAGCATAAGTACTAAAGTAGAACTGAAATGTAATTCTATTATAATAACTAGAAGTCATTGGCAGCACGCTTTCTTCGAAGTTCTTGTCAGCTCCGCTCTCATTCCCTTGCTGCAGACTCATGGACTCATCTCGTAAGCCTTCAGAAGCTCGCTCGCTCTAGAACTTTGTAGCGTCGTCTATTGGCAGCAGGCTCGCTTCGACAGTCCGCTCTTAAACAAAAACATAAAAAAAACAAAGCAGCATACTGCATAACATAAGCAGTACCGTTTGACATAAATCTCTGATAGAAAGTATATTGTCATATGGTTTAAGCAGTTATGGGCGCTCGTACAAAACTTATCTAGACCAGATCTTCAATATTCAGCACAGACTTCTTAATTTAATAGTTCCTACTAAGATACAAAATAAATTCTCGGATGATCGCATGGGATTATTCAAGTACTGTGGGATTATACCTATTCATAAAAAAGTTAAATTTAATCTGCTTGCAGAGCAATATTTTTGTACTGAAATACAAATTCGAAAACAGCAACGAGTAGTTACTAGAAGCATTACCTACACATGGAAAATTACAGTTACCCAAGTTTCAAAATGAATATGGCAAAAGAACATCACAATACCTAATTCCTCATCTTATTAATAATTTCCATTAGAATTAAAAAAATAAAATCACACCAAAAAACATTAATATAATACTTAAACAAAATTTCCGAAATCAAGATAATTTTTTAACAACTCATAGAACTGGAATAAAATGGCAGCATCCAATACATAGTCTTTCTAGTAAGCATACGCACACAAGCGTAGTAAAATATGCAAGCTCTTTTGGATGTGTTTGTGCAACCATTATCATTCTATGCGTCTGCTCATAATTACGATTTTTACTAATTTTTAACTACCCTAATTATTATTCGATGTCTCAAACTTTATACCTACTAAACATGTTATTATCAACGAGAACGTAGTGTTTAGACAAACCTAATATAGGCTTAGAAACACTACTAAATAATGAATGTTATTTTTTTCTGAGAAATAAAGATATCTATCTATCTAAGTATCCATCTATCCACTTTACGTTTTCATTATTATTATCATTTTTAATTTTATCAATCTCACCGAGTTCATAAATCCAACTTCTCCTGGCTCTATCTTGTGGACTCATCTCACTTGCCATCAGCAGCCACTGGCTGCGAGAAGGTCCCATCAGAAGTGTTGACAGCTCACTCGCCTCAACGTTCACTGCAGTCCGTAGCTTATTCTTCTCAACATCTTTCAGCAGCTCATTCCCTTAGACAGTCTGACCTTAAACAAGAAATAACCAAACAAAGCAGCATCTACTCACGTTTGTACAGGGTTCTGTAGTTCTCATGTCTCTTCTCATTAGAAGTGTTGGTAGCCTCGCCCCAACAGCTACTGTACTTCTCATCCCTCTTTATTCGCTTTAGTTCTCATATCTCTCTTTGTTCACTTTAGTTCTCATATCTCTCTTAGTTTACTTTAGTTCTCATATCTCTTTGTTCACTTTAGTTCTCATATCTCTCTTTGTTCACTTTAGTTCTCATATCTCTCTTAGTTTACTTTAGTTCTCATACCTCTTTGTTCACTTTAGTTCTCATATCTCTCTTTGTTCACTTTAGTTCTCATATCTCTCTTAGTTTACTTTAGTTCTCATACCTCTTTGTTCACTTTAGTTCTCATATCTCTCTTTGTTCACTCCGTGGTCGCGCAAGTACCGTTGACAGCGCTCGCTTCAACATCTACTAAGGCAGAGTACTCATTCTATCACATGCCTCGGCCGTCCTCTAACCCCGGGTCATGCTAGGTGTGCCATTGACCGCACTCTCACTTCAACATCCACTACCAAATAGTACTCTATGCCTTACACGCCACGGCAGCTCTGGGGTCTCTTGGCGTCGTCTATCGGCAGCATTCTCACTCCGACAGGCCGACCTAAAACAAGAAAAAAAAAACAAAGCAGTATCCATTCACATTTTCATCATTATACTTTTTTTTTCTCTTTCTCTAACCAATCTCACCTAGTGCGTGAATTCAACTTCTACTGGCATACTGTAGGCCTCCTTTAGGCCTCCTGCTACATCGCCACGCTGCGTTGCCGGCCGCGCCGCCAAAACGCCAATGCAATGGTGTCCGGTCCACCAACGAACACCGAAGCTCAGTAACTCTCGCCTTATTTCGATGTTTGGGGCGTTGTTTTTCGTAAATCCCTCTTCTGAAATAATAGAGAAACAAGTTTTATCACATTAGAATGGTTTTATTTTCCATTTTCCAATTTACAATGATCTTGCTTGACTTTATTTTTAAAAACAATTGCATAACTCACCACTTGTCACTGTCAAAACATTACTTATCTATGACCTGAATTGGACCAAGGAGTATTTACCTAGGTATCACCAAAAAGTTTCACTAAATAGGTACAAAACGTTAACATTTAAAACTACATAGTGCAAAGTATACTGATGTGTTTAACAGAATGTCTATAAAATTAGCGTTACTTTGACTTCTCGAAGATCCTAGCTTGAGCATAAAAGACTTATCTCAAGAATGCTGTTAATCCAAGCACAAACTAAGTATGATGGAGCTGTAAAATGAAACAACGCACGTACTTATTCCCTTATCGTCGAGTCAGCCACCGTTAGCCTTTTCATGTCTCTGAATCACCAACATCTTAGTAAAATGCTTCTTATTTTTATAGACTTAAGGTGAGTTCTTGCTTGAGTATTTTGTCTCTTTGCTTTGGTCGTGCCAATGACAAATCTTTATACTTGAAATTGGAGATTATAATTTCACACAGTAAAATAATAATCTAAACTTCCGTACAAAACAAAACTTACATATTATAATTTTTACGACCTAGGGCTGCCAATCTACGTCATCTCAATTAGCAATGCGCGTGCGCAGCCGGGGTAAGATAGCCGTTGACAACCCTACTGCGTCGCGATAAAACGTACGTGACAGCTTGACAGGTCACGTCGAGGTCAAGTGTGTAGAGCTGACTATTCTTAGTCCAATTGTAGTCAAAGAATACTGACAATTTGCATCCCACTGTAGGCTAAAGCTCCCAGATACGCCATTTACACGATACCATTCTGGCATACCATTCTTGCCACAGAAACAGAACTAGCTCTTGCTCTTTATTCTTTATTGCACAAAGAAATTACATAAATAGAAACTTAAAGAGAAGTAATGGCAGAGGCGAGCTTAACCCTAAAAAGAGTTCTCTTACAGCAAACCTTTATAGGAGAGAGAGAGATAGGGTTGTAACAGTGGGTGCATGTGCAATTAGGTATAGTGAAAAAATTATAATATTCAAGTCCTTAACCTACTTAATGTAAAGATATTTAAAAAGTAACTAAATATTAAGTAAATTATGATACTTACACTAAAATAAATACTAAATACATATACTTGCTCCGTTGAATTTGAGAAAGCAAGAGGCAAGAATTATCGTGTAAATGTTTATTAATTATCATTAAATCTCCACTTACCCTGCCATAACATAATTAATAAAAAATGGCGTCTTAATTTCGAAATAAAAAAAATGTATTTACTTTGCTTGAGTTGGTTAAAAGTAGCTTCTTTAGGAATTCCAACCCGTAAATGGCATTCTCTTTCATGAATAGATACAATAGTTTAACGATCCCATGACCATACCTGGTCTAGTTACTACAACATTGTACTATGCTAATAAACGGTCCGTCTGACTGACTCAGACGCCCGACACACAGCACTGTCACTCTGAAGCAACCAGATAAATTTAGCACTTCGGTTTTCAGGAAGAATGCTACTCCATCACGACCCAAGTGTATTCAAACAATAATGACCAAATGTTTGAATACGTAGCCCCATCTAATTGGAAAATAAAATAAAACTACTGTTCTTATGATTTAGAACACATCCGTCAGATTTATTTTTACTTTATTTATTTTCACTTTCGTCAGAAGTAGTTTTTTGTATAATTTCAGTTCAGTTTCGTCATGAATGACGGATGTGGATAACTTCTAATGACCCTTTCGTCAGATTTATTTATTTCTGGCGCTTCGGCGGCCGCTGCCGCGGCACATTTGCTTCGCTCGCTCGCCTTGCGCATGGTTTTTTCACTATCCTAGCATAACCTAACCAACGACCCATTTGGTTAGGTTAGCCAGAAATGTAGAATAATGGAATCTGACGAACGAGGAATCATCGTTTCGTCAGAGGTAAAAAAAATCTGACGAATGTGGAATAAATAAATGATCTGACGAATGTGGAATCTGGCGGATGTGTCCTAAAGCGTTCTTATTTATATTTTAATATTAGTAGTGCAAATACTTTACTATTTTGTAAGTACCTGATGTGACATTGATGCTAGAAAGTCTTATCAATTTAAATTCCAGACTCCACAATTGCATTACTACCTAATTAAAAAAAATATTTACAGTACGCACAACCGATCTTTAGCTCTCTGAAATTAGGTTCACTAAATAAATAAATAAATAAATAAATAAATAAATGCGCTAGCGAGGCAGCTATACAACGCTGTCTTCGTCTTTTATGCGTTATCGAAAATGGGTTCTGCGCAGCTACTTCAGAGAGCTAAAGATTGATTGTGCGTACTGTACTTAAGTTTTCAAAAAAATTTCAAATCAGGAACATTGCAAAGGTCGCAAATATCCAGATTACCGTTATTCTGCCATAGTTTATCAAAGCTAGAAGTTATCACATTGTTTAGACAGAAAGTGTTTACATCACTTAGCTCTTAACCTCTGGATAACAAGGTGTAAACACGTGTTTGACCTGTGACCTTACCAATCTATGTATAGGTCATTGTATGTCATTTGCAGATAATCATAGACCGAGTGGTAACTGGCTCTACGTTATCGTGTACCTGTAAAAGACATCAAAATTATGGAAACAGCAATAACATAACATTGTTGCATTAATATTTCGTTGACCAGGAATATCAAAGAAATATTGTATGTATATTACGTTGACCTTTGTATCCTAGACGCTAGTCCGTCCAAGAAATAATTTTATTTTTCTTAGTAAAGTGAAATAAATAATTTAAGATGTAGCCAGTACATTTGCAGGTTTCAAGTGTTGCTTGCATTCAAAGGAAATGTTTTATAACGGAAATCTTGGGATATCGTCATCGTCTGAACGTTTAAAGAAACTGCTTTGTGTTCCTGGTACTCGATAGCGTAGAGTTTTCTGCCGCCATCTTCCGCTCTATCATGAATGGCAGAGTTATAAACATGAATGGGTGAAAATAACTGTACCTTACATAGTAGCTAGGGACAATATGACCCGTTCGAATGGCCATTTTATAGTTGTCATTGCAGAGTAACGGTGTTTAGACTTGTATGGCGTCAAACGAATTGACAGATTTTACAAATAGCTGAGTTCATAGAATAATTAATGGTCTTTGGGCCATTAAATAACTTCATTTAGAGCAGTCCATTATATATATTATTAATCATAAATTGATTGTAGTTGCCATCTTTGACTCATTGATCTTGAGGGAACCGGCATGTCGTAGAACCTACAAAGTTCGAAAACATGTGTCAAGTGCACGAAAGGAGCCTCTTTGAGGCTCACTTATAATCCTTTCACCGCACTGGTTCGAAAAGAAGAAGAAGATCTTTGACTCGAATGGCAAATGAAAATCAACTCAATTTTTATCAGTTTAAGGGTAACTGTTGTTCATTTAACGACGTCAGATTCTTAGAAAAAGACATCGATTGGGGTTTTCGATATGTATTCAAGTACAGACTATTTGAAGCGCTCGCGGATGTGCTTGCTTAGCCGTTATTGATAGATCGTCAAAGTTAATCTACGTTCGAAACGGTCTGTAAGTGGATGGGTGACCGCCAGTGGCATTTACATCTGAGCGCTTCCGTGCTTCGGAGGGCACGTTAAATTGTCGGATAAGCCATGACGGAGGCCTTAAGGCGGCCTAAAACTCCGTCACCAGAGTTGGCCACTGACTATACGAACTTACTACAGACTATTTCAGTTCTACCACATTCGTCAATAAAACCAAATTATAGTTCTAGAGATTACGAACTACAAAAATCGCACTTGCACATTCAATATTTCCATCGTACAACATAAATTTTTGGCTGTTGGTACATATTTGAGTACAACTTGTGCAATTTATTGTAACTGATGATTTTATTACCCGGTGAGTCACGGCGTCAACAAGTACATTAGTAATGTAGGTCGAGATTTTAATAATAATGGGCTGCGGTGTCTCGAATAGCCATTGTTTTTGTGGCGAACTGTTGTGACCACTAAACTCATAAATTGAATCATACAGGGTGTAAAAAGACTGCTACCGAAAACTGAGGGATTGCAATCAGACCTGAACATATTTATCGAAAACAAACTCAAAAAAAATTTTGACTTAGCTACGTCATTTTATTTTATTTTCTAGTTTTTTGCTACTAGTACAACATAATAAGACCATACCTACCTAATCATTTCATTTATAAAAGAAAAAAACAATTAAAACTCAAAATCCAGCAATCTACAGATAAAAACGCGCCCAGTACATACGCAAACAGTGATCTTCAAACGCTGTTTTCTCCGGATATAATGATTTTTTTGGAAAATCCTTTTGGATTTGGTTGTGTTTTGGGACGCTTTACCTACCCCTTTCGGCTTCGGTAGACGTCTTTTTACACCCTGTATAATAAAAGCGCTAGCTGTAACTAACGCTAGCGCTGACTGTAACATGTATAGGCCAGGCTACTATCTATTATTCAAAGTTTTATCCAAATCAGTTCACTGGTTAAAGTGTGATTGAAACACACTTACAAGTTACTGTAAAACTAGGATAGTGGGAAGTAGGATTGTAGACTTAGTACGCTATACTATGCTTCAGACAAAATATATATTCCATGAGTCATTGAGTCATGAGTGCTTCGACTACCTCTGTGGCGCAGTGGGCGAAGGTCCGCCTGCGACGCAGAAGGTTGCGGGTTCGATCCCCGCCGCGGGACAAATATTTGTATGACCTACAGATATTTGTCTCGGGTCTGGGTGTTTCTATGTATAATATGTATGTATTAACAAACAAAAAAGTATATAACTAGTTTATCAGTCATCTAGTACCCATAACACAAGCTCTGCTTACTTTGGGGCTAGATGATGCTGTGTGAAAAGTCCAGCTTTATTTATTTTTATTTTATTTATACTAATTATTGTATATTTTTTTCAGGTAAGTACCGAGTGCCGACTTGTCGTAATTGGGCAGATAAGACTCTGTCGGTAAGTACAAACCACAATGCTCAGGAATCTGAGCTGCCTTATTAATATTAACGAAGATTTAATAAAGCCCTGAAAATATTCTTCTTTCCCCAAAAGTAATAGTAACTTTTTGTTTTGTTTAACCTATTGTGTCCCACTGCTGGGCAAAGGTCTCTCGCCAACGCCTTTCGCCTCGTCGTCGCCTTTCGTTTTCGGGCACCCAAGGAGTAACAGTGTTTGGCAACTTCTCAGATTGCATCCGGCTAATTAAATTTAACCGGAAGTAGTAACAAAAAAAAATGCCCTATTCCACTCTGATCCACTAATCAAATCCATTAAGGGATTAGTTTCCACTTTTTCTTCCACTTTAATCCATCAATGGTTTTGTTTCACTTTGAGTTCCACTCTGATCCATCAATGGTTTTGTTTCCACAGTTCCACTTTAATCCATTAATGGTTTTGCTTTCGCAGTCTAGTCCATCTACGTTTGTCAGTCATCTTTGTTTACGCCGACCACAAACGCTTTTCGTAGTAAAAAGTATTTATACCTATTATCTTGCAAAAAAAAAACCTGTTCAATACGTGCTTCCGCAACTAAGATAATAGGACTGGCGCCATAGATAAACAAAGACGAAATTCCTTTTGGACAGAGGAGAAAATTCGGCACGTTTTACAGCATGGGGAACGTTTGATGTCGCTGCTAATGTACCGATTTCTATGTTTATTTAATGGAGGGTAATCTTTAAAGACTACTGTTTGAGAATAACTTCCAATCATAATGTTTGTTAACAGCTGTACAGTGCGTTCAACGTATCTAGGCATTCGTGAAGTTAGCCGCTTGATTGAGCAATGGCCTTTATTTATACAAAATTGGGTACTGCGCGTCGCAACGGCTAACTTACACGAATTTCTAGATCCGTTGAATGTAAGTTGGTGTATTTCTAATTAAATATACTTTTTTTAATAAATACTAAGCACCAATCGTTTCAGAAATGACAAAATATTGTAGAAAGTTGCCATGCCGCTCAATCATGGCGCTGATGGTGTTGACAAGCATCCTGCATGTACAACTCGTAAGAGTATTAAGGACTATGTCAGCTAAAGTAATATATAATTATAGATTAGTCATTTGGTTAATTTTGATTTTGCCCCAATTAAATTATTGAAGTACGGGCTAGACATGGCACACTCTATCTAACTTAGCTTGCTTCGCTCGTCGATCAAATAGAGTCGGATCGATTGGCGAGCGAAGCGAACTAAGATTTTAGCGGCGTAAGTATTAGGCGTGTATGCTTTGTATGTTTGTAATTACGGAAGATAGGTAAGATGGTTTGACTATGAACGAGGATGGGTGTGTTGTGTTAGGCAAGCGTTAGCAGGCAGTAGCCCTTATCAATCAATAAGGAAATATTTCAGGAAAAGATAATCTTCTGGCCGGTTTTAAAGGATTTCCGTACATGACAGCAGGTTCTTGCGTTATGGTATATGACAGGTTTTAGGTGGTAGTCGATATGCACCTACACGTGTGTTTTCCTGGACTATTAAAGGTTTGCTATTAATGATTCATGTTTTAAGAAATTTTATAATTATTTTATTCAATACTCTCTCTTATTAGATACCTATCGTGGTGGTACGGCAAGTAATCGTATTTTATTCATAAATGTTTTATAAAGTAGCTGCATCTTGCGATTTCACTCCGAACATGTTAATAATATACTCAAATCCAGAGAGAACATTATAAAGAGATATTTTGGAAGTAGGAACTGCTGATTTGATTTGTTGAAATTTTGAAATTCTTTCAAAATTAGGAAGCTTCATTATAAAGTGTCCTAGTGATGATGATGATGAAGAGAAACCACAGTAGGTGCAGGAATAGCGTTAGTTCAGTTTTTCTCGCTTTCCTATAGAAATATAAAGTTTTACCTAACAATTATAATTTTAAAAATAAATGAGCACTTAGTAATTTAATATTCCTACTCGGTTTCCAGTTTCATATTTCTAATCTAACATGCACTAGTTTTTGTGATGTCATTTGAATAGCGCATTGTTCCGTGTAAACAACACTATTGCAAGATGTGAACAGCAACTACATTTTATCACCTTGCCTGCGCACGCGCCGTCTCGGTAGACATTTTGTAACGGACTTCGTGAATATTCGGCTTGTATTTTTCGTATTTGAATTATTTTTATACTGTAGTACTTTTTATATTATTTGTTGTTATAGCAGTCATTATGCATATATACAAGCATATTATTATTACTCATTATATTATTATGTAGGACTGTGACGAGAGCAAAAATAGACCTATATCGAGCAAAGGGATGAAGTCTGTCAACAAAGATGGTGATAGTAGCATATTTTTGTACAAAAGAATAGCTCTGTGCCTCTGTGATGACCCTGGTGGAACTTATGCACCTAAAAATAGGTGACAAGACATACCAGCAATTGATAGAGAAAGGTTAGGCACTTGGACATTTTACGATTTTCGCGTCTCTATATTCCATGGGTGTGCAACGGGCCTAATAGGGCTGCCATAGTACTACAGTTACGCCAGATTTATCGTTTGTTGATGAAATAATTCCTTCAGGAAGGTGTACTGTCTATTGTGAATGTTAATTGAATTTTGTTAGTTATTTGTTTGTTTATTTTCTGATTTGTAGCCGTAAGATAGTTATTTATTCATCTGTGTCGTGGCTGTTTGTTCTCGTTTCTATATATATTTTCTTCATTCTACTCGTATCGCAACTGAATTATACCTACATATCACAAGGGAAACAAAGATAGATAGATAGATAGATAGATAGATAGATAGATAGATAGATAATTCTTTATTGCATACCACACGTAAAAGACATACAAGAACTTACTATCAAAGTTCATCTGAGCTATTAGTCAACTCTCCATCATGCTGCACGGCAATTATACTTACTCCCGAAGCACGTAAGCCTCAGTTCCTACCGCTAGCGGTCTACTCAACATCTACCAAGACTCGACTAAGCCACGATCTTAGGTTTAAAGACATTTATTCTCATACAAACATACAGTTCTTTTATAATGAGATACAAAGTATACTTAAAATTAATTATAGGTTATTTCACTTCTGGAGCCATAGAAACAATTAGGTAAGTAGCAAGCGCAGCAGAACGGTAGGGGGGGGGGGGGTAGATAACTATAAAGTGCATACATACTGTTTCAGTTTAGATTTGAATAGGTTTATGTTATCGCATTCTTTAATGTCATTAGGTAATTGATTATAAAGTTGTACTCCCTGAGATGTTATTCAGAAGATGTTATCTTCAAGTACCTAGTATGAAAGTCAATTCTTCCGTGTAAAGCAAGCAAGCTTCAACATGAAGTTCGAAGTGTGTCCGTTATTTGTACCTTGTGTGCAGTAGATCGAGAGATGACATAGGTGACCCTACAAATCGCAACACCTGCACATGCACTCTCCCACGCGCCACGTGACCGGCAAGTGGTGACTTCACAACTGCAGGTATTGTACCTTGGAAACTTCTGAATGAAACGATGTACCTAAAGAAGTTACAATGTATAGTACCATCTATTTTATGAAACAGAACAATCTGTGAGAACAATATTTAATGTCTTGACTTCATAGAGGCATTGAAAATAATTTTCTGTTTTCGGTTTATTTGGGCACAGTTTTCTGTTTTTATCCGACTTCAAAAAAAGGAGGAGGTTAATGTTCGGCTGCATGTTTGTTTTTTTTTAATTCCGTGGTCGTGGTTTGAGCGTAATAAGATTCTAAATAAGTTCATCTTCAAAGAGGTCGATACTGACATCTTTATCGATAATACGAACATTTACTTTTATTTTGGAACTTGCAAACTTGACTTGGTAACGCTGGAATTTACATACAATGCACCCGTGAAATCGTGACTGCCAAAATTCGATCGTCTGGGTAATGTTCAATTTATAAGGATAAAGACCTTATACAATGTTGCAGGTATAAACTTAATATCATTGCAGTGCGTACATGCGGATAATCTTTTAGTTTAGGAGCTGTAAAGTAGATAAGACCTATACTCTCAGTAAAAAGGGTCATAGGCAACAAATATATTAGGTTCTTTGCACAATAGAAATATATATCCATACTAATATTATAAAGATGAAAAGTAGAGGATTACAATCCAAAACGCAACGATAGCGCGATCTAATTTTTCCTGTGGCGCCATCTATTATGTAGTAAAATGAGTCTGTCTGTCTGTCTGTTTGTTACCTTTTCACGCCTAAACCACTAAACAGATGATGCTGAAATATGACATGGATAAAGATTATGTCCCAGGGACGGATATACGCTACTTTTTTTTTTTAAACTATGGGGACTTAAAGTGAAGTTCCAGTTGAAGGCCACTAGATGGCGTTGCTGTCATAGGACAGCCATCTCGACCTCAGCCATAGGGCTGAGGTCGAGATGGCGCTATTATTGCATTTTTATTTTTAAAAGTATCAGAAGAGAATCTTCTGAACAGTAGTTTTCAGTTCTGTTTTTATTAAGTATGTTATTTTGCTGACGAAGTCGCGGGTACCAGCTAGTCTGTTCATAAATTACCATTTTCATAAACACAGCTAATTATCAGGCTCCTTTGAAATCTGTACTGACGATAACCTTTCTACTTAATAAAACAAAATCAAAATTGGTGTATCTCTTTGGAAGCTAAGATCCTATCTTTGGTTCACACTGATTAGTACACACACACTCAGATTTTAGATAGGCATAAAATGTATAAGTGCCTACTTACAGTTTTTCTGTAATTACCATTAAGATTTTCTAATACCAAGCTCGTGTGGAGCTAAAATTAGAAGCACTTAGACATAATGAACTGAGCTAGGATATACTAAATCGTAATTAAATGCAATTACTACCCGCACGATGTTTGGGCGGACTCGATATTATCACCTAATTAGTAATAAAGGTAAACAGTGATTATAGCTAACTAGTTTTTTATTGAAACCAAGGAATAACATATTATTTGTTTGAGAAGTAAAAATTTTCAATTATGTGAAAAGATAAAAAAAAAGGTCTAAATGAAATGGATTACGAAGATAACCATAACTGAAGCTTAACCATTAATAATATAACAAACTATATGATATGCAACTTTTAAGTAGTAAACAGAAGTATGTACATTTTTTATAATTTATATATTTTTTTATATATATATAGGTATATACTATATAGGCGTTACCGGTGCTATAACCGATAAAATATGAGCTTATCAAAAATTTCGATTGTGACGACATGGATTCTGTGGCCGAATGGTAAGGCACTCCGGCTTTAGAAGGATCGTCTGATCGTTGCGGGTTCGAATCCCGTCGGAATCGAAAATTTTGATAAGACTTTTCATTTCTCAATTTAACCCTGCCTCGCTCGATTACTATCTTTATCGAGTAAATATATATCGATTAACTCACATAAATCAGAACTGTAAGTGGAACAAATGTGCTTGTAAACAATTTACATAGCCTAGGATACGGCCAAAAAGGCTGCGTTCACTTTCGCTAGATCCGAAAAGGCAGTAAGCTTATATGGGTAATTGTTTGAAGGTTCGACAAATTCGAAATATTAAGGTGTTTTGCAAGACCTTGTAAAAACTTAAATGTATGTTAGTGTTAAACCACACTTAGGTATTTCATTGAGAAAATGAAAAGTCTTATCAAAATTTTCGATTCCGACGGGATTCGAACCCGCAACGATCAGACGATCCTCTTAAAGCCGGAGTGACTTACCATTCGGCCACAGAATCCGTGTCGTCACAATCTAAATTTTTGATAAGCTCATATTTTATCGGTTATACGGTGGTTTAAAAACGATGGTTTATAGTGATAAAAAATACAAATTATATGTCCTAAATGTATGTAATGTATAATGTGACTTTTGATAGGGTGATGGGGGTTTGGATGGGACATTATGTCCCAAACCTGAACTTATTCATTATATTTTATTAGATATGAATGCTAATATTAAAATTCTTTATGTTTGCAATTTCAGCTCTTTCAAGAGTTGCGTTTTATGAGATACATATCCTAGAATTTGCTTTTTACTGACTGCGTTCTTACATTGTCTTCTTTATCCTTCACTGATGATGTCCCAAATCTTACAATCATGGGACAATAAGTCTCAGACAGTTCTTGCGTCAACCCCATTCATTAATTTGATAATAATATAATACGCTTTGGTACACAAGTCCCGTTTATAACATGTCAAATAAAGTTCCACCCATCAGATTTATAGCGTCAGCCCGTCTTGAATCGAGGCTGGTCAGCTGATTCATTTAACCCAATAAAACAGAAAAACGGTTCCATATTTCATATCAACTTCAGTTTACTTTATATTGTCCTGGACTTGCGTTACGCTTGTGACTTTACTCAATTCATCTTAAATAAATAAATAATGCTGGACTTTTCACACAGCATCATCTAGCCCCAAAGTAAGCTTGAGCTTGTGGTATGGGTACTAGATGACTGATAACCTACTTATATACTTTTTTGTTTGTAAATACATACATATTATACATAGAAACACCCAGACCCGAGACAAATATCTGTAGATCATACAAACATTTGTCCCGCGGCGGGGATCGAACCCGCAACCTTCTGCATCGTAGGCGGACCTTCGCCCACTGCGCCACAGAGGTCGTTATTCTTGAATATCATGATTTTTTAATCATCTTGTATTGACACAAAATTAACACACATATTGACGTCGTCTTTCCTGTGGGCCAGGCTGATTAAGCTGAGAGGATGGTTTAGGTGCTGGGCAAGCCTATCCCATATCTAATGTCCCAGGCACTACAGCGTCCCGTTATGTGTAGGCATAGGTTGCCTCCTGACGCTGTATAAATCATCTATTAAAGATGTAAAGGCCTTAGTTTTTTTTTTAATCATCTTGCTACAACTATAAAATATGCTTAAGTTCTGATGGATGATTGTTACGCATTCACGTGAAAACGGCTGCTGTACGAATTTGGATAAAAGTTGAAATTATGGAAGGAGTTTGAACCTTGGATTTAACGCCTAAGCTTACTTTACCCGGAGAAGAAAAAGTACGAATAAAATTCGACAAATTTTGCGTTCCATAACTGTTTGACTGTCAGTCAGTGAAGCGACAGTTTTATATTTATAGTAACTGTCCCGTATAAGCCACAATGTTGACTTCTGATCACAATATGGCGGCGAGACTGCGAAAAAACTCAGTGGGTCACTTAACGAGTTGCGTGTGACATTTGCACAACGAATTAAATCATACGATGTTGTGAAACTGTTGCGTTTTGTTGCAGATTTTAATTAAACTTACTGATAAATCAATAAGTAGCTATTTAAACATGCGTGACGCTGCTTCTTCACTTCTTCACGTATAGCGTACTTAGGAGGGCACTGCAATGAGAAAGATTCTTCTAATTAATTACTTAAATAAATAAATAAATAACGGTGGAGTTTTTTACACAGCATCATCTCCAAAGTAAGCAGAGCTTGTGTTATGGGTCCTAGATGACTGATAAACTACTTATATACTTTTTTTGTTTATAAATACATAGGTACATATTATACATAGAAACACCCAGACCCGAGACAAATATCTGTAGGTCATACAAACATTTGTCCCGCGGCGGGGATCGAACCCGCAGCCTCCTTCGTCGCAGGCGGACCTTCACCCACTGCGCCACAGAGGTCGTCAAAATCACGTTCGTTCATCCCATGTCAAAATCACAGCCCATTGGATCCCACCGCTGGACAAAGACCTTATTTTCTTCCATTCCTCCCGTGCAAAGCTTCGGTTCCCCAGTTTGTGCAATGCATGTCCAGTCCAGTTCACTACATCTGGGCCGACCACGATACTCTTATGGTGCTTTATGGAACCCATTCAGTGATTAGTTTAGCCCATTATTTAGTTATTAACAAGCCAATTTCAGCCACCAGTTCTTTAGTATTTCGTTATTTGCCAGATGGCCGGTGTCAAAAATTAATTCAATGTTGTAATGCACTTACAGCTGAATGGTGCTAGTGACCACTTGTAACTATTGTCTAAGTTCTCATTAGCATACCATCTCGGAATAAGCAGCTGTCAGATCCTAAACTGGCTGGATTAGATATGCTGATTAATTACCTAAGTACTTGAGCACTAGATGCTGATGGAGTTTATAAAGAAACAAATGTTTTTATTAGGTACTGAAACATTTTTACAGGAGTCCTTTGTTAATGGTTCCCTTTAGGGATTAGACGGTCGCCTATCATGAGTATACGTTCCTGAAAACTGTAAAGAACAATGATACCGAAAGAACAGGGCAAGAAACACTTAAGTACCCTTTAAAGTATCCTAAGTGCTCATATTACCCCTTGAGTTTCAGAGTAGTACGTTTACGTATTTGATCTTTATCAATGACATCAAAACTATCAATGATGTAACGATTGACGTGCCTGACAAGTGGCATTTCATTCATTCGGCAACGAAACAAGGTGCTCACGGCATTTCGACTTATTAGTACCTTGGTATTGCGAAAAGTACCTGTCTGTTGACAAATCACTTGGACGGGTCCTTGTGTAATGTACCTTATGACTCAATAATAAATATAGTGGCTTAGATTTAATAGAAGTAGCTTAAACTCCTAGTAGTAGGTACTTATACCAAGTACAGACGTGGACTTAAGTCCACGTTCAATTTGAGGATTGAAAGTTCCGTCTCAGTGTAAAATGTTAGGCATCTTCGTGTGGAAACCCGCAGCTTTGTCAGCTCCACATGTATTGACTATGTCTTTCCTGTGGATTTTTTATATGTTGAGAGCATGGTTGAAAGCATGGTTTAGCTGCTGTACAAGCCTGTGCCATCTCTATATTGTCCTTCGTGTGGATATCCGATTATGTTGAGGCAGTTTAGGTGCTGGACAAGCCTGTTCCATCACTATAAAGTGTTTATGTTGTCTTCTAAAGCTATGAAAAAAATGTATAATAGTTGAAACGCATGTATTTTATAGGTTTTATTTATTTATATGAGGTAAGTATAAAAACCGATATTCTTGGAATAATCATCACGTATAGTATTATTCCACTTAACCGGACTTTGGATCCAAGTCGTCATCAGTTCGGATGTTAAGTTATTTCCTTGAATGATTCAGTGTTCATCAATTGTGATGACAGGATCTGTGACTTTAACTAAATGTTATTGAAAGGACGATGTCCTGGACCCGACGAGTCGCGCTGATTTAGGATAATTTTGTAATTAGAGTAACTTAGAATACTAGTTTTGAACGCATAGAATAGTTGTAAGTCATGTTCATTTTCGTTTATTCAAGTTTGTACTTATTAATTACATAGATCTAAGTTCATAGAATAGAACTAACTAGAACATTGCTCCAGAAAATAGCTTTAGAAAAGGATAAATGTATAAGCAGAGCGAGATAGAGCATAGCTTTAGACAAAGAGAACAGTTTTTAGACAGAGATAGCTATAGCGCTAGAAAGATGTGGATAGTTCTAGAAAGGAATTAGATAGGGATGCATAGAGCATTAGACAGGGATAGATAGACTGAAAATTGGTATAAATATTGTGCGAATTGTACCAGTCAGAGCAGTCGAGCTTAAATAGTTGAAGAAAGAAATAAAGAAGCAAGAAGAAACATTGGCTTTCATTGGAAGAAACCTAGGAGAGGAACACATACAGTCCACAATAGACGAGTTTGGGTTCAAATTCCTTCTGGGTATTTTGTTTCATACATTTTGAAATCTTAAGATTCCATAAACGCCATTTACACGATACCATTCTGGCATATCATTCTTGCCTCTTGCCACAGAATATTAGCTCTTGCTCCTTTGAGTTTCAGAAAGCGAGAGGCAGGAATGGTATGCCAGAATGGTATCGTTAGTTTAAAAAAATAAATAATAAATAATGCTAGACATTTTCACACAGCATCATCTAGCCCCAAACTAAGCAAAGCTTGTACTATGGGAACCAGGTAACTGATCATCATTCCCTTGCCCTTATCCCACGCTAAGTGGGGTCGGCACAACATGTATTTTTCCTCCATTCACTCCTATCACTCGTCAAATCTGTATCCACTCCTTTCGCATTCATATCATCTCTCACACAATCCAACCACTTCTTTTTCGGCCTTCCTCTACTTTCATAATCTCCAGCCACACTCATACTCATCACTCTCTGGGTAACATGGTTGTCATCCCTCCTCATAACGTGTCCATACCAAGCCAGCCTAGCACTCCTTACCTTTTCAGAAATAGGCGCCACCAGGTAACTGATATACTACTTATATACTTTTTGTTTGTAAATACATACATATTATACATAGAAACACCCAGACCCGAGACAAATATCTGTAAGTCATACAAACATTTGTCCCGCCCGCGGGGATCGAACCTTTTGGACCTTCCCCCACTGCGCTACAGAGGTAGTTTGAAGCTAAAGTGTGATGATCATTGAAGCTATTTTAGGATTACCAATAATACTGTCAAGTCCTCAATAAATTATAAGTTATTCTTATGATGGGATTGGATTAATTCTTTGAACACTTACAGTGCTTAAAAAAGATCCCTGAGGCCTCTTCCTCTCTTTCGAAGCACGCATACAGAGGCAGGGAACGCGTTGACGACAAGTTTAGTGTATTGAACTTTAGCCTCAGACATAGGCTGTGAATCGTAAACGCGAAAACTAAAAGTTTTATATCTTTAAGCGATGCCAGAACTTGCTTTTAGAACTCTTAGTTCTCGTTAAATTTACAATAAAATCTTGAGGTTAAATTGACTGTGGCTTCGAGCCCTTAGATATTTTCTTTGGCCCTTTTACCAACTTTCAAATAATGTTAGTCGTTCTTGATAGATCGAAGTTAAGCAACGTTCGAAACGCTGTAAGTGGATGGGTGACCGCCAGTGGCATTTTCATCTGAGCGATCCGTGCTTCGGAGGGCACATTAAATTGTCGGTCCCGGCTATTTAAGTCACTAAGCCATGACAGAGGCCTTAAGGCGGCCTAAAAACTCCGACACCAGAGTTGGCCACTGAGTCATACGAACTTACTTACTTTTCTTGAAAAAAACACGCAGATTAATAAGTTCATCGTTATTGATCACTAACCTATCCGAACTTAACTGAAAATGATTGTTTAAAGAAAATATTATATTTATGATGTAATTTCTTTATTTTCAGGTACGTCAACAAAATATGAAGCGAAGCCTACATAAGTATTACTTACATCGTTTAAGCATCACAATAATTTTAGTGTAAAACGATCTATTACTGCTGAGTTACAAAAAAATTCTTACAATATTACACATTGACTGAATAGTCCCATTGTAAAATATTTATTCGCATAACATGTAACATATGAAGAAAACAAAGTATGTATGTAGGGTATACAACTACTTAAGGTAGAAAAAAATCTGTGTTACTTCATGATTTCTATGTATTAAGTACCTATAACTACTTATAATCTTAATACAGGTTCATTTATGTACGACCCGAAAAATTTATACAATTTAAATTCGCTCCACTTGCTGCAAGACCTTATTATCCAAAGGTCGTAAATTCACTAAACCGTGTGAACTTTTGGTGCTTTCGGGTTAAAATTCGAAATTTGTTTTTGGCGCGCGTTCATCAATGGTTTTATGAAGACCTACCATTGGCCTACAATTGCTTTGGAGATAAAAATTTAGTGAAATTCGACTTGCATTTTCTTATCCTTTTGTAATATTTCACGCAATAAAGATTACTTAATGCCAGGGTCATCTGCGTCCAATGCCGTTTAAAAACCGCCATATTTGGCAGTAAAATTATGCATGTTTAAAGAGTTCCATATAGTATATATAGTAGTACACATATTGTGGGTAAGTATAGTTTACAAAGACAGAAAAAAAACTAAAGATTTCGAAAAAAGTGACCATCCAGGGAGGTCATGATTACACAGAAAACAATCATCCTCTCACATGACGGCACGTCCAAGGTATTTCAGAAATTGCCCAATTATACTAAACAATGAAACCACTTCCCTATATCATAACAATTGTATGTGTTCCCAGCACGAAAATAAAAGGGCGGAGATCACGTAGGACTTCAAAGTAGCCAAAGGAAAATATACTCTGAGACTAAGTTCATGATTACAGATATTTTGTATCAGATTTAACCCTAAAACCCTCCAAAAGTATTTTTGGCTGCATTTTAGTCAATGATTCGCATCTTAGAGACTCATTGGAAACGAAACTCATCCGATTTTGCGTTTACCCCTCGCATACCACAGTGAACCTATTGGCCTCAGTTATCTTGATATTTCGCTAAATTTACGTATTGGCTTCTTGTTATCATATTTTATGAATCCACGATATGTTTCAGTCAACAAAAACCTACTTTAAATCCAACTTTCAAACGAATCAAGTTCTTTTTAAGTTCAACAAACCCAGTATGTTTTACTTTCGTTCGTTCTCGTTTACGCAACGGCCAATTAAAACGAGTTACAACACCCATTTTTTGTATAATCTCGGAAATGCTAGATGCCAGATGTAATGACAAAATGCTACATTCACATTCTGACGAGATTCGCAGAAGCAAAGTAACACACTCCGTAAACGTATTACCGGGGATAGAGTTGCCGAGGATAAAAAGCCGAAGGAGCCGAAAGCCGAAACTATAACTGACTTTGTAAAACATCTTTGTCTTTTTCAAACAAATGAAAAACAGGCTAAGGACTGTATTGTATAGAAGACATAATAAGTAATTATTACACAGAATCAGAAATTAAGATAATATTCACGATTCTTGCATTGTATGATTTTACGTCTCTATTATCTCATGTTATCAACAATTTCAATAAATTCTAATCACGTTATGTGGTAAAAGATGTTAAGAATCAGAAGCCGAATCTTCGAGCAAACTTTAGACTTATTATTTTATGATTCCACATTCTAAGTAATTTGCTAAGAGGCGAGTTTACGAAGCATGCTTTGATTGCGACAATGGCGATGAGAAATAGGCGGCTCTTTAATTGTAATTACCATTCGTTGTGTAAACGTTTATTTCAACTAGATTAATGTAAGCTACTTTTTATTAGGCACTAGCTGGTACCCGCGACTTCGTCAGCGAAATAACATACTTGAAAACATCTAAATCGAACTGAAATCTGCAAGAATCATCTGAAACTTTTAGCGCCATCTGTTGTATTAACTGGAACTTTCAACTCCCCATACAAACTTTCAACCCTTATTTCACGCCCTCCATGATTCATATATAGATTTTTTCTGTCATAAGAACCTTCTCCTGACAATAACAAACACAACAAAAAAAAAAATGAAATCCGTCCAGCCGTTCACGCGTGATGCCGTGACCAAGGGATATAGGGATGCATTTTTATATATAGAGATTTATTTCGTCAAATTTCACGCATCTAAAAGTAATTATAAAACGAAAATTTTAGCCAATTTTTCGTTGTGAAACTTAAGCGTGATGACTCATTTACCAAAAGAGGGTTTATGACTTCCTTCAAACGTTTTAATGTTGCCAAGTTTAAAATAACTAATTTGTTTCAATGTCAACACCATTTACCGAAATTGGACCGCTTTTACATTATCTCTATACTTATATAAAAATGAATCCCCATATCCCTTGTTCACGCCATCATGCGTGAACGGCTGGACCGATTTCACTACTTTTTTTTGTTGTTTGTTATTCTCAGGAGAAGGTTCTTATGACAGAAAAAATCTCTATATTAATCATGGAGGGCGTGAAATAAGGGTTGAAAGTTTGTATGGGGAGTTGAAAGTTCCAGTTAAGGGCAATAGATGGCGCTATTATTGCATTCTTGCAAATTTCAGTTCTATTTAGATGTTTTCAAGTATGTTATTTTGCTGACGAAGTCGCGGGAACCAGCTAGTGGCTAATAATTGTCTAACAGAAGCTAAATAAGTTTTAATGTATTATTTATTGGTATTTTGATCTAATTGACCATATCAGATCCAGTTTCTAAAACTGGCAGTTTCGGTTGCAAGTTTATTTAACTACTAGCTGGTACCCGCGACTTCGTCAACGAAATAACATACTTATTAGCAACGCTATCTTTTGCATTTAACTGGAACTACCAACTCCCCATACAAACTTTCAACCCTTATTTCACGCTCTCCATGATAAATATATTGTTTTTTTCTGTCATAAGAACCTTCTCCTGACAATAACAAACACAACAAAAAAAATATTTGCGAAATCGATCCAGCCGTTCACGCGTGATCCCGTGACCAAGGGAAAAAGCAATTCATTTTTATATATAAGATAGAGATCTTACCTACTTACTATTAGTAGTCAACTCAATCATTGCGTACTGACATTGGAACACAAAACCAGCGATATTTTATGGACCTATATCTGAGGAGAGGAATAATTTATTATTTAATAACTAGAGTTGGCCATGTATGAACTTAGGTACTTTAGGATTAAAATGCGATTTAATCGGCACATATTACGATTTTCAATCAATTCGATTGAAGTTTGATTCCAATTTTTGGCTGCAAACATTTAGGATCAGCTTTCTGCGTCTGTATTGTGTGACGGTGAGTCGGGCGCAGAATTTCCGCTGAACTACGACCCTGTTGTTTTTAAGAGAGTTAATAGGCACCTCCTGGGTAGGCTCGCTCCATCGTAGATCTCATTCTTCTCTGTGTAAGTCTCGAGGTCAAGAGCCGACCCAGAAGCCGCCATCACAAAAAAACTAATTTATTCATAACTCAAACAAATGTGTTTTTTTTTAATTTAACCTTTACTGTCCCACTGCTGGGCAAAGGTCTCCCCCAATTCTTTCCAACCATCTCTCTCCTTTGATAGGTTCCACCACCCACTATCAAAGGATTCGTGGTCGTCTCTCCAGCGCTTCCTTGGCCGTCCGCGGCGTCGTCTCTCTTCAGGTTGCCAGGTTGTTAAAATGTCGGCCCATTTTTCGCTGTTCATCCGACTCACGTGACTGTTTTTTTTATCGTTTTTTTATTGATAGCCGAGAAAATAAATACTCGGAAATACTACTATTTGTTTGCTCATTTTCCTTTACCTACTGAGTTTCGTTCTAATAATGTTAATCTTTATTCGAAGAAAAGTTATTTCAAGAACATTGTGGAGTCACAATGCCATCTGAATACATAAGTAGGTACTAGGTATATCCACATGAACCAAATGTCCTTTGACTCATTGGATTCCAAATATCGCTAATATTAGAACTTACGCGTATTCGTTGAGTCAGTGTTCCAGATTTTAATTCAGTCAACTTTTAGATGTAAGAAATAATAATTACTTACTTACCTTTGTTTTAGATAATTATCTTGTAAGTAGGTATAATATTAGATGAAGGAAAGGGATTAAGTTCTTAAAAATCCCTTTCCTTCGTAGGTACATTATACATACATCCCACTATTTTAATCTCAGATACCTTTTTATAAAAAGTATGTGGAAACTTATCTAAAGGAGCAGCGGAATAGTAGATTGTACCAAGAGAGCATAATTAGTTTTTGTTACGAGTAATGAGTTTGAATCCCGACCAAGCGAAGGAATCTATAGTTGACGAGCATAGCGAGTGAACTTTTCACCTTACTAGCGAAAAGATACAGATGTAAGGAGAACAGATTCCCGCTGTTATCTTTATTGCCCCGCAAGTGGCTAAAGTCCAAAAACCAGACCCTTGGCCTACTAATGCTATTCGATTCTCATTACTTGCAGCATTCTAAATCCAAATCACTTTTCCACATAGTGTGAGCAAAGTAGAGTTTTGCTCACTGTTTTTACGCGGCAAAAGCGCACTCTTTGAGCTAGTGACGTGAAAAGGTATTATTGTTTATTATCAGGGCTTAATATCCTCATGATTAACTTTGTACTTATCTGATTCTTCGCGCTCGTTATGAGGACACACCGTTGAATCTTATTTAAGTTTTTGCAAATTAAACCAACATTAAAGAATTCAATTTATCACCTTTTTAGTATGGTCGGCTTAAAAAGTAATTTCGAATTTCGAACGCGGAGAAACATGGCGCCTGACAACTTGCGCTTGACCACGTAGCGCAGTAGGCCAGCCTGTAAAATTTTATGACGTGAAAATCAGTGGAGTATATTTGCCTATCCCAAGCTCTCAATATTCATAACGGACCCATTGTTTCCCGCCTAGAAACGTCACGTATGCGGCGCCATCTTTGAAAGGGACGTGCTTCTACGCATCCAAAATTTCTAGACACCTATACTATCATTACAGCACTAAGTTGTATGTGAGGGTTGCGGCAATGAGAGCTCTATGTTAAATGGTAGTTTTCATGACCCAAAGAAAATTATGAATGTTTCGAGTAGCATCGAAATCAGTGGCTACTCGTGTGGCAGAAGTTACGTCGTACATGTTAAATAGATTTTAGAGCGATGACTTACTGTGACTAAATTCCGTACACGCTTAAGAATGCGATGAGGAATAAAATAACAATGCTGAATAAAAATCATCGCCATTTAAAAGTTATGGAAATAATAATTGTTATTGCGGTTTACGATTGACAAAAGTGTTTTTACTCAGGTCATAAATTATCCTCTACAACGACGAACAGTAAGATAAACATAAAAACCTTCAAAACTCTTATAACAAGGTGTTCTTTATTTCTTAATTATTTTTCGCAAATAGCTTTTCTCGAACACATACACAATCACTCGCACTCGATTTAAATTTATGAGCAATTTGAAAATCGAATGATCAAGTTCGCGGTAAAATCGATCGTCAAAATGGAGACTGGTTAAAAAGGCGCCAAGTTTATTAAAACGAGTTACGATATATCGCTTCTTATGACACAAATCCAATTTATTATTATGATGGACGAGAAAAATCACAATATTTAGTCTTGCAGACATTTTGATATTATAAAAAGGTGCGTTTATTGTGTTCATAAATCATGTGACGTCATGACGCTATTAGGCACTGGTGCTGTTAGTAACTGGCAAAGAATATTACAATTTTGTAATTGACATACGAAGGGTAAAGGAGGTCAAAACGAAAGAAGAGGCCATTACCATACATGAGTCCGAAATATTATTTGTTTAAAATCTTTGGTGGATCTGAATCGTCGATTTTTCAAAATATTATGATACGACGGGCATTTTTTTGTATGCCAGCATAAGACCCGGAAATATTGCTTAAGTGATGGGAGGCCCAGGGCAATAGGCAAAGTCATTTTCGATGACGCCTAAAAGACGAAGACAGCGTTGTATAGCTGCCTCGCTCACTCGCTTAGTTTGTTGCATCGTCCTATCTCGCCTGCTCGCGCAAACCTGCGCAATCGTTTAGTGCTCCTAACTTCAGAGAGCTTAAGATCGGTTGTGCGTAGGAACTGTAAGTAGATACTCGAGTTTCCAAAGGGCTCGAAAGAAAACGGAAAGTGCCCACAAAACTATGCCAAGAACAAATCAGTATGCCGAAGCCGCAACTTTGTGTCTCAACAAACAAAAATGTCCGAGTATTCGTTTGCGTAACGATATTTTCTATTTGCTAACTGTCGCACCTGTGTTCAGACGTAGAAAGTTTGATGAATTATGCAACTCTCTCACTGCCCATATCCACGGTTCAACCTCAAAATTTCTAATGGTATACATTTAGTTACATAAAAAATGCCGTATCGTAACGATTTATAAATCTTTGAGACGCGACTCAATTTAGTTTTGAACTGTTAGGGTTAGCACTTGCTCATAAATGCAATAAATATTTCTATTTATATTTTTTTCAATTGTTGCTATAATTATATTCTTATTCTTGGAGGCGCACATCAAACATTTTAACAAATTGATTCTAAAGACAAGAAATAAAAAAATGAGTTATTAGTTTAGAATAGAATAGAATAAAGTATTATTTTCTCCACATCATATACAATAGTTTCAATAGGTACTTAAATCTACATAATTTTATGTGGGTGGGGGAAAATACGGCTACCCCTCAGCATTTGCTCCAACAACTCGAGAGTGTTACAATACAATAGTTTGCGGTATTTATTCACTATTTATTAATACCTTAGTTCCAATTTTTAAAAATATGAGCAGGTGGTCGTTGATACTTGTGAGTTACTGTTTACAGCTGCTTGTAGCAAGGTGGGAACCCTAGATCCAAATAAATGCGTAAAATTCGCCAAAAACGGTATCACGCACGTACAAACTTGATCGAGGCTGTTATGACAGCTGTCTTATGCAATATATAAAAAAAACTTGCCAGAAAGCACTAGCTGCTGCAACTTGCTGCACTGCCGGTTTGGATAGAAAAACCAGCGCGCGCGCATAGCGCAACGCACTGCGCAGATGCCTTCCCATTAAAATTCCCGCCCGCGCACCACTGTCTATTTAGAGAAATAATAGTTCTCATATATTTTGTACAAAAAAAAAACATAATTGGGTTTGTTTGTACCTTGTAAAACCGCTTTGCTCCAAAAGGTGTCCTTACTAGAATCAGAGGTGACAATGCTTGAGCTTTCGCTGGTAAACCATGTTTGAATTTCAAATGAATTCAAAAGTATGCACCGACCAACGAAATATGTAAGACTGAAAAACATTCTAAATTAAAAACCGAATGACACAACGAAATTCCAAAATCAAATTCGAATTGTTACCCGGCGGGAAACATATTTTATTCGAAGCATGTCTAAATGGCGTCCGAACGGGTTTACCAATAAAGATTATCGGGCAGACGACGCAGTCAATACCAGGTTCAATTTTTCATTTCTGGCCCTTAAAAAGTTGAGATAAATGGCAACACACGTAGGCATCGCGGCATGATGGCAATCGTTTGTCACCCCTTAGCATCCAGGGACGGATCATTGGTACCGAGTGCATTATGCTTTATGACATTATTTTTCTAATAGTCTACTAAGTTCTGTGTGGCTATCTCCATGTCTACCTTGAAGAAATTATTCCATGTTTTATTTTTTTCACTAACAACACCAAACAATCATGCATCATCTCCTCCTTGCCACGTCTCTGTAGTTCGTCGATTGTCACCTGCAATTTCTTAATTTAGACTCGTTAGCCAATTCAGGCCGATCCTTTGTTTTTGCGACGCGATCCCGAAGATAAACTGCCGAGCAAATTGAATGACTGATCTCCATAGGCATCTTACAAGTTAGTTTTGTAACTCGCAACGATCTTTTATGTTTGAGACTTTGTATACAATAACCAATTGATGCTAACAATTTTGGAATAGTTATTTCTTTCTTTTCATATGAGAATACTTACCTTTGAATCTGATTCTGATCACCGCGATACACATCCTTCCTTATAGGATGCCCGTGGGTATCATGTTACCAAACATCTGGGTGTTTACAAGACGGTGCACATTCAGGCAGAACCAAATGTGTACATTTTGCAGCTCAGCCATGCACGTCACCGAAGTGGTCAAGGTTGAAGGATGTATTGGAACCCAAACATTGTGAAATCTAGCCTAACAGACACAAAATTTGTCACTACACCAACTGAAGCAGATTGCATAAGGTGTTAATTAATTTTCATACCAAACCAGTATGAGATTGCATCTTACGGCTAACAATGGTCACTGAACCAACGAGAATCAGCGACAATACAAGTTTTTTTTTCTATCCGGCCAACAAATATGTCATGTAAAAACTAGCCGCTCATTCACAAATCGGCTAGTGTGGTAACGAGTTATACAACTTCCAGTGCTTACTAAATCGGGAGCAAAACGATGTCATCCTGTCTTCGGTGCAATTACAATAGCCTTCCCACCGGCTTAAAGGATTGTAGGGTCCCACAATGACACTTCAAGTTTATCTAAACATTTATTTACTCTGAACAGTCACGTATTTATCGTGGGAGTAGTGTGGACTAGGATGACCTGTCTCTAAGGAATTCTATATAGCATTTTAATTACTTAGGTAACCCCAAATGCAGATTATGTAAAGCTGTATGTCTAATATTTTCGATGTCTTTTTGACCCTTCTTTTTTGAATCTTCAGTCAAAACCTTAGGGTCCGTTTTCAAATGAACATACACAGCAGTGACAGTTCTACCAGCATTCAATCGGCCGCGTGCGCATCCAACAAACAACTTATCACCTACATTAACCTCCTTTAGAACAATGGACAATTACTTGGAGCTAATGACCTAGGGAAAGAAATCGAGTCTCGATAACCAGTCACACAGACCTCTGTATAATAGGGGTACTGCATCTTTGTAAAGCTGTGAAGAAACTGTCATGGTTTAACTATTTAAGATGATAGCTAAAATTGCCCCTCGAAAAACGCTACATAAAAAGCAAGGACAATATCGTGAAGTACTTATGCGTCGTATATGTCGGTATATTCTATTCGTATTGATGGTCTAGTGAGCACTGGTGGTCTAGTGGCCTTCCGATCGTAAGGTCGTGGGTTCAATCCCGGTCGTGCACCAATGAGTTTTTCTGCCGAAAAACTTTTGTGCACTATGCCTGTACTCTCAAACAGTGAAGGAAAACATCGTGAGGAAACCGGCATGTCGTAGAAACTTTAGAGTTAGAAAACATGTGTCAAGTGCACGAAAGAAGCCTCTTTGAGGCGCACTTAAAATTCTTTCACCACACTGGTTCGATATTGATCGATCAATACGAATAGAATATAAGGGTTCGCTGTCATTTAGAAACTTTGATAGGGGTACGTGACGCCATAAATAACCCTGTGTGGATGGCACATTAAGTAAGCTGAGAAGATGGTGTAGGACCTAAAATGTAGGTGGTTCTACTCCTTAACAATGTCAGGTGCTTCAACGACCCCTTTAACCCGTCTGAAGTTGGAGTAGCAGTTACATTAAAGCTTAAGTTTCTAGCAAGATAAGTGAGTAACTACTCAAAAATTCGCACATAAACAAAACAATCAACGCTGTATTGTATAGAATTGATTGAATCAACTTGAGTCATTACAGCTCAAGTACAAGTGTCAACGCTGATTGGATCGCAATTTTCTCAGTAGAAAGTGTTCATGGAAAGCTCTGAGAAAATGGCTCAGTGAAAACTACACCAATTCCGTGATGTCATATTGAATTGTGAGACTTTATTGTTGTACCGTGGTTAGCGATGGGGGCGTGGCGCTATCCATCATTATCATCACTTTGTTTTACTGCTTTGGTATCTTCTGCGTAGCTTCTTAGTCTTTCTTTATCGTTGTAGCTAGATCATCTTATTTTACTGGTCGTAGTATGGAAGCTTGCTTTCAGCTAAGCTACGTTCTGCGAGATCACAATACGTGTCAAAAATACCAGCAGACCGCTTATAAGATCGTCAACTGCTGAAATATGCTATGAATATGAGTGTGGTTGGATATGCAGGTAGAAGAAGACCGAAGAAGTTTTTGGACTGATAGATGATATATGAAACAACGATCGAAGATATGAATTGAGTGGATGCACTGCTGGATAGAAGTGAATAAAGGAAGAACATGTCTTCTTCATTCACTCCTATCATTTGGCATGGAGTGGAATAAGGACAGATGATTTGAAATATGCCCGGCATAGACAGACGGACGACAAACCATGCAACTAGGCTTAATGGGATAATAGGATGCACGCAGACCTTGGGTGCGCATCAGTCGAGGACGTGATCTAAATAATTCTATAAATACGAGCGATTACTTATGTCACTGGGTTTTACTGTGACCCTGAGTCAAGTCGATTACATTTTGGATTGAAAAGGGCCATGTGACAGTACATTTAGTACTTGTTTACATCGTAAAAGACCTTTTCGTTTTTTCGAAAATTACGTAACTATGACCACAGACAATATATACTAGGTATTTTTTTTTTTACTAGGAAACCGTTGTTTTACTGCGTTCCGTGCTATGACAAAGATACGTTAATTTTTTTCTAAACTTATGAATAATTATGGTTGGTAGACTATTGAGTTCAAAGTACGCTATGATGACGCCATTGATGATTCGATTTTTGTTTGGGTAAATTATTTATTTTATAAGTAGTTGTTTTACCTCGAGTGTGTCTGATTGACAAAATATCTCTGGCGGTAAGTTCTTTAACAATACTTGCCAGCTTTAATCAGGTTAACCAAGAAAGGAGAAATAAAAGTGAATAGAAACGATGCGTCGTGGGCGTTCAATTTATCGCGTAAGACGCCGTTTACACGATACCATTAGTGAATGAATACCATTCTTGCCACAGAATATTAGCTCTAGCTTCGTTGAGTTTGAGAAAGCAAAAGGCAGGAATGGTACGCCAGAATGGTTTCGTGTAAACGGCATGTAATGGGGAAAGTGTCGCCGCCTTTGATCCTGGGCACATTGTCTAATCTACAATACTGATTAATCTGTGGGTGAAATTGTAATTTATCGATTTCAACTATGTTTTATTGAGCTATTAACACTATTGTTAGATATTTAACGCAGGCCTTTACATTCTATAAGTTGTCTTTTATAAAGAGGTTATGCCACGAAGGGGACGCTGTTGTTATAAATAACATTAAGTAACTTAACTCAAAAAGTCTCTTAAAAATCCACTTGTTTTGTACGGGCCAACCCGCACATTCAGCACTGAATGCATTGTGCATAGCAAGTAATTTTTATTACAATAAATTCAGTTTCAAACTCACCTGAGTCGAGCGGTCGTTTTATTTAATAGCATTTCCCAAATCAATCAATTATCAAGTTATCATGTATGGGGATCACCATCAGACCCCTACATAGTGGTCCTTCGAGCATGAATTCAGTGTTTTCATGGGTTAGATTGGAACAAGGTAGTTCTATCTCTAAAGTTTGTATGACGAAACAATGCGCAGACGAAGTCGCGCCCGGGTCCACTAGTAGAAAATAAGCTCAAACATTTTACAATACCGCTCACAATCCACTGAATCTTTCAATACACATACGTTCGATATTCAGAATGCAGAATTTAAATTCACTGCCACAGACAAAATACATTTTATTACTAGACTCGTAAAGTTCATTTTGCATCGCAAACGGAACTACAGTGACATACCAGTCGAAGATAAGTCAATAAAATGCTCACTGAGTCATACCCTACCTCCAAGTAGAGATATAGGCTGTGAGTCAATGGGTTAGAGTTGAATTTTGAGTGGAGAATGTGCCAAAGATGGAAAGGGAATCGGGGCGCACCTGTTTGAAGTTGCTTTCTTTGCGATGTACTTGCAGTGAGAGTGGTCTAGATTGTAACTGTGTCGGTAGCCGTGACGAACGCCCTCCGGCCACTACTGGTTCTCTCTTGCCCACCTTGTTTAGTCAATCATTCTTTACAAATCATAATTATGTTCTTTGTATGGCGTTTTTGCAGCATGAATGGCATGATTTAAATGTAATTTATTAATAAAAAAAGAACGAAGTTTCAACTTTGACATTGGCATTTGTCAAATAAATTATTGTCAAATATTAAAATCCTAAAAACGCTCTTCCGTACTAACAATGCATAATCTATGGACTGTTTCGCGTCGGCACACTTCGCACTGTGACGTTTTGACCTATGTACCATGACGGTAAAATTGAACGCTTTTTTTTCTAGCCTCCATCCTCGATACCGTCCGAAAAGGAACTTCGTTCCAAAAATAGGTTCTTTGACTAGGAGGTGATGGATTCAAGTTTTGAGAATAAATGATCGCTACTACTGTGGAAAATAGTGACACTGATTTTCATAGCAACATAGCAAAGCCTGGGCACTTATGTCATAACTCTATGACAGAATTGACTATTCTAGTCAATGAGTTTAGCATTTCCGCTAGAATAAATTATCCTAAGTGCTGTATGAGAAATTCATTCATGTCATACATTCATTCATTCAATGTTATGTCATCAGAGCGTCATTGGTTCGAGTCTTAAGGAAATGTCTACCTAACAGTTCCTAATAATATAATTAATGCGAAAGTTTGAATGTTTGACTTTTAGGCTATTTTAGGTTAGGTTATATTTTTGTATGTATGAGAAAGAATTGAGAATCTTTTGGAACGAAGTTCCTTTTCGGACGGTATCGAGGATGGAGGCTAGGCTAGATAAACAAAAGCGTTCCATTTTACTGTCACGACATATCGATGTCTCCGGGGAATAAAAGGAGTACCTAGCATAGTACCTAGTATGCAAAAAAAAAAGATGCGCAGAGTGCGAAAAGTGCACAAGGTGCGCAAAATGTCAAATGTACAAACTTTGTTCCAACCGAGTGTTCCACGACACTCACGTACTTTTTTTATTTACTTTTAAGTACCTAAATTAGAAAAAGACCAGAATGTTATTTTATATTTATTTATTTATTAATGTAGTTGTACTGTATATAAATTTGTATAAAATTGAAATAATACTTGTGTTGTAATTTGCAAATTGTATAACTTCTTAAACTAACACAAATTCTTCAAAGATGTCTATTGATAAAGCTCTAAAGAAATTATTTATTCTTGTCTTTGTCGGCATCTTATATTTAACTAATAATAATAAATAAAATCATAAATTTGATTAAATCGCGGTGGTGAAATGTAATTAATAATTTTAATCATATTTAAATGGTATTCGATGTTCCGATTAGCTAATATGCGGTAATTAACGAGGAAGTCAACTTTATAGCGGGTAAATTGGATCTGATTGAGAAATTTATTAATCGTTAAACATCTGATTAACGTTAATGGAATTAATGATGTCACAGAATCGTTTTGTATCTTAAAACAACAAATTAGTTGAAAGTAAACATTTACATATTCACAGAAACTAAGCTACTGCAATCTACATACAATTACAAAATAAAATAGAATCAGTCAATCTAAGGATCGTAAAAATGATCTATAAGTAGATACAGGTCACTGTTGAAAAATCCAACGTATTCTTTTAAGTAGGTATTCATTTTATATGCTGGTTACATTCATAGAACCTGTACTAGTTATTACAATGTAATTGTTATCCTTAATAAAAAAAAAATAACAAAAAAAGAACGAGGCGCGATTTTATTTATGTAATCTGATAACATGATCACGGGACAAAGACCTCGCTAACCCCTTAAACCTCAGCTTTCCAAATAGCTAGATGAATGATACTGAGCCCTAGACGCTCGTGCAGACTCCCCGGCGTCGGCGCCCGCGCATCGAAAGTGCAAGTCCCCCCCCCTAGTTCCCACGAACCCTCACCTCTTGTGAAACTATCGATTATCGTCTGAATTATTTACACTTTCGGAGAGCTATCGTCTGCGCATGTTTTGATATTAAGATGTGTACGTAGGAACGTATCCCTGACACATAGAACTTACATACGTTTTGCGGCTGTACAACAATTAAAAATATTGAAATAAATGAAATCTAGTGATAATACTAAAAGATACAACTAAAAAACAGGATTTTGTTTATTTCCTTTTTAAATTTTTTAGAAATTAACATAAATGAGCCTTGTCAAGGAACCGTTCCTATGTGAAAAGGACTATAGGAAGTGATAGAAGCTTTGGCATATTACATTTGAAGTGGGAATAGAAGGGGTTATTCATTATGTAGAACTGAATAGAAATAATGTTTATTTGGCACAATACAATTACTAAAACAAAGACCACTTACAGGATAAATACTCAAGAAAATAGACATTAGGTATACACAAGGATAATGTCATAAAACTAGACGGAATGATGTTTCATTGGATAGAAAGACATCTAGAACCTAAAGGTTGCTGGGAGCCGTTGGGTGCAGGCTGTACAAAATCGATCGGTCTGGAAATCTTTTGGGGAGGCCTATCATGTGGCTAAAATGATGATGTCATAAAAAAGTACGTGGGTGTCGTGGAACCTTCGTGGAACTCGGTTGGAGCGAAGTATTAACTTTGACACAAATTGACGTGACGTAATACATATTTTGAAGAAAGATTTGAAGTGAAGTCAAAGTGAAAAGAAGAAGAAGGAATAAAATAAGAAGAAGAAGAAACCAATAAGTGAAGTGAAACCATAAAGAATATGAAGACCTATATGATGAAGACCTAGACCTAGATGATGTTTATTACCGATTGGGCGATATAGTCGCCTAGCGGCAAAGCCCTTTTTTTTGTGAATAAATAATAATAATAATAAAAATAACTTTGACATTGGCATTTGTCAAATAAATTATTGAAAATCCTAGAAACGCTCTTCCGTACAAACAATCTATGGACTTTTTTGCGACTGCGCTCTTCGCACTGTGACGTTTTGACCTATGTATGTGTCGTGATGGTAAAATCGAACGCTTTTTTTTCTAGCCCCCATCCTCGATACCGTCCGAAAAGGCATAGTGTTTAAGCCTGTTGTGTTTGTGTTATGGCCTGTTGTTTTTAAGAAGAGAGTTAATAGGCACCTTCTGGGTAGGCTCGCTCCATCGTAGACCTCATTCTTACCTGTGTAAGTTACGAGGTCAAGAGCCAACCCATTCATCATAAAAAAAATGTCTTAATTACACGACAAAATCAAAACTTTTATCAACTCGTAACTTTTTATTAGACAAGCTATGTTGAGAACACACATTTTAGACACATAAATATGTATCTATCCTGTACCATTGTGCGTTACTCGGCTCAGCTTAAATCACAATTATCTAATTAAGAAGGCAGTAAACATCAGGTGGGGGATTGATGAAGTGAAACGTCTCCCTAATGTGGGTTTACATCGTGTTAGGCGTCACATAAATTATAATATTACTTTAGGAACGGTTTTTTGAATGTGTGTCTTCAAGTTATAGGCGCAAGCGTTCTATTGAACTCGTGAAGGTTATGTAGCCTGAGGTCTCGCGGCCCGATCTGTCATTTTGATCCTTAGATAGATTTGAACGTAAACAGGTTCACGACTGTATCCCCAAGGTGCGGTAGACATTCTCTCAGATCTTTTTGTTACTTATTCCAGATCCTTTGAAGATGCCTAAGGGGGGTAGTCAGAGGCATTTCCAAACACATATTTGATACATGCCCACATTTTGCAGAAGTTAGTATTCCATACGTGACAGGTTGCAAGCCCATCGCCGCCTATAAGAACACTAACTGGTTTCCTCACGATGTTTTCCTTCACCGTTAAGAGCACGTGTTTAACACGTGATAGATAGATTTGAATTTTGAAATATTTCGCGAAATATTGGAACGGAGATCCTTTTCGGACGGTATCGAAGAAAAATATACTGGGGGGCTGGGAGAATTTTTTTTACCGTCATGGCATGAAATTGTCACAGTGCGAAGTGCGCAGCCGCAAACAGTCCATAGATTGTTACATTGTTAGTACGAAAGAATTGAAGTACGTCTACACATAAAATGAGATAAGGACAGGGAGATGGTGATGATATACCTACAGCTGAACACATAAGCTCCTAATTTTTGAAGTCTCTATAAAGAAAACAGTACAATAGAGTAAAATTACAGGGTTTATCCCGGTTATAAAAGGAAGCAACATTTTTCTATGGCGTTTGGTGCAATAACGTGTTTCTAAAGTTATTTATAAAAAAAATCGTATTGTTACAAATCGCTTGACGGCTACTTCTTCCACACTAAGATAATCGTATATTATCCTACTGATCCGGTACTACAGTGGTTTTATGCCGTCACGAGACATATTTACGGCTCTTATGGGCTTAAGCCGAGTTCAAAAGGTGCATAGGACAGTTAAATGGTAGAGATCTTCAGTAAAAATATTATTTTACTTAGTTATTATAGGGTTTGCTGCGGTTGTCTTCTGGTCTATTTTTAACAGATATAAAAGGCCGGACACATTTGCCGCATGTCGAACGATTTGTGGGCAAAACGAGCCACACAGTGGACCCCACAAAATATGACGCGCAGACGTGGAAGACCCAGGGCGAGATGGCAGGACGAGCTGGACTCTTACCTGCGGAATTGGCCTGTCGCTGCGTTGAATCGTGAAGAGTGGAAAAAGGGAAGGGAGGCCTTTGCCCTGCAGAGGGACAAGAACGGCTGAATAATAATAATAAGCAGTTATTCTCAACACATGCAGGATCGTGAGAAAGTTTCTGCAAAACGATCATCCCCAAGAAGTTCAACCCGCTACTGGGATGCACTTGGCCTAGGCCCGTGCACTCCATTACTACCGGTTTCAAAACCGAGAAGAGAGAATCTAAAAATAGTAATAATAATAATAATAATAATAAAAAAGGTGGAAGAATATCGACGGATCTAAATCGGTCTACAAATTCTACAATCGCGTAGACCGATTTTGAAAATCTCTCGAAGTGATCCCATATGAATGTTGTTTCTGAGGGCTACCTATGTGTATTTTTCTTAATTACGCTGAAACGGCTGAACGCATTTTGGTGATGCTTTTTTGGAGGTAGCTCATTTCCCGGAACACATTCCCATAGACTTTTAACCAACCTATCAATATCACCATGTTTTGTAAAACGGGATTATGTTAAATTCGTAGTAAAATCAAATGACGCCAAAGATCTAATCTCGATACTATTAAATAACTAAATAGCATTCGATGGCTCTATTCAAAAACATCGTTATTACAGAAAGTGAATTACCGTGGGAAGATCCGAATATGTTTATGTTTACAATAATCCGTATATCTGCACAGAGCCGGTATTTTATGGTTCCTAGTACCTACTAGTACTATGTAAATGTAGACATCTGTCTCATGTTTGCGTTTCAATCACGACAATTTGGATGAATGAAAAAATGACTTAGAATATGGAGATCGAACGAAGTCTCAAATAGCATTAGGCTTTTAAAATTTTTGTACCACGCGACCGAAGCTGTCGGTGGAAGCTAGCTAGCTATTTCGTACGTATTACTCGTATTTTCCAGTCTTAATAGTGGCTAGGCGGGTAAGTGTAATATTTTAAATGCGAAATTGGATGGATAGATGTTTGTGGCTCCTTCACGCTGCAAAGGTTAAAAATTTACCTGATTAACACATACTTTTTATCCCGAAATAATTCCCGAAGGACCGCGGGTAACACCGCGGAGCACTGCTTGTTTAACGTATAACCCATAAAAAAAGATTATCGGCCCGTTTTGGTAGCGACTACTGGTCGTTTCGATAAGTCTTTAAGCTTATAAGAATTTGTCGCCATAGGTCATGGTTGTCCAAATGGTTTATAAGCGTGGAAAATGGGTTGGAATTATACAGCAGCATCTAAATGTACTTAAAAAAAATACCTTGTTTTTAGGGTTCCATACTCAAAGGGTAAAACGGGAACCCTATTACTTCGCTGTCTGTCTGTCCGTCTGTCACCAGGCTGAATCTCATGAACCGTGATAGTCATACAGTTGAAATTTCAAGACTAAAAAAACAGAATAAAATAAATATTTAAGGGCACAAACGTAATATTTTTTGTTGTTTTTAGGTATAGATAGTGGTACGAAACCCTTTGTGCGCGAATCCGACTCGCACTTGCCTGGTTTTTTTATACTCTAAAGATTACCTACTGTGGTTATCAAACTGGCTTCAAAAACGAAGTAATAAAATCCTTTTAAATTACTATCTATAGCTGTGCTTAACTGTTATACCATTGCTATCACATCACGTAACACCTCCGTAATCTAACGGGCCCGGGATTCGACACGGCACCTGCTAACGTAGAGTGCATGCGCACTGCTTGATCCGAATCCGATTGGAAAACAAGATCGTTTTTTTTCTCTCAAAACGTAGGCATGTGCTAATACGGTTGAACGTATTCTTCGACTACGATGTGAACTCTTTCACGCACATACCTATCGATTGGAATGAAAGGCACTGATAGATATGTATGTATGGAACACACATAGGCTTTTTATCACGGAATAGTGAAGATATCCTGACGGACCATCGCGAAAGACGAGAAGTTGCTAGTATACTAATTTAAATAATATTTTTTTATCCCTATAAATGCGTGTGAAATTAGGGAATGTCCACAAGGAAGTGATAGAGGTAAGTATGTTTGGAAATAAATTATATCAAGGATTTTGAAGCATTCTGTAATTCTGTAATTCTTTATTGTACACAAGACAATGGTTACAAAACAATAATTAGAAAGTACATGTACAAAGGCGAGCTTAACCCTAAAAGAGTTTTCTACCAGCAAACCTTTGAGTCTAGGGAGAAGACATTAACAAATGTGGATGCACTGTGTACGTACGCTGTATAAAAGAAAGCTATAAAATACGGTGTAAATAAATACCACCCGCTAACTATATACCTATACAAAAAATATACAAAATATAAATAAATAAAATATACCTACATATTATTATAATATGATCTATACTATATATATATATATATATACATTATTATTTTACAGTGTCTAACTATCTATCTGTCTAAGTTACGGATTTTACAGTGTCTAACCTGATAACACACACAACTGATGGGTTTCTTAGTCTCTACAGTTGTCTACAGTTCCTATTTGTATGGTGGTAACGGTGACACACTACTCCCGTGTTGCTACTGGCATTGTTTGAAGTGAAAATATGTAAATACCTTGGCCTTAAACCTTCGAACTTTCTTTACTTTGACCGAAGTGTTATACTTCTAAAATTACATGGTGTAGCCACGTTTAGTCTCTCGCCCTAAAATCTGTAGGTATGCTTTACTATGTTATGTAAACAAACAATCGTTGAGTTTTGTCGAATTTGTAATATCCAATAAAACATTTATATCACCAACACACGAACAATAGCTGAAATATCAATGTTTATCTCCCGAGGTCGTTGACTTATTACGTCAAATCACGCCTTGTACTGTTATAGGCAGATAATGCAAATATCGATCTTATGTCAATGTGTTATGATTTAAAATTGTCTGTGACCGCGTCAATTGCGTGACATCTTGAGAAATTGGACCCAATTTCAGTTTTTATGACATTGCGGTATTTTTGAAACGTAATTTGCTTGTTTAGTTTAAAAAAAGTTCACTTTTTGCTCTTTATAATTATTATAAGTTATGAAGTAGATCTAAAATTTTATCTCTATAGGTAGGTAGGTACTTACCTTAAAATTAATGTTTAATTATGATGAAAATCTATCTTTATATAAAGTCATACTTTCTTCCTATATTTAGTAAGTAGTTATAATGATAATTATATAGGTATTTTATTTATGATCAAACGAACTTCTAGACCAAAGTCATGGTCAATGACCGAATTGATCCGAGACCTGTCGCTGTTAATGGTCACCCTCTTGAAGTTGTTTCGCAGTACACATACCTTGGGCAGATTTTGCAGGTAGGTAGAAGCAACTTTGAGAAGGAGGCCAAGAGGAGGATTCAGCTGGGCTGGGCAGCATTCGGAAAACTACGTCGAGTTTTCTCGTCACCTATACCACAGTGTTTGAAAACAAAAGTTTTCAATCAGTGCGTCCTACCTGTCATGACATACGGAGCCGAAACGTGGACACTCACAGTACGGCTAGTCCACCAGTTTAAAGTCGCTCAGCGAGCTATGGAACGAGCTATGCTCGGAGTTTCTCTGAAGGATAGAATCCGCAACGAGACTATCCGACATAGAACCAAAGTTGTCGACATAGCTCAGAGAATCAGCAAGCTGAAGTGGCAGTGGGCTGGCCATATCTGCCGAAGAACCGATAACCGTTGGGGTAAACGAGTTCTTGAGTGGAGACCGCGACTTGGCAAACGTAGTGTAGGACGCCCTCCGGCCAGGTGGAGTGACGATCTGCGAAAGGCTGCCGGCAGAAGCTGGATGCGTCGAGCTGAGGACAGGGCGCAATGGCGCGCACTAGGGGAGGCCTATGTCCAGCAGTGGACTGCCATAGGCTGATGATGATGATGATGATGATGAACTTCTAGAGTGAAGTTCGATCAATAAAATATGAGTAGTTTAACTTCTACGTGTGATATAATATTTAATATTTTTGTAAAAGAATATTAAAAATGTCTACCTTGCCTTGGGGATACAGTCGCAATCCTGTTTCATTATGAAATACCTACATTGAAAGTTGACAACAATGTCGACTGCGTAATCATAGCGCTACTAAAATACCTAAATAAGTTGTATCAAAGCTCGTAACTTGAACACAATCTTTATGATACCAGAAACACTCGCGAAAGATAAAATAAAAAGCAATGAAACTTCACAATATCATCCGTTTTAAACTCCTAGGGGTTCCTATTGATCGCACTGTGATAAAGCATTCATAAAGGACAATCTTGACCACAAAACGAGCCTATTTGAAGCGCACTTATAATCTTTTCACTACACTGGTTCGAAAGATCCAGTGACATGACAAGAATCTCGACCAAAGTTTAAAATAAATATTTTATTCTGAAGACTGTAATCTTAATAAATAGATATGTTTTAAAAAGGGATCAACTTGATTTCAGTACTTATCTTTTATACAATTTTGAGGTCAAAAGTACTTACCCTAAACTATTGAAGAATGTCATGAAAGAAAATGAGGCGAAAGATTTATTTACAGGATAGTAGTAGTGTGGCTGGAGATTATGCAAGAGGAAGGCCGAAAAAGAAGTGGTTGGATTGTGTGAGAGATGAATGCGAAAGGAGTGGATACAGATTTGACGAGTGATAGGATTGAATGGAGGAAAAATACATGTTGTGCCGACCCCACTTAGCGTGGGATAAGGGCAAGGGAATGATGATAGTAGCAAGTGGAAATCAAATATTTAAAATGAAATCTAGGCCTTTGTGTACCGGGTAGACAACGAACTCACAAATTATGGGGTAGACTCTTCCTACCCCATAATTTGTGAGTTTTGTGTCTAGTACTAGACACAAAGGATAAAAAAGTTGTCATAGACATCTGTTAGAATTCTTCTTCTTCTTATCGTGTCACCAGTTCTTTCGAACCAGTGTGGTGAAAGGATTTTAAGTGCGCTTCTTAGAGGCTCCTTTCGTGCACTTGACACATGTTTTCGAACTTTTTAGGTTCTACGACATGCCAGTTTCCTCACGATATTTTCCTTCACCGTTTGGGAGTACTGGCATAGTGCACATAATTTTTTCGGCAGAAAAACTCATCGGTGCACGACCGGGATTGAACCAACGACCTTACGATCGGAAGGCGGGGCACTACCACCTAGACCACCAGTGCTCTGTTTGAATTGGGAATTGATAAAATAAGGTGTTCAATGTGCATTGCTTTTCAAATTGCTTTTCGCAATGCACACTACATACAATGTAGTTTATGTAAAAATAAAATTAAAACTTGTCGGATATCAACGGTCCTAGACTTATTTAGATTACAAGTTCCCAGTAAAATCTTAGTTCATATCAAAGTTGTTTAATTTATATTCAATGTGCGCCATGAAACTACAAAGTAGTTGAAACTCAGAATAAATATGTATTCGTTCGGATATAGTGTCTTTAAGATTATCCTGGGTTACTGTCGTTTGGGACACAAACGTTTGGGACACTTTGTCCCTATTGACACTTTTGATTTTAAATGTTTTTTTCACTGTCATTTGGGACACTATCAAAATATTGAAGCTGTTTTGTACAGTCAGATCAAAAAGTTTTTAAATAATTATAATACGATTATTTTAAAGTAGCTTAAAGGGACTAGACATGGTGGCGACGTGTAGGTATAGGTATCAGATCATTGTAATTAAATAATTTGTAAGTCTTTTTCGACTTAAAAAAAACTACAAAAATTCATTTAAAATGTATATTTATTTACTACGTTGTAAAGTCCACATCTTCAAAATATCGGTTTATATAATTAACAATAATAATGTCATAACATTACCTACTTATTATTAAAATCTTTTGTGTATACATAAAAATCTAAAAAAAAAAATAACCTACAAACATCACAGTATATTCACAGCATTTGGCACAATACTCTACTAAAGCTAAAATAAAATATCAAACAAATCAAAAGATAACCTAAAGATAAAAAATAACCTAAAAAATCACAGTATTTTTACAATATTTGGCACATTATTCTTAGAATTATTATCTTTTATGGTATCTATAGCCAGCACGTAGAAGTATCGGTTTTCCGCGCTTCGACGTTACTATTTCGATTCCATTTTGATTTTGACTTGACGATGCTGGTGGATCTCCTGAAAAAACAAATATGCTACTTTATGAACATTTCACAAGAATATCTGTACCTAACAGTGTATCTAACAAAACCATAAATTGATGCATCGAATATAATGACTACGATTATGAATGAAATTAAATATCTCTTACAATACACACAATTTTTTATCAGTTTAGATCTAAATTTAAAGTAATTAAGTACCTAAAAGCGTATAATACCAATAAAAAAATGCTACGTAAATGGTAGTTAACTTACCTCCAAAAAACATGAACAACAACACAAACCGCCACATGACTATTTTTTTACTTAACCACTGACCATGACTCAGGTAGACTAATTAATGGCCGTGCGTCCGAGCAAAAAGAACAAGTGAACCCTTAAGGAACAAAAGAGAAAGAAATATAAACATTTCTATGCTTTCTAGAACTAGTTTTGCATTAGCGCTTGCTCGCTCGTTACTGCACCTGAGCGAATACTTTACCTTTTTAAAAATGCAAATTTGATATTAAGATTTCTACTGTTGAGGTATCGTTAGAGGTTTAACTCAAAAATCATGATTAATTATCTCGTAGATAACATTAATTATGTTCCTCACCACGATAGTTTCAAAAACTATAACGTTACAGGTTTTTTGCCTGACTGTACAAAACAGCTTTTTCTATTGGTGTCCCAAATGACAGTGAAAAAAATATTTAAAATCGAAAGTGTCAATAGGGACAAAGTGTCCTAAACTTTTGTATCCCAAACGACAGTAACCCTATCCTGGGTTACTGTCGTTTGGGACACAAACGTTTGGGACACTTTGTCCCTATTGACACTTTTGATTTTAAATGTTTTTTTCACTGTCATTTGGGACACTATCAAAATATTGAAGCTGTTTTGTACAGTCAGATCAAAAAGTTTTTAAATAATTATAATACGATTATTTTAAAGTAGCTTAAAGGGACTAGACATGGTGGCGACGTGTAGGTATAGGTATCAGATCATTGTAATTAAATAATTTGTAAGTCTTTTTCGACTTAAAAAAAACTACAAAAATTCATTTAAAATGTATATTTATTTACTACGTTGTAAAGTCCACATCTTCAAAATATCGGTTTATATAATTAACAATAATAATGTCATAACATTACCTACTTATTATTAAAATCTTTTGTGTATACATAAAAATCTAAAAAAAAAAATAACCTACAAACATCACAGTATATTCACAGCATTTGGCACAATACTCTACTAAAGCTAAAATAAAATATCAAACAAATCAAAAGATAACCTAAAGATAAAAAATAACCTAAAAAATCACAGTATTTTTACAATATTTGGCACATTATTCTTAGAATTATTATCTTTTATGGTATCTATAGCCAGCACGTAGAAGTATCGGTTTTCCGCGCTTCGACGTTACTATTTCGATTCCATTTTGATTTTGACTTGACGATGCTGGTGGATCTCCTGAAAAAACAAATATGCTACTTTATGAACATTTCACAAGAATATCTGTACCTAACAGTGTATCTAACAAAACCATAAATTGATGCATCGAATATAATGACTACGATTATGAATGAAATTAAATATCTCTTACAATACACACAATTTTTTATCAGTTTAGATCTAAATTTAAAGTAATTAAGTACCTAAAAGCGTATAATACCAATAAAAAAATGCTACGTAAATGGTAGTTAACTTACCTCCAAAAAACATGAACAACAACACAAACCGCCACATGACTATTTTTTTACTTAACCACTGACCATGACTCAGGTAGACTAATTAATGGCCGTGCGTCCGAGCAAAAAGAACAAGTGAACCCTTAAGGAACAAAAGAGAAAGAAATATAAACATTTCTATGCTTTCTAGAACTAGTTTTGCATTAGCGCTTGCTCGCTCGTTACTGCACCTGAGCGAATACTTTACCTTTTTAAAAATGCAAATTTGATATTAAGATTTCTACTGTTGAGGTATCGTTAGAGGTTTAACTCAAAAATCATGATTAATTATCTCGTAGATAACATTAATTATGTTCCTCACCACGATAGTTTCAAAAACTATAACGTTACAGGTTTTTTGCCTGACTGTACAAAACAGCTTTTTCTATTGGTGTCCCAAATGACAGTGAAAAAAATATTTAAAATCGAAAGTGTCAATAGGGACAAAGTGTCCTAAACTTTTGTATCCCAAACGACAGTAACCCTATCCTGGGTTACTGTCGTTTGGGACACAAACGTTTGGGACACTTTGTCCCTATTGACACTTTTGATTTTAAATGTTTTTTTCACTGTCATTTGGGACACTATCAAAATATTGAAGCTGTTTTGTACAGTCAGATCAAAAAGTTTTTAAATAATTATAATACGATTATTTTAAAGTAGCTTAAAGGGACTAGACATGGTGGCGACGTGTAGGTATAGGTATCAGATCATTGTAATTAAATAATTTGTAAGTCTTTTTCGACTTAAAAAAAACTACAAAAATTCATTTAAAATGTATATTTATTTACTACGTTGTAAAGTCCACATCTTCAAAATATCGGTTTATATAATTAACAATAATAATGTCATAACATTACCTACTTATTATTAAAATCTTTTGTGTATACATAAAAATCTAAAAAAAAAAATAACCTACAAACATCACAGTATATTCACAGCATTTGGCACAATACTCTACTAAAGCTAAAATAAAATATCAAACAAATCAAAAGATAACCTAAAGATAAAAAATAACCTAAAAAATCACAGTATTTTTACAATATTTGGCACATTATTCTTAGAATTATTATCTTTTATGGTATCTATAGCCAGCACGTAGAAGTATCGGTTTTCCGCGCTTCGACGTTACTATTTCGATTCCATTTTGATTTTGACTTGACGATGCTGGTGGATCTCCTGAAAAAACAAATATGCTACTTTATGAACATTTCACAAGAATATCTGTACCTAACAGTGTATCTAACAAAACCATAAATTGATGCATCGAATATAATGACTACGATTATGAATGAAATTAAATATCTCTTACAATACACACAATTTTTTATCAGTTTAGATCTAAATTTAAAGTAATTAAGTACCTAAAAGCGTATAATACCAATAAAAAAATGCTACGTAAATGGTAGTTAACTTACCTCCAAAAAACATGAACAACAACACAAACCGCCACATGACTATTTTTTTACTTAACCACTGACCATGACTCAGGTAGACTAATTAATGGCCGTGCGTCCGAGCAAAAAGAACAAGTGAACCCTTAAGGAACAAAAGAGAAAGAAATATAAACATTTCTATGCTTTCTAGAACTAGTTTTGCATTAGCGCTTGCTCGCTCGTTACTGCACCTGAGCGAATACTTTACCTTTTTAAAAATGCAAATTTGATATTAAGATTTCTACTGTTGAGGTATCGTTAGAGGTTTAACTCAAAAATCATGATTAATTATCTCGTAGATAACATTAATTATGTTCCTCACCACGATAGTTTCAAAAACTATAACGTTACAGGTTTTTTGCCTGACTGTACAAAACAGCTTTTTCTATTGGTGTCCCAAATGACAGTGAAAAAAATATTTAAAATCGAAAGTGTCAATAGGGACAAAGTGTCCTAAACTTTTGTATCCCAAACGACAGTAACCCTATCCTGGGTTACTGTCGTTTGGGACACAAACGTTTGGGACACTTTGTCCCTATTGACACTTTTGATTTTAAATGTTTTTTTCACTGTCATTTGGGACACTATCAAAATATTGAAGCTGTTTTGTACAGTCAGATCAAAAAGTTTTTAAATAATTATAATACGATTATTTTAAAGTAGCTTAAAGGGACTAGACATGGTGGCGACGTGTAGGTATAGGTATCAGATCATTGTAATTAAATAATTTGTAAGTCTTTTTCGACTTAAAAAAAACTACAAAAATTCATTTAAAATGTATATTTATTTACTACGTTGTAAAGTCCACATCTTCAAAATATCGGTTTATATAATTAACAATAATAATGTCATAACATTACCTACTTATTATTAAAATCTTTTGTGTATACATAAAAATCTAAAAAAAAAAATAACCTACAAACATCACAGTATATTCACAGCATTTGGCACAATACTCTACTAAAGCTAAAATAAAATATCAAACAAATCAAAAGATAACCTAAAGATAAAAAATAACCTAAAAAATCACAGTATTTTTACAATATTTGGCACATTATTCTTAGAATTATTATCTTTTATGGTATCTATAGCCAGCACGTAGAAGTATCGGTTTTCCGCGCTTCGACGTTACTATTTCGATTCCATTTTGATTTTGACTTGACGATGCTGGTGGATCTCCTGAAAAAACAAATATGCTACTTTATGAACATTTCACAAGAATATCTGTACCTAACAGTGTATCTAACAAAACCATAAATTGATGCATCGAATATAATGACTACGATTATGAATGAAATTAAATATCTCTTACAATACACACAATTTTTTATCAGTTTAGATCTAAATTTAAAGTAATTAAGTACCTAAAAGCGTATAATACCAATAAAAAAATGCTACGTAAATGGTAGTTAACTTACCTCCAAAAAACATGAACAACAACACAAACCGCCACATGACTATTTTTTTACTTAACCACTGACCATGACTCAGGTAGACTAATTAATGGCCGTGCGTCCGAGCAAAAAGAACAAGTGAACCCTTAAGGAACAAAAGAGAAAGAAATATAAACATTTCTATGCTTTCTAGAACTAGTTTTGCATTAGCGCTTGCTCGCTCGTTACTGCACCTGAGCGAATACTTTACCTTTTTAAAAATGCAAATTTGATATTAAGATTTCTACTGTTGAGGTATCGTTAGAGGTTTAACTCAAAAATCATGATTAATTATCTCGTAGATAACATTAATTATGTTCCTCACCACGATAGTTTCAAAAACTATAACGTTACAGGTTTTTTGCCTGACTGTACAAAACAGCTTTTTCTATTGGTGTCCCAAATGACAGTGAAAAAAATATTTAAAATCGAAAGTGTCAATAGGGACAAAGTGTCCTAAACTTTTGTATCCCAAACGACAGTAACCCATTATCCTACTTACTTACTTGTTTTGTGTATTTCCTGTTGAGTTTCTTTTGTGTACAATAAAGTAATTTTTCTATTCTATTCTATTCTATTCTATTCTATTCTTAGAGATCCCAGTGGTCTAAAGGTTTGTTCCATAACAAGGAGTCGTGCTAAAGTTTTTCTGATTGAATAAATCGATAACCTAACGAATAACATGATAAATCACTTTTTGTCAATTTTGAGTTAGCACCATATTCCACTACCATTTCTTGGGCATACGATTTTGTTACATACATACTTTAAAATTAATGTAGGTCCCACTTGTATCTCACTAGTTTTCGTAGTACAGTCAGCATCAAAATTTATTAACAGTTTGTTTTTTTAAAGCGCCATTTATTTTCGATTGCTAAGAAAAAATAAACTTTGCTTGCGGAAACTATTATGGACTGAGAGTTAGTCATCAACTATTTGTTAAAATTTTGGTCCTGATGTTACGGATTACGGAAATATTCGATTTGGGAAACATCAAAGGTTAATCAACTTCTGATGCTGACTGTACAACCAACAAACATCACGTTCCCTAACCACCTAATTTGTGTAGAAGGCCTGATTTCAATCTCGACTTACACTAAAACAATGCATAGCAACAAACAATAGCCTTTTTTAAAATACAAGTGAACCACGGTTTGGTAGCCTAGTTAAAAACTGACCTAAGTAAACATTCTGTGAAACCATTACCTTACATTCAGACATACGAACATTAACTTAGGTACATTATTCCAAGGTACACAAACATGACCCACAAACATTTGGCTCGAATTACCGTTTTTATAAAAACTGCGAAGTTTATAAATATTGTTTCGGATTGCGGCTTTTGTTTATTATTTCGTAATAGCGTGCTTTTTTTACGAATTACTTTTCAGGTTTCTTAAGATTTTATCGTCACAAGAACCAACCGTTTCGGAAATGAACATATGAACTTTGTGAACTCGGATTCTTATGAAGACTTTCGCTATGGCAAAGACTTCACATGTCACAATGTAGATAATTTGAACACGCTCAGCTCATGCTATCTATGTGGGTGGACCCTTTAAAAAAACATCTCGAATGCCTCAAAATTGGTTTGGTTTAATTTTTAGTCTGATGTTTGCTGTATTTATATATTTTTTATTGTTTCAGGCGAGTAGAAAGATATCAAAATGTGGATATCTTTTCGTCGCACCGGGCTGGGACTTTTCCAATCCGCTCTACAGAACAAAGGTAAGAAAAAATTCCTTTAAAATTTACCATTTATTTTGTCATGAAAGTCAGCAAAACCCTGGTTCAACTTGAATAGGTTTCGCTGTAAATGAAAGCAGTCCCATTTAACCTACAAAATGGCACCAGTAAATCTTCCACGGATATTAAGTGCGACAATCGGTCTATTTCCATCGTCATTATACTCAAGAACTGTCATTTCGGTGACCTATTTATGCCGCATAAATATACCGCGCCCGCTCTTCAATGCAAATCCTGCAGCTGCGACAGTACAATGGGATGCGCGTGCGCACAGAATACATTACAATACTAGGTCTGTAATTACAATTCCCGAATGTCATTTTCATGTACTGTTATGGACCATCGATTGTGGGAAGTTCATAATGTATGCATTTGGGCCCATTTTCCGGACAATGTCCTTTACTCACAGTTTTAAATGTTTTAATCTTAGACGACCTCTGTGGCGCAGTGGGCGAAGGTCCGCCTGCGACGCAGAAGGTTGCGGGTTCGATCCCCGCCGCGGGACAAATGTTTGTATGATCTACAGATATTTGTCTCGGGTCTGGGTGTTTCTATGTATAATATGTATGTAATTTACAAACAAAAAGTATATAAGTAGTATATCAGTTATCTGGTTCCCATAGTACAAGCTTTGCTTAGTTTGGGGCTAGATGATGCTGTGTGAAAATGTCCAGCATTATTTTTTTTTATCTTATTTGTAAAGCGGTGTTATACTGTGGTGGTTATATCTACTCAATTGTATAAAAGCAGTCTTGCAAAATCCCATCGTATCAGATTTATTTTTAAAACTTTTTGACTAAAAAAAAAAAAATAACTGATAAATGATAAAACTTGTCCCAAATCATGATTAATAATGTTCGTCCATCTTAAATTCGGGCGTCTTTTTTGACACTTTTTGGCGCCGAAACCAAACCCCCCGCTGGTTGCTTATCGTAATCTCCAAATTCGCGTTTCAAGACTTAAAATAAATATTCCTTATCGATTTTAGTTTATAATGTATCGGAATGTACAATAGTGTTTTTGTATTTTATTTGAAAGGTTCATAAATTAAATGTACAAAATTATGATTTCAAAAATTGCCAGCTTCAATGCCTGTCCACATAATTCTGTATTACCAGTTTTTGAGGTAAATGTCTTGTTTTCATTAATTTATTACCTATGTATACGATTTTTTTATTTTTCGGTAAAATATGATTGCCTCTTGGCGATTGAGGTTTAAATCATTAGGTACAACTTCATTAACAGGATATTTTTTTCAAAAGTTTTGGGAAAGTCGTTTCGTAAATGTCGAAGAACATTTTTAAATTTTCATTAATTTACCTTTCATTTCTTACTTAGCACAATCAGGATATTTCGATAACGGATACCTGTCAGTTGATTATTATTAATTATGCCCTTGACATACGCCTCAATGCTTTGGATAATACCGTAAAATGAGTTTTAACATGTTAGCAATAAGAACTACACAAACAATATAGTATTTTCTGATTATAACTGGCTTTAGATCAAGCGATAAATTGTATTCGTTCTCAGAGTATGGAAAAGGAAGGGATTGATAAAAAATAGTTTTTAACCGGCTTTCTTCAGAATCTTTAATGCAGATTGGTGGTATCCATCACACTCATCAGTAATGTTCATTGCATACCGTGCTTGCATACATTCATCTCTATAAGTATATAAAAATGAATCCCTATTTCCCTTGGTCACGGCATCACGCGTGAACGGCTGGACCGATTTCATTAAATTTTTTTTTGTTGTGTTTGTTATTGTCAGGAGAAGGTTCTTATGACAGAAAATCTAAATATTAATCATGGAGGGCGTGAAATAAGGGTTGAAAGTTTGTATGGGGAGTTGGTAGTTCCAGTTAAATGCAATAGATGGCGTTGCTAATAAGTATGTTATTTCGCTGACGAAGTTCGCGGGTTCAGCTAGTAGTTTACTAATTATTAGTCTTCGGATGCTTTATTGATAGCTTGGATTTTAATCGGGACGTCGGCTGTCTCACGGAGAAATGGAGTATACGGACTTTAACAACTTTTGACAGTTTACAAATTCGTAACGCATTGAGGTAATTTGAGATGAAAAAGTAAAACGATAATTTTATGCGAAATTTTAATTAGAAACTGCAACTGAATTGCATTAATAATTTAATGTATAATAATAATTATCATACTTTTGCTTCAAAGACAATTTATTTAGTATTTATTTGCTAAAGTACTGCAAAAAGGAAGTCAATTAATAATCAGGCCTATTCGTTTTAGTGTTGTAGGTAATATTTCGTTTGATGTAAATTGTTTCCGCTAAACTTCAATTAGCAGTTCATCAGCCTGACATTATTTTTAATAGTGCCCATCATGTTTAAAGATAAATGTTAAAATATATAAAATAACAGTTAAACTGACAGAATCAATTAAATTATAAATGAAATAAATATTGCTATTGCCAGAAATGAGTTTGAAAAATACAATCTTACCGTATTGGTGTATGGTGTAACTGTCAAAATAAAGAAACGCAAAAGAGTTTAACAGGTAGATCCTCCCTTTTCGTCCTGAGCGCCAAAGATTTAGGATTTCAAGGATAAAAGCCTTTATAGAGGTAATAAATATGAAGATTCCGTTCCACGAAACGCGATTAGGGTCTTTGAAAAAAGTCGATTCCTCGCCAATTTGACCCTGAACCAAATTGATGTAAAATCTTCTGAGAAATTCCAAAATCTGATAACAGCAGGTTTAAGTGCAGATCTGATAAATCGTGAGCCTTTCTAGAGTTTGGAAAACAAAGTAAAAAGCGGGCCTTTCGAATCAGTCGTGCGTGCGCGCCGCACTAGTTGGCAGTCGGGTGCGGTTGCAATCCTCATAGAAAGCCACGCTTCCGCATTGCTCATTATTACGATGCCAATTCTTATTAAGCTTCTGAGGGCACTGGCGGTTTTGTGGAAGATTCCTTCTGAGCCAAGAATCCATCCTCTAAATCATTCGTGCATTGATTCGTGCACTGTTCCGGTTCTGTCCATGTACATATGTGCTCTATGCCAATACTCTCAAACTGTGAAGGAAATCAAAAGCAACCGACGCAACGTGTCGTAGAATCTAAAGAAATCTTCAGCCAATCATCCACTGCTATTTTAATTTCAATATCATTAGGTAATATGTGTATGTGCAGCGTAAACATATTTGATTATCTTCCATTTTAAACGTCCGTTGCGCGTAGATGACCTCAGAAACAAATTTTCCATTAATAACAACAATCTATACAATCTTAAGTGGATTTTAATAGACTTCCTTTGTTACGTCTGCTTGTTTTAGGTGATTAAGAACATTTAAATAATAGCTAAGAGCATAGACGATTGAAAAGGTTTGTCATTATGATAAATTGGTTTTTTGTATGATGTTTTGCGCGAGCAAATTGTAGCCGCGAGCGGATTCGAATGTTTTAAGAAGTAAATAATGAATAAGTTGATCACAGTATTTGAACAACACGCTTATTAAGCAAGCAATAAAAAAAAACTCGTTTGGAAAATCCCGAACTATTGAAGCAAAAACTTAAACTAGATGATCTATAGTCAGGGCTAACCTACACTTCAACGGGACGCCACGTTGTACCTAGTGCCTGGGATTTTGTTTGAGATAGAATAGGCTTGCCCTGCATCTAAACCAGCTCGTATTAATCGGACTACTCAAAGGAAAGACATGGGAGCTGACTTAGCTGCGTTAACTAATACGTTACTAATACTAATAAAAGTGGTATAAAGTTATTCCTGAGTGTAAACTGTCAAAATGTATGGTTATTCCTATTTTATTCCGAGGAATAACTTTACACCACGTTTATTAGTAAGGCGCATATAATCCAACGAAAACAGACCAGATAATCAGGTAAGTACAGGCAAAGGTTATCTTTCCTGTACAAGATCTACAAGCGTTAAATAACAATGTCACACACACATTATCGATTGCCATAGGAACAACACTTAATAGCATTTGTCATCGCCAAGTACATTAACGTTAGTTTTACATTTTATTTGCATCTTATGCGTGGCTATCAAAAGATATGTAATCAGCAGACTGATCCTGCTTTATGCATATACTTTTTATTTCTTTAGGTGTTGAGTTGGGCCAACTGGTTGGGATAGTGTTGCCAGTTGCATGTGATCATGTTGGCTAGACTTAACTTAAACCCAAGGGCTAAAAATGTTTTTAAACCAAGAAAAATCACCGCACCATTTCAAGATTTTGGGCTTGTTTTGGTATTCAATAAAGATGAACGTCTCGGGAGTAAAGAGTTTCAGACCTTTCTTGGGCATGCATGGGGCTGCCAACATATAGATTCCTCTTTGACAATTTCAATCGAGTCCGTATCACGGGACCTTTTACGAGTAAAGATAAAACTTAGGCCTTTACATCTATATTAGATGATTTATACAGCGTCAGGAGGCAACCTATGCCTACACTTAACGGGACGCTGTAGTGCCTGGGACATTGTTTGAGATGGAATAGGCTTGCCCAGCACCTAAACCATCCTCTCAGCTTAATCAGCCCACAGGAAAGACGACGTCAATACGTGTGGAGCTGACTAAGCTGCGGGTTTCCTCACGATGTTTTCCTTCACCGTTTTGAGCTCGTGTTAAAGCGCATATAAATTTTTCGAAACGAAAAATCCAGTGATGCACGGCCGGGATTCGAACACACGACCTTCGGATTGAAAGTCGAGGCACAACCCCATTCGACCAACACGGCTCTTGAGTAAAGATAAAGATGGTGAATTCCATAGGACGCAGTGGCAGTTGTCCAGATTTAGCAAAGTCGCGAAGTAGCAATAATCCAGGCTTGTTAGACTGCATGAACAAGTCTTGATATGTAACTTAGAAGTAGTTATGACGGGCTGTTAATTAAAATGTCATATTTTTAGTTGAACTGGTTTAGGCGGTTCCAGTCTTCATCTATGTCTTCATTTTATAAAGTTATTTAGGCGCCGATATTTAATAACACTTATTTTTTGATTGCTGTTTTGCAAAACGAAATAAAATCGGAGTAGGTGTTTTTATAGTTTTGTTTCCGATAGGTCATTGTAACAATTAATCTTCGCGGTCAATGACCAGATGAATTGATGTTATTTCACTTGTTAAAATATGTTATTATGAAAAAACAATATTGTATTGAATCACTTGCACTTAGTCGTACGTCTTTAGTATTTTTTTGTTGCTAAGAACAACGCCAACATAATCACATTACTACACATAAAATTACTTTCTTTAACGTATAGTGAGGAAATCCGTCGCACACTGCTATCGTAAGTTTCCTTATTTCATACAATTATTATTCACTTTCACCGATCGACAGTAGCTTTCAGTTTACCTCGATTTACGATATTTTATTTTACGATATTAATTTATTTGTTGTTCTTTATCAGTAAAATATCGTATTACGATTTTAACAGTTACTTGTTAATTGTAATCATTAGTTCTAGTAGTTATTGAACAATAGAAAGAGAAGGGTTTTAGGTATGATTGCTTGGTATACTCATTACATTGTTACATTATAGGTACTTAACATTTTTATTTCGATATAGGTTTACATACAATTGTACAAAAAAGTCGAGACATTGATATCTTAGTTTTAAATTTTTTATAATCCGGCATAGATTCTAAAATGAATTAAAATTAAACTTTGTATACAATAACATCCTATTTTACTGTCTACAATCGTGCGCTCGTCATTCAACAATCACTTCGTGATTTAGTATTTTTTTCTTCAATCAATATTGTCAACAATTATTTAATATTTTTATTAATAATAGCCTAGTCTAGCGCGTAACTTTTATTGCTCAATTTCGTTATTATAAAATTGGTATTATAAAAAGTTCAGTTTACGTAAAATTTGAGTTATGAAGTTTTTGCTTCAGGCCGCCAAACTATCTTGACTTATCAGCTAGAATCTAGTGAACCTACATATTTCGTAACCCTGAGTGAATGAAAGAACCAGTGGGGCTACCTAGATCAATGGAGTGTAGGATACTAGATCTAGTTTGGTTCCCACAAAAGCCCTCGATACAAATTACACGGCGGTTGCTTCATAGCGCCCTGCTAGCTAACCTTGCAGAGGACTGTTTTCCAGCTCACGCTATAAAATATTTTTGACTAGCATCTCAAACGCGCATCTCAAAATTTGCTTACCTACTAAAATTGTAAGTAGTTCCATCCATTATATACAATCAATTTTATAGCTTGCTTAGTCGAAGTTACGTTCGACTCGGTCAAAAAGTGGATGGGTTATTTTTTTTTTCTTTGCATATCTTCAGGTTTGAGCTGGCAAGAACATGGATAGCATCTACATATATAGCTAGTAATAAATCCAGTGTCTATTGAATAGACTAAGTATAATGAATACCATGTAGAATATAGATAGCAAGGTATATCTATAATTAGGCGACCAGTCTACTAAGAAGCCGCGTAGTGAGCACCACTCCTTGGTTGCCCAATGGCAGGAGTTCGAAAATAGGCAAATTTTAATATCATAACCTCGAGTCGTGACTACGGTGCGCAGGAGTCGGTCCCACAGCCAGGCTCGTAGCTAGAGGGGCAAATTAGTTATTACTTGGAAAACAACTAAAGAAGGATGTACCTAGTACCTACGTTAACCTTTATCCTCATCTCTGCCTATTATTTATGTGGGGTCAGCACAGTTTGATCTTCCACTCCCCTCTCAGTCAAAATTCAGTATTCTCTTTTTTCGGAATGCATGTTTTTCGTCGCTTAGTCATGGCTTATACTTACTCGTACACAGTCACCACCAGAGCTGGCCACTAACTCATTTTATCTATGATGATCAAAGTATCACGCATATAAGTTGAATTAAAAAAAATACTTTAGCGGCCTTCATACGCTGAAGCTTGAAGCTACGCGTTCTTTCGCGCGCGATTGTCTGTATCACTCGCGATAGATTGTGCATGCGAAAGCTGCTAATATGCGTTAGTCAAATCTGTGCTAATATACTGTGTCGGATCCTGGGGAATTCTCCCCCAATTAATATCCTTGCTCCGTCCTTACACTAGACATTTGCTGTTCACGTTGAAATTAACAACATGTTTCTATGTTTGAAGATGTCAGAGGGCGATGCCATAATAACAAATAATAACTTTAGCCCTTCGAATTGTAAAGACAATAGAATTATTATTTACGTAACCTGTAATGGAGATGGAATTATGGAGAAATAATTTACTGATATTAAATTAAATGCTGTAGGTTTTGAATGTCAGAAAATGTTCATAACTTACATTCATCTTCTACTCAAACAATCTCAACATGCCATTCTCAATCCTAATTACTAAGAAGTTACTAAACACAAATTTATTTAAAAGAATGGACCGCAGCTTTATCGTAAACTAATTTATTGATTTATGTTACTAAAATGAGTTTAAACCAACCATCGCATGTGTCGAATTACGAATTAGTGCTACTAGAAATCGATAAGCGTTACGTTATTAGTAGGTAATGTCTGAGCTGTGCAAAGAAAAATGATATTGTCGAAGTACTATTTCATACCAGCACCTAATAAAATACAACTAGCGACATCTAGAGGCGAGTGCAATCTCTGAGTATTTTGGCGGCTACATCACTCATCATCAGTGGCGTAGCTAGGTAGCCAAGGGCCCTGGTGCAAATTAAACCGAGGCCCTAACTGAACGGTTTAGGTTTTTTAAAGTCAAAATATGCAGGGTGTGGCAAAACGTAAACGTATTTGATTTTTTTGTAAAAACTTACGATTTGATTCGTCATTTTCTGGGTAACTATTTTAAAAATCTAATAATGCAGTTGTTTTTATTTTCAAAATAGTCATACCTATAGTTTCCTAAGAACAAAACCTTCCGGACTATCGGGACTCAGAGTCCGAGGGCCCTTGAGCTTGGGGGCCCCGGTGCACTGCACCGCCCAGCCCTTTGGTAGCTACGCCACTGCTCATCATAAAGTATGTTCACACCGCGCACGTAACAGGTCGGCATAATGTCGTTTTAATGGTATCCGTTAATGCATAAATAATGTCCACATTAGTAGGACGTACTCAGGGAAAGAGCTTCTAGTTTTGAATATTGGAACGTAGTTCCTTTTTGGACGGTATTGAGGATGGAGGCTAGAAAAAAAACGTTCGATTTCACCGTCACGGCACATACATAGGTCAAAGCGCCACAGTGCGAAGTGCGCAGACGCAAAACAGTCCATAGATTATTGCATTGTTAGCACGGAAGAGCGTTTCTAGGATTTTAATATTTGACAAATGCCAAATGTCAAAGTTGAAACTTAGTTCCAACCGAGTGTTCCACGGAGGTTCCACGATACTCACGTACTTTTTTTTTAATTCCTTCAAGCATTCTTCGTAATTGATGATTATAAGTACTTATAATTCAGTTTCACTTAGTCTAAACTTTTGTTTTTAATGGGCTGACATTTTTAATAGGCAGGTACATTAAAACCTTTTTAGAAAAATCTGCTACCTACCGTTCAAACGGAAAAACATTTACAACCAAGGCGTCTGCCAGATACATTTAAGCTTAAAACTCCGTTACTAGAGTTGGCTGGCCAGTTTAGAGTTAACTATTAATAGTACAAGCTTTGCTTAGTTTGGGGCTAGATGATGCTGTCCAGCATCCATACTAATATTATAAATGTGAAAGTAACTCGGTCTGTCTGTCTGTTTGTTACGCTTTCACGCCCAAACCGCTGAACCGATTAAGCTGAAATTTGGCATAGTTAAAGTTTGTATCCCAGGGAAGGACATAGGCTACTTTTATCCCGAAAAATTAAAAAAGTCCCGAGGGACCGCAGGTAACGCCGCGGGAGCGCAGCTAGTTATTTATATATTTTATATTTATTAACTAACTTCATCCTGAATACAAACCTGCAGTTTTGCCGCCATTGCGAATTGCTGCGCTCGCGCATCAGATGTAACACTGATATAACGCGCTGATAACGCCATAAATAACGTAATTTATGCAACGCTCAGCCACACTTAATTAGTTCAAAATAATTCACTATCACACCATTTAAGGGATAGTGAGTGTTTTTAGTGAATTCTGTTTATTCATACGAAAAAATCTGAAGCCTATGTCGGGGAAAATAACTTAGGCCTTTACATCTATATTAGATGATTTATACAGCGTCAGGAGGCAACCTATGCCTACAGTGAGCCTATAGACGTTTCAAAGTGATCCCAGCGGTCCTACTGAATAAATGCTTTTTGACTTTGACTAAACTGAACGGGACGCTGCTGTGCCTGGGACATTGTTTGAGATGGAATAGGCTGGCCCAGCACCTAAACCATCCTCTCAGCTTAATCAGCCTGGCCCACAGGAAAGACGACGTCAATACGTGTGGAGCTGACTAAGCTGCGGGTTTCCGCACGATGTTTTCCTTCACCGTTATGAGCTCGTGTTCAAGCGCATATACATTTTTCGAAACGAAAAATCCAGTGATGCACGGCCGGGATTCGAACCCACGACCTTCGGATTGAAAGTCGAGGCACAACCCCATTCGACCACGGGGAAAATAGGGTATGAGAAACTACTTATTTATTTAATGTCCCGCTGCGAGAACCAAACTAGCACCTCTGGAATCTCAGTCGAACAATCGCCGTTGCGAGGCAGTTGTCTAGTTATTTGATTACATGGCTTTAATGGCATAATTTGCTCAGTATTAGTAGCCTAGAAAGTGGCTGTTGGAAGAAGCGTGTATGCATAATTCCGTAATTAAATATGAAAAGGCTTACAACTCGTGCATTATTGAGTAATTTGTCCAAAAAATGTGCACTATGTGTTGAACGGTAAAAGCAAGTTCGTATGAGTCAGTCAGTGGTCAACTCTGGTGACGGAATTTCGGGTTACCGTCATGGCGAACTTAAACGGTGAAGGAAAACATCGTCAGAAACCCGGCATGTCATAGCTGTACAGATGATTTATACAGCGTCAGGAAGCAACCTATGCCTACACTCAACGGAAAGTAGTGCCTGGGACATTGCTTGAAATTGAGTAGGCATGTCCCCCTAATCCATTCTCTCAGCTGACTTTGAAACGATCGAAAACGTCAAGTGCATTAAAGAAGTATCTTTGAGGCGCATTTAAAATCACACTGATTTGAAAGGACGTAACACGACTATAAGTTTTAAAATTTGTTGTTTATGGTTTGGGCATGTAGAGAGGATGGATGACAGTCGTTTGACAAAGCAAGTGTATGAGGCAAGTGTGCATGGGACAGCGGGAAGGGTAAGGCCTAGGCGAACCTTCTTGGATCAAACTGGCGACATTTTGGAGAAGGGCCAGGTCAAAAGTACCCTAAACCGGCGAGCATGTATGAAGAATGTAATGAGAGTGAATGAGGCAAAAGTTGTGTGTCAGGATAGTAGCAAGTGGAGAACTGTGGTCTCTGCCTACCCCTTCGGGAAAGAGGCGTGATTTTATGTATGTATGTTTATGGGGTTGGGCAGAGTTAGATCCAACAGATTGCCTGCATTTAGCAGGCTTACGTAATTCATTTAACATTAGGTAAATACTTAGTATTGCTGTAATAGGACTCTAATTTCTAATGTTCAATTGAATCGAAACAAAACATTTAGAAAGTAGAGCAATGCTAATTTGCATTGCAAGTGGCAACTGGAATGCATGCGGGAGTGGTTACTGCACTATGTTTGTATGACTTATAATTAATATTCTAGGTAAGCATGTACCATAAATATATATATTTTTTTTATGATGAATGGGTCGGCTCTTGACCTCAGACTTACACAGGCAAGAATGAGGTCTACGATGGAGCGAGCTCACCCAGAAGGTGCCTATTTACTCTCTTCTTAAAAACAATAGGGTCGTAGCTCAGCGGAAATACAGACCCTGGAAGCTGATTCCAAATTTTTGCAGTGCGCATAATAAAAGAACTTTCGAAGCGCTTAGTTCTAATAAGTGGAATATCAGAATAAGGTCTTTACTTTACATATTTACTTGATGTTTTCATTATCAGCTGCAGTGAAGTGCCTGGGTTTTTATTGTCTTTATTTTATTTTTATTTATTTTTTTATTTTGGTTTATTTTGTAAAGGTATGTAGTTATAGTTCTTGTAAATAAATATCAGACAAACAAACACGTGTAAGTCCGCTAGTGTACTTGTATACCGTTCTACTCTAATAACGCTTCACGCTGCGCGGGCGCCGCTTTTGTAACGACAATATCATGTGTCCGTCTGTTTTCTAAAGACATACTTGCCTTCAACAGTTTTATTATTTTTATTATTGCTTATTTGTTTTTTTTACTTGGCTATAATCTTATCATATTCCTTAGTAATCCTAATAGCGCTTTGTTTTACTTATTTTTAAGTTTTTAATAAGCCGCATGAGAGACTCGTTAAAATTTCTTGAATAATATAAGAGGTAATGACGTTTATTTTATGATAAATCAAACATCAGAAGACGACCTCTGTGGCGCAGTGGGCGAAGCTCCGCCTGCGACGCAGAAGGTTGCGGGTTCGATCCCCGCCGCGGGACAAATGTTTGTATGACATACAGATTTGTCTCGGGTCTGGGTGTTTCTATGTATAATATGTATGTATTTACAAACAAAAAGTATATAAGTAGTATATCAGTTATCTGGTTCCCATAGTACAAGCTTTGCTTAGTTTGGGGCTAGATGATGCTGTGTGAAAATGTTCAGCATTATTATTATTATCATGTATAATAAGAAAGATTGCTTATAAACACATTTATATAAAACGTACAATGTACAAACAAACAAATTGTTGTTTCTGCGTGCGGGCCGCACGCGCAATGCGGAAGCCGCGACCGCAGTTACCGCTGACTGACAGACAAACATAATTGTATATACGGAGCGGCAGGCCCAGAATACACAAACAGTACAAACTTGTAAAAGTTTCACTATCAAGTGAATCTGATATTACCTATTTTAAGTCAAGAGTAGAAACCGTTATTAATATTTGCTTCTCGTTGTTAGGCAAGGGTCTCCTTTTAAATTCAAAAAATATGTTTTTTTTTTATACGTCAGCTCGTTGTGACGATAGAACCATTAGAACCCCTTCCTGGGATGTGTAAAGTATATTGGGGACTTGAAGTATTGGAGTCTGAGGTGGACTTAATGATATAGAAGTGAATTTGGACCTAAACATGAAACGTATAAAGTTCATTTCAAATAAAAAGGTTACACAGTGACAGAATAGTTCTAACCCGCATTTTCGCTTAGATATTCCAGCTATTTTAGTCCGCTGATTGCAACTAACTACAACATTTCTCTCTTATTTACATCACTCTACATCGAGAATGGATATATTATTCAATACCAGCCATTTTATTTCACAACCGACGTTAATACTTGTATTAGAATTCACACAGTAAAAAAATAAACACGTTACTTATCAGTTGACAGTAATGCTCACTTAATTCTAGGAGAAATCTATATCGGTAGTTTGAATATCGATACTTGTAAACAAACGCTATATTTTCTACCCTAGATATTGTACAATCTAGGAATAATTGAGCTCAAATTAGAAATATTACCTACATAAGCCTTTTATTTCAGAAAAATAAACACATGCATTTGACCTAATGTTATTTTCCACAATTGGTTACTTTGAATCTGTTTGCCTTTCAAAATCTCAAATAAGAGTTCATACAATAAATACTTAGATTCACACAGAGCATTTAACCTGTCTTATCTATCTATTCAAAGTCCCTACCTATAGAATCAAGTATTTTTGCATGATAAATACATTGAAATATTGTACTATACAGATCTATTTACTTACTAAATAATTCTGGGTATGCAACAAATACAAATAGTTCTGTATATATTAATCAGGAATACGTCAAGGGTCGGTTATTGTACCGGTACTATATAATTACGTTTTCAATAAAACAATCGCTCTTTAATCAGTAACAAATCGTGATTAGATACTTGCATGGCTATCTACTAGGTTACTAATAATCTAATGAAATCATGCTACTGGAGAGATTGTTTGATAAAACTATTTGAATTAGTTTATTACGGAGGTAGCATTGATTTGCGAACAGCTTAAGATAAGTTTGGTATTTTCAACATTAACGAGTTCATGCTAAACAGACACGCATTTGTAAAGCCTTGGCCTTGACGTCTTCCGTGACTGATTTGGCTAAGATGCAAGATGCACCCGATCGATTCTGCTCTAGGACTAATATTTGCGTAATTTGCATATACTTATTAAGTTCTGGATCTAGGTGTTCTACCAATACTCGATGTTTCTGATCCTCACGAAACAAGTAATCCTAGTGCCATGGCTATGTAACATTTGTATTGTGTGGATGTTTAAAAAATAATAATTTATTGTGAATATTTTTATCATCATGACGCCAGCACGTGAATATGACTCAAAATATAGATTTATGAGGATATCTAGAATCTACCGTGATTGTGGATAGTAGTCGCGGATCATTTTTTCCATCACCCCATTTATGGGCATCACTGGTCACGGCAGTGCGCAGGCGCATTGACTCTGAGGTTGATGATAATGTTTTTTCTGCACAATGTAGCCTGACTGGTCTAGCAGACCCAGACCCTATTATGGCCACAACTAGGAAACGGTTGATGTACTCTCAATTACCACAAAGAAATGGTGTAGTCTACACATGGACAAAAGAATTTGTAACGTTAGAAAAATATTTAATGACGAACTGATGTCATGTTTTTGTTGAATCTCTTTAAATACAAGTTATTAGCATCAAGAAAATGTTCCTTGACATGGATACTTTATTGATATGCTGAAGATCTGCCATCGGACAGCTCTTGATTGCATCATCAGATCGCTGTCACGATAATAATACCATGGACCTTTACATCTAATAAAAACTAGATGATTTTTATAGCGACGTTATTTATCCCAAAGCTACTAACTTGTGTCCATTAGCAGTTTCTCTTTCCATACATGTTTAAAAGTTGTGGTACTTTCACATATTTTAATAACATGACCTTTTTGACGGTAAAACTTAAAGTTATGAAGGAAATTAATTTCAATAAACTTAAAAGTACAAAAATAAACTTTATGGCGAAGATTTTGCAGCTTTGTGACAAGTGCACATCTTATTACGAATACAGAAAAATATAAAAATCAAGACGCCTGCTACGACAGGTGGAAATCTTATGCAAATGTTTTTTATATCTTTATAAAATGAGGATAAAACGATAATATTTCTTGATTATAATTGTAGGTAATAATCGTTATCCCTAATCTTTTTGATAAAAATGTGATTGATCGTATTATGTTATCAAAGTGCAAATAGAGTGTCGTGTTTTTAAAATTTTAGGTTATCAGATTTTGATATTTTATGTATTTTGTTCAATATTAAAATTTTTGTTGTTTTCTATTTTAATATTTTGAAATGTTCAATACTACTTTTTGATCAGAATATAGATTTTAATTGTTAATTTGCTATGTTTGTTCCTCATTCTGAATATCCGTATGTCACAGTCGATGTGTTGTAAACTCTCACTGTTATTCCTAAGTTTATATATTATTTATAAAATTATAAGACAACATTCACACACATTTTACAAGTGTATGACGTTAAAACTCCTTTTTAAATATAGGTGTGTTACTCTTCTTCAATGATACAAAATGGTAATCTGGAACAGATTGGTTGAACCTACGAATTCTTATTTCCGGGCACATCAGGACACTACGCCATAGCAGCGCGTCAGGAGGCTAGCACACAAGGGCCGTTTTTCCACCTTTTCTTCTTTACCAATCATGTCCCACTGCTAGGCAAAGGAACGCTTTACCTTCCACAGATTCCACTCCCTCCAAGGCTACGTTTTGCCATAGGCTCGAATGATTTTTGATATTTGGTACCCATAGTCTTTTTAAATTCTGATAAGTCAGACAGGTCGTACCACCTTCGCAATATAACTTTTTTCATCCCTTATACCTATAAAGGAAACCTTTACCTGGTACTTTACGGTCTATCCCGCTATATTACTAAGAAATCTAGGAATGCGCGTGCGCCGTAGGTTAATTGGTGTCGTCAGGGATACCTAACGGTGGATGGTTTATGTTGAAGATTACAACTTTAATGACGGAGTTGGGCAAAGGCGTGTCTGTGACGCAGAAGTTTGCGGGTTCGATTCCCGCCGCGGGACAAATGTTTATTCTAAGTTAGGTACGTCGAAATAACAAACATGTCAAAGATCAGTGGGATACAGTAGTCGTTCTTGTTTCAAATTAATACGACGAACCTTGGTCGTTTTTGAAAACTTTATTTATCAAGAAATTTTAAATTCGTAAGTACCCACCCTGTCTTTGGTCAGATCATTCAATCTTGGATTGATTTGATTCATTCTGTCATTAACATTATCAACTAAAATGAGAACAGCCATTATTTTGATTACCTCGAAATTGTTTATTCCTTGTCAGTGATTAGGTACCTCTGATTTCAGACCACAACCCTTATTTATGGTAAAGTAATATTTTACCGTACTTATTTCTAATTAACTTCAATTATTTAATTATTTTTTTGACATTCTTAAAATGTTTATTTACAGTAACTAAGCTACTACATATTTACATATATTTACAAAATACAACAGGATTAGTCAAGCTACCTAAGGATCGTCAGACACGATCTATAGATAGCTCAACTTATCCAGCTCACTGTCAGTCAGTCATTATTTAAATTGTTGAATTTGAAAAACGACAAATCCCTTCATACACTAGGGATTCAAACTTAGGGTTATGGCAGACCAATATACCTAAACTTAGGCCTTCACATCTATATTAGATGATTTACACAGCGTCAGGAGGCAATCCATGCCTACACCTGTAGTGCCTGGGACATTGTTTGAGATGGTATAGGCTTGCCCAGCACCTAAACCATCCTCTCAGTTTAATCAGTCTAGCCCACAGGAAAGACGACGTCAATACGTGTGTTTAATATACCTAAACGTGAAGTGATTTAGGTATGACCTTCCAACAATGCTTTCCTCGATTAAAATACAGATAAGCGCAAAAAAAGGTCGTAAGGACAATCTCACCTTCCCCAAGTTTATTTGAAGGTTTACCTCTAAGCGGGGTCGTTGTCCCCCCTAATTGCCTGTAATTTTTACGTCTTGATCGAAGTGCCCGAGGACTTGCAGGGAGAATGCTGTACAGAGATACACAGATTATTATTATGACACACGTCATGAACTTGAATTGAAACACCGTTCTCTCTGCGTCCTTAATTCATTTAGATGCGAAGATTTACTTTATCATATAAAAAAACTGAAGCATCCTTGAAAACTGGGTTTGAATGTTCTAAATTCTAAGTAAATATGTTGCACGGTGATAACTGTAGAAATGATCTAACAACCACTTTTCTTCTTCGTCATTTTGATTGGCCAGTTAGCCTCTACAGAGATTAACGCATACGAACATCAATATAATTTTAATGAACACCATAGATAAAAATTATAGATGTTTTAAGTTAATTAACCAAGGATTCTCACCACCTTTTCCTTTTGATATATTATTTTTCATTTTTCTATTTTATTTAGCATTTTCGATCAAGGCGTAAATATTTGGATGATGAATTAACATGTATTTTTTTTGAACTGAAGATTAATAAGCTCGTCCAAGCCGACAAGATGGTTTAAAAGCTAATCAAAACCTTATTCTTGTCAGGACTTGACTATTTTTGTGACCTGATCAAAGCCTATGTTGCCTCCTCTTCACCTAGAATACATATGTATATGTATAGTAGGTACTAAATATAGGTTCGCCAAACTTTATCGCCGTGTGCCCCGCAGATTATTCCGTGTTCTTACCACACTGGTATCATAACCAGTTGTTAGGGCTTAATTCCTAACTGAATTCCTCATATTACACTGAAGTAATTCCCAGAGTTTAAGAGAAAATGCAGACGTTGTTATTTATCCTGGGTCCTTGAAGAAACCGGCGACTTTATTTCAATGAAGTTAAAAAGATGATAGGTACCCAAAACTACTACTAGAAAACATGGTCTCCAATATTTGATTCGCTTCGCTCGAACCCTGCTTGTGAAATTACTCTCTAACACTATGCTGAGCTAGTCAATTTCCTAGCAGACACCGCTATTTTGTAACTACCAAAAAAATGTAAGGGCAGTTGCATTAGATGCAAGAATTTTGTTTTATTTTACTATCACAAAGTTATCGAGGATTGTAGTGAGCCGAAACCGAACAAAATTTTATGAAAACTGAACAAATAAGTATTACAGACGACAATCACGTACGGACTCTCATTCAAACGATGTTCTTGTACCATCCCCAGTCAGTATAACCGCAGTAGCTATCATAAATCCATGTCCGACTCGTCTCGTCTCCTTTTTAGGTTATATATTTTTTTTTATCTACATAAATGTGATCAGTAACAGACAGCGAGACTACGTTTAAAACGTTTTTGGTAATTAAGAAATAGGGGTGTATCCATCATCATTATTTCAGCTACATCACGTCCACTGCTGAACACAGGCCTCCCCCATCGATTTTCAGAGCAGTCGACCTTGTGCGGCCTGCACCACATTATCACATTATCATTCTAGAGAAAAAAAACATCCCTTCTCTTGAATTCCCTGTGTAGGATACCAGAAACTTAGAGTGGCATGACATATTGATAGCAAACCCTTGGCAAGAATTGCTTCACTTGCATCTCAGCCGGGCACAAGCGAACCACACTGAGGCTTATCTAAGGTCTTTGATTATTGATCACAGCTTGATTTTTTGTTTTTGATCTGGGGGCACGGAAGTGCCCCCGCCAAGACTAGAAAGAAGAGCGAGGCACTACCACCCTTTTCTCGAAGCGTTTCGTCGTATTTTTGAGCTGCCATAGTTTCGGTTCAAATGCTGCTACAAAGCTGAAGCTCCGAGGGCTAAGACCTGCAGCACAAACCGGAGCTCAGCTAGGGGCTTGGCTCTACTAGTAGAGATCTCATAACTTTTGTACAGTGAAATGTAGTGTGTAGAGTCTTGGCAACCAATTTACATGAAATGTTTTTGGTGGGATATAGGTTTTTGGATAATATTCGCACTATTATCTTACCTAGACGTTGTTAATTTCAAAAAAGCTAGATTTTAGGCAATGATCATAGGCGTTATCATTAACATATCTTACTTAATACATTGTCCAGAGCTACAGTTACACGTCCCAGTTGAGCTGTGAGGCGATAAGTGATGTAATTAGTAGCCACTTAGCTTACGTATTGAGTTGTAACGAGGACCATGGGTCAAATATTTTGCTTTGTTATTATCGCTGTGGTAGGCCCTAACCTACTAAATGATGATCATTATGTATGTGCTGGTTTTTCAGAAGTAGCGGTTCTGTTAAGTGTTTTTCTTGTTATTTTAAAAATACTTTAAAATACAGGAACGACTTAAAAAAGTTTAATCTACCTACAGTATGAATGAATAATATATATGTATGATGGAAAGACGATCTGGTAAAGGTTGCTGGGAGCCGTTGGGTGCAGGCTGCACAAGATCGATCGCTGTGGAAATCGATGGAGGAGGCCTATGTTCAGCAGTGGACACTAGATGGCTGACAAGATGATGATGATGATGATGAATTAATAAATTACAATTTTTTTTATTCATACTGTAGATTCAATTTTTTTTGATATCACTAATATGACCTTTGCCCAGCAGTGGGACACAATAGGTTGATTAAAAAAAAACAAATCACTAATACTTATTATTGTTTAAGTTGTTTATCACAGTCGCTGATTTTTGCGCACACTGGCATCACGGAAGTAGTGGATGCTTACAGCTCGCCCAACGGATCTAGGCATTCCTGAAGTTAGCCGTTTGTAAAAATAAAGAATAAGAATAAGAATATATTTATTTGACACACACAAGACAATACAATGAAATTAAGAACAATAAACATTTAGACGAGTAGGTACAAAGAAACATAATAAAAAAATAAACAAAAATAAAAAACAAACTATCCATGTCCTACCTATTTTTGTGTGGTTTGTCTGCGCAGAACCCAATTTTGTATGAAAAATCGGTCACAGCGCAGACAAACGGCTAACTTCACGAATGCCTCGATCCGTTGGGCGAACTGTACCTGTACTATATAATAATATGCTGAGTGGCGGCCAATTTTATTGCTATTTATATTTAAATTCACAAATATTATTTACCTATATGTATATTAAACTTTTTTGTAACTACTTTCTGTGTAATTTTTTTGTGGCACAAAATAAACTATTTTATCTAATCTTATCTTAAAAGTCTTAAAAAAATTACAAAGGACCTAGTACTCGTAAAACATGGATTGTCTTCAAAGCCTCGATATCACTATTAACTTTTATGGTTTTACAATATCATGCATTTACGCGACTCGCTTCGATCGCTGTCGGTAGGTCGTTCGACATTTTGTTATACTTACTTTTGAAGGCATTTAATAAGTTCGTATGAATCAGTAGCCAACTCTGGTGACGGCGTTTTTAGGCCGCCATAAGGCCTCCGTCATGGCTTAACGACTTAATCAGCCGGGACTGACATTTTACGTGCCCTCCGAAGCACGGAAGTGCTTAGATGAAAATGCCACTGGCGGTCACCCATCCACTTACGGACCGTTTCGAACGTTGCTTAACTTCGACGATCTATCAAGAACGACTGAGCAAGCACGACTACGTAGTTAACTTTATAACAAAAAGTACTTGCGAAAAAAAAAACTCGATTTGCTACCTAGTAAAACACATACCTTGATAACTTATCCAAATAAACCTCTATTTCATTTTAAACATTTTTCTAATGTCTCAGCACTACAGCGTCTTATTATCGTATTTAGTGTATTCCTGTTTTAACTATTTTACTTGATTCGTATACAATGCAAGACATCAGTAGGTGCTCTTTACTGTCACACTGAAGAAGGTTTAAGTAGAGCAAACAAATGTCACTCTATTCCTGAAGGGGCGATGACCGAAGAGGAATTTAGATGATGCCAAACATGTCAAACGAAAATACCTCTTTGGTCTATAATTATAAAAATGCAATACTGTCTGTTCGTGAGCTTGAGAACGTTCAGACTGATCCTGCATTTTTTATGTACTTACTGGGGTATTTGTGAATAAAAAGTACCAACGACCCCACTGCTCGAGTCAATGGGAATAAAAATTCCCAACGACCACACTTTGTTACCACACTGATGGGGAGGTTCCCCATCAGTGTGGTAACAAATTTGTTTTAGGTGTGGTTTAATGCGTTTGTGTTATTTTTCGTTTGTCCAAAGCTCAATGGTTTATCATCTTATTTTCACTTCACCTTTTCACTATAAATCTCCATAAACTTTGGTAGCTGATTGTACAGTGAGACGCTGGTAATACCTATAATCGATCTCCAGCGCTGATCACTTTCATTCAAGTTCTGAGAGATAAGAGAAAACAAGAAAATTTCATTTTCACAGGAAATTAAATGAATTATCTGAGGTATCGGCTGTTATTACATCAATTACTCTCTGTATTAGTACTAGGGATTGCGCGAGCTGTGTCAAAAGCCGTAATCATGTTCCTTGGACAGAGTTATTGTCCGGATGAATTTTCAGAAATAGCCGGACTGATATTTATCACGTAAAGGTAACTTAATTATGTTGAAAAGACAGTTATTTGAAAAAAGCCGGACGGTGATTCGTATGTGGACATAAAATAAATAATCAAGTAATGCCATTGCTACCTGCATTTTTTCATTCAGTTTATAGAAAAACTACTTTATACATGCACATTACAATTAAAATAATAATATACATTTTAATAAAATAAACCATTTCGCAAATTTTACCGAGCACAGCTTACCAGCATGGCCCTGAATTGCCTCTATTAAATTTAAGTATGTGGTAACTGAGATGGATAGTTAAAATGGCGACTGAGCGCGTAACGTCCGGCCGTTAATATGTTTTCAACCGCAAATGTATCAAAACACTGCAAGGTTGTAAACTGCACTTCATTATACCAGTGGTTAAAGATTACCATCAATTTTGTATTTTTGGCTCATAATCCTGTCTGGTGTGAATGCACTTTGAGGCTCTTTGTTTTTTCACTTTCAATCTCCATTCAGTTAGATAAGTAGGTACTTACAATATTTTGTTCGACCTATTTACTTTACGAAATAATTGTTTTATCGCCCATATCCATATCTCTCTTATTTTTTAAGTAACATAGGACAACTTGAAGAGACTTGCAATACAACTGGGTGTTTCTATGTATAATATGTATGTATTTACAAACAAAAAGTATATAAGTAGTATATCAGTTATCTAGTACCCATAACACAAGCTCTGCTTACTTTGGGGCTAGATGATGCTGTGTGGAAAGTACAGCATTATTTATTTATTTATTTATAACTATGCAACTAAACATTGAATTGACAAAATTTATCATAAATATTACTTTTGTTTATTGACTAGTTTCTAATTTAACACCATAAACACATTCTATCAACCGCATTAACACTAATTTAATTTGACATAGCATTAGCACCTTATCGTGCTATCCGTCTTTAGATACCTACTCGTATTAATTAGTTAATGTTCTCGAAATTTCTCTATTAAGTAACAGAGCCTGTTTGGTATTGCGCAATGCGTGCCAAGAAAGTTTACGTGTGGTTTTATCGGCGAAGCTTTGATTTACAAGATACATTGGTAGACTGTAGATTGTAAAGATGCTAGATATGTTTTTGTAAATGAAATAATAACTGTCAATAGTTTAAAAACTATGCTATACATAGAAAAGAACCAATTTGTAAAATAACTGCTGATATAGCAGGGGAAGAGAAAAACATGTTGCGTCAACCCAACATATAAGTGGGATAAGCGCAGGGTGAAAAAGATGCTAGATATGTTTTTGTAATTGATGAAATAATAACTATCAATAGTTTAAAAACTATGCTATAGATAGAAAAGAACCAAAATGTTAAAATAACTGCTGATATAGCAGGGGAAGAGAAAAACATGTTGGGATAAGCGCAGGGTGAAGATGATAATAATGAGTATAGAAGAGTATAAAAACTGCAATTTAAAACTTCAACCACAGTATAAAATACAACAAAAGTATATTAAGGGTTCTGATGTTAACTATTATTTCGATTCATAAGAATATAGATGTTCGTTTTTTAAATGTGCAGAAATATCCAACTAAATGACGGCTATTTGGTGCATGACATAAAATAAAATGGTATCTTCATATCTAGTGTCACTCGTGTTATCACAATCGAGATAGCCCTAAGTGGCGTGAACTTAAAGTAGAGAAAAAAGTTGACATGCAGCAATACATTCTCAAATTACGGCTTTTATCACATCAATGTTAAAGCCATAACGATTTATGTCATATACAAGATAGATAAGGTCGCGCTCATCACATCCTCTCACTTTCGCTGTACATAGGCGTACTCATATCGCTTTTTATTCAGCCTGGGGCGGAAAGGTTATCGTGATAGTTATGCATCCTGGTAATAAAAAAAGTACGTGAGTATCGTGGAACCTCCGTGGAACACTTTGTTGGAACGAAGTTTCAACTTTGACATTTGGCATTTGTCATATAAATTATTGACAAATATTAAAATCCTAGAAACGGTCTTCCGCACTAACAATGCAACAATATATGGACTGTTTCGCGTCTGCGCACTTCGCACTGTGACGTTTTGAGCTATGTATGTGTCGTGACGGTATAATAATAATAATAATAATAATGCTGGACTTTTCACACAGCATCATCTAGCCCCAAAGTAAGCAGAGCTTGTGTTATGGGTACTAGAATGACTGATAAACTACTTATATACTTTTTTTTTTTGTTTGTAAATACATACATATTATACATAGAAACACCCAGACCCGGGACAAATATCTGTAGGTCATACAAACATTTGTCCCGCGGCGGGGATCGAACCCGCAACCTTCTGCGTCGCAGGCGGACCTTCGCCCACTGCGCCACAGAGGTCGTCAAATAAGTATAATCCAACGCTTTTTTTTCTAGCATCCGCTCTCGATACCGTCCGAATAGGAACTTCGTTCCAAAAACAGGTTTAAGATGTGACCATGACCTGAAAAACTGAACAACATACCTTAGTATTTTGTGTATTGTACGCTTTTGATGAACAAATTCTAGTGGAAGTTAGATCATTCAAATCATGTGTTTGACTGGAGTATAGCATCCAGGTTATAGGTTAAAAAAAAAACTAAGTTGAAGCGGCTTAAACTGCCGTAACCAGTTACTATCAAAATGTCAGAATCAAAATTATGATGTAGGTGCGATCAGCGATGATGTCAAAAGAATATTAAATGATGTAGAAAATATTTTACGCTAATAGAACAGAATTTATTTGCCACAACTGTTTAAATAAACAATCAGAGTACATCTCTATATATAAAAATGAATCCCTATTTCCTTTGGTCACGGCATCACGCGTGAACGGCTGGACCGATTTCATTAAATTATTTTGTTGTTGTGTTTGTTATTGTCAGGAGAAGGTTCTTATGACAGAAAAAAATCTATAAGTATATTAATCATGGAGGACGTGAAATAAGGGTTGAAAGTTTGTATGGGGAGTTGGTAGTTCCAGTTAAATGCAATAGATGGCGTTGCTAATAAGTATGTTATTTCGCTGACGAAGTCGCGGGTACCAGCTAGTACCTAATAATAATAAGCATATATTATTCGTACTTAGGTGTTAAAAAGGTATATAATTATAATCGTAACGAAAGTTGTTTATCGTACGATTATTATCTACGCTGGCCGATCCTATCTAGGACATTTACCAACAATTTTATATACCACGTTCGATAATGCTAATGATATGAGTAAGGATTTAATTTTATACTGGTTTTTGACGATTCTTAATGTGAAGTGAAATGGAAAGCTACCGGATCCGATGAAATTGTTATGATTATTTATGATTCCTGTTTTGAACACCTTGTTGATAACTGGTACCTATTGATCTTACTTACAATCTAGTCTATTTGTCTGCAGTAATTTTATCTAGATTTATAGTTACTTTTCTCTTATGAGTTACCTACAAATATTGGTAGAGAAAGATGACCCTTCTTTAAATCACCCTATCTATGGGTACAATATACTACAAAACTACAATGATTTATACCGTAAGATTCCATACCTAGGAACTATCTATACTCGCAATAAGCTGTTTGTCTGTACCTACCTCGGCTCTCGAAGACGTATAATTTTATTTACGATAGCCGGTGGCGATCGAGAGCTTCCGCCGTCCACCTGCGCCCGCGCAGCGAAAGTTGCTTATTTGTCAACACAACACTTATTTTATAACCTGCATAGTTCGTTTATGCTAGAGCTGTTTTTTATAGTAATGTTTAATTTGTATAAAGGTGGTTTAACTAGTATTTTAGTTAACTTTATTCGTGTGATTGAAAAGTTACCACTTGTACCATTTGTAAAATGATTTTTTTTGTTTCAGGTAAACCAATCTACTTACTTATCCACCAGAACAATACCTACCTGAGCCACTATAATCAAGGTACTAACACTCCTTTAGATAATTACTTACACACAAATTAGAAACGTTTTTAGAATAACGTAATCTACACGTCTCTCACATATTTAAGAGTAATAAAAGTGAACATCACTTGCTCTCAAAGAAAACTCGCCATAGAAAGTGTGAATCTCAAAGGAAATCCAACATGCGATTAAACATACAAACTCCACTCCTAATTTCTCTCCATATGCGATGCGCGTAGAGTTGCATTGATGTTAATCTTTAAAAAGTCGGATATTTTAATATTCGCCACAAGTGACGTAGTGTAAGAAAAAAATGTATTATCTTACCTGATTCAAATTAATAGTAAGAAGAAATAATACTAAGTATACTTATCTACAATAATTTTTATAAAAATAATTTATGATAATTACGTTTTTATACTAAAAAGAAAACCGACTTCAATGTTTGACTCGAAACGCGGTGTGACTCAGCTGTCGATTCGATTTCTATTTGTGACATGGCTAGGAGGGAAGGTGTTTAGAGTTTTACGGGGAAACTATCAATCCCTCAGGAATAAAATTTATAAGGGACCACCTCTGGAGTATACCCTTTCAAACATGAAAAGAATTTTGCAAATCGGTCAACTAATGGCGGAACAATCGCGTAACAAGATAAAAAAAAAAAAAAAAAAACATACAGACGAATTGAGAACCTCCTCCTTTTTTGAAGTCGGTTGAAAAATAATTTTATCAATAACTTTTCAAAATTATCAGAGGGTACACTATCTTAAATAATCTGATACTAGTTTTATTAATACCTACCTATTAAATGTTGATAATCCATCTGATAGGTAATTCTGGAAACTATTCTACTTCAAAATGTTAAGTACCTACATATTTAATAAATAATTATATTGTTAATTAATTTACCAGCTTTAATCTTAATTTTACGGTACCTAGATCTTTTAAAAGACGGATTAATCCGGCTACACGGCCCATCCCTAGCTGCAAAGAAAATAGATTTCCCCTAGATTGCCACTGGAATTTCCTTTTAGACGAGTCATTAATAGCTTTCTTTATTTATACCAGATGGAAATACGTCAGGATTGCAAAAACAGCGGCTTACCGCTTTCTGATCATTAGAACATCCCTAGCGCATTATCTCGATTTATTAAAAAAAATATGTTCTTGGCTATCATCCCAAGGCGCTGGTTGAAATAGACTCAAATTAAGTCAAGCTCACAAGGGTAGTCAGAGGTACATCCAAAACTATGTAGATAGGTAGTAAACGTAAGTTAGTATCAGTGGCTCTGGTGAAGGAGTTCTTAGGCTTAGCGCCTAAAATATCCGGGACCGACAATTTAACGTGCCCTCCGAAGCACCGAAGTGCTCAGATGAAAATGCCACTGGCGGTCACCCATCCACTTACAGACCGTTTAACGAATAAGCAAGCACGACCACAAGCGCTTCACTATGTAGATAGACTTATTTCCTTGATATCTTTATGTAATTAAATAATTTATGGGTTCGATCCCCGCCACGGGACAAATGTTTGTATGACTTACAGATATTTGTATCGGGTCTGGGTGTTTCTATGTATAATATGTATGTATTTACAAACAAAAAGTATATATTAAGTAGTTTATCAGTCATCTAGTACCTATAACACAAGCTCAGCTTACTTTGGGGCTAGATGATGCTGTGTGAAAAGTCCAGCATTATTTATTTATTTATTTATTAATTTCGCATAAAATAAATCTTTTTAATATACGTACTATTACGGGCGGGGCTGGAATACTAACTCCTGCAAGATGTGGGCATATATCAAATATGTTTGGACATGCCTCTGACTACCCCCTCTTAGACATCTTCAAAGGATCTGGAATAAGTTACATAAAAAAAAAGATCTGAGAGAATGTCTACCGCACCTTGGGGATACAGTCGTGAACCTGTTTACGTTTACGTTTACGTTTACTATTACGGGCGGGGCACGTCTGCCGCATGGCGGACGAACTGTGGGCCAAACTAACAACTGATTGGAGCCCTGAGACAGTGAGACGGCACGGCAGACCACGCAAGCGATGGCGCGACGAGCTGGAAAGCTTGGAAAACTCGAGGGGAGGCCTTTGCCCAGCAGTGGGATAGTGGGGGCTAAAACAACAACAACAGCCAGCGGTATTTCCAGACCGATACGACTTAGGCACCTTCAAGAAAAGAGCCTATTCCTACCTCAAAGGCCGGCAACGCATCTGCAGTGCTTCTTGATGCTGCAGTTGTCTGTGGGCGGTGGTAATCACTTACCATCAGGTGTGCCACTGGCTCGTTTGCCCCCTCTTCCATAAAAAAAAAAAAAAAAAAAAAAAAAACAACAACAACAACAACATTACGTACTATTGTTAGGTATTGGGATTCCTCCATCAATAAGAACAGGAACACATTATTTCTCAGCCATCCCGATAAAATATCGAGTCGCCATCGAAGCTCTCGAATTTTACACTTTTACTTTTAGCTACTTACTAAAAACAATGATTCACTAAAACGAAGAGTTGGAGCCAATTTTGGATTATAGATTAGGCTGCGTAGATAGTAGATGGTGTTAAGGTCACCTTGTGCAAATCCGGCTATTTTTATAATACACTACGAAAAATATTATGATTACTAGCTGCGCTCCCGCGAAAAATATTATGATTACTAGCCTATGTCCTTCCCTGGGATACAAACTTTAACTATGCCAAATTTCAGCTTAATTTGTTCAGTGGTTTAGGCGTGAAAGCGTAACAAACAGACAGACATACAGATAGACAGACAGACAGAGTTACTTTCACATTTATAATATTAGTAAGTAAGTAAGTATAGTAAGTATGGAGTATGGATGTAATGATTCTTTGGCCGAATGGAAGGCACTCCGGCTTTAGGAGGATCGTCTGATCGTTGCGGGTTCGAATCCCGTTGGAATCGACAATTTTGTTAAGACTTTTCATTAGATAAAGTGGTTCTCCAATTGTAGTTGTACAGCTTCACTTCGTTAAGAATGTTCTGGTTTCGGATGTTTTTTGGGTTCCGTACCCAAAGTGTAAAACGGGACCCTATTACTAAGACTCCGCCTTCCATCCGTCTGTCACAGTTAGACAGTTTATTTTGTGGGCACATCATATTTTTATATTCAGAATTAGAAATTTATGGATTTAAAAAAAAATGCTGGACATTTCAAACAGCAAACTGAGCAAAGCTTGTTATATGGGAACCAGGTAACTGCTACTTATATACTTTTTGTTTGTAAATACATACATATTATACATAGAAACACCCAGACTCGAGATAAATATTTGCAGATCATACAAACATTCCCGCGGCGGGGATCGATCCCGCAACCATCTGCGTCCCAAGCGGGCTTTAACCCACTGCGCCACAGAGGTCGTCAAATGGATTATATCATAGGTAATCCCTATTCCACCACTAAACTCGAATAATGTATTACCTATGAGTCAGATCTCTTCAACTCTTCTTTGCCGATCTTAAAATCATAAAAGCATCTAGTAATTGCTCAAAAAATGGATGGCATTAAGGTTTTTTTACAAATTTAGTTAATATAATAGATGGGAACGCGATGACCAGCAGAAGTAAGTTCACATCGGTTCTATAATATCAGCTTTCTTAAAACTGCCACCGGTATATTGCGGTTGTTATGAGCCGTCGAACTAACCACCGCTATGCTAAAACATAAACGGACGTCCTTTTTCGTTTACTCCAAAGGGAATTATAATAATTTTACGCCGTGTTTAGTCAACCTAGTTACTAATGTACCTGCTCATTTTCACGCCACTTTATTTCAGTGAACTTAGGTTTACATCTATATTAGATGATTTACATTTTGGGACGCTGTAGTGCCTGGGACATTGTTTGAGATGGAATAGGCTTGCCCAGCACCTAAACCATCCTCTCAGCTTAATCAGCCTGGCCCACAGGAAAGACGACTTCTATACGTGTGGAGCTGACTAAGCTGCGATTCAGTCAGTCTGCCAGTTAAATCCAATGCTTGCCAGTCGCGTCGGTCGCTTTAGTACCTAACGATTAAAAAGTTTTTACGAGCGTGATGTTACGGTCACTGATTTTAAGAGTCGAAGGCGAGAAAGTGTTTCCCAGGCATACACAATACGTTTTAAATACCGTGTACACACTAATCATCCCACTGGTTACATTTTGGTCACCGGCCTTAAGGCGGCCTAAAAACTCCGTCACCAGAGTTGGCTATTCACACGAACTTACCGTGCGTTAGTCTTACTAGCATAGCTCTGATCCACTAATCAAATTCACTAAGGGATTGGTTTCCACTTTTTATTCCACTCTAAGTGGGAATCAATACCCCACTCAGACAACACGCACGGCTCTACTCTTACCAAACTATTTGACAATGAACAGGAGGTTCATTTGATTTATTATTTTAACATTATCGCAACTATAATTCAAAAACAAGTACAAACATTTTTAATTAAACGACTATCAAAAACATTGAACTAAATAGCAAGGCCGGGCCTTTATTTATGTAATTGGCCTTATTTTCTAATTATTTCCTCTGATTATAATTTATATTCTTTTTATCTGCTAGAATGTCCTTTGTAACAAGGCAATTAGCAATCGTCTGTGTTAGAAAAGTGGAAGATAAAAGTAAGTTCGTATGAGTCAGTTGCCAACTCTGGTGACGGCCGTCACGGACTGACAATTTAACGTGCCCTCCGAAGCACGGAAGCGCTCAGATGAAAATGCCACTGGCGGTCACACATCCACTTACGGACCGTTTGGAACGTTACTTAACTTTGACGATCTATCAAGAACGACTAGGTAAGCAGACCACGAGAGTGGAATAGAACCTAAGAATTCAATCCCAAAGTAGGATTCCGATCCCGGCCATATAACGAATTTTCGAGTAATTCCCAATTCGTACCACAAAAACTTGTACCACGTGGTACGAGTTGGGAAATTGAAAAATATGATTATTTTTGTTCCCAACTCGTACCACTTTTATATTTTTATTGAATTCATTCGTAAAGTACACTCAGCTTAATAATAAGTCTTAGTCCTATTATGTTTTTTCGTTAAAATCTAAGACAACTGTTAACAATAGGGTTTGCTTTTAACTTAGTAACTAAGAGTAGAAGAATTCGTAGTGGAAAATGTATTATACGCAGTTTAAAACGAGCTCTACGGCGCGGCGAAGGAAAACGTGAGGAAACCAGTTAGTATTCAGAATGCCTAGTATTCGTTTTTTATGCGTTCGGTATCGACGCCATAAACACAGAATTGTATGGGAAACTCATAACTAATGAAAATCAGTACAAATCCACGTTTACGGCGTCGATATCGTAAAAAAAAACGTAAACAGGTTCACGACTGTATCCCCAAGGTGAGGTAGACCTTCTCTTAGATCTTTTTATGTTACTTATTCCAGATCCTTTGAAGATGTCTAAGGGGGGTAGTCAGAGGCATGCCCAAACACATATTTGATACATGCCCACATCTTGCAGAAGTTAGGATTCCATACGTGACAGGTTGCAAGCCCATCGCCGCCTGTAAGAACACTAACTGGTTTCCTCACGATGTTTTCCTTCACCGTTTAGAGCACGTGTTAAAGCGCGATATCGAATGGTGAATAAAATGCACACTTAGCTCCCTGATAGGCGGCCATGGGTTGCTAACTTCTGCAAAATGTGGACATGGCTAATAGACTAGACAAGCTAAGTAATTCGTACTATGACGTAGGTCTTTAGAGATATATTTTGTAACAGGATTTTATCGCGTATTACCTTTATTATTTCCCGACGTTTCGGCTGTATTGCAACAACCGTGGTCGCGGGCGAACTGGAGGTAGGTCAGCAGAGCCGACGAAAAGTGGCGGTAGTTATATAGAACTACCCTCCACTAATCTTCAGAAATATGATCTCTAAAGATGAATTGTGATCGCGAAAGTTTAAGAAAGACTAACGTAGGTCTTAGTCATACATGGAATACTAGAAAATTGCTCATAAAAACCACATTGAAAGAAAGTTTCTAATTAGAGGAAGCCCGGCCGAGATCGAGAGTAGCAGTTTTAGGGTTCCGTACGCGAAGTAAAAAGGACGAAACCCTAAAGTCTAAGCGTTACTGAATCTACTCTCGTTCGATAAATCCGTAGTTTCGATGAATATTCGGACGTATCCTACTACGAGCTACATTATATTCGACTTCTGAAACATTTTTTCACCATTTTCATTGCCTAACGTGTTGTCTTTTATTAAGGAGGGGTTTCTGAGGACTTACCGTCTTGAATTTTATGACCGGATAAGTAAGTAAGTACACGAAAAACTTACAATTTCAATCTTCCTTTTACAGTGACAAATGGTCAGACAGTAGAGCCTTAGTAGGGTTCCAATGCTCATGGAAAGGTCGTCCTAACTGTACTAACTTAATTTACCAAAAAATTAAATTGTACGGAACCCTTGCATTTGAAGCCAACTCAGACTTGTCCGAACATTTTCACATGACATGACGAAGGAGGTCAACGGCCGTTATAGCGGGAAAAGTGGAAAACTGTACCTGGATCAACGTTACATATTTTGATGAGTTCACTTTCATGTAGGTTATATTAATGGTGGTTAGCATAAAGGTGTTTTATTGACTTCCTATCTAATAAATTCACGTTTTGTAAAAATGAAAGTGTACAGTTCGCCCAACGGATCTAGGCATTCATGAAGTGAAAAATCGGTCACTGCGCAGACAAACTAACTTCACGAATGACTAGATCCGTTGGGTGAACTGTAAGTAGGTAAGTAATAAATAGTATTTCTTAAACTTTCGCGATCACTGTTCATATTTAAAATATAAGTACCTACATTAATATACTAATAAATGACAGATTTATACATTGACAGCTATTTATGAAGGTGCACGCACAATCGTTCTTTAGCTCTCTGAAGTAGCTGTAGAACCCTTTTTTGATGGCGCCGAAAATCGTGCTATCTCCCTTACTCTACTAAACCTGCGCAAACGTCTATTGCACCTAACTTCAGAGAGCTAAAGATCCATTGTGCTTAGTATATTAATGTAGAAAATACCTCGAACCTCCCTATTCCGTAGACGAATTAAGTATTAATGTTTTCGTTCACTAAAAGTGAAATCCACTTGTACGACCTCTATTCGCACCTTGACATTTCTAGTGTGTGCATTATTGTCTATTATTTGATAGGTAGGTACTTACTTCAAAACTTTGAATGAAAAAACTAACTAGGTTCTTTAGCGCTATTGTAGGTAAGCTTTTCATTGACCAAGGGTTGACTAGAAGAAAACCTCTGTGATACGTTAGTTTGATTTTGGAGAAAGTAAGTATTTTGATTTACAGAAACTAAGCTACTACATATTTACATTTATTTACAAAAGACAACAGGATTAGTCAAGCTATCTAAGGATCGTTAGAAACGATCTATAGATAGCTCAACTGATCCAGGCCACTGTCAGTCGGAAGCGTGCCCAAAACACTGGCGGCATTACCACGCTGGATGGCAATGCTGATCTTTTGAGCCAAAAATGTTCCAGCTCTCGGATCACGCGTCGCTTCGACCAGATTTTGTACTTTGATTAAGACATTATGGCACCTAACCAACTCTAATATTTTATGAAACACACTACTTTTTAGGAAGCACATAGATTGAGATTTTAGAGTCAATTAATAGATTAAAGTAAGTACATACCTAGGTAGGTGTTATGGGGTATTATTCAAAAAAGGATCGCAAAAGAAAAGTGCATAGTTTGCATACCGACGTTCCTAATTTAAATTGACAACCTCCTTGACCTTCGGGTCACTTCGGAATGTTTCGGATTAACTCGGCCAAGGTCGAATCGATGTCAACGAATCACGAATCGAGTCATTCATTGGGTGCGTCATAGGGTTGCCGCTTGCGAACCGGACACTGGCTCGTAATTTTTTTAGTGACAATGTAGTATTTTATTTTTACACATGACATGAATAATACGTATTTAAATTAATATTATTTCACACTCGACAACCCTATCTTTTTTCTACAAATAATATTAATTTATTTTGACACCTTTGAGAATAAGGTTGAAATCAAAAGGCTGCGAGTTGAAATCATGGCAATTTTTTTATTAATAATAATTGTGTGCAAAACTAAGGCCCTTACTAATAAAGTTGACATAAAGTTATGTCATGCATAAACTAAAAATTTGTATGGTTATTGATAGGTTATGCGTGACATAAATTTATGTCAAGTTTATTAGTAAGGGCCTAAGTCTATGAATGTATATAATTTGAATACTAGGTATTATGTGTTTCTTTCTATTTAATGAAATAGTAAGTAAAAAACTTAGGCCTTTACATCTATATTAGATGATTTATACAGCGTCAGGAGGCAACCTATGCCTACACTTAACGGGACGGTAGTGCCTGGGACATTGTTTGAGATGGAATAGGCTTGCCCAGCACCTAAACCATCCTCTCAGCTTAATCAGCCGCCCACAGGAAAGATGACGTCAATACGTGTGGAGCTGACTAAGCTGCGGGTTTCCTCACGATGTTTTCCTTCACCGTTATGAGATGGTGTTAAAGCGCATATACATTTTTTAAACCAAAATTCAAGTGATGCACGGCCAGAATTCGAACCCACGACCTTCGGATTGAAAGTCGAGGCACAACCCCATTCGACCAACACGGCTCTACAATGAAAGAGTAAGTAGGTACCTAGATTTTTGATTCCAAACAAAACACATTAGAATCAAATAGCGTGTAGTTATATTTTACGCAGAGAAAGTTTGAATGTAGGTAGCCATTATCATAAATTATATAACAGCATGTTTTTAACTCATTAGAATTTTAATTAGATATATTTGCGTATTAATTTAATAACCACCCACTAATAGTTAATGGCGCTGGTCTTAGATCTTTATGGTTAATCTTTGATAATAAACATGTGAAAAGTGAAAGCTTAATGCAATCTAGGCTTTAATTACCCGCACTAAAATGAAATATACGAGAAAATAAAATTTTGTTTCTGGTCACGATATCCGTAAGGCAATATAAAATATTTATATTTTCAAACATTCATTTGCAGAAACATATAACCTAAAAATCTAGAGATACAAAAACAAAAATACATTTTTTTTTTTTTTTTTTAACTTAAACTAAAATACATTTCATGAGAGATACAATAATTATCAATCTAGGGATCGGTCTTTTTTTCCTCTAGGAATCGATCGATATTTGTCCAAATAAATTGATTTATTGCATTTTTTTATTATTATGCAATTGATAGCAATCAAAACCAACCCTGAAAAAAAAAACCTGTTTCTTATTGTATCGTCCTAATCTATATAAGAATAATAATATAATTATCCTACTAATAATATCGAAACTACGTATATATAGATGTTTACTCAATCAGGCTGACTGAACGAATCTGGACGAATAAAATCGTAGCAATGATATTTAAATGGTTGTAACGAGCGAAGCTGCGAACGGAAGCAAGTGTTTTTAGTGTTTTTGACATTTACAAATAAGCTCATCGACTGCGCCTGTTTAGCCATATAGAGGTATCACAGATCGAATACTTAGTGCAATTAAATGCTAATATCGGAGGATGGTCGTGGCGGGTAAGTGAGTCAGGGACAAGTGTTGCGTGCCTATGTACAAGCGAGTGCATAAGTGTTAAAAGTAGTTTTAAAAAGAGAGCTGGCACATATTTGGCTCACAGGATCAGCATTGCCATCCAGCGTGGTAATGCCGCCAGTGTTTTGTGCACGCTTCCGACTGACAGTGACCAGTGGGCCTATGATGAGCACTGTGACTGAAGTCTCTCGTCTCGTTTTCTCGTTAAAAATCGTCATAACTGTGTCTGTCGTCATGCGCAGCCCGTTATTTCATATCGTTATGTCAAATTGTGAGATAGTGTGACATAGTCTCTGTCATGGCGCTCATATTAGCGCAAAATGATAAAAATGCCGGCATGACAAATTTTCTTAACGCCGTGACAATTTCACGTTGCTCATCATAGCCCCACTGGATCAGTTGAGATATCTATAGATCGTTAGAAACGATCCTTAGATAGCTTAACTAATCCTGTTGTATTTTGTAAATATATGTAAATATGTAGTAGCTTAGTTTCTGTGAATAAAATTTATTTTGTTTTTAAAATCATCATCATGAATCCTCGTGGTTTGCTCAGTCGGTCTTACTTAATAGATCGCCGAAGTTAAATCAACGATCTGTTCTGCTAGTGGCATTATCTATATTATGTTCTATATTATCCACATATTTTATAAAAATTACGAACTTCGTAATTCACTTGTGTGACCACCAGTATAGCAATCGTATGGGAACGGCAGTCATGCGGCGGCCAACACGCGCTTATTGACGTCTGTGTTTGTTTGTTGATTTATTATTAGATAACTTGAATGCAGCCACGAAATCGCATAACTGTAAAATAAATGAATTATTGCTTTATTTCATACGTTTATATTGTTGAGGAATGGAAAGGGATCATGACTGTACTCCTAAAACGCGTAGAAATTGTCTCAGATCTTTACATGTAGTAAAAAACGTAAACAGGTTCACGACTGTATCCCCAAGGTGCGGTAGACATTCTCTCAGATCTTTTTTTATGTTATTTATTCCAGATCCTTTGAATTTTGCGTTACGTAAAAATATGCACTTTAACACGTGCTCTAAATGAACTCTAAATGAACTCCGTAAATGAATACTTAAATAGTTAGGGACATCAATTATAATTTTTTATATTATCATTTATCTTGACATTTAAAATTTGCATGCCTAATATTTTGGTAGGACACAGAATGGACAAATATAATTTTAAGATCTTATTGTATCACATGTGTTCGTGCAAATAAACTTCATTTCATTTCATTTCACAAACGGTGAAGGAAAACATCGTGAGGAAACCAGTTAGTATTCTTATAGGCGGCGATGGGCTTGCAACCTGTCACGTATACTATACTAACTTTTAGCGATATGGCCGCCCATTGTACAATTTGTTTATTTGTTATATTATCTGTATTATGTTCTTGTGTACAATAAAGAGTTAATCTATCTATCTAACTTCTGCAAGATTACATGTACCTAGTATCTAATAAGTTGCAGTTGATAATAATATTTAATAAGTAATCAATTATTAATATGAATAATATTATTTTGACTTTACAAAGACTAGTAAATAGGTATTATTACAATTTTGAGTACTTACTTTTATTTACAGAAACTAAGCTACTACATGTTTACATATATTTACAAAATACAACAGGATTAGTCAAGCTATCTAAGGATCGTTAGAAAAGATCTATAGATAGCTCAACTGATCCAGGTCACTGTCAGTCGGAAGCGTGCCCAAAACACTGGCGGCATTACCACGCTGGATGGCAATGCTGATCCTTTGAGCCAAAAATGTGCCAGCTCTCTACTTTGAGTTATAGCATAAGGAAAGACAGTGAATACAGTAAAGTTTCATGCCTTTGTGAAACCCGGGATAAATAATAAACCTTATTACAATGCAATAAAGTTTAAAACATATTAGCAAGAACGCTAAAAAACTGTTGATAACTTACAACTACTACAATACATGTCACGAAGTCCTTGTTGGTGCGTGATTTAGATGACATTGACAGATATTTTATGTAAAAAACATGTAATGTCAAGTGATGCTCGTAAACTTCGTTAATAATACCTCGGTAGCCTCTATCAACGTAAGGTACTTAGATAAAAATGAATAAGAAATGGGAAACGTAATGCAAGAGACATTTTCTGGTTGCACTTAAAATACTACGGCCTTACTAACAAACGTGGTATAAAGTTATTCCTGAGTGTAAACTGTCAAAATGTATGGTTATTCCTATTTTATTCCGAAGAATAACTTTCTACCACGTTTATTAGTAAGGCCCTTTGTAAGTATCAAAACTGGTTCATTTTTGGATTATCATAATTTTATAAGTAAGTAATTGATAAACAAAACAAAAAAAGTGTCATCCCTAAAATCACCTGTGTGTATGTGTGTGTGGGTGGGGAAGTAGTTGCTAAAACTAACAAAATAATGATCTGAAAATGAGAGTATTCTATCCCTTATGTCAATAAATTTTAAATGTCCTATGTCAATTAATTTCCTTTTAACAATTCATATAAATTGTCTGCTAACGTGACTTCCGATTATCGATAAGATCGTTTCTACTTCTCGATTTCATTTGTAATCGATCACTACAAAAGTGCGCTTGCGCATGTTACGCGGCAAACAAGCGCTCTCTCTATTGTCTCTACTTATCTATGGTTCTTGTCGCTGGTAATTTAATATCGTATCAGATTTTAGTGCCGATGTCATTTTATTTGGAACTTTTACTTTTCATATTTCGTCTTGTTATTTTGAGATAAATAAACGCGTATATTTTAGCGAGAAAGTCTGTACTGTACCTTCTATTACTATTGTAACTCGTGGCTAACTAGCGACTTTTAAGAGCCACCATAAGTCGTTTTATCGTTCTCACGTCGTAGGTAGATGTTTTGCGATGACAATAAATTGTCGGACGACAGCTAGTGGTAGCCGCTTACCGATCGCTTCAATGTGAAAGCACGTTAAAATTGACGATAATTTAAGCCATGATGCTAATACCTAAAATGAAAAAATCCGTCGCTAAATGACCTTTCGCAAAACCTACTAGAATAAACTAGAAAATGCATTTAAAAATAATTATATTGTAATAAGGATTTTGAACTGAGAGAATGGTCTAACACACTTTCGGAATACAGCTGTTATTGTACTGAATGAAGTCCCACCGCTCCTTGGGTTACAGTCGTTGATTTGAAAGAATTTTCACGCTGTAATTTCAGGATTGATCGTTTGCACCATAAACTACGGTAAGCACATGTCTTCTAGTAGCCACTCTAGCTTTAAAAAAAGTGAGCGAAACTTCAGCAGCACTTCATGACACATGGCATAATATTGAATCTGTGGGCGCGTTTGACGTAACGATGCGCAGTATTTTTGGCGCTACTCCGGCTATTGACCCCGCTAGTGAAAGTCGCCCGAGCCGCCACGCGGGCTGCGCGCACCCCCGCCCTGCCCTAGATCAGTTTCAGCATTCCTAGATAAAAGGTGTCCTAAATTTAATAGGTGGTTATTTTCTATTAAGTGACTTAGGATTTTATTCTATGTACAAATAGACTCTAATGTACTAGCTAGGAAGTTAGTTATACAAGTTTTCAGAGACTATTTACTTGTTAGGCGGTAAATCATTATATAAACACACTAGCTGGTACTTGAAAATAACATAAGTAGGTACCGACTTGAAAACCTATAAAAATACTTAAAATGATCGTATCTCGACCTCCGCTATAGTAGAAACGCCACCATTAAAAAAAAAGTTAAAAGCTGTTTTAGCCTCGGCGATATAGATGGCGTTCTAACCAAAGCCAAGGAAAAAGTATTTTAATATCAAAAAAATCTTAACTTCGGATGTATTGATGAGTGGGAATATACATGTTACATTTTATCATTAATTTTAAAATCATTTATTATGCAAAATAAAAACAAATAAAAAAAATCTGGAGTGCACAAAGTGACTCAGGCGGTCACCCATCATCTTTATGACCGCGCCCAGCGTTGCTTAAATTGGTTACTCAAACAAACTTGCAACCCTTATTTTCACTCCCCCTGACGCCGCATGACGTCATGTTTTTTCGTGCGTGCAGCCGGCTCTATCGAATTATAAGACGTTGTCACGTCAAAAAAAGTAGCTTATTTCCGTCTCTGGGGTATAATCTTTATACATTCAGATATTCAGATATTCATTTATTTAACCATTATGTTACATTTCATAACTTTGGCAAACCATGCCAAACAGCTTAATCTGTTCAGCGGTTGTTGTGAAAAGGTAACAAACAGACAGACAGATTTACTTTCACATTTTTTTTACTAGTGTGGATTCTTTTACATAACTTCCACTTCAAAATCAGAAAGCTTTTATAGTTTGTGTTTTTCCATTTCCTCCAACAAACAATGGGTGTCGCAAGTTTAGTGGTTTACGTAAACCCACGTAAACCTTCTTGTAAAAGCTATTTAATTTACACTTTGCTACTCTCACTCATAGATGATAGAATATAAAATATTTTTTTTGTATTTGTTCAGGGTCTGATCAATTAACAGATATTTGCAGACATTTATCTGAATCTCGAGAGTCGAACTTATACCCCAGTAAAGCAATCGTCCACAAAGGCTAGGCACCGAGACTGTCATATAAGTCATCTAGAATTCTAAAGGCCTAAGTTTAAGCCCGGGTGAAATTCCGTGGCGCAATGCTAGGAAAATGTTGAGTTGCGCTTGCGCATCTCTAAAATGTCAGGTCACGCGTGCCTTCCGCCCTACGCCTGCGAACGTGGTATTCTAATCTACTAACTGCAACCCGCGGTTTTACCCGGGGTCATTGGGAATACTCGCCTTTTTCAGGATAAAATGTATGCCTTTATCCATCCAGGGTAAAGAAAAACAAATCCCATTTAAATCCTTAAAATCTCTGGACACATAAGCTTAGTTTTATCCCGGAAAAAAATATTTTTTTTAAAAGATCGCGGGTAACACCGCAGGGAGTAACTAGTTTCACTACAAATTAAACTTTTATTAGATTATGACACAAATAATTACATATTCTAAGTACTTTCGCCATTCAATTAAATGCACGTAATATTTAATTTACACTTACAACTCATTGCAAGTAAGGTACTTAACATGAGCTTGCATATTTTAAAACACGGAACTCAGTTTTCATAACACGTTTTGCATGTTTAAGTACCAACGGTCTTACAGCGCGGAATTTCGTCAGACTACCCCTAGACCAAAGGATGCTGGAAATGCTTGGTAATGTCTACCGTGCTGTGAGTATGTTTGGCACGATCGAATTTTTTTTTTTTTTTATGATGAATGGGTCGGCTCTTGACCTCAAACTTACACAGGTAAGAGTGAGGTCTACGATGGAGCGAGCTTACCCAGAAGGTGCCTATTAACTCTCTTCTTAAAAACAATAGGGTCGTAGCTCAGCGGAAATACGGACGCTGGAAGCTGATTCCAAATTTTTGCAATTTTTGCATTCACGAATCCACCTAATAATAAACAATTATGCAACAAACAAAATCAATCATAAATTATGCGTACAGCCGAATCACACGTTCAATTTTCAAATACCAATTGTAATCAATACGCATAATTTATCGGGTGTCATAACGAATTTATTTTATCAAAGAACTATGACGAATGGCACCACATAGCTCACGCGTAAAACACACATCGCTATGCTATACAGGGTGGGTGAGTCTAAAGCCCCGTTACACGATCAAACCCGCATAAAAAATATTGCTTAGTTACTGATCTGAATCCTTGTTTCGGGACTCGGATCATGACTATGTGATGATGTAATGTAAAAAGTGCTTAGTTTAATAATTTTGCGCACGAAAGCCTGATTGTCTGAATGATACACTCATGTCTCATGTCTAAAACTAAAATTTGACAAATGAAAATAAACATCCTAATGATTGTAAGAAAAGACTTTTTCTTATTTAAGTTCATTGCAAACGGATCAACATGTGGATAGGAGACTTCATTTCAAATTAAGAATAGTATCGGAATCGATCTTGATTTGTCGCGCGCTGACAAGCGATCCTTCAAACGAACGGTCAGGCACAATGGTTTGAAAGTGAGCGTGGTTCAATGTCGCTATTTGATATCGGGGTTTATTACACGGGCAATTTAAATTGCCCAGTCTTGGTTGTATCACTTATCAATGTAGGTAGGCTGCGAGTACCTACATACACCGTAGATTAGATCTGCGACACCATTTTAGTTTACTTTTTGAAATGAGTTACTTAGAAAAAATATAAAAAAATTATACCTAACCATCATAAAAATGTTTTTGATTAGATGTCATATCTGAACTTTAGGTCAAAAACACGACGTTGGGTCGACGACATATTCAAGGTCGAATTTTTGGACGCGTGATTCGCAAGATATAGAGGAGGCTGCCATAAAATCAGGGAGGCTATACCCAGCAGTGGGTGATACCAGGCTGAGATGATGATGATGAACAACGAAATTGACTCTATTACCAACTTTTATAGCTCGTATGTAAAGCCTTGTCGAAAGTGCAAATTGACATTGAAATATGGCGTCACGTGATTAATTCTATTGGAGCAACATTAATTTAAAATATATATTATATTTTAAATTAATGTTATATAGATACCATGGCACCCGAGAGTCAATAATAATATAAGTATATTTGAAGAGCTCTTGATCTATTTGGTAGATAATTCTTCACGGGTTTGGTCGCGAAAATACAAGAATGAAATACTTAATCTTATTACGAGTATAATAGTTGTTTTTTTTTGGTAATAAAAAGAGAAGAATCAAGGAGAGAAGTTTGAGGACCATTTAAAAAAATGCTCGAGACCAGATTCAAACTATTCAGAGGTTAAAACCACACTAGGATTATCTGTAATTCGAGCTTTAAGAACAGGTACCAACCTCACGGTAATATGACACCTCCAACCCCAGTTTGAGGACTTTGAGGTAAACCACTTGCCCCTAGAAATGTAACTCTATACTTTCCAATCCCGGTTTTTCTAGTTCACGAAGACATAATAACTACTTTAACCCCACGGCGCTGCTCGGTGATAAAATAGGCTTCACATGGATATTGTTTATGAAGTAAAGAAGAAAAACATTTATTTTGTAGATAAACACACACACACACACACATATAATAGTGAACCCTAGTGTAAGACATTTGTTGGATCTGCAAGTTATAAATAAACAGGTGTAACTCAATAAAGGCTATAAAAATAACCCGTAAACTTTTTCGTTGCCCCTGAGCGTGGGCACAAAACTGCCCAAATCAAACGAATCATGTACTAAGATAATCAATGATCTTCCTTCTCTTTCCTTCACCAGGAGAAAGTACCAGCCGAGCGAGACAGAAACTTGCTAATGAGAAGTGAAAGTGCAGAATTGGCTTCTGTGCGGGTTGTAAACAAAAAGCGATTAGAAATAAATATTTTGTCACTAGGTTAATACCTACTTTTTATATATATTTTTTATTTTCTCTCTTTTTGGGAATCAGCTTCCAGCGTCTGTATTTCCGGTGTGCTACGACCCTGTCGTTTTTAAGAAGAGAATTAATAGGCACCTTCTGTGTAGGCTCGCTTCAGCGTAGACCTCATTCTTGCCTGTGTAAGTTTCGAGGTCAAGAACCAACCCATTCATCATAATAAAAAATCGACTGTTTAATTTGTGTGCAATACAATACCTACACACACTCAGAAGGTGAAAAAAAAAAAAAATTGTGGCACTCCGGGAGTGCCGACAGAAGTGAAAACTTGAACAATTACGTACATTACGCACAATGAATTTTATCCCTCCAAAGTTACTGCGCAGAACCCATTTATGATGACCCACAAAGATGAAGACAGCGGTTGTCAGACAGACAACAAGAAATGACAGAGGCTTTACACCGCGGCCTAGAAATTAACACCTGAGTTGCGTACAGACTCATATGAACTTACTTTTTTTGGTACTTGAAAAGCTGAGGCTTGTGCCTTCACAGTGTACATTTGCCTGAAATAACAAGTACAAACTTACAAAAATAGATATTTGGTTTGTATCAAAACTAAAAAGTGATTGTACTAACATACATTTAATTTTAACTATGTACTTAGTAGCAACAATAGTATTCTGAAGTTATTGCATATAAATAGTGTGATACTTTCATTGAGTGAGTGTGATTCAAAAATTGTAGAATGTCTGTACGTATACATCTCATTGCAGGCGACTGTACCTGACAGGTAGCGCTACTACAGTATCTATTCTTGTACTACTAAAGTAGGTACAGCAGATAAATTAATACTACAGCAGCTAGGTAAATAAATACAATGTCCCAGGCACTACAGCATCCCCTTGAGTGTAGGCATAGGTTCGCTCCTGAATCTCCTGATTCTGTATAAATCATCTAGTATAGATGTACCTACAGAGGCAGAGGTTTTAGATAAAATAAAGTGTTATTGTTGAACAATTGTAATAATTGAAAAGTTAAATTTATAGTAAACGCAACATATACAATTTGACATATCAATGATTTGAAAAGTGTCTGCGCAACCCCCATGAACACCATCACTGATAGTTATTAGTAGCTTCATGCAACTCAAGAGTACAGTTCGCCCAACGGATCTAGGCATTTGTAAAGTTAGCCATTTGTCTGCGCAGAACACAATTTTGTATGAAAAAGTGGTCACTGCGCAGACAATCTGCTAACTTCACGAATGCCTAGATCCGTTGGGCGAACTGAAAGTAAGACAAAAGCTAGATCAAACGGATTTTTGGATTAGGAAGGTTTTGTACCTACATATCTAGTTGGATAGAAATAGCTTTGGGAATGTTCCGGCTCCTCTCTGGTTTTCTTCAAGCCACAAGTAAAAATACTTACTTCTGAAAAAATGCTAATAGGTACCTACTAATATTAGCATGTAGGTATCAGATAGGATGGTTTATCTAGATAAGGTCAAATAAATAAATGTGCTAGCGCCGGGACAAAATACAAATGTAAATTTTTTACTAGGTACCTAAATAAAATTATCGCAGCCGCCCGCGCCACCAGGGAATCAAACCCGTTGTAAAAACGCAGAAAGTTGCCAGCCTTCTGCGTCTAAGGCTTTGGCTACTAGAATTCATAGGTCACCTAAGTAGTAGCTGTTCCTATCTGTATTCTGTGGTAGTACGTAGGATTAGGTTAGAAAGAGAAATACCTATTATAGAATAGGTAGGTTTCTATAGCACTGTACCTATTGATACTAGGTAGGTTATCAATTTCATCAATTTCAATCAAATCACAAACTGTATGAATCTAAATATTGTATGTATTTTTTTGTTGCAGTAGTCAACACAAAAGTAACTTTTTTTATTTTTCCCGCTTCAAATCAAATCAATTAGTTGACTAAAACTGTCAAGGGTCAACACACAAAACTTTATAATGTTCCATCAATCAACACTTACCAAGCACTCAATCAATTTTTCGATACGTCAATTACTAGGTTCCGTCATACGTGTGTGTGTCATTCATTTCATTTCGACGTCACATATTCTAGCTCTCATTTCGATCTTTGATTGATTCGGTCACACAAGTACATCAGCTCACTCACTCTTCAGAATGAAAGCAAATCTTCATTTGTCCCGCTCGTAAATCGTACGTGACGTCGTCACATAGAGATATTGAACGGGACAAAAATTCTAAGGTGTTACAAAGAATGAAAATGAGGACCGGAACATTTTTGAGCGAATGAGTGGTACATTTGAAGTGCTTCACTCATGTCCTATTCAACACTATTAGCGTCTTGACCATAAAAAGGTACCATGCTAAATCTATGGTCTTGACAGTAAAGCGTCTTACCGTTTTGACAGTAAAGCGTCTTACCGTTTTGACAGTAAAGCGTCTTACCGTTTTGACAGTAAAGCGTCTTACCGTTTTGACATTAAAGCGTCTTAGCGTTTTGACATTAAAGCATCTTAGGTCAAGTGACAGCGTCTTAGTTGAATCCAAAGGTTTTTACTCATATTTCCTCTATGTCGCTAACGCGCCTAAAGAAGTTTTCACTTCAAAAAACATCGTGAAAAACAAACAAACTCCAATGGATTTTCCATTGGTAAATATGAGCAATAAATACCTACACTACATAAGCTCTGGGCCGTATTCCCGTTCTTATTTTCTTTCGTTTGATCAATATTCGGATGTTTCTTACTACGATTTCTGACTCTAAGGGGCAATTTTTCGGTATAGAATATTTGGTCCTAGGTTAGGACTGTGTTTTGACGTTGATCTTATCGACTGAATACAATGTAGCTCGTAGTAAGAAGCATCCGAATATTCATCAAACGAACGAAAAAACTAACGCGAATAACCCCCCAGAACGGAAAATATCGCACGTATTGACCAATTTGACCATGTCTTTCATGTGGAAAAGGCCAAGCTGAGAGGATGTTTGCTGGACAAGCCTATTCCATCTCAAATGTATACATTTGAGATGGAATATATCCATACTATCCATACTAATATTATAAATGTGAAAGTAACTCTGTCTGTCTGTCTGTTTGTTACGCTTTCACGCCTAAACCGCTGAACAGATTAAGCTGAAATTTGGCATAGTTAAAGTTTGTATCCCAGGGAAGGACAAAGGCTTCTTTTTATCCCGAAAAAATGAAAAAATCCCGAGGGACCGCGGGAACAGCTAGTTTAACAATATTTTGTTAACACGGTATTTATTTTACGAATCGAAAAATCCATTGATGCACGATCGGGATTCCAACTTGTAACCTTACCGTATTGGAAGAAAATAAATATCATCTAGGCGGTGATGGGCTTGCAACCTGTCACGTATGGAATGCTAATTTCTGCAAAAATGTAATCTTGTGCCAAATGTGTTGAGCGTGCCTCTGACCGTAGACATCCTATCAGATATCTATAGTTCTTGGTCTATAGCCCTGATGTCTGTTGTATAGTTTTTTTTTTGCCACAAACTAACAGCATTTTTTATTTATTTGCAGGTAATTCCACGATGTCCTGTCCAGTAAGTAAGCGGTATGCTTTACGAGCGAAGCCTAGGGCGGGCAATAAAACTAATTCTAATTAACGGGAGACATCGCTATCGTGATAGCACGTTTGTGGCCTTGGGGGAAGTTGGAGGCTGTAGCGATATTCGTGAAATTCATTAGATCACAGTTTTAGGACGAATCTGGCGGAGGTCATAATAATCTGTCCGTACTTTTTGGTTGAGAAATATTTGATTCTAGACAAGTAAATTATAAAAATAACTCATTTAATAAAGGTTCCCAACCAGTCACACTAAACGTGTAACAATGACTTGTTGTTAATTACGTTCTAAAAACTAATAAAAAGAAAACCAATGTCAATGTTATACTCAGGTAAATTACAATGATAGGGTTTAGTTGAATTTTATGGGCAAAGAATCAACAATCCCTTTGAAATACAATATTCGTGATCATACCTACATCAAAAGACATACAAAACATTTTTTTTTGATGTCGGTTGAAAACTCTTTTCAATCAGACCAGCCACTTGCCGCGTGTTGAAGCAAGCTAACTCCTAAATCCGTTACCGATCTGTTGGTTGAGTATTGCTTAGTTATAACTACAACCGTCAATAAGTTAACTTATAACTTAGTATCGATTGGCGCGGATAGATTTACTGGCTGCACTGGTAGCTCTGCCTGCCGCGGTCGTGGGTCCTATTGACATCCAGGGCAAATATTTGTGTGGTGATCACGGATTTGTGCAGTGTCTTGGTGTGTGACAAGTAGGTGTTCTACAGATTATACTACGGTGAGTGTGCCCAGGAGCTACACGACCTTATTCCGCCTTCACCGTTCTTTTACAGGGACTTCAGACGCACAGCTGATTATCATCCTCATCTGGTTGATATTCCACTTATTAGAACTAAGCGCTTCGAAAGTTCTTTTATTATGCGCACTGCAAAAATTTGGAATCAGCTTCCAGCGTCTGTATTTCCGCTGAGCTACGACCCTATTGTTTTTAAGAAGAGAGTTAATAGGCACCTTCTGGGTAAGCTCGCTCCATCGTAGACCTCACTCTTACCTGTGTAAGTTTGAGGTCAAGAGCCGACCCATTCATCATAAAAAAAAAAAAAAATGTACCCACTACACGGAATCCAGAACTATGTAGGTACCAGTACGTTCAACAGTTGTAGTAGGCATTCGTGAACTTAATACTTTGCCTGCGCAGTGGCGTTATTTAGCTAATACAAAATTGTGTAGGTAGGTGGTTGACGGTTGTACTGTGCATCGAAACCGCTAACTTCAGAAATGCCTAGATCTATTGAACGTACTGTATAAGGTTTATTAAAATTTATATGTTTAGCGCATATAAATTTTTCGAAACGTAAAATCCAGTGATGCAAGGCCGGGATTTGAACCCACGACCTTCAAATTGAAAGTCGAGGCACCACCCCATTCGACCAACACGGCTCTTGAGACAGTGAATTAAATGGACCTTATACAGTACGTTCAATAGATCTAGGCAACACGAGCTCATAACGGCTTCACCGTGTGAGGAAACCCGCAGCTTAGTCAGCTCCACACGTATTGACGTCGTCTTTCCTGTGGGACAGGCTGATTAAGCTGAGAGGATGGATTTAGGTGCTGGGCAAGCCTATTCCATCTCAAACAGGCACTACAGCGTCCCGTTAAGTGGAAGAAAAGGTTGCCTCCTGACGCTGTATAAATCATCTAATATAGATGTAAACGCCAGGTGCATTTACACGATGCAATTTTTCGTACAATTTGCTATGTAATTTGCTAAGCCGTGCCGACGAGTGTCGCGCTATCTATGACAAATCGCATACGATGAGCGTTTACACATGAAAAATTGGCATGCGATGCTAAATCGTACGTGCTCAGACCGTGTCGTGTAAATGCCCCATAAGTTTTGTTCCGATAAATAGGCCCTATAAAAATTCTAAGTCAATAAAAAGATTCTCACACTTGCCCAGCGCCAGTGTGTCACGGTCGAGCCGTTAATCACTACTAATCAAATCTGTCAGTTAATAAATTATTGTTATCAATAATTCATAATATTTTGTTCGAGATGGACTCACAAGGTCGGTCAATTCGTTGCGCTTGTAGGGTGACCATGCAACATAATCTTAATACAACGATCCATTTCGCACGGATCAAATAGGCCTCTTACATCTATACCTTTATCGATTTAAACAGCGTCAGGAGGCAACCTATGCCTACAGTTAACGGGACGCTGTTTGCAATAGAATTTGCTAGCCCAGCACCTACACAATTGTCTCAAACTCAGGCCGATTAAGGCCTAGACAACAATAAAAGACAACGTCAATACCTACATTGTGAGGAAACCTTGAACTCAGGTAGTCAGCTCCACACGAAACGTAACACAAAACAATATTAAATAATTATATAAACCTACTTATAAAACTCCTCTTGATAAAAATAAAGATAAAGATGGTTTATTTGCTTGAACACAATGTAAGTTACGTGTTGAAATATTTTGGTTTCAATCATGTTCTACTAGGATTAGCATGCAAATGTTACAGTTGGTACTTTCATATTAATATTAAGTAACTATTCAAATTAATTTTCACATAGATTTGTAATTTAAACATTGGTTAGTATTAGTTATTGTAACAGGTCAAATATTAGAATAGAAATTAGGTAATGTCAAAATTTATCTGTCATGAAATCGTTAATATTATAATTTCAATTTACTCCTAAACATATTGTCGCCAAGATCTTTCAATGATTTAGGTATTTTATTATAAATTGCACGTGACTTGAATCATCTCTATTGATGTAAACTACATTAAAATCTGCTGCGAACATAAATATAAGCTTTCAGGTAGGTACCGTTGACACATAAGTTCGAATCAATAAGTTTATAAGTAATAAATGAGCTGTTATTTTAAATTCAACGTAAAAAATATTGCAGCACTTTGTGGTCGATATTCTTGATGTGACCAGTTGTGGCCATTATTAATAGCCCAAAGCCTAAGCATATTCTTACGTATTGAAAATAAAATTAGTCTCCAATTATCCTAAGATTGTGAATTTTATGGACATCCCACACATTACCACCCGGGCTGCAAACTTAAGGGCTAGTTTCACCAAACTTTATCTAACAGAGCGTTAGTTCATTTGACATCAAATTTAGTATGAGAAATAACAACGGATTAAATATTTAACAGACCGTTACGATTGCTTTGTGGTCCATCATGCTCTAACAAAGGAATATCTTCATTAACAAGCCGCTAAATCTAATCGCTAGTCGGCTGCCGGTTAGCCAACTAGCAGGTTGACATCGTAGAAAATTAAAAATATGTCACAACAACCAAAAATCCGAGAGTGACAGAGAGCCGTTTGTCTGCGCAGAACAAAATTTTGTATGAAAAAGCGTTCACTGCGCTGACAAACGGCTAACGGCCGATTTATTAACCAGCTATTAAACTTGACTTTGGTGAAACTGGCCCGTATGTCAATTACATAAATAAACTCACGTAATTAATTGTGATTGTTCAAATCAATTCGGTGTAATAGGGTTTAAAAGTCATGCTCTTTTTTCTATTTTGCACCATCTTATAAACACAAAAGTACAGTACGCACAACCAATCTTTAGCTCTCTGAAGTAGCTGCGCAGAACCCATTTTTGATGACGCCTAAAAGACAAAGACAGCGTTGTGTAGCTGCCTAGCTCACTCGCTTAGTTTGTTGCATCGTGTTATCTCGCCTACTCGCGCAAATCTACGCAATCGTATATTGCACCTATCTTCAGAGAGCTAAAGATCTGCACTGATATACTGATTCATCCATACTAATATTATAAATGTGAAAGTAACTCTGTCTGTCTGTCTGTTTGTAACGCTTTCACGCATTGAACGCGCTGAAATTTGGCATAGTTAAAGGTTGTATCCCAGGGAAGGACATAGGCTACTTTTTATCCCGAAAAAAATTAAAAATCCCGAGGGACCGCGGGTCACACCGCGGGAGCGCAGCTAGTTTTCAATAATTTGATACTACTCAGTAGGTACTCGTGATGTGGCGCGTAAACTTAGACACACACCCAGCAGTTCGCTATTATTGGCTGTGGATGATGTTGATGATTATTATTATAATTATTATTACAAGCCCGATATTTCCCACTGCAGGGCAAAGGCCTCCCTTCCCTCCCTCCACGTCTTCCGGTCCTGGGCCATAACAGGCCAATCTTTTTTGTAGGAGTCCAGCTCATCCCGCCATCGTCGCTTGGGCCTTCCACGAGGTCGCCGCATCATCGGATTCCATAAAGTGGTTGCTTTAGCCCAGTATTCTTCGGGCATGCGGCTAACGTGTCCGGCCCAGTCCCACTTAAGGTTTCCCGCTTTGAGAGCTACATGTTGATGATGGATACTAATAATGTTTCGAATCAATAAAATTGATAAAGTGTATGCAGCATTATTTTTAACTACACTCTCAGTACGACCACAGAATAAATATGATAATTGATACGAATAGCCTCCGTTACCATATGGATGTTCTAAATACGCCAATGATTTTATCCGTAACGTGGAGCAAGAACAAAATTACATACTTCAATTACAGTTTTATTACAATTTAAACTAGCTTTTTATACCATCTATACTATTTTTTTAATTAAACAGCGGCTTAAACGATACTGTCTATGATCTTTCAAGTAATTTTATGTCTGTTATTATTCCTTCTATGAATGCACTTCAATCGGCCATCTTGTTTAGTAATAAAGATTTCATATTCATAAAATAATGAGCTACTGACATCAAAGGAAAGGCTGAATTGATCCCGTATTCAATGATTTAGACTCGATTACCAACAGATCAGTACATCAGCCGTGCTCTTTCAAAGCCTTTTCAGAGTTTTATTCGAAAATCGAACCTGTTATTTATCCTGGAGTTTGCTTGGAGTCTTATTCAGCAGTCTTTATTCATAAAAAGAATGGCCGAATTTATTTCGACAGGGGTTATTATGAGATCCTTGGTCTGATATCCTTTGTCGATAAAATAAAAAGAGGTTAGTATTTGAATGAGTTAATAGACCCCTTTGGTATAAAATCAGCGGTTGATTATCGTTGATGCTGAATCGATTGTTCATTTACATATTTGAAAGCTAAATTGAGAGCAATAAATTGAATAAATTCTTGAAGTTCCCCGTAAAACATTGAACTTTAAGCTTTTTCCGATATAATGATAAATTATTGCTTATATTATCAAAATCATATGAGTTATTAATAATTGTAAGTAATATATATTTTATTCCGTAATGTAAATAATTTTAACCGTACTTTACTGCCCATAACTTCTTAATCCGTACATTTATTTTTTGTTCTCTTAGTTTATTGAATTCGTATAGGTAAGCATATATTTTGATACGCAACCTACGCACAATGTAGCACAAATTCCTACCATTCAAAGTTTTTACACGTATCGATTTAAAATCGAATGCGTTCTATTGAATCGATAATTAATTAAGGGAACGATCGGAACCACAGATAACGCAAGAGTGCTTATAACCTCAAAATACTGTCCCACGCTGTTTCTGTGCACATTTTGTTTGAAAATGGTCTTTACAAGGTTGGGTTAAGAGTTAAAAGGGTCGTTTGAATGCTAGAAATCAATGTGGCGATATAATTATCGTTTCACCTTGCTCTAGTTAACAGGTGTCTCTGATTGTCACGCTGTGACAGGTCGAATTGAGATGACTTTCGATCGATAATATGGTATTCGACATTGCAGAATTTCCCTCTCAATGAGATTTCTAGGTTTTCATTTTCATGTCTGGGATGAATTGGGATGGGAAGGATATAATTTGAAATTCGATTACGTATCCCTGTATCCCTAAGCAACCCTAGTTAGCCATCATCCGTTAATTTGACTTAAGATCTTAATCTTGTTATCTTTATTTTATTTTTATGACGTCATCTTCTGCATACGAGTATGACATATTTGATCAATTTCATTATACAAGGTGTAAAAAGACGTCTACCGAAGCCGAAAGGGGTGTGTACAGCATCCCACACATAACCAAATCCAAAAGGATTTCCGAAAAAATCATTTGGTATACCCGGAGAAAACCGATCTTGCACAGCTGGTCGAGCGTACCTACTGGGCGCGTTTTTATACGTAGATTGTTGGATTTTGAGTTTTAATTGTTTTTTATTTTAAAAATGAAATTATTAGGTAGGTATGTCTATGTTGTACTAGTAGTAAATAACTAGAAAATACAATTAAAGGACGTAGCTAAGATTTTTTTTTCGCTAAATACGAGTATGTTCAGAATCATGGTCTGATTGAGAATCTGAATCCGTCAGTTTTCGGTAGCAGTCTTTTTACACCCTGTATAGTTGAGGCAAATCACTTTCAATTTCAATTGCAAATTGATCCATATAGAAATCCACGCATGCTTTACATCGAATAACTTTCATAGTGAAAATTTCTTGCACAAATCACCAATCACTTTCTATTAAACGATGGAGTTATTGCTGTGATTACGCTATTCATGCGCTTATGGGAAGCATGTTGCATGCGAGTTTACATATTCTATGCGAAAGGTGCATTAGGAGGTACAGTCACCTGCATTATGATCTTAAAATTGTATAACAAACCGCTTATTTGTCGTCTTCTCAATCACACCTGAGGGGTTATTCGCGTTCGTTTTTTGTTCGTTTGAAGGATATTCGGATGCTTCTTACTACGAGCTACATTGTATTCAGTCAATAATATCAATGTTAACACGGTCCTAACCTAGGACCAAATATTCCAAACCGAAAACTTGGCCCTTGAAGTTAGAAATCCTAGTAAGAATCATCCAAATATTCATCAAACGAACAAAAAACGAACTCGAATAACCCCTCAGGTGTGATTGAGAGGACGTCGACGAAAGAAGAACGGGAATTGGGCCCTTGTGTTGAAAATGTTAAGTAAAATTATTAATTGTTTTTTCATACGCACTGCCAAATTGTGGAACTCAATGCCGGGTACTGTATTTCCCGAAAAGTACAATATACCTAGGGGTCTTCAAATCAAGAGTAAATAGGTTCCTTCTAGGAAAGCATGCTGAATTTTTAAACAGGTCAATCGTGTCATTCGTGGTGCCCAACTCGTACGGTACAAAGGGTTTTGTATAATATTCAAACTTATTTAATATATGTACAGTTTGAATTTAGTCTAAATTAGAAAATGTCGCAGAATTGAAAGAGAAAACGAACTATGCCAAGGTCCAATTATAATTAACTTTTTGTCAATTAGCAAACAAAACAAATGATTGTATTCACACGATAATTTAGCACCTGATATCTATTGAATGAATGAAATCGCTCGCTTTGTTAGCATCGACCTTATTTGTGCGTTGTTTCACAACGCCGATAGAATTGTAAGTATTGTTACAATTGAAAGAAATTGTGAGACATTTTCCATCTTATTTCTGATAACTTAATGCAATGACAATGCGAAATGTATCAATGGTTACATTTTCTTGTGGATGTTTGATAAGAAAATTGCATTGTTTAAATCTTCTGTTTGTAGTTGTAACCTGACTTTCACTTTATTTCTAAACATTTATGTATTAATTTGTTGTACATAAGTTAAAGACAAAGCCAAGATTTATGTTGGCGTTATTTGTACGAATTCTATTCTTTACAGAATTACCCGATGATGGATTTGGTTTAGATACAGATTTTTTTTTAGATACACATTTTATAACGTGATAATATTCTGTAATGGTGTCAAAATGCAATTCAATTCAATTCATTTATTTATTGCGTAATATGGGTAAGTAACAGATGGTTACTGATACAGATGCAGTTCAACCATAATCAGCGTCACGCGCATGCTATATTAAAAAAAAGCTAGGGACGCAATGTCTAGAGAAATTTAAATAGGGATGGGAATGAAACAATCCAAAGTCTAAATCCTGTAGGTAATCATTTTTGAGAAGGGAATAATTTATTTTGATAACTGCAGCACAGTCACATGTTTTCTCTTTCAAATTAATATAACCATCTTGAATACAAGTACCTACATACTTAACGTAATAGATTTGAACCTACTGCGTTCGAGTAGCATGAAATTTTCGCTTTCATCTTCCATCCACTTTCGCTAAATACCCATTGTTGATAGCATTATCGTATGCCACATTACTGACTGCATCACGATGCTCCTCAGGCCAAATATTGCATTGACGAAAATCAACTCTATTACGATAACAATAGAGTTGTAAACGAGGTGTCTGGTGAGTTGCTTTCTTTCTTATAATTAGACAGTTGAGTGTCGCGCGTGCGACGCCGGTTCACGCACGGGTGGCTATTCGTCTCCCGAGGCGTTTAGACTCAAGAGCGATAGAAATTGAAGAAAGCATGTGAATGCTGTTTCAATTGGTTCCCAATAATTCTATTTTTAAAAGTTTTCGTGAGACTTTCAATAAAACTACAAAATTTCTTTTAGGTACGTCTTTTAATATTCTATTGTGCCTATTTAAGGCTGGAAAATAAAGAAATTCAACAGTCAATACAAAAGGGCCATCGAACTTTGAGTTTAGAGATATCTTTACGCGCCTTAATTGGCGCCATTTTGTTTTGGTTCGGTATTTTTATTCATGAATTCTTCGGTCTCTTTTGTGGGCTTACGTATCACCTTTTAAGGTTGTTTTAGTTTTTGTCTTAGAGAGTGGGGATGTGGTATTGTTTACGGATTTTTTATTATTTCTGTGACCCATTGGCAACATTCCATTCAGATGCCAGATAAATTAAAATTTTAATCATTTAAAATTACCTTTGAAAAGGAAAATTGTTTATCAGAGTTTCTACTTGCCGTCCTTATTCTATCTCATTATTTATCTGTGCCACAACACAATGCCAAAAAACCTCCTGTTATCTAAATCAGCGGACAATTTGATCCGATATCCGATGATTCACAAGTTCGGAAAAGACACACTGCCATCCCTAGTAACTTACCCGCACGCGCCAAAAATCAACAAGTGAGCAATTATCATTTCGAGTTCCCTGTCGATCCCGATCCGTCTCAGCTGGATGCGTACACGACATCCAGGCTTTTTGCCACAACCACATTTTTGACAGGACGATTCCTTTTGTAACGTATATGGTTATGCAATGTATCGACTCTGATTGCTCTGAAATATTTTCATACAATCGTTTGTACAATCTGATACAATTTGATTGTTATATTTTTTATAAATTCCGACGTACTACAGATTTAGTCGGCTTGTAATGTTAGGTCAATGATCTTTGGTGACCATGAAAGGTGTCAGGATAATGTAAAAACTTACCTAGATTATATTGTTAGGCGTGGTAGGTAATTTCTTTGGACCACCCTGAAAATCTTTGTAGGTACTTGTACCACAAAGGTGATCATTACTCAACCAGCTAACTTTTTACTCTTTGAGACGTTCAAAGAAATTATCATCGGATGTTACATAAAATATGCTGTCGTCGCGATTGCAATTTATATTCACTTTTTTAATATTATAATATTTAACAAAGTATTATTTGAACATGTTCATAATACAAGGTTTAGACCCAGTTTAAATAGTAGATTGTGATCGTTATTATCACTAACTATTGACGACCTCTGTAGCGCAGTGGGCAAAAGCCCGCCTGCGACGCAAAAAGGATGCGGGTTCGATCCCCGCGGTGGGACCAATGTTTGTATGATCTGCAAATATTTGTCTCGGGTCTGGGTGTTTCTATGTATGTATTTACAAACAAAAAGTATATAATTAGTATATTAGTCATCTAGTACCCATAACACAAGCTCTGCTTACTTTGGGGCTAGATTATGCTGTGTGAAAAATCCAGCATTATTTATTTATTTATTCAAACGTTGAAACAAAAAACAGAAATTCATAACATTTTTGCAAAATTTATATGACTTGAAGGTAATAGAAGGTATAAGGTCGGGCTCGAACGTCATTTCCCAGATATTTATTGTTATTTTCTAGTACAAATAATGAATATTTAATTTATGCAAATGCAGAAACAGTAGCCGTATTAGTAGGTAACTGACAACATTACTTAGCGCATCGAATCGCAAGTCCAAATCGTATGCGAAGCTAATTTTGATGGATTACCTCATTATTAGGTCAAGCTTATTTTGATGCTCAACAAATATGGATTTTGCTATCCAACGGCTTGGCGTACACTCAAATGGTATTGCATTACGATATAAATCTAAAATTATGAAGTGGTTTTTCAAGAGTTCTCGCCATTTCTGTGCTTTTCCATCTTTATTTTATTAAAGGAAATATAACGTTAAAATGGTTTATCTACAAAATATAATTGCTAACAATTTAGTACTTACATAGATTAATAAGGTTTTCTTTCCTCGTCATCTCCATATTCACCCCTTTCCTACTCTGACAATCTATTCATCTATTTGTAGGTCTTCAGACAATGTTTCTCTTGTCACTCGTACTCGTATGCTAATAAAAACAGTACTACGTACATATTAAGCAGCAGTTTAATAGGAAAACTAAAAGTTAATTATAAATAGGGTTAGTCAAACATTTGAATCCAAATACGAATAATTCAGCTCAATTAGCAACAGGCGCAGGCGCACCCAACGATCAATTATGACTTATCTAACATCTAAACCTAAACATTCGAATAATCCGAACATTTTGATCCAATATGGCGGCTTTTATTGGCAAAGAATATTATAACAGTATTGTTTACTCGATTTTATCGGTGATCTAGTGCTTGTAAATGCCGAATTCATGAAATAATGTTGCCTGTGGTAGGTAAACCTTTGACCCTTAAGCTGTGGTTTGAGTGGATTCAGCCAATACGAATTTATAACGATGTCTTTATGATATAAATTCCGGTATGCGTGTATTCGCTACTCACCTCTTAAATGTTAATAAGTAAATGCTTTTTTTTAGGTCAATATTGGCAACTTATGAGGTAACTTCTAACTTGTATGGGTAGGTACTTTAACTTGGAAAAACATCCACTTACTAGTAAAAGATAAATCTTAAGTTAAAACTGCATCGGACGGAACACAACAATTTAATAGCTGCTCTCATAAATACAGAAGCATGTTGAAAACTTATTAATTTCTCTATGAAATAAGTTATTTATTATCCAATGCTGATTGCGCGGGAGTTATACTGATTGTGAAGACAAACAGAGCTCAAGTCAAGATTATACTCGTAATCGAACAAAACTAAAAGTGTTTTGAAAGACTAGCAAAGGTACAATCATCTACAAAAGCAATCGTGATCTTGTTTTTTGAGGATTGCGCGGTAGACGTTCACTCAGATTTTTAGGGAATTCATGATTATTTGATGATTATTTTTTTAATCTAAAGGGGAAAAAATTATTGATAATTTAAAAAACTATGTTTGTGTCTGACAAAACTTACCTACGTTAAGCTCAAGATGAGAAGTAGCTTGAAACGCTCGCACATGTTTTTCAACCGACTTCAAATAAGGAGGAGGTTCTCAATTCGTCTGTATGTTTTTTTTTTTTTTTTTTTTTTTTTTTATCTTGTTACGCGATTGCTCAGCCATTTGTTGACCGATTTGCAAAATTCTTTTCATGTTTGAAAGGGTATACTCCAGAGGTGGTCCCATATAAATTTTATTCCTGAGGGATTGATAGTTTCCCCGTAAAACTCTAAACACCTTCCCTCCTAGCCATGTCACAAATAGAAATCGAATCGACAGCTTGACGCCCTGAGTCACACCGCGTTTCGAGTCAAACATTGAAGTCGGTTTTCTTTTTAGTATAAAAACGTAATTATTAAATATGTAGATACTTTTACAGCTAGCTTACTGTACTGCCTACGTTTCGTATACCAGCGCGGTATACTATCCGCTGTGCAAGTTCTAATCGCAATAAATTGTCTCGGTGCGCGGGCGCAGGCAGTTTATCAGCGGCGCGCCTGCCTCGGCGACAGCTCTCATAACCGGCTGATCTTATTGGCGAGTGTTAAATCCTTTTATTTATTTAATAACCGACTAGGAAAAGAGGTTTTCAATTCGACTGCACTCCTTTCATTCAATAAAGTACTGATGAGCTGGTCAGGAGCTGCTCAATTGAACTCAGTATACTAATAGCAATAAAATCCTTTGTAATTTATTTTACACAAATTATACAATTACAAATGGTCCATAGACTATGTCGCTGACTGTACGCAAGAAAAACCGCAAGTGCAAGCTAGCTGTAGATAAAATGACGGTGGATTCATATCAGAAACCTCTCACCCTCGCCAAGGCTATGACCCCAGTATCAGCTCTGTCAGCATCTCATCAACATTCCATAACATGCTGAATGATTCTCAACCTTATCACCAGGTGGGAAGAGCTATGGCCCGGCCTTGCCCTGTGTGCCCTGAAGGTAGACTTTCACTAATAGGACGAAAGCCCGCCCCAGATGACCTTAGAGTTTGTATGGAAGACACATGGCTTAGCAGTTTGTATGGTAACGTTGTTCATACTCTAGTCACAAACATTATCAAATATAGAATAGAATAGAATAGAAAAACATTTATTTTGTGTTTCATAAAGCATAAAATACAACTATACTATACACAAAGATTGTGTCGTTTTTGTCGGTTACAAAGTGGAGCCACAAGACAATTAGTGGCCTTCACACGCACAATCTTTCGCGAGTGATTGAGCGTACACGATTGCGCGCGGGAAAGCCTGTACACGCAATCATTTCCGGGTACCGTATTTCCAATTTTGAAAAGTACAATATAGGTAGGGTAGGGGTCTTTAAATCAAGAGTAAATACGTTCCTTCTAGGAAAGCATGCTCCATCTTAGACCTCACTACTGCTTAACATCAGGCAGAGGGAGGTCAAATGCTGACCTATTTAATAAAAAAAAAATAAAAAAAATCGCGAGTGATAATTTTGATGCTACGCTTTCTTTCGCTCGCGATTACCAACTCGTTAATTCTTATCAAAACGAAATCGTGCGGGAAAGCCTATTACGAGCAATCGCGAGTGATAATTTTTTAGGCTTGAAGCTACGCGTTCTTTCGCGTGCGATTGGCTGTATCACTCGCGATAGATTGTGCGTGTGAAGGTTGCTAATGCTTTTAATTGGACTTGTAATGTTAGTCTTGCAAAACTGAATTTGACCCACCTCCTAGTGCCCTATTGAGTTGAATTTTGGCAAACCTAGTCTTCGGTGACAATGCAATAATGTGACAGCACGCTGATCTGATAATGGATTTAGAAAATGTGCGTACATGAAAAATACAATGTGTAGCGTATGTGTAAGAAAGGAGTGAAATTTTATAATCCACTCCAGTTTGTACAGAGTTTATTGAAGTGTCCTGGGTGTGCTATGGGGTAGTCAGTGCCTATTAACTGCGCATAAATTATGTTCACAACCGGACAGCGGTCCATTCCTTGGGGTTCCATAATAATTAAAGTATCGTAAACGGGCTGCGTACGCGCATCCGATCCCGACAGTAATTAAAGCTGTTTCGATATTATTTACGTAGGTACGATGAGTTTTTTTTATATTGTAATCCCGACACATTGCTGACCTTATATTTGTAATAAGTAAGAATTAATCTTATACAGCGTCATGAGGCAACCTATGCCTACACTTAACGGGACGCTGCAGTGCCTGGGACATTGTATGAGAATATGTAAATAATCCACTAAGAATCACATAAGTACATAAGTATTTAATCCGCAATTAGAACTTTAGAAACCTCTTTTCTTAGCTTAACTTTTTCTTGACAATCAAAAACGTCTTGTATTATGTTGTCAAGACTATATTGACGTTTGATATTGTAGCATATTTTGTAGTTAATTTTGATTTTTAATTTATTTATCATTTTTAACCCAAATCTGCCAAAATGTCCTTCGACGGCTCTTACGCTGAAGAAGAGGAAGTTACCGAAGTGCTCTTCGAAGCTGAGTTTGATGTGAGTTCGGTGGATCCTCCCATGGAGGAGTGGTCGTCTCTGGTCCTAGAGCTCCCAGAAACAAATAAAAAGAAATTACTCTTTGAAGAAGGACGATACCATCCAGGAAGTGGCGATGTATGCGCAAAATACATCGCTATGTCGGATAGCGAAGTCTTCAGACATCCTTTCTACAACTACCCAGCTGTCACTGACCCTGGCATAAAAGCCGCATTATTGAAACCAGAGCCACCTCTCACATACGCTGACGATGGTCAGGAGCTATACTTGGCTGTATGCACGGAAATGGGGCAATGCCCCGTAAGGAAATTTCATAGAGGATTGCTAGGAGAAGTTATTGACTTACGTTACTATTGTGTTGATCCTAAAGGAGTCAGAGCCATGGCGATGGCTTTGAAGTACAATAGGATGGTCAAAGTCTTTAGTTTGATGGATAACTTCTTGAACAATGACGCTTGCTACCATCTAGGTGAGATGCTGATGACGAATTCCTCATTACGGGAGCTGAACCTTTCTGGGTGCAGAATCGGACCCGAAGGAACTAACAGACTATTCAAAGGATTGCCTATCAACCGAGCTCTGAAAGATGTTAACTTAAACAGGAATCAGCTAGGAGATGCTGGGGTTGAGTACATTGCTAAAGCGGTTTTTCAAGGTCTGGATATACAAAAGTTGTATATGAGTTCGAACAACATTGGAGCCAAAGCCGCCAACATCCTGTCTGAGGTTTTCGAAACGCACAGCAAGTTTGTTGTCCTTGACTTGTCGTGGAACAACCTCTTCACGCCTGGAGGTACCTATAACCTCCTCTCAAGACTCGGAGAAAGCAATATGCTGCAAGAAATTGATTTGTCCTGGAATTCGTTAACAGGCCCGCGTATCGGAACGGCTATCAAGAACCTATTGAAGGCGCCCAATATAAAGTATCTTAATTTAAGTAATAATCGATTATCAGGCGAAGCTATAGCTAATTTCATTGGTGTCCTTACCAAATCGAAGAAGCTACTTACGCTTAATTTATCTTTTAACCCTTTATCACCTCTAGACGCTCTATCAGTACTGCAGAAGATGAAACTAGTTGCTGTCAAGATACAGAAACTCTACATGGAAAATGTGTTCGTCGATGGACAATTTCTAGAACTCCTACGAGAAGTTAAGGGACTGAAATTTAGGAAGAACTTTGTTCTAACATACGGAGGCGTTGTATCTGGCTTTAGTCCTGTCGGGCCCGATGCGAGGGAAGTTGTCATTAATCGAGCTGAGTTCTTAGCGAAGAAGCCTAAGAAGCGACCAGTTGATATAGCATTAGTAGCGCTGCGTCTGTTGAAAGAGAATAACGTAATAATGGACTCCAAAGAGTTTTCAATGGCTATACAAGCAGCCGGTGCGCCTTTGGACAATGATCTTATTGATGAGATAGTGAATGTGTTCGCTGGCCCGCGGTCGGCTAAATCCAAGACAATAGATATTAAACTTTTGAGTGATTATATGCAGAGGAAGTGGCCAGAGAGGAAGCTGCCTCCAACGCCACCGCCGGAACCAGAACCTGTTGTTGTTGAACCCGTCAAGGGAAAAAAAGGCAAGGGGAAAAAGTGATATTTTTAAGTGTATTTTATTTAGATTATTTTATTTTTTACGGCTAGCAATTTTTGGTCTAATTTTGTTTTAATTTGATTTATTTACCTAAGTTTGGATAATTTCTACTTATAATTTGGATTAATATTTTTTTAAGAGACAACTTTCTTTAATAAAGTTATGTTTTGAAATGTTACATTATATTTTAATCAAATTCTGGCACAGAATTGTGGTGGTTGTTTATATAAAGTGCAGAATCATACTTAGAAAGGCTTTCAGTATCGCTTACAGACTCCTATAACAACTTTAATTTTGCGGGCATTCTCATCCCACGCACCTACAGTTTGCTGGTAGAAAAACTTTCGCTCTATAGAATCTGATTTCTTTGAATCTGATAGAATCCAAATATGATAGAACTCATTTAATAAAACTTGCTTGATGAACCCATAGATTTAGCATGGTATCTCTTTAGATGAACCTATAAATAAAATCGTATGTAATTGTGATGTGATCAGATGCATAGATTTAGCATGGTACCTCTTTGGATCAGATGTGATAGATCTGCTGTCAATAATGTCATATCTTTATTATCTTTGCCTGGAAATCGTAAAAACAACCAAATTTTTCTAATTCATTTATCATCACAACTTTAAAATAATGTCTTCAAGCAATTCAGGCGAGGAAACTCCCGTCATTGAAGTGGTATTTACCCAAGATTTAGACACCTCCTCCGAGGAACCTCCCCGGGAGGAATGGTCGTCCCTCATCCTCGAGATCCCGGAGGGAAATATCAAGCGGATCCAATATGCTGAGAATCTGTACGACCCTGGAAGCGGAGAAATCTGCTCTAAGTACATTCCGCTCTCAGCCAGCTCCGTTTTCCGACACCCTTATTACAACTATCCTGGAGTTCTAGATCCTGGCATCCAAGAGGCTCTACTTCACCCCATTCCGAAGATTATATACGCAGACGACGGACAGGAACTTTACCTAGCTATATGCAAGGAGATGGGAATGTGTCCAATTCGAATGTTTTACAAGCAGCTGTTGGAGGACACCGTTTCTCTCAAATACTACGGCGTCAATCCGGCAGGATTCCGGGCTATTGCGATAGCCCTGAAACTGAACAGAATAGTTAAAGTTTTAGATCTGACGGATAACTGGTTAGATAATGACGGTTGCTTTCATCTTGGTGAAATGCTTGTTGATAATATAACAATAACTGAGCTGAATTTGACTGGCTGCAGAATCGGCCCTGAAGGAGCTAGAAGGCTCTTCATAAATATGCCTTTGAATCGGTCTCTGAGAAATCTAAATCTGTCCAGGAACCAGCTTGGCGATCAAGGCGTCGAGTACTTTGCAGTAGCAATTTTTAAAGGAGCTGATGTAGTCAAAGTAGATCTAAGTTATAACAATCTCACTGCAAAATGTATTGTAAGTTTAGCTGAAGCTTTTGAAACGAATAATAAATTCACTCATCTTAATTTATCTTGGAATTCCATATTATCGCCCAATGCAGTGTTTACGCTTTGCCAGAGGTTGTCAGAGAACTTGGCGTTTGAAGAGTTAGACCTGTCATGGAACTCTCTGAGTGGACAACGCGTTGGCAATGCGATGAAGATTTTGCTGAAAAACCCCAACGTCCGCCGGCTAATGTTGACAAACAACAAGCTGGAGGGTCCTGCAATCTCCTCTATAGGCGTCAACCTTGCGAAGGCCAAAAAACTAGAAACACTAGACCTTTCATACAATCCCCTAACTCCTATAGATGCAATGAACCTGCTGCTTCGCCTCAAAGATCGAGCTGTTAAGCTTCAGAATCTGATAATGAACAACGTGCTCGTATCTGTGGAGTTCCTGGAAGTTCGAGAGGAGCTTCTCCAGTTGAAATACCGGAAAAATACTGTCGTTACTTATGGAGGCATCAAATCGAAGTACGTGCCGGTTGGGCCTGATCCCAGAGAGATTGCGCTGAACAGGGCAGATGCTATCGGCAGGAGTTCAAAGAAGAATCCTGTGGATGTAGCTTTGATAGTGCTTGAACTGTTCAAGTTAGACCGGCAGCCAATGGAGCAGAAACTGTTTTTTAAAACCATGAGGAGCCGAGGAGCGAGTCTAGACGATGACCTGGTGGTGGAGATCTTGAACCTGTTCCCCGGCCCTCGGACTGAGAAGACCAGGTCCATCGACATGGCGGCTCTAGTGGACTATATCAAGCGGAAATGGCCTGACAGAAAGCTCCCCCCTACTCCGCCCCCGGAAGAAGCCCCCCCACCACCCAAGAAAGGCAAGAAAGGAAAGAAGAAATAAGAGTTCAGATGCATTTTAAGTGTTTTATGTATGTCTACATAAGTTTTAGGAATAGTTTTTACGTTTTAGATGTGTTATAGTGTTTAGATGATATTAAATTAAGATTTTAGATGTGTGTTTTCTTTTCACATCGTGATGTTCCACAATGGTCTAAAATTTACATCGGGTTGGTGCTGGGAGCATGATCTGTGTCCATTGTCGCACGTCACGGTATGCATAATGCAATGCATATGTAAATATATACTATATGTATGCTTTCATAGCGTCCTCGTCTCGCACGGGTGATAACATTTACAAAGGAGATTCACATGCTAAAATGTCTTTTCATTATTGTGGCTTTGATTTTGTAGGGCTTAGCGAATTTAGCAGGACTGTTGTTAGTCAATAATTTTCTATTTTCAGTTCACTCAAAAGGCAAGGCCTTTGTACATCATAGGTACTGTCAATAACGATAACTGTGTAGTGTGTACTACATAAAATACTAGTGGATTAAATAATATTTGCTATATTGTCTTGCTTAGGTCAGCACAGACGCGACGCGCTTTTAGATAAATATTTAAATATAAATAAATATAAAATAGGAAATACAATAAAGCACTACAGCTGCGTTGCGAGGCTACAGACAGACACAACTTTCTGTCTTGTGTGTGAATAAAGGAACTCCTAAAGCAATGGAAGCATAGCCTAGGGCTGACTATTACATAAGCTGCGCTTGCGCCTCAGGGCAGCCGATGCCGCTGCTGGTCGGTAGCGTGCGACACGCAACCCTCCCTTTATTATTATTTATTGCTATCCAATAACCAAACAAAATCACTTTTAACCCTTTGATAAAACAAATTGGACTTTATTCCTATGTTATAAGACTCTTCAAGGACTCTTTAAAATCTTAGCGTAACGTTTTTAATATGAACTGTATGTCGGTGAGATTAAGGTTCAATATCGGCTGGCAATTCTTGATAGTGGAAGTTAAGATTGGTTAGATACTGTTTTTTCTATGTTTAAATCTCTGGACTATTTTAAAAGTAACAATTAAATGTTGTGATACAACATTCTTGCGTGTTACGCTGCAAATGAGATGTTACTGTAGGTTCGATTCCCAGGCCAAAAATATTTGAAGGTACATATGATGAAACCAACCAGAGTTTCATATACACAACTATATCTAGTTCTGTGTTCATTTATCTAATAAATAATAAATAATGCTGGACTTTTCACACAGCATCATCTAGCCCCAAAGTAAGCAGAACTTGTGTTATGGGTACTACATGACTGATATACTACTTATATACATTTTGTTTGTAAATACATACATATTATACATAGAAACACCCAGACCCGGGACAAATATTTGTAGATCATACAAACATTGGTCCCGCCACGGGGATCGAACCCACAACCTTTTGCGTCGCAAGCGGGCCTTCGCCCACTGCGCTACAGAGGTCGTCTAATGAAACGTAGTGTCTGGTTTATGGTCTGGTTGTTTTTTTGCTTACCTACCTATCATGTAGGTACCTATTTCGAAAAAAAGGCTAGATGAAGCTGCATTAAAAGTCCTCATATTGTTTATTTTTTCATTATATTTCCATTTTCACTAACAAATCTATTTTTTATTGTTACAGGTAATTAATTCATGGCGAATAGTGAAGAAGCTCACTGGTGAAAAGTTATGTAATAATGTCCCCGACTTGAAGTCTATAATTCTGAAGTAGGCACCTAATCAAAATTAAATGAGTTTATCAAGTTTAATCTATAGCCAGTAATACTCGTAAAGTATATCTTTGAAACTCGAGAACGAGAACTAATTTCTTAATCAATAGAAAATGTTATGTAGACATTTTGATTTCCATCTACATAAAGGAGAATAATACACGATGGCTGACAATTAAAAACAAACAAAGTAATCATTTATAGGAACAGCTTATAATGTACTTTTTTATCTATATTTTCATAGAAAATGTTAAATTACTAATCTCAGTGTTCATGACGTACGAGGTAGGTTCATAAGCACACATACACATCAATACAAGAGTGCTTGATTAAGATGAACGCGTTAATAATATTGCAAAATAATCATATGAAAACGAAGTCGTCGGCGTTTCACTAGTCTGTTAGTATCGTAAGATAACAATCTGTCCACAAATTAAATGTTTTGACTATAATGTAAATGAAAGAGATTTAACTTCCGCTCGCCATAATTAAAAATGTAACCGCTCTGTTTTATGTCCGGCTGTTGTAATTGATTTTTGATAATTATGTTTATTTGAAATGAAAATAGACACTTGCTTGTCGGTTGTCTAACTCTCTCTCTATTATTCACCCGTCTGGTTTAATTTAGAGTATGATAGAATAATATGAAGTACCCATGGTAGGTGTAAAAAATTTCTTGTCGTGTAACTAGTTCTTTCGCTAAACAGAATTACACTTCTTTACTAACGTTAGATAAGTGTTTCAACCAGTCCATAAAATAATTTACAACATAAAATCGAGTTTTAATAAAAATTAAACCTACATTTTAAGTCTGCAACTACATAAAAATACATAAATGATCAACTACCAATCTATAAAGCCATTAGCGTTCACCTGATGCTATAACTGGGCTTGGCTGGCTCTCATGTGTAGCCAGATTTTACGACGTTTTCAACTAGACTGTCGTGATTCATCCAAATTATAACATTGACCTCCAAATTCGGCAATTTATCAAGCGTTGCTAAGTAGAAAGTGTTTGGCGCGTGGGTGAAGCCTTATTCTGAATTAGGACGTCGTAGGTTTTCCACATGTTTACACTTTTACTTTTCAAATTTCAATTTCCTTTATGGCCGTGATGCAACAGATTTCCAATGGTCAAAACCCACGGTATTCGGCAAAGTAGAAACAGTTGTGACAACATACACCCACAGCTTTCTGCCTGGATACAATGATTAAGAATATATAAAAATACAGTAAATAAGAGCGATTTAAAACAAGCCAATTGAAGTTTTTGAAGTGTAGCGACCTAGCGGCATTAAGACCGGAGAAAAAGTGTCATTAGTCGAGCAGTTAACATGAAACTGGCACCATTACACCACTAACTGCTGGCAGAGGTTTCATAAACTGTTCAAATTGCATATTTCGGGAAATTACACCTTGGATCGTATTTTGTTCCACATGAAATGCTTGGTATTGCAAAAAGCTTGTTATTTTGAAAATGAAAGTAGTTTACATCGACCACATCGCGCGATTTTCATAATAATAAATCAACAGAAAATGGTGCCCTTAAAATTTTATGGGGTCCAGGAGTGAATTCAATTTTTCTTATCGGATGAGATTGTTTGCGGCTGTAAGAACCGTATAAGGGTGGCGTGCGCCCGCGCATCTACAATTTACGAAAACGCTTCGGGCTCCCGAACTTTTTGCTCAAACAGAGCTGTAGTCAGGGCTTTGTCTCTAATATTGGAATTGATATTTATGTTTAGTGAAACTGCATGCTTATTAAAGATATTAGAGAGGGTCTTTGTCCCTTGATTACGCCATCAAATTTAATTTATAATGTTGTAGTAAGTAATCTTCAATGATTTTCAGTGGGGATTTAGCATTACAATTTGCATAACAACTTCAGTCGTTAGTCTGAGTGTACTAATAGATAGCCCAAGTCCTTTTTAAAATTATTGTGGATATCAATTTCCTGGCTCCGGTTCTGCTCGATGTCGGCCACTTTTGGAGGTCCGCAATTCCGCATTGAAGTTGAATTAACAATAATGCGGTTTTTGTACAGATCGATCTTACCTTGCTTTTTGCGGATTTATTTTATGTTTATTATAAGAACATAAACGTAATTATAATGGATGAGGCCGTGTGAAGAGATTTTTTTCAAGGAATTAAGTGGGATTATCCATTACCATTACATGTTTTTGAATTCTATGTTATGAGTACCTACATTTTTAATACTTTACTGTTGATTAAAACTTAAACTCTTGTATATAACTAAACCAACAGCAAGTTTGTTAGCATGTGGGACACCTGCTCTTAAATCGACTAGTTGACCTCCTCGCTAACTAGGTTTACACTGCTATTCCTAGGCAATTACTCGTTTTTTTTGTAAGTAACTATTAACCATTAGCATCAGCTGTTAATTGACGAAAATGGACAACACATTCATTACACTGTAATAGAATAAACAGATATTTAAGTTGTAACGAGCTGCATGAATTATTCTAGCTAGACTGTTTTATACGTTGGCGAGCATAAAATCTAGATACATTTTCTCCTCTTTTCTCGACCTACATCTTTCACAATTTTCTACCAAAAAATCTAGTCTGAAATCAGCTTTCACGATGTTATTAATTTTGAATAAATCTGTTATTTTTTTTGTTATTTAAAAGACTTTAAAACAGTAATTTAAATACAAAATGGTCCAAACCAAGCCTAAGTTTTAAATAGTCACAATTTGCATCTTCGTTCTCAATCAATGGACCGCGTCGTCGAGGTCATCAATTACAATGTTAAATACATTTGTAGTCATAGCAGCCAGCTGCCATAGAAAGTTCTAGAAACCCGATATGCTAGTAATGAATTGAGTTATTTTTCTTTACCGCCATCGATCATATATCCAATTTGCAATTACGGATCGCCAGCCAAAGAAAAAGTTATACAGGAGTGTTAATATCTACTTACTTGCTTGTTAAGTAGGCGCTTACAAGATAATGGAGTTATGAAATTGATTTTTAACAGGTTTTGGTCAATAGTAACATTGAAATTAAAACTGTGCTAGAGAAAGATGACTTTTAATGGTAAATTTCTTTTAACAAATACAACTACTATTTGAATTGATATCACTCTTTATTCACATTCGTTTATGTGTGTGTGGTAACTTGGTAAGTGTTGGGTGTAAAAGTTATCTAATAAAAAAAGTTTTAGCTAAGTACATTTTGTCCTCGTTTTAAATATTATCGATTTTTTTTTCTACGTTTCTTTTTGTATTCGTTTTATAGTGAAAATTATTGTAACATAATATCCGATGCATATTAAATACGCTCAACCAACGTCCTGTAGAAATAAAAATATCCATAACACTTTGCATAAATACCTGCAATGTTTATTCAATAAATACCTTCACGGGCTGATATAAAAATCTCTACGGACGCGTGTAGCATAAAATAACATCACAAGTAGGTATACACAGCCATATTCAAGATGTATGAACTTTGATTTTGATTAACAATAACTATTTCTATACATTAAATATTAACTTTTTAGTAAATCAACAAATTAAAACAACCTCAATCATAATTTGGTTAAACCAAAATGTTAATTTAACGCATTTTACATCTTAAAAATATATAAGAATTTTATCTGATTAGTTTGATAGGTTTCCATTGTATTTCAAGCGAAAATCCGTTACAAGAATTAATAAGTAGGTTCCTACATACCTTCTGGTACAGAATGAAGTGCTACTCCTAACGCGAGCTCTCGGTCTATGTCTGACGAGAATGGAATATGATTAGAACATCGTTTGTTTATTTACAATGCAAAGCGGCGCCCTGGGGTCAATGACCTGAGAAATGGCAGTCTCATAAAACGCGAGGTGGAGGAAAAGTTACTCTATGATGTCTAGTTTTTTAGAATGTATTGTGACAGTGAAAACAGAAAAAAAGTCGTGGAACACTCGGTTGGAATCACAGATTTGAATGAATAAATGAATGAATGAACACTTTATTGTACACCAATTCATAAAAAACAACATATAAATAAAACACGTTCAAAATTTGTACAATGGGCAGCCTTATCGCGGAAAGCGATTTCTTTTAGGCATTTGACATTGTGCACCACTTTTCGCACTCTGCGCTCTACGCTAATCTTTTGTTTTTGCGCACTAGGTAGTTACTGACGAGCAGCCTCGCGAGGCAAACGTGCGAGGCAAATCCTCGGTCGATCAGGACATGTCACGCCCGCTGCCCCTGACCATCCCGCTGTAAACGCACGCTCTGCTGCGGTAAACGTTGCGAGGCAAGTGCCTAAGGCTGCTCGCTCAGCCGGTACGCGGCTATTGATGCACGACCAGGATTAGAACCCACGACCTTCGGATCGAAAGTCGATGCACAACCCCATTCAGCCAACAACGCACATTAGTAGGAAGTGGGATATACCGGCTTACATTCTATTAAGAACTAACTAGCTGCTCCCGCGGGTCACACCGCGGGAGCGATCCCTCGGGATTATTTAAATTTTTCGGGATAAAAAGTAGCCTATGTCCTTCCCTGAGATACAACCTCTAACTATGCCAAATTTCAGCTTAATCTGTTCAGTGGTTTGGGCGTGAAAGCGTAACAAACAGACAGACAGACAGAGTTACTTTCACATTTATAATATTAGTATGGATAGTATGGATATGGTAGGATAAAGTAATGTAGTTCCTACTCACTCCTGTTTTCATCCACCGTTACTCATAACACTTAGAATATTACCACGAACCTAAAATTCCCTTGAAACGATCCCAGGTACACCCAGGATAAACCAGTAGACAAATGTTTTGTGTGCAAACTAGCGTTATAAAGTAACGAAAACGAAACGTGATGAGCGATTTTTCATTTGATGCCTAAATTGCCTGTGTTTGCGACTACTCGTACAAGATTTTATAATTGCTTTGAAACAACATAGCTAGCATACGATACCTATGCTCTAATTTGTTTTGTTTCATTTAGTATAATGATCAATCAATTATTCAAGTGGTTTACTTATACTCAGTTAAAACACTACTATCAGTTTACTCTTCACAAACACTAATATTATTACCTTAACTGTATTATGTATGTTTCAATATCTTCGCCGACGATTGTCTATCATAAACTTTTCGCTGAAAAAGTGTAAAGGCAGATTTACATTGAGTCAGTAAACTGACGTCAGTCCACTGCCGAGTCAGTGCTGACCTGGCACTGCCATCGTGTTAATTTACTGACGTTAATTGACTACTGACTTGCTACTGACGAAATACTGATTGCTTGTAAATAGTATGAGTCAGTTTTCGGCGCTAGCACTGAAGTCAGTTACTGACTGACTGAATCTGCCTTAAGTATTAAAACTGTTACACACCAGCCATACAAGTAACCACTGAAAAGAGTGTAAGGGAGCGCAGTTAGGCATGTGGTAAGTTATCGTTGCAAAACGGTTATTAGTCATTCCATTGGCATTTGTCTACAGGACAGGTTATCTCGTAAGTAGGATCGGGTTCAGTGATCCCTAATCCGGGATTAGGTTCCGCGTCGGCGCCTTTGTGCGCGTGCGCATCCTAATCGCAATCAGCGTAATAGCGCAGGTTCTATTCCGCATTTGAATCGATTTTCCAGAGGTTTTTGTACATGCGTTTCTGATTTCAAAACAAGGAAGCCAATGAGAGCTGATTCAGCTATTTCAAAGGAGATTTCCGGACAGACCGACAAAACCCATACAAATAATGAGGTTCCGTATTTCCTCATATTTTACCTATCAAATTGAAGTATGCACTTTGATAACTAATAAGTAGTACTTAATAGGTACTTATAAGTTCATATACGAGTATGTGTCCTTACAACCACTAAAAATGTATGTCTATCTTGTTGCGTCTACTAACTTTTCATAACACATTCACTTTCCCATCTCAGAATCGTAATTAACTTAAAACAATACAGGTTATTATGCTTAATTAAAGGTCATTATCGATTGACGAGTTTCGGATGCCTTACGCAACACCTGCGCGCGCGCAAATGTCAGTAGGGTTACCATGAAATCGAAGGTGAAATGGTGTAGCCATGTCGAACACTATCGCGGAGAATTGACTAAGCAAAGCATAGTTCAAATATTGCTCAAGAACCATCCTAAACAATTTATTTGTATATAGGTCTTCTTCGTCTTATTTAAGGACTTACTCCTTGTCGGCACAACTGATGAATCCCTCTCCATGTATCTCTTTCCGGGGCTGCTTCCTTGACCTCTTTATACGACATGACAGCTACCTTCTCCTTCACTTAGCTCATGTAGCTAATCCTCGATTAGTTTAACGCCATAGCAGTTATGCTATTTCTGTATGACATGGAAGTCTTCCCATTTGGTTGAAGGCTTGTCCAGAACTTAATTTTTTTTTTATCTTGCATGGGTGCTGACATTTTCTGTTTCATTTCACGCACATTTTATTCGACAAAGTTCGTATGAGTCAGTGGCCCTGACTGGTGATGGAGTTTTTAGACCAATATAAGGCCTCCGTCATGGCTTAACGACTTAAATAGCCGGGGCCAACATTTAACGTGCCCTCCGAAGCACGGAAGCGGTCAGATGTATATACCACTGGCGGTCACCCATCCTTACAGGCCGTTTAGAACGTTGCTTAACTTCAACGATCTATCGAGAACGACTTAGCAAGCACGACCACGAGCGCTTCGCTTACCTACTTCACAAGTATAACTTAGTTAAAAAATACGTTTAATGGCAAATGTGTCAGCAGTCAGCACCCATGCTATTTATAAACTACCCTCTCAGCTCAATAAGCCTTGTCCACTGGAAAGACAACGTCAAAACGTGTGGAGACTAAGCTGCGGGTTTCCTCATGAATTCACGATGTTTTCCATCTGTGATAAGTGTTGTAACATCACAACTATATCATAATCCCATGGCCTCTATACATATCAGTATTTCACACGTACCTATTAGCCTATTACAACCATGTATCTTTTAAAACCATCTCAATTTGCACGCGTTTTCCGCTTAATCTTGTCTACAAACAGCCTATTGTGCGCCTGGCTTACCTATACCTTGGCTTACAAAATGACCGATATACCGACTTTAAATATTAACCTACGTACACTTCGTCCAACATATCTAGGCATTTGTAAAATAAGCCGTTTGTCTGTGCAGAACACACAATTTTGTATGAATTACTTTTTAAAAACTAAAAAGAAAATTTCAATGTTTAACTCAGAACTCGTCTGTTTGTTTGTAAATGTTGTATGTAATCCGTTCCTGGCTAAATAAGCTAATACGGGAGCATATACATATAAGGGAGTGGCAGGACCAAACAAAAGACAAAGGACCTATGAAAATGTTGATGATGATGCTGCAATCCCATTTCTCAATTTATCTTTTTTTTATAAAAACCTGTTTCGTACTGCTGGGCAAATATCTCTCACTCTCATGGACAAGATCGTGCCTCACGTTTCCTCGGCTGACCGGGACTCCGCCAAAAAAAGTTTTTTTCAACTAAAACTTATTTGTGAAAAAACGGACAAAGTGAGTTTTTTGGTCAAGCGCGAGTTTTACGTAAAATTTTGACGATTTGAAACAAACATCTATAGAATGTGTGACGACCTCTGTAGCGCAGTGGACGAAGGCCCGCCTGCGACGCAAAGGGTTGCGGGTTCCATCCCCGCCGCGGAACCAAAGTTTGTATGATCTACAAATATTTGTCTCGAGTCTGGGTGTTTCTATGTATAATATGTATGTTTTTACAAACAAAAAAGTATATAAGTAGTATATCAGTCATCTATTACCCATAACACAAGCTCTGCTTACTTTGGGGCTAGATGGTGCTGTGTGAAAAGTCCAGCATTTAAAAAAAAAAATCTAATCAATTTCCGTCTAATAGGATGCTACCACTATTAATTAATTATCTTCCGACGAAGCGTAAAATTCGATCATACCATGTAATTGTGAACCACTTCCTAATCATATTCAGGCGGCATTCCTTGTTAATTGTGTCCATCTATCTACATATCTATACGATTACAGTTCGCCCAATGGCATTCGTGAAGTTAGCCGTTTGCGCAGTGACCGCTTTTTCATACAAAATTGTGTTCTGCGCAGACAAACGGCTAACTTCACGAATGCCTAGATCCGTTGGAAAAACTGTACTTAGTGATAGATAGTTATAAGAGTCTGGCAAATGAAAGTAGACCCTGAAAAAAAGGCGGCAAATTAAAAAATATAAGCGTGACAACCCATTAATTAATAACTTTAAATAATATTATATTTGGTACTAGAAAATAATAACCAAGTATCAAGTTGTGTTCTTCCAAATGTCCTTATGGGGTTACACGCTTATATTTTTGAATTTGCCGCCTCTTTTTCAGGGTCTACTTTCATTTGCCAGACTCTAGTGATACATATAAAATAAAACACCATTTACACGTTACCATTGCAACGGAGTAAGAGCTAATATTCTCACACTTGTCCGTTGAGTTTGAGTAAGCTTGATGCAAAGAATGGTATCGTGTAAATGGCGTTTTATAACCCTAATCTCGTTACTGCGTTATGAAAACTACCGGTTACCTGAAATAAGTTTCTTATATTCTTTTATAATATCTGTAGATCATTTCTAACGATCCTTAGATAGCTTGACTAATCCTGTTGTATTTTGTAAATATATGTAAATAAATATTTGTAATAGTAGCTTAGCTTCTGTAAATAAATTCCTTTATAAATAGGTACTAACATAGTTTGTATGTTCTACATAAAAACACACACACCCGAGAAAAATATTTGCAGATCATACAAAGTGCCCCGCGACGAGAATCGAACCCGCATCCGTAGGCGAGCCTTCTTTCAAGTCTCAGCTTTGTATTATTATAGTAGGTGCATGATAATGATGATTTTTATTATAATCACTAGAAATTAGAGAAAATTACCTACTAACTTGACGACCTCTGTGGCGCAGTGGGCGAAGGTCCGCCTGCGACGCAGAAGGTTGCGGGTTCGATCCCCGCCGCGGGACAAATGTTTGTATGACCTACAGATATTTGTCTCGGGTCTGGGTGTTTCTATGTATAATATGTATTTATTTACAAACAAAAAGTATATAAGTAGTATATCAGTTATCTGGTCCCCATAGTACAAGCTTTGCTTAGTTTGGGGCTAGATGATGCTGTGTGAAAATGTCCAGCATTATAACTTACATTTTACCTAAGTTTACTTATTAAGGGATCTTCGATAAGAATAGGTACTATAGTGTATTCTGTGCTATAGCAGAAAATCCGTCTTTGTAAATAACAGCTCGCGCCGTTATTTTGTTTAGCGTTTTCGTGATAAATGATCGTAAGTTTATGATAATTTTTTGAGGATTTGTGACTTTATTACTTGGTGCAAAGGTTGTTATTCGGTTAAACTAAAACTTTTTATCACGCGGACAGAATTTAGCTTAGATTTTGTACGTCATTTTCATGTATTGAAATAAAACGAAAAACGATATTTTTCTGAATTATTGAATATTGTATTAATTACTAACTGAGATAGCAATCTAGCTTACAGCGTTTAATTTAAACATTACCTTAACTTAAAACTTATCTTAAATCAACATAAACTTAGCAGCTTAATAACTGATCTTTAGTCTCACTCGAGCCGTGTTGGTCGAATGGGGTTGTGCCTCGACTTTCAATCCGAAGGTCGTGGGTTCGAATCCCGGCCGTGCATCACTGGATTTTTCGTTTCGAAAAATGTACATGCGCTTTAACTCGAGCTCAAAACGGTAAAGGAAAACATCGTGAGGAAACCCGCAGCTTAGTCAGCTCCACACGTATTGACGTCGTCTTTCCTGTGGGCCAGGCTGATTAAGCTGAGAGGATGGTTTAGGTGCTGGGCAAGCCTATTCCATCTCAAACAATGTCCCAGGCACTACAGCGTCCCGTTAAGTGTAGGCATAGGTTGCCTCCTGACGCTGTATAAATCATCTAATATAGATGTAAAGGCCTAAGTTTTTTTTAGTCTCACTGTAGGTCACAGCTTTGAAAATATCAAATCTAAATCATAAAGTACTTTTCTATAAATAGTATCTAGGTACTCATATTTTAAGTCTTCATCAAGCTCGAGACTAGATTCAACGAGAGATTATTTGGAGTTTAAACCTGATCGCACATTGTCCGCGCCGTAGTCATTTTTTTATACAAAAATGTTGATGACGTCAGAAAATGGGGGTGGCTTCTGACTTCTCAGCATTTGTTCTTTTGAATTGACAGTTCGCCGCGGATAAGTCTGCGACCACCATTAGCCCTTCTTAAGTGACTTTGCTGCTTATTATAAAAACGTTAAACCTTAGTTGAACCCCATGTTGACACATGTCAAAACAAAACTGTTACCACAAAAAGAGTTTTATGTTCGAGTATTTAAAGATCGTTTTTCTAGGGACAGTTTTATAGTTAGTCTTAGTCTAAACTCGGTTCATTTTCTTGTAATAAGATGGTATCTGTGTAGTACGAGCCTTAGGATATTTGAATGATGTCGTAAGTGTAGGAATGTTTTCATTTAAGATATAAAAAAGTATTTTGTGAAAAAGGGTCTTCAGTCTTGTGTCAACAATGCTATTTCTTTCTTTTAGCCAATGGACTATCATCATCACTATCATCATGGATCACATAGGCAGTGGATTGATTCTGACGCTGGTTAGCTTTAGCTGGCATCGATGTGACTAATTTGCCTGGTGGGGCACCCTGTGGCACTTTGCCTGGTGGAGCACCCTGTGGCACAGTAGCCATGACGAATTGAGGTCCCAATTGAGGGGTCAGCACAACTGTAGTAAGTTGCAGCTGCCTCGTATCAGCCATGAACATGATATCAGAAATAAGCTTCTGAGCTATTGACTTCTGTACATGGTCGAATTTTCTCATTCGTGTCTTCAGAAATTCAGCAAACGCGGAGCAGTCGTCGACTACCTCATGGCTTACTTTTGATGTGCTGGGAGCCAAGGACTCTACACTAGCGATTATAGGTTCGGCTATCTTCGGGGATTCTGCCCTGGGTGTATTTATTATCGGGTTCTTCGCATGCCAAGATTTAGAGGTCTTCGAACTATCGTTTGAGTCATCTCCACTCGTTTCCAATAGTTTGCTGCTGTCAGATTCATCGCCCTGAAAGATAAAACATAATTCAGTTCTGTGTAAACATAAATAGTGCTTAGGAAATGAGATAGGGTTCCTCGGTTCATCAGCGAAATGGCGATTAATCAGTTCTCTCGCTTGCACACGAGTGTCGCTACTAGTGCGCAAGCGAGAGCATCTTTTTAAACCTTTTAGAGAATTCGATTTCGTCATTTTATTTAATTAATTATAAATTATGTTTAAAAATATTAGAATCAAATCAATGTAAGTACCTAACCAAAAAGTAACACAATGAGCTATGTAGGTAAATAAAAGACATGGATAAGGGAATATTTTTTACACATTAAATTAAGTACATTAGATAAGTTTAATAGTGCTAAGACATCTATGCCCAGCTGTGGGACACACTAGATAAGTAAATTTAAAAGCGTAATTATACACGAACTTCAATACCAATGATTAATTAAGTAACCTTAAAAAATACTGATCTCAGGTGTTTAGATAACTTATTATCTATTTAGTAATTTTTTTATTCTTAAATAGCAAACCAAAAATACTGGTTTTTTTGTATAGTGACGGTTTGGAAATAAAAGTGCGACGTGTAACCTGCACGTGTACTTTTTCAAAATAAATAAAAAAGGTCTCATTTTCCTGACCTCTGAGCTATGTTCTTGTATAATTTCTTCAAAATATTCCACTTCTTTTTTAATTTTTTCTTCTGGTTCAATGTTTCTTTCTGGTTTTACTTTATCAACGGCCTCGGTCGCATTACCAGTACCCACTCGTGTGTTTTCTTGTGTCGATGCCGATGCGGTGTCGTTTGGCAAGTTTCTGTTAGGTACAGCAGTAGCCTTTAAATGATGTTTTACAAAACTCGATTTATCGAAATGTTGACTGCAAAGAAAAAGGCACTTGTAGTTTATATTCGCGATCCTTGGATTTTTGCAGATTGCCTTCCATAGTTGATGCCTAAAAACAAAAAAAAAATGCTTTAATAACTTAATTCTCAAACGAATAATGCTAAGTTCAAAATGAAACGAATAGCCAACAGAAAAGCAAGCCAAATAACAAATGTAGGTAGTAAGTAATGTAGGTAAAGAAAATACTTAAATCTGGTTACCTTTTAGGGTCCTTTGGAAATCTGTGGAAGTTTAGCAGTACTCCAAACTCGTTGTATGATGCATTTTTGCAGCCATACATTACACATTTTGCACGCATCACTATTGTAGCAAAAGAAAAATTATTGTTATATAAACCGATCGGTACCGACCGACCGAACGCGTAGACACACGGGAATCGACTGGATGACGTCACACTAGCGAAGCCAAGCTCACCCGCCTTCCCCCCTCGGCCCTCTACCTACCCCCCGCAGAGACGCGACGCGATACCCTGCGCTGCGCTATTTAAAAATAACTAAACAAAGATTACACTGGAAACGGCTTTGATGGGAGAGGTACACACAATAAACAGTCTCATCTGTTTGTTATTGAGTTGGAAGTTGAATGAATGATAAACGCGAGGGGAATGTTCGAATTGACATAATTTCTACAGCAGGTAGAAAAGCTGTGTTTTAGCAGCTGTCTATATTTTTCTATTAAGCCTTCAAATATTGGGCTGTGTTGTTTAGGAACATGAAAGCAAAACGTTCCTAATAGGAACTGATAGAATGGTTTTTGCTTTTATTACTCGCCATAAATATTTTGTTGGTTTGATAGATTGTTTGGGAATTGGGCGCATTTAGTAGTTTTTTATCTTTGTAGGTGTAGGTAAGTAGTATAGTAGCTTCGGTCAGCAGTACCTATTGTTGATCGAAGGATAGTAGGTACGTAGGTTTATCTACGTTGAATTGTGCGATAAACTTCCAAATTAACATACCTGTTCCTCTTCTACAAGAAATTTTAGGTAGGGATAATACCATAGTTTTGTTTTGTAATAAGTGCACATTGCTTTGCTTTCAACAATTTTTTTATGTTCCCGGCCGATCATTGCGCGGAAATGATAAATCCTTTTTCTTACAACTTCCATAGTAGCGGTTTCATCAATTTCCCAGTACTTTTCAAGAAGTAAATTCAACGCTAGGTTCTTCTGTGGCTTTTTCGAATTGCCGGGGTGGGTTACGTCCCACAAGCAAGGGTTCTCTTTGTAGAGTTGAAAGAATTCTTTCCAGAACTGTAGGTTTTCTGGTTCACGTTCGGACATCTTGGTAAAAAGCACTACTTGCGGCACGTGCGTCTCGTACGACAGGCGCGTGCTGACTGATCGCCGCGCCGGCGGGGGGGGGGCGGAGGGGTCGCAGTCGCACTGTGATGTGAACCGCTTTAGCGGGGAGCGAAGACTGTTTTTTTTAATTCACAACTGTAGGTAGGTACTATACTACTACTAGTATATTATATTGTCTGTGGTAGTACCAAAACTTACTGATTAAAATCCACTAAGTACAGCTCTTCCAACGGATCTAGGCATTCGTGAAGTTAGCCGTTTGTCTGCGCAGAACACGATTTTGTATGAAAAGGCGTTCACTGAGCAGACGGCTCACTTCACGAATGCCTAGATCCGTTGGGCGAACTGTACCTACCCTAAAAGCGAAATACCTAAGTGGGTACTTACCTACTTTACTTTAAACCACAACATTTTCAACTACACTTGTTTTTTTTTTGTAAAATCGCAAACTGTCAAGACCACGTCAAGACGACGTTTTGGCGGGAATTTGAAAACAGATAAAAGAAGGCTAAAAGTATTGATATCACCGTCAACATCGGTTATATAAACTTTACGACCTTTTGTGGCGCAGTGAGCGAAGGTCCGCCTGCGACGCAGAAGGTTGCGGGTTCGATCCCCGCCGCAGGACAAATGTTTGTATGACTTACAGATATTTGTCTCGGTTCTGGGTGTTTCTATGTATAATATGTAATGTATGTATTTAAAAACAAAAAGTATATAAGTAGTAAGTATATCAGTTATCTGGTTGCCATAGTACAAGCTTTACATATTTTGGGGCTACATGATGACAGCATCAGCATCTGTGTGAAATTGTCCAGCATTCTTTTTTTAGCTGCTGGATGCTTCGAGCTGAGGACAGGGCGCAATGGCGCGCACTAGGGGAGGCCTATGTCCAGCAGTGGACTGCCATAGGCTGATTTTTTTATAAACTGGATAAAGGTTCAAGTTATACATAAATGGCTTGCTGCGCCACAACGGGTATGGAGCCACTGAAAACCAGCGCTCCAACACTCTCGAGCTGTTGGAGCAAATGCTGAGCGGTAGCCGTATTTTCACGCACATAAAATTGTGTAGATTTAAGCACCTATTGTAACTGTTGTATATGATGTGAAGAAAATAAAACTTTATTATTCTTATCCATACTATCCATACTAATATTATAAATCTGAAAGTAACTCTGTATGTATGTCTGTCTGTCTGTTTGTTAAGCTTTCACGCCCAAACCGCTGGACAGATTAGGCTGAAATTTGGCATGGATAAAGATTATACCCCAGGGACGGACATAGGCTACTTTTTTCTTTAAATATTTATAAGGGGGCGTGAAAATAAGGGTTGCAAGTTTGTATGGGAAAAAAAGTTGAGCGACCCTGGGCGAGGTCATAAAGATGATGGGTGACCGCCACTTTTTGCTCTGTTTTTGCATTACAGATTTTTTTGTTTTTTTTTCTCATTTTGCATGTTAAATGATTTTTAAATTAATGATAAACATGTACTTATATTTCCACTCATCAATACATCCGAAATTAAGATTTTTTGATATTAAAATTCTTTTTCCTTGGCTTTGGTTAGAACGCCATCTATATCACCGAGGTCAAAACTGCTTTTTACTTTTTCTCCTAGGTGGCGTTTCTACTATAGCGGAGGTCGAGATACGATCATTTTGAGTTTTGAAAGCTACTCCTGTACTTGAATCCTAATAATGTGCAGACGAAGTTGCGCGGGTCAGCTAGTTCTTAATATCAGGTTCCTATTTATTATTAATTTGATCCTTGCGGTGAGCGGAGGAAGTTTCGTGCCTTTACAGGACTTGTGGTTTCAAATATGGATTACCGCTCCCATGTTAATCTTTTTGTGTAAATAATACCCACACTTACTAACGTTCAAACAATAAAAATTACTTCAAAATAATAGGACTTGGATGGTTTAAAAAAGGCCTTTCGTCTACATTACACCTTACACTCTACACTATTATAAAGAGGAAATATTTGTTTGTTTGTTTGTATTGAATAGGCTTCGAAACTACTGGACTGATATAGTTAAGTAGGTATTTAAGATCAATAATAAATAAATAAATAATAAATAACGCTAGACTTTTCACACAGCATCATCTAGCCCCAAAGCTGCTTACTTTGCTTGTGTTATGGGTACTAGATGACTGATAAACTACTTATATACTTTTTTGTTTGTAAATACATACATATTATACATAGAAACACTCAGACCCGAGACAAATATCTGTAGGTCATACAAACATTTGTCCCTCGGTAGGGATCGAACCCGCAACCTTCTGTATCGCAGGCGGACCTTCGCCCACTGCGCCACAGAGGTCGTCCAATCAATCGTATTTAATAGGTCACTTCCAGACTTGCTAATAAAGGGTCTGATGCCTATCAACAACGTATCATCGTGAGGATGGCTGTATGGCTATTTGTTTTAGGCACTACCTACTCTTTTACGCAAAAACTACTAATTACACTCTGGAATAGCACAACACAATAGGTTATTTTTATTCCCGGAAAATTAATTATCCCTGAGGGGAAATTTTATTGAATATTCTCGAAGCGAGTAATTCCCAATTCGTACCACAAAAACTTGTACCAGGTGGTACGAGTTGGGAAATTGAAAAATATGATTATTTTCATTCCCAACTCGTACCACTTTCAAAAACTGGTGTTTAGTACAGTCAACGACAAATAATGCAACTAATCTCTATATATAAAAATGAATCCCCATCGACGCTTATTTTTAACCGTTGAAATAATTAAACACGATGTTGTTCAGATCAATCTCGCAATGACAAATGATATAACAGTAAGGTTAGAGGCTCGTGCGTGAGCTGCGCGTGCGCACAGAATAATGCGTAGTTGCTGTCACGCACGGACAGATAATGTTTATCATCATCATCATCATTGACAAATGTTTGTATGACCTACAGATATTTGTCTCGGGTCTGGGTGTTTCTATGTATAATATGTATGTATTTACAAACAAAAAGTATATAAAAGTAGTTTATCAGTCATCTAGTACCCATACCACAAGCTCAAGCTTACTTTGGGGCTAGATGATGCTGTGTGAAAAGTCCAGCATTATTTATTATTATTATTATTTATTTTATATTCTTATCTCGAGTCAGGGTCTGCATCAGTTAAACAGGATTTTAAATTTAAAATTGTTACTACCTACTCTGTATTTACTTATGTATTTTTTTTATTTCAGGTAAAATCATCAGCCTTCTCATTCCAGTGTTGTGAGTATTAACCTAAATCCCAGACCACTAAATGAAGCGCTCGTGGTCGTGCTTGCTTAGTCTTTCTTGATAGATCGTCAAAGTTAAGCAACGTTCAAAATGGTCTGTACGTGGATGAGTGACCGCCAGTGGCTTACGTGCTTCGGAGGGCACGTTAAATTGTCGTTCCCGGCTATTTAAATCGTTAAGCCATGACGGAGGTCATAAGGCGGCCAAAAAACTCCGTCACCTGACTCATACGAACTTACTTACTTACCTAAATGTACCTGAATACAGCTAAATGTTAATACTAAGTTTCTCTAAGTATTTTTTTACAAACTTACGGTAGGTTTGTGTTGCGTCAAGCGAAAGGTTCTGAATAGCTTCGGAGAAACCACTTTGTAGTAGACTGATCAAGTGCATGACACGAGCAATGTAGCGTTATAATCATAAAGGAAATACAAAAATTTTGATGATCAATTCAAGACAAATCTTTGATACGTTTTATTAAAACTATCAAATATTATTTAACCAAATTTTCGTGCTGACTGTATAAAAACAACATACCGACGAGATTAGGGTGGATGGAAAAAGCTACTTATCCTATTTTTTGTGTAATAACGTTCAGATAACGCTTAAAAGGATTCCGAGGGTGGATTGACGTATCGAAGTGCCCCTATTGTGTACATTCCTTCGATAAGGGTGAGGCGGTGAGGCTAGACGACCGTAACTTTTGCGTGCTAGATGAAGTGGGTAATAAGTCGAAAAATTAATTATCTATTCATTGGTGTAAACCAAAAATAAAAATAACGACAACTATGGAAGATAATTAGGATTTACTTCTATTTTTAGTGGTAATTTTGTTGGGTTGTAATAAAATTAAATACGAAATTAAATAAAGATTTTTAGTAGAGAATTTAAAGATAAAATGTTAAAGAATTTTGTCGAGTTTTTAGCTATTTCTGTTTTTGAGTTATTACTATATATTTTGAGTTTATAGATTTGTAAAAACAGCTTCAGGGCGAAATTGGCTCAGTACAGCCCTTAAGATGACAGATTATTGAATTTTTAAAGCAATAAAACAGACTACTTACATAAACCTAAAGCTATTTAAAATAAATACAAATACAATACATATACCTACTCAATAAAAATAAATATACCTACCTACATTTTTTATTTTTTTTAGTTAGCCTATACTGTCCCACTGCTGGGCGGCCTCCCCCGTCACCTTCCACACCTCGCGGTCTTCCGCGATTTTCCCCCAATCCTTCCTAACGGCGTCCAGGTCATCGCGGCAGCGCTTTTTGGGCCTGCCTCGGAGAGGCCTGCCATCCACCGGGATCCAACCAGTCACCACTCTGGCCCACCTGTCTGGGTGCATGCTGCTGACATGACCTGTCCACTCCCATTTTACCTTGACAGCCTTAACGCCCACGTCAGCAATACCAGTTTTTGAAAGCAGCCAGGTGTTCCGAATTCGGTCGATTCTTTTCACCCCTAGGATGCTGCGTTCCATTGCTCTTTGGCAAACCCCGAGTTTGGACTTTTGGGAATCGGTTAGTGACCAAGACTGAGCACCGTAGGTTAAAACATACCTACCTACATAATTAAATAATTTTAATATACATAGATAGATACAATACAATATTGTATAGGTAATAAAACATTATTTAGATCAAGAATTGGATGATTCAATTTTCTCATTGAGAAGATGTGATTTCAATCTCATCTTAAACATAGCAGGAGAGAAGGATTCAATAACAACAATCTATCTCCCGTCCAACATGGACATCATTACCGACGCGACAGTAAAATATTATTAAAAAAAAAACCTTTACAAATCTAAGCAGGGAGACAGGACCAAACCACTATTCAAATTGGGGTCCAAAAAGTAAAGAACTCCTTCGGTACGTTTGATTGATGGCATCAAGCAAGCCACTCAACCCAGCAGGCGTATTCGGAACACGTGCTGAAGACACAAGTTGCATCTCTAAGTTTTTACGGCGACGGCCTAGACGACATCTCAGACATGGCGAGAAATGGACTTCACCTTAAGACTAGACTAGAAAACAAAGACCAATAATTTCACGATTCAAGTTGAATATGATCAGTATTATTATGAAAAATAAACAGGATAGGTCGACAAAGAAATCAGTTAACCATGATGAAAAAAGTTTTATACTGAGTGCCTTAAACAGCCTTAACTCTAGATAGAAAGCGCACAGTTCTAAATAGGCCTATAGATTACATCTACATCTATGGGCTACATCTGTAGATTTTTTTTTATTAAATAATTAAATTAAATAATTTTAATCCTGCGACACAAAGGTTGCGGGTTCGATCCCCGCCGCGGGACAAATGTTTGTATGACTTACAGATATTTGTCTCGGGTCTGGGTGTTTCTATGTATAATATTAATTATGTATGTATTTACAAACAAAAAGTATATAAGTAGTATATCAGTTATCTGGTTCCCATAGTACAAGCTTTGCTTAGTTTGGGGCTAGATGATGCTGTGTGAAAATGTCCAGCATTATTTATTTATTTATTTATCTATGGGTGATATTATATCTTCTCAAATGAGCTAGTACAATAACAGACTTATGGAATCAGCTGTCGCCAGCGGTATTTCCAGACCGATACGACTTAGGCACCTTCAAGAAAAGAGCCTATTCCTACCTCAAAGGCCGGCAACGCATCTGCAGTGCTTCTTGATGCTGCAGTTGTCTGTGGGCGGTGGTAATCACTTACCATCAGGTGTGCCACATGCTCGTTTGCCCCCTCTTCCATAAAAAAAAAAAAAAAACTTGTTTTAAGTGCAACTCGTGTCTGGCACATGATGGACACGTGATGCTTCGAATACCCCGGCAGGCTTTAATGGACTTATGACTTTGATTTAATAAAAACCCTTCATTAGACCATCAAAAGGCCGGGTCAATGGACCGACGGGTACAGTCAACATCAAAATAAAGTTTTTTTTTTTTATTATTTATTTAAAGCATATACTTATTGGTTCTCTGACATTGGAGATGCAGTTTGAGTTCAAAAAATATTAAAACATTTTTTCAGTTTAAAAAGACCTGAAACTTTTCAGTATTTGATGATTTGACGACCTCTGTGGCGCAGTGGGTGAAAGCCCGCTTGGGACGCAGAAGGTTGCGGGTTCGATCCCTGCCGCGGGATAAGTGTTTGTATGATCAGCAAATATTTATCTCGGGTCTGAGTGTTTCTATGTATAATATGTATGTATTTACAAACAAAAAGTTTATTAAGTATTATATCAGTTATCTGGTTCCCATAGTACAAGCTTTGCTTAGTTTGGGGCTAGATGATGCTGTGTGAAAAATGTCCAGCATTATTCATTTATTTATTCGGCTTTGTAGAATGTTTATGAGAGTCGAAAAGTTTGATCAAATAAAAACGTAAACGAAAAAAAATTAAGTTTTTTCAGTAGGACCAAGTTTGATCAGTGGATCCAGATATTTTGATAAACGTAAGTTATGCTTATACGAAATGACAGTTTCATTAAGAACATTATGGGATAATGGAAGGAAGAAGAGGAAGAGGAAGACCAAGGATAAGCTACATGAGCCAGGTAGCTGTCATGTCGTATAAAGAGGTCAAGGAAGCAGCCCTGGAAAGAGATACATGGAGAGGGATTCATCAGTTGTGCCGACAAGGAGTAAGTCCTTAAATAAGAAGAGAAGAGAGAAGTAAATTTTTAGGCTCAGACTTAGGTTCCGATGAAGTCACAAACATTTGACGCCGACAGTACATTCACGGTAATTATTTGAAATGTATCATGCGCACGCAATTAATTCTATGGTTTTGAACTCGAGCTTTAGAAATTGGCTTTCTCCTTAGAATTACTTAGGATAGAAGTGTTGGTTTTCCTGCCCATTGTTCTGGAATGAGCTGGTCACTGATATTAAATACGGGTTAATACAGTGAATACAGAAATATCTACACAACAAAAAAAAAAGCAAGATTAACCCTTGACGGACATGTCAAGGAGATCATCATAATCAGTTCCATACTCCCACGACACGGATCAAATCATTTAGGATCAAATCATGATAACATTTGGTCCACCTCGTGCGTCAGCTGACTAGCCAAGTCAAATAAGTTTCGTTTCTTTTAATAAATTTCATGTTTAATAAGACCTTCATGATGAAGTATGTCGACGCGTGAGTCCAGGTCATTTATCAGGACCACACTCGAGTCCAAAACAACCAAAAAGTGAATTCCCAATTAAACTGGGAGCCATCGCTCATGCGTACATATGGATTGGTCTGGAAAGATTGGCAGGAGATGTCTTTGTGAAATCTATAGTAAAAAACTTAGGCATTTACATCCACTACTACTCGACGACCTCTGTGGCGCAGTTGGCAAAGGTCCGCCTGCGATGCAGAAGGTTGCGGGTTCGATCCCCGCCGCGGGACAAAATGTTTGTATGACCTACAGATATTTGTCTCGGGTCTAGGTGTTTCTATGTATAATATTATGTAGGTATGTATTTACAAACAAAAAAAAGTATATAAGTAGTATATCAGTTATCTGGTTCCCATAGTACAAGCTTGGCTTAGTTTCGGGCTAGATGATGCTGTGTGAAAATGTCCAGCATTATTTATTTATACAAGATGATTTATATAGTAACAGGAGGCAAGCTCTGCTAACACTCAACGGGACGCTGTAGTTTGTAGGAGGGGTTTTTTGATTCCTCGGAACGGATATCGATCCGCTGGATTTGATTTCGGAAAGTTCCCGAATTGCGTTGGTAGCTTTTCCGAAGAATGTGTGGGCTTCTCCCACATTACTACCTACTTTACGTACCTAACCTACCTAAACCTATTTCTTATTACCTAAGTACTTACCTATTTATTCAATAACATAACGTATTTAACTTACATACTACCTACTTACTATACTTACCTAACTTAAATCTATTTTATATTCAATACTTAGTTATTATTTATTTATCCATCACCACACATACTAAATAACATACACTATACTAGCACAGAACACAATCACACTCATCATTCATGCAACGTTCGCCCGCTGGTCACCGGCCGGTTATTCGTACGTAATAAATTGTAATACAATGTTCAATGGAAACTTGCACTCGGTGCTCGGCCATAGCTACCTATACCTAGCCGCTGCGCGTCGCAGGCGCAGGCCGTGCGAATAGATCGACAGTCTACCCACGCGCCAGTGAGAATCTAGTTCTGACACCGACCGTACGTCGCTCGCTCTAAAGCCTATACCTAAAGTTCCGCTTTGTTACGCGTATGAATTGTCGAAACCTATTCTGTGCTTGTGAACTGTTACTTCTCATCTATCATACTTCCTCAGCTTATTCTGTGCCCTATTTCACTCCTTCTACTCTGTGCTAGCTTATACGAAGCTTTAATAAACTGTGTGAAGCTACAAACTGTATCAAACATCATTTACGCAGTTCCCGCATCAACTTACAGCTAAGTACCCAGTGCTACACATAAATAGGCAGGTCATACCTATCACAGACCATACACTGCCTCATTGGTGACCCCTAGAGAACATAATACATAACTATGAGCAAGAATGCTGGAAGCGATAGCAGTGATTCGGCGAAATCCGTTCAGTCGCAAGCCCACGTTACTACGCGCCCGAAGAAAATGCGCAGGTCCATTGTACCCGATCCCGAATCGGAACGAGAATCGTCCGACATCAAGAAGTTTAATATAAAGGTACCAACTTTTTCACCGGACGATCCTGAGATCTGGTTCGCCATTCTAGAGGGACAATTCGATAATTTTGGAATAACGGACGATGCTGTAAAATTTAATAATGTCATTACAAAACTCGACATTGTCCACGCGAAGGCCGTAAAAGACATTATTATTAGTCCTCCGACCCGGAACCGATACGAGAAAATAAAATACGAGCTGATTAGGCGACTCACCGCCTCACACGAAAAAAAGGTCAGGCAGCTTTTGACCCACGAGGAGATCGGGGATAGGAAAGCCTCGGAATTCTTGCGTCACCTACGAGACCTGGCAGGACCAAGCGTTCCAGAGGAGTTTTTAAGGACGATCTGGAGCAACCGACTTCCACGCAGCATCCAGGCGGTACTTGCGTCCCAGCCTTCGCAAACTCTGGAACAGCTGGCAGACCTGGCGGACCGCATTCAAGAAATCTCAGCACCTGCCACCGTCGCTGCTGCTTCCGTTCCTACACCTGCACCTAGTAGCGCGCCTGAGCCTTCCAGCAGTACTTCCGGAGAGATCGCAGAGCTACGGAAAATGGTGGAACGCCTTGCGATAAAGCTGGACGAGCACACGCGTGAGTCACGTTCGTCACGCCGACAGGAACGCCCTAGCCGAGCACATCGTCGTTCATCATCGCGCAGCAAGACACGATCCGAGTCCTGCTACCGACAATATCCCATCTGCTGGTACCATTCCATCTACAGATCGCGGGCTCGTAATTGCCAGAAACCGTGCGACTACGACAAGTCGGGAAATGCCGCGGGCAATCATCAGTAATGGCGACAGACGATTGCCCTCACACACCAGGTCGCCTCTTCGTGGCAGATCGCTGCACGGGGACCCAGTTCTTGGTCGACACAGGTAGCGACCTCTGCGTCTTCCCGCGATCCCATCTGCAAGAGCGCCGTGCACCTACCAACTACAAACTCACTGCGGCCAACGGGACATCCATCGACACCTACGGTTACGCGCACCTCAACCTGGACCTGGGACTTCGCCGGACCTTTCCATGGCGTTTTGTGGTGGCTGACGTTACCAAACCCATCATAGGAGTGGACTTTTTGTGTTATTACGATTTGATAGTTGACTGTAAAAACAAAAAGCTTATCGATAACCTAACAAATGTATCTGCTCCAGCCTCACTGGTCATTAATGCTAAAAACATTCATTCTGTAAAGATTCTGACTGGCGATTCTCCCTTTCACATTTTGCTGTCGCGAGACTTTCCAGAAATCACTCGACCAGCTGGCACACATCGCATAATACCACACAACACACAGCACCACATACGCACCACACCCGGTCCTCCAGTCTCATCCGCACCTAGGCGTCTAGCTCCCGACAAATTAAAAATTGCTAGGGCTGAGTTCGAAGCCATGATAGCCAACGGCACCGCTAGACCCTCCGAAAGCCCATGGTCGTCCCCATTGCACCTTGCTGTAAAGAAGGACAATGGTTGGCGTCCATGCGGCGACTATAGGAAACTCAACGCTCGTACTATTCCGGATATGTATCCAATACGCCACATACACGATTTCACACACAATATCGCTGGTTGCCGTGTGTACAGCACCATCGATCTCGTCAAAGCGTATAATCAAATTCCAGTTCATGCAGAGGACATACCAAAAACGGCCATCACGACTCCGTTCGGCATGTATGAGTTTCCGTTTATGAATTTCGGTTTGCGCAACGCTGGCCAAACGTTTCAACGCTTCGTAGACGAAATGATGCGCGGGCTAGACTTCGTCTACTGTTATTTAGATGATTTTTTAATTTACAGTCGAGACGAAGCTGAGCACGAAGACCATCTACGCCAAGTTTTTTCCAGGCTTCGGGATTATGGAATGGTCATCAACGTGTCCAAGTGTGTTTTCGGGGCTCCCGAGGTAACCTTTCTAGGTTATCGTATCTCGGAGAGCGGAACCAAACCACTGGACACTAAAGTTCAAGCCATTCGTGACTTCCCTCCACCAAAAGACGTTAGGTCGCTCAGACGGTTTTTAGGTATGGCCAATTTCTACAGACGTTTCCTGCCTAACGCCGCTCTCATACAAGCACCTCTCAACGCTCTTCTCACGGGGGCAGTCAAGGGTTCCACGCCCATAAATCTGACCGGCGATGCTCTGAAGGCTTTTTCAGAAACCAAAGAAAGCCTTTCCAAAGCAGCTCTTCTGGCTCACCCAGATTGTCACGACAAGCTTGCTTTGGTCACAGATGCATCGGACACGGCTATGGGCGCCGTCTTACAACAACTCCATAATGACGACTGGCAGCCGCTAGCGTTCTTTTCCCGAAAGCTCAAGCCTTCCCAAACGAAGTACTCACCGTATGACCGCGAACTTCTCGCGATTTATGAGGCCATAAAGTACTTTCGGCATATGCTTGAAGCCAGACATTTCACGGTCTACACGGACCATAAACCGATCAGTTTTGCCTTTCACGAACGAAAGAATAACTGTTCGCCCAGGCAGTTCCGACACTTGGACTTTATCGCCCAGTTCACAACCGACATAAGGCACATCTCTGGCAAAAGTAACGTCGTGGCCGACACCTTATCTCGTGTTGATGAACTGCGCGCACCAATCTGTCTAAAGGACCTCAGCATGTCTCAAGAGAATGATCCAGAACTGGCTAATTTCCTCACAGATCCGTCATCCCTCCGCCTCAAAAAGATGAGTCACCCGGAAAGTATGTTGCCTTTGTACTGTGACATTAGCACACCTACTCCTAGGCCATTTGTAACCAAACATTTCCGGAAGCAGGTCTTCCAAAGTCTCCACTCACTCAGTCATCCCGGCCCAACAGCGACTGCCAAGTTGGTAGCAGAGCGATTCGTGTGGCCTGGAGTGAGAAAAGATTGCAGAGACTGGGCCCGGACTTGCTTATCGTGTCAGCGTGCAAAAGTAAGTCGTCACGTGTCCGCACCATTAGGCACATTCGACTTACCACGTGCTCGCTTTAAGCAGGTCCATATAGACCTCATAGGCCCACTTCCTGTTTCACAGGGGTTTAAATATTGCCTGACTGCTATAGACCGATTTACTCGATGGCCGGAAGTCATTCCCATAGCAGACATTACCGCCGAAACTGTCGGCAAGGCCCTTATTTCGGGATGGATCTCCAGGTTCGGAGTACCATCAGATATTGTCACAGATCGCGGACGACAGTTCGAGTCCGCGCTGTTTAAATATCTTGCAGATGCCACTGGTTTTCAGCACAAGCGCACAACCGCCTACCATCCGGCGTGCAATGGACTGGTAGAACGTTTTCACAGACAGTTGAAAGCGTCCATAACCTGCCACGCCGATCAGAACTGGTCTGAGATCTTGCCTTTGGTACTTCTTGGCATCCGCAGCGCCTTCAAGGAAGATCTACAGACCTCATCGGCTGAGTTACTGTATGGCGAGCCGCTAAGGCTTCCCGGGGAGTTTTTCGACCCGAGTACACCCTGTACATCTGACATGTCAGATTTTACAGCGCGACTACACTCGTTTGCCGAAAAACTTAAACCCGTACCTACTTCTCGCCACAGCAAACAAAAGATCTTTGTTTTCAAAGAGCTCGCAACAGCCGAAAACGTTTTCTTACGTGACGATGCAGTGCGTCCTCCGCTTCAACCAGCCTATACAGGCCCACATAAGGTGTTAGAAAGAGGTGACAAAGTTTTCAAAATCCTAATCAAAGGGAAACATGTAACTGTTACAGTGGATCGTCTTAAACCTGCTTTTATCCTGCTCGATGAGCCTAACACTAGCAATCGGAACACACCTGATCCACCTCCTGATACATCTGCGCCCGATCCACCTCCTGTTACATCTGCGCCTAAAACTACACGTTCAGGTAGACAAGTTCGATTCCCAGATTATTATCGCCCCTAACTGGGTCTCTGGGGGGGAGTGATGTGGGCTTCTCCCACATTACTACCTACTTTACGTACCTAACCTACCTAAACCTATTTCTTATTACCTAAGTACTTACCTATTTATTCAATAACATAACGTATTTAACTTACATACTACCTACTTACTATACTTACCTAACTTAAATCTATTTTATATTCAATACTTAGTTATTATTTATTTATCCATCACCACACATACTAAATAACATACACTATACTAGCACAGAACACAATCACACTCATCATTCATGCAACGTTCGCCCGCTGGTCACCGGCCGGTTATTCGTACGTAATAAATTGTAATACAATGTTCAATGGAAACTTGCACTCGGTGCTCGGCCATAGCTACCTATACCTAGCCGCTGCGCGTCGCAGGCGCAGGCCGTGCGAATAGATCGACAGTCTACCCACGCGCCAGTGAGAATCTAGTTCTGACACCGACCGTACGTCGCTCGCTCTAAAGCCTATACCTAAAGTTCCGCTTTGTTACGCGTATGAATTGTCGAAACCTATTCTGTGCTTGTGAACTGTTACTTCTCATCTATCATACTTCCTCAGCTTATTCTGTGCCCTATTTCACTCCTTCTACTCTGTGCTAGCTTATACGAAGCTTTAATAAACTGTGTGAAGCTACAAACTGTATCAAACATCATTTACGCAGTTCCCGCATCAACTTACAGCTAAGTACCCAGTGCTACACATAAATAGGCAGGTCATACCTATCACAGACCATACACTGCCTCAAATGAAATAATTTAGAAAATAAATAACTCGACTTTTTAAGAATTTCATCGAAAGCGTGCATTCGAATGAAATATTGCCAGTCGCCATGCAAGTTAATTGAAGAACCTATGCACCCCAATGATTCGCCGTGCAGCCAATTGCAGATTTTTCCTCCTCAAATTCAACTTTGATTTTTCTTTATTTTTGCCCAATCTAAAAGATGCGTTTCAGCTCCTGTTGGGCTTCGCACTTTGCCCCATAATTACTGAGCATAATTTGAATACCACAGAATACATTGTTGAACAGGGTTTAGCTGCAACGGTAGCATGCTTCAGTGCACGAAAGGAACCCTTTATAAGCGTTATTATCACTGGTTCAAAAACAACCAGTGATACGATAAGAAGATGGTTCAGTCTTACCTAAAGGAGATAATTTGCTTTTATTTTGTTTCTAGATGGTTAGATAGAATGCTGGATTTAGTCTGTTCCATCTCAAACAATATGCCAGGCCGTTGCTAATTACCGTAGAGTATAGACAAAGTTACTTTTATCCACACTCTAATGTCATTACTGTCATTTTTATCTATTCTCCAGTGCCTAGACTAGACAACCGCTATGTTAAGGGGGCTGATGCAGTATTACCCCCGTATTCTTTATTCAACGGACATTCGTAGCTCTTACCTACGAATATCCGTGGATTATAGAAACCGGGGGTTAATCATCTAGTAAAAAAGTAGGTAAAGTGGTTTTTAGTGTGTTTTTATGTTGTTTCAGAGATGTCGCTCTTTTAATCTATAGACATTACCTACTTTTTGAGCAGTTTTCAATATGCACCCTATAAATCTTAAGGAATAGGTAGATACATCAAAAATGTATAAAAGCCGTTGGCGATAGCTGGTCTTGTAGGTAATTATGCGATGCTAAATCACGCGATACCACCGTCTAACCCTTATTTTTGAGCGTGCGTTTTTGCCAAAAACTTGTTTTTATCAGAGCCTGCTTCTTGGAAGCTGATAAATTAGAGTGATAGGTCGTTTAGAGGTGATGGAATCTTTGTCTGTCTGATTCACATTTAATTATGAAGTGCGAACAATTACTTACGCCATTTTGTTTTTGTAAAAAACAAGTTTATTTTGATATTTAAAAAAGTGTAAATTAAAATGACGTACACAACTTGAAGTGCCAGCGAAGCTCAGGGGAATTCTGATTAAAAGTGCCTACTTACCTAAACCTAATTCAGCATTTGAATAAAAGGAGGATTTTGAGAAAGAAACCACAAACAGTAACGTCTTGTCTCTGCTGAATCTTCAAATTGCTGAATCGATCAATTTGTACGACCATTAATCAAAAGTCAAGTCATAATGGTGGAATAACTACACATCAAAACATTCAGTGAAATTGACCACCCTCCTGATTTGTCAACAGAACATGTCGGCGACAAAGTAAGCAGTCAAAGTCAAAAAGAATTTATTCAGTAAGACTGCTAGGATCACTTTAAAACGTCTTAAAACTAGGTGATTCTACTCCTGTTCCTTCGCGACCAATACCGTACCATCGATCAGAAATGAGTGTCTAATTAATTTTGTATAATCAATCACAGATATAAGAATACTGTAGGTAGCGGAAGCTCCGCTTACTGATAGTACTGAGGCTTTACCATAACCTATCATAACATTAGCATACTGATACAGTACACTCGACTATAATTTCATTCCATTTGTTTGTTTTTCCTCTGTGCGTGGCTGTTTTTACAACGCGATTAAATTCCATTCCATTATGATAAGATGGGAAGGCTACGGATTCGACTGGCGCAGGATCGAAAAAAGTAGCGTGAAAATGAGGAGGCCTATACTCAGCAGTGGGTGGATGGGCTGATTAGATTAATATGTAGGTAGATGATAAGACGTTATTTTTATCTCCCTAATTCTTTTTTGTGACATATTGCGGTGTATTTTCAATCCGTTGCGATTCTGAGGAAGCTAGTTCGTATTCTTCAAGGCGCGTGGTTTTGCAAACCTAAGACATCTTCAAAGGATGTTGACCAAACTTTAGATCTTCGAGATGATTTACTGTGCCTTGGAGAGTACCAAGTATTTCTATAGCTGACTGTACTACGAGTGCTGACATCACAGACTCCATTTACATCCAATACAGTTACGATTTGTTGTTATATCCAAAATGACATTAATAGATTAACAATAACGACCATTAGATACGATATATTGCTTTTGTAAACATTACAGTTAGAGGCTGCTTCTATGCAGATTTTTGAATTAACTTGCATTCGATTTAATAAGAGGACTTAGAAATTGTAGATGGGTAGACATAGGTAAAACGGAATATTTGTAAAAGAAGGATGACCATTTTGGTACCCGCCTCGATAGCAGTAAGTTTAGTATCATTGAATAGGTCTTTTCAAGAGGAACAAAGACAACTTTTCCCAATTCCTTGTGTGTTTCGAGATATCCTGGAATGAACATGACTGATTTTCCAAAATAAAATGATTTTTTAAGAGCTTTTAACGAAAAATCACACAAACAAACACATAATTTTAGAGGTACTAATTTAAAAAAAAAAAGATTGGGAAATTTTTGTTTCAATCACACTACGAGTATAATACGTACTGATTGGGATGAGACTTGGAATAGATGTAGATTTGTGGACTTGGAATACCACACGAAGCCGCGGTCACTATTCTAGGTACGTTTGCATAAGATATCGCCTTTAGTCTTGTTTCTTGGATAAAAAAATATATACAGGGTGTAAAAAGACTACTACCGAAAACTGAGAGGTTGCTATCAGACCATGATTCTAAACATAATTATTTAACGAAAAAAAAAAACGCAAATATTGTTTTGACTTAGGTACGTCATTTTATGTTATTTCCGGTTATTTACTACTAGTACAACATAGTAAGACCATACCTACCTAATAATTTCATTTATAAAAGAAAAAACTTTTCAAACTCAAAATCCAGCAATCTACGTAAAACAACGCGCCCAGTACATACGCAAACAGTAATCTTCAAACGCTGTTTTCTCCGGATATAATGATTTTTTAGGAAAATCCTTTTGGATTTGGTTGTGTGTTGGGATGCTGCACCTACCCCTTTCGGCTTCGGTAGACTTCTTTTTACACCCTGTATACGCGTCGACTTGATAACCTCCTCCTTTTTTTTCCGTCGGTTAAAAATGTGAAGGAGTTGGTTGTGGTTCCTTATGGCTATGACAGTTCGTTGTCTTGCTTCATCATCATTCATCAAGTTTTTGCGAGGTTCATTGTCTAGCAGGGGTCAGTGATTTCGTCACAATGTATGGGTCAGTCGCCAAGACAATTGCTTTTCATTATACTTAGTTTAAACTGAAGAAATTAGGTGTGAAAAATGGTCTGGGGGATTTAAATTATAGGCCTGCGATATTTAACCATTATTAACAAATATTTTGTTTTAAAATAAATGTCAAATTTTGTTAAAATAGCTTAAGTTACTAAGGCTTCATTTTTAATAGATGATGTAAGTGTATTTTCAGGATTTAACTTATGCCTGAGACAGTTGATACAAATATACTTGCCAAGCCTAAACCATCTCAGCCTAAGTCAAGTCTAAATTAAGATTACACCTGAGGACCCTCAAGGACCTACATTCAACCTTTACAGCGTGACCTTTCACGTCCTTATCTACATAAAGACAGACATTTTGACACTCCTTATTAGGTTGTAGATTATTTCACATAATTGCAGGCGGCCTTTGTACTCGAAAACAATAGGAGTAAACTTTTTAATCAATCACTGTTGTAAGCCTATTTGGTTTTGGCATGTTGCGTAACGCACGCATGGGTCCAGGTTTTGACAGTTATTGTTTTAACATTATCCAATGTGTTAACGTCTACGCACGTCTATTGTGACGTCTGTGTCGATGTATCGAAGAGTGTTGACTTTCATGTCAGTGAAGTTTTCGGTGATGTATTTTTGTATTTTAGGGACCTACTTATATTCAATTTATGCTCCATGTTTTTTGTTTTCAAATTAATTTTCTACTTTTGAAAATGTATCTTATTTAATTAGTAGGTAAATCGTTAAAGGATTATTTCAAACAAATATTGCTGTAACAAAAACATAACACAAAAACTTAAAAATCTGTCTGCCTGTCGTACGATCCATCATCGTCTGCGCACGCGCACCGAACCTATACTTTGACATTTGCGTGCGTTGCGTCACTGTCTGACAGCGAAATGATGGAAACGTGTAACTCGGGCCTTATTTGGAAGCCCTGGGGTTAACAAAATACTTCTCCAGCAATGAGATTTGATAGATGGTATAAGTTATTGTAATGATTTAGTAATACTTATTACATAAATTGACTTTGTAACGGTAATCTCTAAATCAAATCTATCTTTTTGATCTACAAATAAATAAATCCCACTAATAAAATAAAGCTGAAAGTTTGTAAGTTTGTTTAGATGTTTGTATGTTTGTGTTTCAATCACGCCTAAACCATTAAACCGATTTCGATGAAACTTAGAATATGCGTAGATAGTGACCTTGAATAGCATATAGACTATTCAAAATGTTGGTACCACGCGGGCGAAGCCGCGCGCAGTAGCTAGTAATAAATAATGCTGGACATTTCACACAGCGTACATCTAGCCCCAAACTAAGCAAACCTTGTACTATGGTAACCAGGTAACTGATATACTACTATATACTTTTTGTTTGTAAAAACATACATATTATACATAGAAACACCCAGATGATAGATAATAGATGATTTTAAAGAGGCCTGCATTAGCCGACAGTTCTTCTAACTAAAATATTTAATTATTTATTATTTTATAGTCTTATTTATAAAAATAAATCCCTTTTTCCCTTCGGGAATACGCGGGATCACGCGTGAACGGCTGGACCGATTTCGCTTTTTTTTTTTTGTTGTGTTTGATATGGTCAGGAGAAGGTTCTTATGATAGAAAAATTAAAAATTGCGCGGAAAAAATGAATCATGCGCAGACGAAGTCGCGCGGGTCAGCTAGTTTATTATAATTTTAATTTGTTTCCATATGCACACTTACTTATTGCATGCTGATTTGTCCAATTCAAAAAAAAAAAAACAAAAAAAAATAGGGACAAAAATATATTTTTTACATTAGAAAGATCCATGATGACCTCGCACTAAGTTTTAGGGTTATTCAAAGATTGCTCTTCCACAAAATAAATATAAATAACTTCATCAAATAACAATCAGACATTGCAAAACTCACCTGCGTTGAATAACATTTTAAAATGGCCGCTGCCAATTGGACGATTTAATAAATGTTTATTTGCGTTCGGGCAGAGAATATTCAATAATAGCTCGTACAGGTTGGACACTCCTGCCCCCGCACCAATCGAAACTCCCTGCCCCTTGAGTTCTAAAGTTATTGCGCACGAGGTGTTGAACTTTGATCCAAACTTTCACAAATAAGTATAAGTACCTACCTACCTACTTACTTACCTTGGATAGTTTTATGTAGGTAAAACACCTGTGTAAAACACTCATAGACACCTTTTTAAAAACAAGAAATATTGACTACTAGTGACCCGCCCCGGCTTCGCACGGGTGCAATGCTGATACTAAATTAAATACACTACAGAAAAACTATGAACGTTGTATATAAAAACATAGCGGCCCGCTCCGACTTTGCACGGGCATAAATAAGCCCAAAAAAATAGGTTAATTTACGACATCACGTTAGAAACCTCTAAAATTAGCAATGTTGCCTTAGTATATGATGCATGTATTATACATATAAACCTTCCTCTTGAATCACTTTATCTATTGGAAAAAACCGCATCAAAATCCGTTGCGTAGTTTTAAAGATTTAAGCGCACATAGGGATATAGGGACAGAAAAGGCGACTTTGTTTTTAACCGACTTCAAAAAAAGAAGGAGGTTCTATGTTCGGCTGTATGTATGTTTTTTTTTTTTTTTTTTTTTTTTTTTTTTTTTTTTAATGTATGTACAGCGATATTTCCGTCAATTGTGGACCGATTTCCAAAATTTTTTTTTTGTTTGAAAGGGTATACTCTCGAGGTGGTCCCATATAAATTTTATTCCTGAGGGATTGATAGTTTTCCCGTAAAACTAAAAAAATCACTGATCTTTAAGAAAATTGTGAACCGATTTCCAAAATTTTTTTTTGTTAGAAAGAGGTATACTCTCGAGGTGGCGCCATATATTTTTTTTTCCTGAGGGATTGACAGTTTTCCCGTAACATTCAAAAAACCCCATTCTCACTACACAACACACCCTGACTCACAATCTGAGTCAAACATTAAATAGTTTGAAAGGGTATTACACCCGAGGTAGTCCAAAATATTTTCTTTTCCTTATGGATTGATAGTTTTCCCCCTTGCTGAACTCCGGTGTGTCCTTTAGTAGGTCTGCCCATGACTTCTCTTATCCTTTCCTACTTAAGCTACGATAAGCAAAGTCTTAATGTACTCGTAGCTTACTATATTATTTACACATACACTTTTATTTACACAGTATTTATTTACTTACACTAAAAAGTGAAAAATAAAACATTTTTGAAAAAAAAAATTGAACCGACTTCACAGAACACAAACAGAAGAACCTTCTACACACTAAAAAGAGAAAAATAAGAATATAATTTGAAGTCGGTGCCAACTATTCATTTACATCTAAGAAATTCAAAAGAACTTGGGTGCAAAATTGTATCCTGGTACGCTATCGCTCGATTTCTTTTTTTTATAGGTACCTAATCTTATTCACTTGGCACCGACTTCAAATTATATTCTTATTTTTCTCTTTTTAGTGTGTAGAAGGTTCTTCTGTTTGTGTTCTGTGAAGTCGGTTCAATTTTTTTTTTCAAAAATGTTTTATATACTATGTAGTGATTAGCTGGTACCCGCGACTTCGTCAGCAAAATAACATGTACTTAATAAAAACAGAACTGAAAACTGCTGTTCAGAAGATTCTCTTCTGATACTTTTAAAAATAAAAATGCCATCTCGACCTCAGCCATAGGACAGCAACGCCATCTAATATCCTTCAACTGGAACTTCACTTTAAGTCCCCATACAAAATTTCAACCCTTATTTCACGCCCTTCATGATTAGTTTAAAAAAAAAAAGTAGCCTATGTCCGTCCCTGGGACATAATCTTTATCCATGTCATATTTCAGCATCATCTGTTCAGTGGTTTAGGCGTGAAAAGGTAACAAACAGACAGACAGACAGACACATTTTACTACATAGATGGCGCCACAGGAAAAATTAGATCGCGCTATCGTTGCGTTTTGGGGAACGTAACATATAAACTCGCTAATCCTCTACTTTTCAGCTTTATTATTATTTTTTTTTTTTTTTCAGATTACAATTATCAATCCATATGAAATTTTATAATATTAGTATGGAAGTATGGATAGTATGGATTTTTCTGCAAGACGGGAAGGCCGGAAGGGTATTAAACTATTCCCACAAAAAAAGGGCTAAGTTAGGTAGGTACTTGCTTTAGGATTTTTTAAACGTTCACTCCACTTGTTCGCCGGGTTCGCCCCACAATCTTGAAAATCGGCTTGGAACAAAAGCTTTTTTTTAAGAATGTGGGGCGAACAAAGTGGTTTTAGATGCGAAAAAAACGTCTAAATTGGTAATTATATCGCGATTCGCGGCGTTTGTAGGAATTTCGTGGAGTGTCCAAGGTGTGGTTCAGGTCAGGCAGTAATAGAGGTCGCTGGAGTTATCATAAAAACAATGCATCATTCTTGGCAGTTGTAAACGTAAGTCAATGTTACAAACATTGTAAATGCAATATGTAATTTACTCTATCTTGTATAGTGGTAACTTGTTCTTTGATCAGAGTGGGTTCAAAATCGAATTAAAACAGGGAAATGTTTGATGGGCCAATCGTGCGTATTTTTCGAGTTGTGAGTCGCTTAAAACAAATCGCATTAACGCTGCATTCGATGTCATACAAAAAAGTACATGGGTGTCGTGGAACCTCCGTGGAACACTTGGCTGGAACGAAGTTTCAACTTTGACATTTGGCATTTGTCAAATAAATTTATTTACAGAAACTAAGCTACTACATATTTACATATATTAACAAAATACAACAGGATTAGTCAAGCTAAGGTTCGTCGATACCCACGTCCACGTCGTCCGTGGGGTTCTGGAGCCCTTCGGGTTTTCAAAATTCTTTCAGGACGTTTGGTCGAAGCGACGCGTGATCCGAGAGTTGGCACATTTTTGGCTCAAAGGATCAGCATTGCCATCCAGCGTGGTAATGCCGCCAGTGTTTTGGGCACGCTTCCGACTGACAGTGACCAAATAAATTATTGACAAATATTAAAATCCTAAAAACGCTCTTCGGTCGGTACTAACAATGCAATCTATGGACTGTTTCGCGTCTGCGCACTTCGCACTGTGACGTTTTGACCTATGTATGTATCGTGACGGTGAAATCGAACGCTTTTTTATTTCTAGCCTCCATCCTCGATACCGTTCAAAAAGGAACTTCGTTAAACAGAAGTTACGTCCTTACGCCGATGCAATTTTGGCATACTTACAATTCTTGCCACTGTATATTAGCTCTTGCTCCATTGTGTTTGAAGAAGCAAGAATAGTAGGTAGGTAAGGTACTCTATGCAAGAATGGTATCGTGTAAATGGGGTTTTAAGCTCCGTAACACCAGTCGGTACCCACCTTAAGAGAGCAAAGCCAACGCATCGATCAAAATTAATTATTGTTCGATTGTAGAGCGTTATCCAAGATTATATATATATATATTAAGATACCAATGTTCGTTGGGTTAACCAATGTTCTGGATTGTTCGCATCGATCATCAGTAATCGTGGAGTGGTGTGGGAGCGGAGATATGTCAAAACATACCATGAAATCCAAGCGATAAGTAAGAATTGCCAAGTTAGAGTTTGTTATTGGAACGAAGTTCCATTTCGGACGGTATCGAAGAAAAAAAAGACTGAGGCTGGAAAAAAAATTGTTCCATTTTACCGTCACGCGCACACACGTATATGTCAAATCGTCACAGTGCGAAATGCGCGTGCACTTGAATTAACCAATAACAAAGCTCGAGCAGAAAATTCTAGATTTTTCAATGGTAAATTCAGGTGCGCGTGCGTGATGTTTATGACCTACGTATCAAATCAACCTATATTTATCGAAATGTGGGATATGGGACGTAAGCTAAGATAAAAAATGTGAAGAGTGTGGTGGGTTTTTTTTTCCTTTATAAATCTTACATTTCAACCCGCAAATAATCACAGTTATATATGTCGACGTAAGCCAATTACGAAGCATTTAATTAACGGTACCTACTGTCATAATTATACGCTTCGGTGACCGTATGATAGGTTAATTATATTTGTGAAGGGTACTATGATGAAATTATAAGTTTTTGTTTGATATGTTTTGAAATAAGTAGGCAGTGTAATTGGTTCAAGATCTCGATTTATTATGAGAGAGGTCAATGCTAGAATATGCCTCTCAATGTGGGAAGTGTAAGGTTCTAATATTGAGACTCACCTACATTCTTTCGAAAAGAAGAAAAGGAGGCATTTGGCCTGCAGTGGGATGGGTATGTTTATCTATGGGTATAGCTGTGACTCTTAAAAAAACATTAAAATATTAGATGGAATTCGAAATTCAAAAACTGGTTCGAACCATCTAGTTTATTTTTAATTGATATCAATTGCATCCTTTTTAGACCTGTTACCGATGGATCGATCTATAAAAATCCCGCTAATCGAATTAGATCGCCGCGTTACGTTCCCGTGACAAATTCGATCGTGTGAGCGACGATACACCGATAACCGCTACACAAATCGACTCATGAAACTCTAATCGAATAGCAATTCGATTATGTAACGAGTAATCGACAAAAATCGATTACAATAACACATTAGGCTCCCCGCTGGTAGATCTTGGGGCACCTGTGTTATAAATGTTTTGGACAGATAGCAAATGGCGGATTTATAACGATATTTTATTGTTCGCCATTTTAGTTATTTCAGTTGTTCGCCTCATTTATCTTAACATTGTGTATGAAAATAATATTTTGATCATAAACCTTCTTACTATCCATAATTGGGGGGTTTAGACCATAAACCACGCTGGTCTAGTGCGGGTTGGTGGGTGGGGGCGCCAGAGCCTCGTTTGTTATTTATTAGTGTACCGCGAGAAAAAAAAAGAATAAAAAGAGCTATTGAACGCAGCGTGCTAGGTGTGAAGAGAACCGACTGAGTCAGAAACTCTACTCTTCGGGCAAAGACCGGAATTGCAGACGTTGGAGAAAAAACTGCAAAATTAAAATGGTGCTGGGCGGGTCGTATGGATCGTATGGATAGCGATAGGTGGGCAGGGATTTAAAGTCAAAGTCAAAGTCAAAAATCATTTATTCAGTAGGACCGCTGGGATCACTTTGAAACGGCTTAAAACTAGGTGATTCTAAACTAGTGATTGAATGAAAAAATTGATGAAACTAGGTGATTGTCACGCCATGGGTGCCTGCAGATGGGCGGCGAAGCCGGGACAGGCAGAGAAAACGTTGGCGTGACGACGGATGCCTTTAAAGAGCACTGGTGGGACGTGGCAGAAGACCGTGACAGATGGAAGCAATTGGGGGAGACCTTTGCCCAGCAGTGGGATAATATAGGTTAAAAAAAACTTACTCAAACAATTTCCGTTCAATTCGCGCAAATCTACACAATAAAATTGAATATTATCTAACTGGGCTATTATTTAGTCGTTTATTACTGTGAAGGCTATAACAATAATAATTTTATAACATCCTGTAGTTCTGCTCACAGTTACTTTGAAATTGCAAAGATGTATGTAGGACACTTTAGGTAAACAAGAAAATGAGCCGAGTTTAGACCAAGTCAAAATAAAAAACTGTCTCTAGAAAAACGATCCTTAAATACTCGTACATAGAATGCTTTTTTGTGGTAACAGTTTTGTTTTGACATGTGTCAATTTGGGGTTCAACCAAGGTTTACGTTTTTATAATAAGCAGCATAGTGTTAATACCTCACAAGTACTACTAAAGTAGTCTAGTTAAGTTTGAGCCATTTTAAGTCGGAAGTCTAGCGCAATGGGTCGATGTTATTACGGTTACAGGCAAGTGAATCAGGCAAGCCCTGGAACAGGGAGACTCGATAAAATCGTGCTGCGGATGATGTCAATCAAAATTCTATAAATAGGTAAATTATCCAAGTACTGCGTGAAACGGGGTAAAACCTTCAATCTTCAGTCAGACAGGAACATACTTCTTCGACAATACTCCTTTCACTACACTGGTTCGTAGTCTAGTCTATCAAGAACTAATACTTTCCTACCTACCACGACAAGAGGAAGACGGCTGCTTTCCACTAGGCACCAATCTCTCATCTAAAACCAAGATGTGCCGATTTGTCCCAAATGACGCAAGCGCACTTGTTTCGTTAGATAATAACGTTGAATCGATTCGGAAATACGTGTTACCTCCGCGGCATCAGCACCCCACGTTGTCTACATTAAGGTAGCTTAAGCATTATATTTTTCACAGAACGGCACGTAAGTATACTTCAACACAAAGTAATAAGCTTGTTGCGCCCACGCGGACACCGTAGGCCCCATGGCTTGCCCACGCGTCCTAGGCGCATACAGGCTCTTGCTCAGCGATTAGCAGTTCAGTGCAGCAAGTGTAGATCGTGATGCAGGGGCAGCGCATCCACCGCAGCAGCCTCCGCAGCAACCTCCGCAAGGTCCGCAACACATCTTGTTTTGGAAATTGAAGGACTACTACTTGAAAATCAAAATATTGGTCAAAAAGACCAATATTTGTTGAAAGTTTGCAAAAGTAGTAGGTATTAAAGTATGTGTAGAGTACTTTGAAAACGGTGAATGAAAACATCGTGAGGAAAACCCGCAGCTTAGTCAGCTCCACACGTATTGATGTCGTCTTTCCTGTGGGCCAGGCTGATTAAGCTGAGAGGATGGCTTAGGTGCTGGGCAAGCCTATTCCATCTCAAACAATGTCCCAGGCATTACAGCGTCCCGTTAAGTGTAGGCATGGATTGCCTCCTGACGCTGTATAAATCATCTAATATAGATGTAAAGGCCTAAGTTTTTTTTTTTAGAGTACTTTGGTACTGTTTGCAAAGAAATCGTTTCACTTTTTTTAGTTTGTTAACACATTTAATAAAATCGACATTTTACTATCTCTTGCATGTTTCGATTTGTTTAATTATAACACGTTGTTTAGGCTCGTTTTTGGGTTAAAAAAAACATTACCTACCATTATTAAAGTATTTTCGTATTCTTTACAATCTTTTACAAACGCTTAATTTTCATTTCTTCTTCTTATCGTGTCACCAGTTCTATCAAACCAGAGTGGTTAAATGATTTGTGTGCGCCTCAACGAGGCTCCTTTCGTGCACAATGTGTAGGGTGTCTGAAGTTTCTAACTACAGAAATAGGGGCTTCTACGTAGCACAGTATTTTCTTTGACCCACTTTGAATACTTGCATATGTACCTACGCCAAAAAATTTACATACATCTCACTTTTACTTTCCATTTCCTAAGGTTCTTAAAAGTGTATTTTTAAAGAAAGTTGAATGTGCTCAAAAGTAAACCATTCACACATCATTATAAGATAAGATACTTAGGTCGTTAAACTACAAAAACTTAACGCTGCTTATTACAAAAACGTTAAACCTTAGTTGAACCCTATGTTGACACATGTCAAAACAAAACTGTTACCACAAAAAAGCGTTCTATGAACGAGTATTTAAAGATCGTTTTTCTAGAGACAGTTTTTTAGTTAGTCTTAGTCTAAACTCGGTTCATTTTCTTGTAATAAGACGGAACAAGTTTATCACCTACAGGGAAAGTTTTGTAACTTAAACCAGAAGCAGGTATTTTTTTTTAAATTATCAATCAATCAAAAAAGGTTTTATTGCATTCCAAACATCGCTTTACATAATACAACAATTTGTAAATCATTTTCACTTTCACCAACATAGGAATGTTATAAAAACCATCGATATTATTGCTGGTGTGAATTTTTACACAATACCATTTGGAATTAGATGTTATCGTAACCTGTTTTGCGCGCCATAAGTACCTACCTATTATCCATTATGGCGACCTCTTTGTTTCCGAGATAATTGTTTTAATACGCACAATGAACATGCCAGATACGCTTTCACTGTTAATTTACATTTTCTATCGCATAATCGATTTTCGCTTTAGTTTCCCTAATTCAAATGAGTCACGATAACTTGCACTGTACACTTTCCCGCCAAAGTGTCAAATGTCATTGTCATCGAGTTGAAATAAGAGGACGTTTAAACTGCGACTCTCATCAGACCCAGTTAGCTTTTTGCTTGAATTATAAATTCAAAAATGTTTAGGGTTAGCGTGCATACTCGTACACCTATTGGGTAATTTATTAGATTAGGCAATATTTTCCCCCAATTGTTGGCAGACTTGTAACGTAATACGCATGAAGTCCAAATACCACATTTGTTAACACGCAATAAACTGACCCGTGAGAACAAACGAATACAATAATCACTCGCAATCGTGTTGGTAATTCGAGTCTTCTCTATTCGGTAGCAGACTTCAATCATCGAAATTAAGATGACGAATAGTGAAAGCCGCCAAATCTACCATTCTGAAACTTAAAATTGAAGAGGGATTTCTTACATTCAACTATGCAAGTCCCTAGTCCTATACATTTCCTGCTGTGTGAGATGAGAGTGTCAGTGGCGTAGCTAGGTATCCAAGGCCCTGGTGCAAAATAAACCGGGGCCCTAACTGACCGGTTTAGGTTTTATCAAGTCAAAATTTGCAGGGTGTGGCAAAATCTAAACGTATTTGATTTTTTTGTATAAACTTACGATTTGATTCGTCATTTTCTGGGTAACTATTTGGGGCCCCTTGAGCTTGGGGGGGTTCACCGCCTATCCCTTCGGTAGCTATGCCACTGGGGAGTATGTGTGAGTCATAAGTAAAAGCACCAGTAGGTATCAGGGTCACTGGAAAATAACTAACTTTAAATGGAAAACTATGCAATCAGCACAGAAAAAGACGCACCAAACTTTATGACTTCATCCAGCTAAAACACGCCTACACACCCATCTACTAGGTCAATGATATTTACGGCATAATGTGCTAAATTATTTATTCCGTGGCATAATGTGCGCATAATGAGTGATTTCATTGTTTCCACTGTTTGGTAGGCAAATTTATGCGGCATCACAGATTGTACCTATCTAACCTACTATTAGTCTCAGGCACTTTAATTTGCTTTTTTAGTATAATGATCTTTATTGTCTTGATTTTGGGTTCAAAATGTCTTGTGCCCTACTGATATTAGAACTATGATACTGGTGCCACTGGTGGTTACTATAACGACCTCAAAATATACCTAATCAATGAATACTAATAATTTACAAAATCCTTCATCAGTGCGATTTACTTAAAATAGTAAAAAAACTGAACAATAATAATGTTTAGACATACGCCGTCTTATTACAAGAAAATGAACCGAGTTTAGACTAAGTCTAACTAAAAAACTGTCCCTAGAAAAACGATCTATAAATACTCGTACATAGAACGCGTTTTTGTGGTAACAGTTTTGTTTTGACATGTGTCAACATGTGGTTCAACTAAAGTTTAACGTTTTTGTAATAAGCAGCAACAAGGTACACAGAACTATTGACTCATTTAAAATAAATATTATCAATAACTTAAAAAAATAATTTGGGATGTCAACTTACTGATGATCACATGATCATCAGTAGTAGCTACATAGCGCAAAGGATAATATCTAGGGATCCCCTAGCGATGTGATTTTATTTTGTAAGTACAGAGTTGTAAATTGTTGGTATGTATTGAGTGGAATTCTATGTATGTTTTAGTATCAGTTATTCCATGTACAGTCGCCCACTTGTCCTGGTGTGGGCCGTCAACAGCTACCTGTGATCAGGTATTTATTAGGCGCTGTAGTGGGTATCACCCTAATCAATAGGCAGTAAATCTAGGTGAAGTTTGTCTTTCATTATAAATTGCATTTTATAACTGTTTATTATGAACATAATTATATTATTATTATATTTTATCATTTATAGCACTAAATAACAAGTGACGAAAGAAACGTGATACCCATGACAGTTGAGATCTCAGTAAACTAAATGGAAGATAAATGGCCCATCTCCAAATATCGGCCAACGTCAAACTTTCCATAAAAGGCCGAGTAAATTGACCCCAAAACCGACCTGATCATGAATCAGAGAGGCTTATTATAAATATCTGTACAATTCATAAGGAGCCTGTCGGAGGAAAGTAGCGAACCACTCGTTGGATAAATAGGCGCGACTTGATAGGAACGCGGAGTACATGGCGTGGACAAGACGAATGTTGTTACTTGTAAAATATATGTAAGTAGGTACTTTGTTTTTTTAACTAAGTACTTATTGATGTCATTGTTTTTGGTAAAAAATGAAAGAAAATGCTTTAGTTTAAAAGTGGCGCTAATACCGCGTGAGATGCTGATGATGGCACTTGTCTTAACTATTAAAAAAAAAAAAAAAAAAAAAAAAAATTATAAACTTACCAACCTAGAAATAAAAATCTAACTAAACTACGGGTGGGTGGCTGTGATTAGATAAATAGATGCCCATATTTGAAGTACTCCTGTACCTCCAAGTTTCGTACCTCAGCGTCCTATCATAGGACAATCGTCAAACAATCGCGCTGTACCCCGCGGGGAAAGTCGGTCGCACTAATGGGTCGCCGAGCCCCGATACAACCACCAGATAAGATACCCATTATCTACTAGTTACTAGTAAGTAATGTAGCCGGGCGCGGCGAGACCGAGTTTTCGGCATCGTTCGGAATTGGTGGGTTAACCCTAGAGAATTTGACGTAAAAAATTCGTGTAATCCAGAGTGCCCGATAGGCTGCTACACGAGTAGACTTGTAGTAGCAAGCTTGAGGTAAAATATGTCTCATATTTTACCGTTTACAGTTTGTTTTATTATCATTTATTTTATTAGGCCGGCATTGTTGTTGTGATATATTCTTTTTCAATCTATACCTGTCCCTCTGCTGGGCAAAGGTCTCCTCCAATTTTTTCCAACCATCTCTCTTATGATAGGTTCCATCTCCCACTATCAAAGGAGTCGAGGTCGATATAGTCGGTGTTATAAAGCTCCATTGCTAACTGTATACCAAACAATTCTATGGACACTTTGGGTAAGGAAATATTATTTATTTTAATATGTCGTAAACCCGCTGAGAATCCAAGTATGAACGAGTCGTGGACCTCTGGAAATAAGCCCATCCCATAGCATAGTCTTACTTAACGTTTTTGCAACGACATATCTGTCAAATTCAAATATCGAATTCCTTTCTATCAAATTATCAAATTGTTCGGATCGTATGTTATGAACGCACGCAAGCGATATCGACCAATCGCATCGCGCGAATGCTTCGCGCCGCCGCAAAGCGCGATCGGAACATGCGATTGTTCGACTATTCGATCGAATTCCGTAATGACTGGGATGTAGTTATTTCGATCAGCGGAGGGGCAAGCTTATAAAGATGCATTTAGGTATCATAATATTCATTGTATATTTAGTACTAGCTGCGCTCCTGCGGTGTGACCCGCGATCCCTCGGGATTTTTATCTTTTTTTCGGGATAATAAGTAGCCTATGTCCTTCCCTGGGATACAACCATTAACTATGCCAAATTTCAGCTCAATCTGTTTAGCAGTTTGGGCGTGAAAGCGTAACAAACAGACAGACAGATAGACAGACAGAGTTACTTTCACATTTATAATATTAGTATGGATATTATTAGCATTAGGCCTAAATGTCCACAAACTATTACCTAACATCCTAGTACCTCCCCTAATCCTCTTCGTATCATCGGCGCGCATCTGCGGGGTGCGTGCGTGCGTTCAAATCCCGCATACCTATTCAAATGATAGCAAATTTTTACAATTTAAAAAATCTTCAAAATCCTAGTGTGAGGGATACTATAAATATACTTAGAATCTAGGTAATAAATACTATTCTAGATTTCCTAGCTCCGGTCCTGGATACCTGATAGTTCGATAACTAACACAATGTAAAGGAGGAAGCACGTAGATGATAAACTGGAGGATAATACTTATGATTCAGGACTTATCAGATCCTCATTGAAGCATATTCCATTCGTAGAATTGCTTTATCGATATGAATCCTCATTGAAGTATCACCGCTTGCTTACAAAAAAAATATCGAATAGCATTCCTGAGGACCATGTGGTTAATAAAAAAAAATTGCGACATTTGTTGTCACGTGACCGCCAAAAGGTTAAAATTCGATCATGCGACTTAGCGCATAAAGTCACATTATTCAGGGATGCTAAATGTCGATTACCATTTTTGGGTGTCACGGACTTAGATGTTTCAACTGGGGAAAAAAGGGTGTATCATGAGCAGCCTTCAACCTCGAAAAGTCAAAGACGAGGAAATAAATACAAATTCTCAATAGGAACAGCAATCGATGCAAAGAAAGAAAGAAGAAAGAAAGAAAATATTTTTATTTGCTTAGACACTACTAACACAAACACACTAAACTTAAAGATATGCCTAAAATTACGATTAAAATTAAAGTTGTGCGCAGCAGAGTCAAAGCAAACAGGCCCCAACTCAGCATTGTGCTGGATAGGTACACACTGGTGCGCCTACCCAGCGCTGATTTTCAGTTGGTAGCCAGAGGAGCCACGTCACGACCAGCACTATCATGTACAACCGAGGCAAGGCAATATCCTACTGGACAAACACGACATAATATCTAAGTAGGTATGTATTAATTTCATGACTAAGTCGGCATTTGCCCACTTCCGCCGGTGCCTCTGATACTTTTTTAATGGTCCAATTATAAGTCGTGATTGGGAATTATTTGTGTAACAATCTATTGTGGAATGAGCCTTAGGGTAGGTACTTACGTTCTTTACCACGTTCGTTCACGGTTACTATTCAGCTTTAAATAAATAATAAAATAAATAAATAATGCTGGACTTTTCACACAGCATCATTTAGCCCCAAAGTAAGCTGAGCTTGTGTTATGGGTACTAGATGACTGATAAACTACTTATATACTTTTTGTTTGTAAATACAAACATATTATACATAGAAACACCCAGACCCGAGACAAATATCTGTAGCTCATACAAACATTTGTCCCGCGGCGGGGATCGAACCCGCAACCTTCTGCGTCGCAGGTGGACCTTCACCCACTGCGCCACAGAGGTCGTCATTAGCTTTAAATGAATAGTCACAAACAAACTTCTTAACACAAACTTATTAAGACAAAAAAAAAATTAATAGTCACAAACAAACTTATTAAACTTCTTAAGACAAACTTTATTTATACTACAAAATCTTTTAATACATAGTAGGTAGTGCTCGTTACCGTTCTTTTAAACAATTATTATGAAAAGAAAATAGGTGCTTCTTGTTTAATTTTTAAATCTAAGAATTGTTTATCTTCTTCCACTTATAAAATGTCAGGACTATGTTCATCATGATCATCATTGCCCTACCCTTGTCCTATCATTTGTCAACCTTTAATCGACTCATTTCATATTACTCTTATTGCTCACAATCCAATTACTTAATATGAGATCAATCTGTGTTGTCGATAATTGTATCGATAATATCTACAAGATTACAGATTAGGGTAAAACACCCAGTCACCCAATAATTGGCATGTCGCACATCACTGATAGGTGGCATATCGAACGATCAGCTCATGTCGAGGTGTTGCGAAACAGACCTCTCGGGACCTAATTACGTTGATGCAAGATACGGACTGGCATTTATTGTCGGGATTAAAAGGGTAAGCAAAACAATCAGGATTGCTTTCAGTTTCAATTTAGCGGTTTTAACCTTGTATTACATTGTTTACCTTACATATGTCGCAGCTAGCTGGTTTTATCCGCCATTCGACTAAACGCCTAGCCATTTCATTTAACGGCGCATTAGGCGTTTAGTTGAATGGCTGATTAAACCAGTTGCCTGCGACATATATATTAATAAACGGTAGGTAATTAAGGGATCGATTTGAATAAAAACCGGCCAAGTGCGAGTCGGACTCGCACACGATGGGTTCCGTACCATTATAATAAATAATGCTGGACATTTCACACAGCATCATCTAGCCCCAAACTAAGCAAAGCTTGTGTACTATGGGAACCAGATAACTGTTAGACTACTTATATACATTTTTGTTTGTAAATACATACATATTATACAGACACCGAGACCCGAGATAAATAAAAAAACGACCTCTGTGGCGCAGTGGGCGAAGGTCCGCCTGCGACGCAGAAGGTTGCGGGTTCGATCCCCGCTGCGGAACAAATGTTTGTATGACCTACAGATATTTGTCCCGGGTCTGGGTATTTTTTATGTATAATATGTATTATATGTGTAATATGTATGTATTTACAAACAAAAAGTATATAAGTAGTTTATCAGTCATTCTAGTAATGTTATGGGTTAACACAAGCTCTGCTTACTTTGGGGCTAGATGATGCTGTGTGAAAAGTCCAGCGTTATTTATTTATTTATTTAAATATTTGCAGATAATACAAACATTTATCCTATATTAAAAAAAACATGCAAACATTTTGATAATCCTATATAAAGACAGCTGGGTTTATTAGAACTAAAAGAGAAATGCTTAATTCTGATCAATTCTCCGCTAAATTTAGCTGCGATGATCTCAGAAACAATTATCAGCTCAAGTAATAGGTTAATTGAAGTGACATTAAGGACATTTATTGTAATCTGTCCTGTAGGTGCAGGCATTGTATAGCTATCTGTCTCGCTTGCACCTCGTTTAATTAACATTCTAGAGGGCATTCTTGGTCAGCTCCACACGTATTGACGTCGTCTTTCCTGTGGGCCAGGCTGATTAAGCTGAGAGGATGGTTTAGGTGCTGGGCAAGCCTATTCCATCTCAAACAATGTCCCAGGCACTACAGCGTCCCGTTAAGTGTAGGCATGGATTGCCTCCTGACGCTGTATAAATCATCTAATATACAGGGTGTAAAAAGACGTCTACCGAAGCCGAAAGGGGTAGGTTCAGCATCCCAACACACAACCAAATCCAAAAGGATTTTCCGAAAAAATCATTATATCCGGAGAAAACAGCGTTTGAAGATCACTGTTTGCGTATGTACTGGACGCGTTTTTATACGTAGATTGCTCGATTTTGAGTTTTAATTGTTTTTTTCTTTTATAAATAAAATGATTAGGTAGGTATGGTCTTATTATGTTATACTAGTAGCAAAAAACTAGAAAAGAAAATAAAATGACGTAGCTAAGTCAAATTTTTTTTGTGTTTTTTTTCGATAAATATGTTCAGAATCATGGTCTGATTGCAATCCCTCAGTTTTCGGTAGCAGTCTTTTTACACCCTGTAGATATAAAAGGCCTAAATAAATACTAGTTGTTTCCGATTATCACCGTTCTTGAGTTGAAATATCGAGTCTTTCATTTTAATTTCCTCAAGTTTTTCACGATTGTCATATGATTAACACATTTTTTTTTTCGTTTTATTGAAATTTATTAGTGCAGTGTTTTACAAACAAATCTTTTGAATAATTCGTTCCGCTCCTTTGGACTTGTCTTTATAATAGAATATGATATTTGCGCCATCTTGTAATTTTTTCCTTCGAGATTTCCCTAGTAAAATGTCGAACGATTCCAAACTTTGAATTGTGTTTGAAATTTTGTTTTTTTTTTGTTACAGAGATGGCAGCGGAGGTGGTTCGTTTTATACGATGATGGAGAGTTGACATACTCGCTTGATGAACACGTAAGTAGCTAAATAAGGATATTTTTTGCGAATTTATAGGGTAAAATAAACTATTTTAAGTCAACGATGAATGTAAAAATTATACTAAGCTAAGTAAGTAAAACTATACCTATACCTAACTATGGCGCGATAAAAAATATACCTACACATAACAAACATACTCACAAACTTTCAGAATCATAATAATATGTACAATTTATCCATACTAATATTATAAAGCTGAAAATTAGAAGATTAGCGAGTTTATATGTAACACAGGCCAAAACGCAACGATAGCGCGATCTAATTTTTTCTGTGTCGCCATCTATTATGTAGTAAAATGTCTCAGTCTGTCTGTCTGTTTGTTACCTTTTCATGCCTAAACCATTGAACAGATTATGCTGAAATATGACATGGATAAAGATTATGTCCCAGGGATGGACAAGGGCTACTTTTTTTTCAAAAATAATCATGGAGGGCGTGAAATAAGGGTTAAAAGTTTGTATGGGGAGTTGGAAGCTCCAGTTAAAGGCACCTAGATGGCGTTGCTAACCTATGGCTGAGGCCGATATGGCGCCATTATTGCATTTTTAAAAGTTTCAGAAGATTTTTGCAGGTTTCAGTTCTATTTAGAGGTTTTCAAGTATGTTATTTTGCTGACGAAGTCGCGGGTATCAGCTAGTTTTGATATAAAGAAAAGGTAAAACACGTAAACAGGTTCACGACTGTATCCCCAAGGTGCGGTAGACATTCTCTCAGATCTTTTTTTTATGTTATTTATTCCAGATCCTTTCAAGAGGTCTAAAGAAAAGGTACTTACCTATAATTTGATAAAACACTTAGGTAACTCTTTCGACCAGAGATTCCATAGTTTTTGTGGTGAGACGACATCCAATTACTAGCATCTTGGCTTGCTAGATTCTAAAAACATAACCCTTCTTGGCAGTCGAGTAAAAAGCATCGCCATTGATCGCTTCCGCAAACACTTTTACGGTGAAACATCTTACTTATATAAGACTGGTTATGAGAAAATTTTCATGGTTGCTGCAGTAAAACCTTCACCGCCATTTTCAATGCAAATAATATTCGATACTAGCTACAGCGCGCGGCTTCGCCCGCGTGGTACCAACATTTTAAATAGCCTATATGCTATTCCAGGTCACTATCTACGCCTATTCCAAGTTTCATCCAAATCGGTTCACTGGTTTAGGCGTGATTGAAACACAAACATACAAACATCTAAACAAACTCACAAACTTTCAGCTTTATTATATTAGTGGGAAGTACAATAAAGAAGCTTTACTGTGAAAATGGATGACCGAAAAGAAAGCTACCAAACCAAAGATTTCTATATTGGCTTCGTAATTGCTTATGTTTTCTATCGTACTTAATTAAATGTACCCGTAGTTTAAAGACCACATCTAGAAAGATGCTGATATTTTTCGAACAGCTCAATTGATTTCCATGATTCATACTTAAAAACATCCGATAAAATCACTAAGGCTGTGTCCCCAGTAGGCAAACTGTTAGCGGCCGACTGAAAGAAGAGAAAGAAAAAAAGAAGCGGCAAACTGCGTACAGTGAGCGCAAAACTAGCAAACTGTGGACACTCCATTTTAAATATATGGAAGGGCGTACTAAATCGATACGCCGCAAACTCAGTCGGCCGCTAACAGTTTGCCTACTGGGGACACAGCCTAAGTATCGCATAAAAAAAAACTATCAAAATAGATAGGGGTTTTTTTTTATTATTAAGTTTTTTTACAGACATTCCTGTGAATGTGTTCTTGTGTCTGTACACAAGAACACATAGACACGTCAATTTTGGGTTAAAATAAAACCTGCCAAGCACGAGTAGGACTTGTACACTGAGGGTTACAGTCAGTAATAGATACCTCTCTCTCTAAGACAAGGTGAATGGTACTGCCTTGTCTGCCAATCAAGGGCTTGACCGAACTCTGCAATAAACCAAACTATCTGGGCCAAAGTCGGGCGATAAACTTAGTTGTACATTTTGCTGATATTTGTTCTACGTTGTAGAATGTACTAGTGCACGTCGTACCTGTCTTAAATTTACTGGAATTCCTCTTGTCGTGTCGAACCAGTGTGGTGAAAAGATTTAAAGTGCACCTCAATGAGGCTTCTTTCATTCACTTGACACATGTTTTCGAACTTTAAAGGTAGGGTTAATAATTTTAATAAATAAATAAAAAAAACTTATAAGGTTCTGCTGGAATTACGAGTAGTTTGATAGAATGTCTACCGTACCTTGGGTTATTTGACGACACGCGAGTGTGGCGGGGGTGGCCATTACCCTAGTCCATACAAAGGTGAGAAAAACCAAGGTAGGACAGAGACAGGTATATTTAGGAAGCGTGTTAGAACGCAAAGGATGGCATATGTGTCACTGCGCTATTCCACCTATTTAGCCTAAACACATGATCTCATCAAAAATATTGAGAAAATCAGTTTACCTACTATTCTGTAGGTGATGCGAAATACGGGAATGTGCTAAATTTCCTTTATGATCACAATGCCTACGCCGCGAAACGACTTAGTCGCAAAATAACTCACATTTAAAACACCTACAAAGCAAAATGCCTCAAATCGATATCTCTAACGTGGTTTGCCAAATTTGCAATACGCCTGCATTCTTTCTTGTCTCGGCGGCAAAACGTCTCAAAATCAAAATGACTTTAAAGGATAGTACATCACACGCCATAAGACTAAGAATCATAATTAATTGCAATCAAAAACGGCTATAAATCAAATTGCCTCAAATTAATATTATACCTCTAAATCATTATGCAAATGGCAAAACTGTGACACACATCGTCACAAACGCCAGATTAAAAAGAAGAAGAAGAAGATAAATTAAAAATTAAGGCCTGATTTACAATCGAGTACCTTAATACATTAACCCGACCTGATGGTCGGTTTAATAACTTTGATTAACTATGCTTGTAACTCAAACTTGATTTGATTTGTTGTATTTTGGAGCATTTTGATGTTTAGGACCTAAAACAAATTAGTTGTTTTGCATTTGAGATATTTTGTGTCTCGAAGCATCTTCACATACAGGTATTTTACTACTGAGAGCTTTTACGTTAAAGTCACATTGCATTGGTAGCCATTCTGATGTTTAGAAATTTTACTATAAAGTCCGTTTGCATTAGAGGTACAGTAATAATACGTCGTTTTGATTTGAGGCATTTTGCTTTGTAGGTGTTTTAAATTAGAGTTATTTTGCGACTAAGTCGTTTCGCGGCGTAGGCATTGTGAGCATAAAGGCTAAATTTGTACTTAATATGCCTCTGATTACCCCCTCGTTCATATTCAAAAGATCTAGAGCTACAGACCTATCGTATTTTTACGGTTCCGTTCCCCAAGGGGTAAAACGGGAACCCTATTATTGAGACTTTATTGTAGCTGTCTGTCTGTCTGTCCGTCACCAGGCTGTTCTCATGAATCGTGATAGCTAAGCCGGGTCTCCTGCGAATTTTTTATTGTGTTTTCTAACACCAAACATCAAACATCGAACAAAATGTGCGCGTGGCCTAACTTTTTTTTGTATGCAAAATATTAGGCCGGCGGAAAACGTGTTTTGTTAAAATGTTTTGCTATTTTTGGTCGCAGGAGACACGGCTTCGGACAGTTGAAATTTTCACAGATGATATATTTCTGTTGCCACTATAACAAAAAATATTAAAAAACCGAAGGGGCTCCCATACAACAAACGTGATTTTTTTTACGATAATGGAACCCTTCGTTCGCGGGTCTGACTCGCACTTAGCCGGTTTTTTGTATTCCTCAGATTTACGGTTTCTCATTGTATTGGAAAGAGGCGGAGATTATTATTGGATTTAATAGTTAATTGTATCTCCTGACTTATAACTTCATTATGCGTTAATTAGCTTTTAAAATGCAATTATAATTTTACGCGTCGATTTTCTCATGTAACATGTGCCTTTGTGACGCCATGTTGACGACCTCTGTGGCGCAGTGGGTGAAAGCCCGCTTGGGACGCAGAAGGTTGCGGGTTCGATCCCCGCCGCGGGCTAAATGTTTGTATGATCTGCAAATATTTATCTCGGGTCTGGGTGTTTCTATGTATAGTATGTATGTATTTACAAACAAAAAGTATATAAGTAGTATATGAGTTATCTGGTTCCCATAGTACAAGCTTTGCTTAGTTTGGGGCCAGATAATGCTGTGTGAAATGTCCAGCATTATTTATTTATTTATTTTATCTTGGCGTATGAACTTGTTTTGATCAAAGACAATTATTGTGGTTTGGGGTTGGGGATGAAACTGCTATCTCGTTTTGTTTTTTCAATGAGCTGATATCTACGTATATATCAATATTTCAAAACGTAAAGGCACTAAGAGTAGTCAAAGTAACGTAGTTCGCACAAGATCGCAGAGAGTTAAAACATGACGGGGGATGCCTTTGCCCAGCAGTGGGACAGGATAGAATCTAACGGATTCAAAAATTCAGAAATTTATTCAGAACAATGTACACAGAAAAACTGATTACAAAAGAACGATAGAACTGCAAAAGTTTAATAAACTGTGGATCATAAGTTTTCTGAAAAAAATATCCCTTCCTGTGCCAGTTAATTTGAAAAAGAAGAATAAAAAAGAAACTCTGACTATTAATATTTAAATCACACTCTCGAATGCAGTTCATGAATACTGGCATGAATAAAATGTCAATTGATTACTAGTATAGCAACGTTTGAAATTATCGTCAGGAATTCGAATTTTATGTTGATGTTAGAATATCGATGCAAATCGCCATCAAAACCGTGTTTTATTCAAAACTGTTTTTTTTCTAATTTAGTGCAGTTTGTAAATATGGCAATCGTGATAAAACGGCCGTCACACACATGCGTAAGCGTACCTAATCATCATCATCATCCGCGACCTATCTTGGGTAGGTATCTCACTTCCACGGTACCTACCCGGTTCTGAGGATTCCCCAGTTTATTTGTGTGATTTGTGTAATCAATATTAATAATAAACTTGTAAATTAAGCCCAAACATTTTGCTAGTTATAGTAGAACACTTTATCAAAATCCAATGGCACACAAACACACACCAACCTTATGAGATCATTCTTCCTGCATCTGGCCTAAAAATGCACTACCATACCACAGAGTCATTGATGTAAGACCATCCGTATTAATAGAATGGTCACCGTTCTTTATACCGTGTCCATTGATTGAGGAAGAAATAAAGCCTTCACAAAGATATCCAAAGTTTTTTTTTATGATGAATGGGTTGGCTCTTGACCTCGAAGACTTACACAGGCAAGAATGAGGTCTACGATGGAGCGAGCCTACCCAGAAGGTGCCTATTAACTCTCTTCTTAAAAACTTCAGGCAGCTCAGCGGAAATACAGACGCTGGAAGCTGATACCAATTTATTGCAGTGCGCATAATAAAAGAACTTTGAAAGCGCTTAGTTCTAATACATGGAATATGAACCAAGTGGGTTATTTACCATTTTTTTCTTAGGTCTCTAACGACTATAAAGTTTTACTGCTCGTCCATTTGAATATAATACCTTATAAGCCATTGGAAGACCATTGAATGGTGTAAAAATATTTTATTGCATGAAATCGTAAACATTTATTAACTTAGATGTATTTATTTATTTAAAGAAGTCCATAGGAGTTTAGTAGAACTACTCGTAGAACTAATAATAAAATGCTGCTGGTAAACACATAGCTATAGCCCTAAAGTAAGCAGAGCTTGTGTTATGGGAACCAAAACAGTTATCAGTTTTTATAAAATAAATAAAATAATAAATAAATAATGCTGGACTTTTCACACAGCATCATCTAGCCCCAAAGTAAGCATAGCTTGTGTTATGGGTACTAGATGAGTGATATACTACTTATATACTTTTTGTTTGTAAATACATACATATTATACATAGAAACACCCAGACCCGAGACAAATATTTGTAGATCATACAAACATTGGTCCCGCGGCGGGTATCGAACCCGCAACCTTTTACTTCGCAGGCGGGCCTTCGCCCACTGCGCTACAGAGGTCGTCAACATGGCGTCACAGGCACATGTTACATGAGAAAATCGACGCGTAAACACATAAGTGCCTAAGTATTATACAAAGAAAACACCCAGAACAGATAAATATATGTAAATCATGAAAACATTTGTTCCGTGGCAGGAATCGAACTCGCAACCTTCTAGTTCGCATTTGGACCTTTGCCCACTGCGCAACAGAAATTATCAGCACCATGACCACCCTCATTGCAAACCACTCGTTTTAAGTGAACTACGTCATGAAGCCCCACTTCATTATTGGATTTGAAAGACCTATAAGTTTACCCCTCCACCGCTGACCTGACGTATTTGCAACAGCTAGCATCTCTTTCTTAAATTAATATTCATTATATTATTTAAGACAGTGCAGCACGTGGCTTCGCCTGCCTACTTTTGTCACCAATTTAATACGATTATTTTTATAAAAATTGCCTTAAATATATGGCAGTCAAAATTCTTCTATTGATCCAGCAGTTTCGGTGTTTCGCTGGAATAAATAGACAGACACAATTAGGCTTATTACATAAACGTTAAACCTTAGTTGAACCCCATGTTGTCACATGTCAAAACAAAACTTGCTACCAAAAAAAAGCGTTCTATGTACGAGTATTTAAAGTTCGTTTTCTAGGGACTGTTTTTAGTTAGTCTTGGTCTAAACTCGGTTCATTTTCTTGTAATAAGACGGAATATGTTTCAAAATTATTTTTAATGGGAATTAACAAGATAATATATAGTCGGTTTAAGCACTAGGGCCAAGAAAACAAGCTGCACTATAATACCTATTTAGCCATTGAAAGGAAAACCGCAAACGATGCCGCAGGAATGTCTAGTGACCACTTATGGCCCACTTACGTCACTGGTTCTTTTTTACCCACTATGATTAGGGTAACAAATGAATGCAGCGAATACTGCCCGGGAGATGCGTATTTGGTTACCGGATTGATGCAATTTTTATGACTTTATATTGTCACTGGTTCTTTTATACCCATTATGATTCAGCACAACATAAATTCAATTTTTAACTACATACACACATATGCATTTAAGTATGAACAAAACTATTATTATGATACAAACAGACACTTCAATTGTATTTATTTGTATATTCTATTAGAATAGACGTGGGGTTCAATTCCGCCCCCGCTTGTCCATGCTTTTGACAGTCTGGTCCCGTCAACTCCCGTCAATACGAATTATGGTTCAAAATTACCCATTCCTTTATAAGGTGCACGCCCTTCGTGGGCTGTCTTGAGTGACTGTGAACCAATTAATTGAGCAATGGTTCATTTGAAATAGTGCGAAATGCTGTTAATGCCTGTTAATTCTGCTATTTGCTCTGAGCGTTTGTGTTATATAAATGGCAAAATGTCAACTAGCTTCCGCCTGCAGCTTGCATGGGGTTTATAATTTAATTTACATCGAAATATTCCAAGTTTTATTGAAATCACATTATGAAAATTTATTTAAACTCACAAGAAATAATAACGAAATGCAAAATAGGAACTAAGAAGAAATCAAAATAGTAATTAGTACCTACCTACTACGGGTACCTACTTTTGCTAAAAGCGCAACCTTTGGATGGACAGGACATTTTGAAAGATTACCACCAAAGTCGCAATCCCATCAGATAGCGCGCCACAATGCTATCACTCGTACGGAATGCGTTGCGCAAGCGCACCCACGATTCACCTGCGCTTCCGTGTGCACTTGCCCAACTGTGGGCTTGTTTACACCACGCGACGCCGACGTTGCGTTTGAAGATTATGGAGTCCGCTAACGTGATACCAACATCAACAACATACTCAGGATACTGTAGCTTTTCCCTAATGAGTATTGATTAGTTGATTACAAACAAACAAATCTCACATTATTTTTAAATTAGTAGTATCCCAGATAATATAATAAGTATCTTCTGCGCCTTAAGTGATGATGTAGACCTCCTTTCGTGAACTTAACACAATATTTTCAAACTTTTTAGGTTCTATGTGCCAGTTTGCTTACGATGTTTTCCTTCACAGTTTCAGAGTACGTACCCTAGTGCACATTTATTTTTGAAAAACTTGGTGAGAAAACAAAAAAAAATCCTTCCTTCATTCACCGTTAGAGAGTACCTACAGGCATAGTCAATGAAAAAAAAAAACATTGTGTATAGTGCATACTAAGCACATTTTTTTTAACTTGAAATCGTATCGCAAACTGCAAAGACTGCGCGTGAACTTAGCCCTATGCGATCGCGCGATGATGTAAAACACGCGATAGGCGCTGATTTGTGGATCCCGCTCGTCCTCATTACTACATAGCGAATTATTCGCAATCTATACCCTATTTATGACACTATTAGTACCTTCAGATTGATAAAAATTTGACAACGCAAAACGCAATGAAAGCGCGGTCACATTGATACGCTTACTTCACCCAGATGCGGCCTGCAAATATTTATAGAATTATTTACCTAGGCTTATGTTATCACGACGTAAAGTTTCTATGTATTAGGTAATTTCCGAAACGGTTACCTATTAATCTGATTTATTGGAAGTAAATCGACATTATCTCTGTGTGGCTTAGGCAATGATGGTATACTAAGCACAACAGATCTTTAGCTCTCTGAAGTTAGGTGTAGACGATTGCGCAGGTTTGTTAGAGTAAGCGAGATAGCACGATTTTAGGCGTCATCAAAAATGGGTTCTGCGCAGCTTCAGAGAGCTAAATAACGACTGAGCGTATTATACTTGGTAGGTGGTTACCACGTGACCATAGCTGCAGGCGGGCCGCTACTATAGACAAGTGCGTAGTAAAGGGATAAGTACCTTATTTGTGGTCAATCATTTAATGGTTTTGCGTGAAAATACCCATTACTATTCATAATGACTTGATTAAAATTAATCATCAATTAAATTTTCTTATCGATTTCTTACTGCTCTATGTGAAAACCAACTTTCTTCGTCTGTTTTCAACTCTCTCTGATTATCGTTCCTTGTATTTAATTTAGTAAATACAAGAAATACAAATAATTATAGTGTTAACAACCTTCATGTATTAGCTGACTAAGCTACCTTCATAGCGCAAGAATCACTGTTAATATAAATGCAGGTTTTATAGCAAAATATAAAAATGATTATAATCTAAAACACTTTCCCTACATACAGGGTGTAAAAAGACGTCTACCGAAGCCGAAAGGGATCGGTACAGCATCGCAACACACAACCAAATCCAAAAAGATTTTCCGAAAAAATCATTATATCCGGAGAAAACAACGTTTGAAGATTACTGTTTGCGTATGTACTGGGCGCGTTTTTATACGTACATTGCTGGATTTTGAGTTTTAATAGTTTTTTTCTTTTATAAATGCAATTATTAGGTAGGTACAGTCTTATTATGTTGTACTAGTAGTAAATAACTAGAAAATAAAATAAAATGTCGTAGCTAAGTCAAAAAATTTTTTACGTTTTTTTTCGCTAAATATGTTCAGAATCATGGTCTGATTGAAACTCCTCAGTTTTCGGTAGCAGTCTTTTTACACCCTGTATAATTTAAGATGATTATCTATCGCTACTAACATAATGTTTGTGACCTATCGCGATGTGCCCATGTATGGAATGGCCATTATTTTAATTTATTTCAGCTTTGGACACACCGACGCACTGTTGTGAGATGTCTTATCTGTTTTTTTACTTATAGGTTACAACTGTGTAATTCTTAAACGAGAGTTTTTTTAATTTTCTAGTACTTAGACATACTTAATAGTTCGCAAAACGATCTAGAAAGTGTATCACAATACTTAAAATGTCATGAATTCACTTATAATTTTCAAGTATTTTTTGTTTTATTATTTTCCTGCAAAACTTAAGCTATGACAGGGCATAAGGGTGTGGCTAAACGAGCGTAATTTTTGAGTTGCGAGTCGCGTAATTTATGCTTCATTCTGTTTCATACAAAAGTTTCGGTGATGCCGATGACAATAAAAAATTTAACTGTTGAACAACTCACCTGAAGAAAATGAAATGAAAAGACCCGCAATGATACGACGATCCTCCTGAAGAAGTTTTGCTCATTTGGCCACACCGGAACACCTAACACGACACAAGACGACCACTAACTTAATAATGATAGGGTACCTAACCTACTCGTGAAATCTAAATACCTTATGCTCCACTAAAGCTGACACAACAAAATGAGCTACAATTTCACACACGCCAATCTGCACAAAATAGAGCAGCTCCACCTTAAGTACTCGCGTTGACGACCTCTATTTGAAATACTTTTATCCGCATTTACATAGAAAACAGTTATTGTTCAACTGGCTTTCTAACATGGATAGTAAACTCAAAGCTTCATATTACAAAAACGTTAAACTTTAGTTTAACCCTATTTTGACACATGTCAAAACAAAACTGTTACTACAAAAAAGCGTTCTATGTATGAAAGTATTTATAGATCGTTTTTCAAGGGACGGTTTTTTGTTAGTCTTCTCGGTTAATTTTCTTGTAATAAGACGAAAAATATAGTCAGGATAACCTGGGATCACACTTTCAGAGCTCAAAAAACTCGAAAAATAACGGACGGGATAAAACAGCAGCTTCGCTCACGTGAAGTCGCGTGGTATGGTCTTACCAATCAACAATCCAATAATGCTCTCCCATTCTAGTTCTCAAATCGAGAAACAAACATATAGGTACACAAACTTTCAGTCATCAAGTCGAATAAATCTGATTTCTGTACAAACGCAGTCGATTGTGAGCTAGTGGCAAGTCCGTCACTGGTCACTCCTAGGGGTATGATTAGTAGAAATGGCCGTAATAAACAGTGATTTGCGTCGGAATGTGCTTGACGTCGGGAAATAGCAAAAGGCGGGCCTAGCAGCCTAGGCCTCCGTCCGATAGACTTGTACGTCGTTGTAAGATGAATATTTTATTTTTCTTACCTTCATATTGCCGTATGGACTGACTTGTACCAAAAATAGGTAGGTACTTTTTTTTTGTTTCACCAGTTTCCCGTTCATTGTAGGTTCTGTAAACGCTGTATAAATCATCTAGTAAAGGGTATTGTTTAACTTTAACCCGGTTATTAAGTATAATGTATCCGTATACGAAACTATACTTCCCACTACTGGGCAAAGTCAGTTAAAAAAAGCAAATCCCCAGTTGCTTCCATCTGTCTCGGTACCCCCCTCCACCAGCCTTCTTGGAAAACGAAACTTTACGGATATAAAACTTAAAATTACCTCTCATTATTTTATGGGTGTTTATAATAATAATTATGTGACCCTTTAAGGTAGTGATCGCGTAAAAAGGTGTCTGCATCAGTGATACTTCCACCTCCGTGAACTCGCACTTCCCAAACCCGTCACACCTTTTTGCTATGCTGTAAGTAGGTTGGATCCAAAACGTATGCGTGTAAACCAGGTTGCCAAACTTTTTCATGAATAAAATACAAGAAAACTGGTACACGGCATAGGGAGATCTATAGGCTGATTTGAATAAAATATATTATGATTGTCATTAATTTTAGAAAATGGTAGTGTTGACTGCTGAGGTATGTCGTGGTGGGACAATGATACTGCTAGTTTTTTTGGAGACGTGTAGGTATGAGTACAACGAAAAGTCAAATTACTAAGAAATAACACCCAAACAAAAGTCACATACTCTGAGTATGAATATTTGACTTTTCGTTGTAGTCTACCTGTGTTTTATGTAAATGTATCCAAGCACTAAAATGGTATGTCTGTCTGTAATTCTGAAACAGGCTCCCGGTATCGATAAATAATCAATTTCCTCAAAACCTGATAATGATTCACTCATAAGAGAAAGATTTTATGACTAATAGTGATAGTGTGACTAACTTCGAAAGCAGACAGGGAAAGAAAGTAATCATTTACACAGGTATCTTTATGTACCTGTTTTGTCGTAACTGTCTGTTTACCATGAAGCATCATCATTTAGACAAAACCATATTTTCTACCAACTGTATAAAATAAAACTTAAAATAGTTTAAACGCGAATGTAATTGTTCTTTATCTTTGTTAATGTTTGCTTTAGAAATGTTCTATTTCTTTTGTCTGATTTTTTGTACATAGTTTATGTTTTCTATTTTCTTTTGTGCTTTCTTGTGTGTGTTTGTGCCAAAAAAATGTTCTATTCAATTTATTCTAACTTAGAGAAAATAAATTTCATGGTTACACATGCTGGTCGTAAGATTTTACAAGCCGCTAGCTTGCGCAAACGGCTTCGCTCGCGTTGTACCTACCAAAATGTTCTAAATGCTATTCTAGGTAACACATTCCAAGTTTCATCCAGAACAGTCAACTGTTTAAGGCATGATTAAAGCTCCATAAACAGTTTCAGTTCGTTCGGAATTAAAACCATAATGAGCACCTAATAAAAACTTTTTTAAATGGCTTGATACTATTTCATATACGGTACGAGTAATATAGCATTATACTCACTCGTATTCATATTCAGAGGTATCATCATCGTCAGCCTATGGCAGTCCACTGCTGGACATAGGCCGCCCCTAGTGCGCGCCATTGCGCCCTGTCCTCAGCTCGATTCAGTGGTATGCTTGGCAGCAAAAAAAAAAGTTTTTATTCAATTTCGGCACGTCATACAGGGTGAGTTTTGTCGAGGGGCCTCTGAGGGAAAAATCTAAACGGCTATAGTTATGGAAAAATGTTGTTAGGAGTCACGGGCTCGATTTTGATAAAATTAAAAACTGCATTTAAAAAAATGAAAAAAGTTTTTTATTTTTCGAGAAAATTGATAAAAATCCAACATTTTGGTTTTCTTTTATAAAAAATGTATCGCGGCAAGGCAAGGCAAACGATACATTTTGTAGGCATAATCAAATGTAGGATTTTTAATTGTTCCAACATCATTAGGCCCATGTTACTTCGAAGTGTTTTTTTGTAATCGGACAAAGCATCTAAAAATGCAAAAAAATAAAAAATTAAAACATATTTTTTCTCCATACATTTTGTATGAAAACTAAAATTTAGGTTTTTTTATTTTCCAGCAACATTAGACCCATAGGTGGTTTAGAGCATTTGTTTGTTATCAGATAGATATCTAAATAAAAATAGTGTTAGTTACATTATGAGCTGAGTACAAGTTTTTTGAAAATGTGTGAATGCAGTTTTCATTTTTACTAAAATCGATGACATGGTTCCTAAGAACTGATCTTCGTATGTCTTATAGTTTCAGATTTTCCCATACTGACCGTTCTAAATGTTACACCCTGTATATTCTATACCTATATTACCCTATTACTTATATCCATAAGTACATAAGTATACAGCATATCCCATTTAAATTTCTATGTCACTAAGATAAGACTTGGGCAGCACATGTCGCATTTTTGGGTATGTCCCTTTAAGGCAATTTCGGTGAGACCACTGATAAAGCTTGTTTTCCATTTAACCTATCTACGCACTTAACCTTTACCTTAAAGGAATGCGTACGCAAATTATCTTCATTTGTTTTACCTCAGATTACGTTAGTGTGGCTCTCACTAGGCCACACACGAGATAACATTATCTATATCATTAACATTGTTTAAGAAAAAAAAACATCTTACCAGATTATTTATACCTACAGATATAATTTTATTCCCATCAACTAATAGAGATCACTGGTCTTGCACGTCGTACTTAATCCTTTCACCACACTGGTAAGAAGCTGAGTAATGTGCTGATTGTAAGAGTTATTAGGCATGCTTTGAAGGCCAGCAAGTTTAAGTGGAGTATTCTATCAGATCCTCAATCTTCACCATTCCACCATTAGCAGTAACGTTGGTTTTGAGTGATGTTTCCGAGCTTTCTGTGTCAAATGGTAATCGTCACTTGACCATCGGGCTATCGAGCGCTCTATCGCCTGCCCTAGTAGCAGGGCCGGAGTCAGGGATCGAACTGGACACCACTTTACTTCGAGTCTGGGTTTAAGTTTGTAATGATTTTTTGATGCATTGACTCGAGCAAACTATTGATCTTTCGAAGTTCGGTGTGGATATGGAAACTCAGATTGAACACTTATACAAAAAATAGGCAACTGGCAACTGTCTTCTATGGCATTCGCAACACACCCTCCATAAAGATTGTGCAAGTATTTTTTCTTCATATCAATGAAAAGAGACAACAACAGATCTAGCAGCCATTTGAGCTGTACGGATAAGACGAGCCGCACAGCTGATTTTTTAAGTTTAGATCTGCTGGTGACCTAATAATTCGCATAATGTTATTTGACATATAAACATACATTTCGTTGGCAATGCTCACTACAGCCCTGCTGGCTTGACAACCAATTACCAGGATAGCGATAAATCGGCGATACAACGCCCTTGAATCGAATATCTTAACCGGAGCTGGTGTAGCGCAAGATGAAATGAAAAATGAAATGAAAATATTTATTCAAAAAAGGTCTTAAATATTAACAATGTTCTTAGCTGCCTATGTAGATGTAAGGGATAAGGACCAAATGACTCTTCATGTAGATGAGAGGTTCAGTCCTTATTCTTTTGGGCCCTTATTAATAAACATGGTGTAAAGTTACGCCGGGTGTAACTTAGGAGTAACCATACAATTTTTGTAGTTTAAACCTGGCGTAACTTTACACCACGTTTATTTGAGGCTTAGAAAAAGTCGATGAGACACGGAATAAGGTAGAGAAACTTGAACTTGTGGAGGAAAAACGGTCAAAATGATAGAGATTTATAAATAAAGTAAATAAAATTGTGAGAACGAAGTTTTCAGATAATAATAACACCAATAGGCAGATACATCATCCTGACCCCACACTAGAATTCCCTGATTCCCTGCCCCTCTGTCGTGAGACTCACTCAACACTAGGATTCCCTGTGGCATCAGAAACTACGAATACCATGTAACCACCACCAGTTTAATTTTCCAGTCCCACAATCGCGGTTACCCACAGCTTGTACCACATGCACCAGATTTTCCGGTCTAAATGTCAATGCGATGATCTGAAGTCTGAATCGTTTCGGCGGCTCGGGCCCTATAAGAAAGTTCCGGAATAAAAACGAAAGTATGTCTTGAACTTCACGCTCCAGGGAGCTCGTGTTTCGCGCTAATTTATTTTTATTTAACGAAACAGGAATTGGTTTCTCTTACGGTTACAGCGAGTGTAATTTCATGTATTGTAAGTCTTGCGAGTCGCGTAATTTACGTTTAACAAAAACAGCGTGCGTTGCCGTTTGACACAGAGTTTAGTACAAAACGGAATGCAGCGTAAATTACGGTAAGCATTTTACGCGACTCACAACTCAAAAAGTTACACACGTGTGGCTTCACCGTGCTTGTTAATTTCTTTGGCTTGTTGGTATAACTGTTTGAGTGTTCACGTGGTATCTGTATTTCAAATGATCGAATGTTATTCAAGTCACGATCTATATTGCCAATAAGTCTCATACAAAGCGGTTCAGCGGTTGAAGCGTGATTGAAACTCAAAATAGTAGATAGTCAAATGCTATGTCGTATTTGAAACACCCCGTTCTTAAATTATTTCTCTAGTATTAAAAAGGCCTTGTTCTAAGCTCACTTTTAAGTGGGATTACATACGGTAATTATGATGAACCAATAAGATGAACTATATTGATAAAACTAGTATTTTAAAACAGTTATATGAGCTTAAACATTGTCAGTTCTTAAGATAAGGTAAACTTCACACGAGCTTCATTGCAACTAGGAATGTAAATGACACTTCAATCTGTCATCTGTCATAACTGAATTAGTCAGCAGATTGTAAGCAGCTTATCACGGATCAGCTGATTGGACACTACGGCACCGATTTGCGTTTAATTTCATGTTTGAATACGATTTAGGGAATAAATAGGGCTTAGATAAATAAACCTGGATCAGATCAATGTTGAATTGAATCTGATGAATGATAAAATAAATTGTCATTTGCCATGCTAGTCAACCAATCGAAATATCAAGATCTTGCTACCGTTAAGTGTGTGCACAATTTTGTAATAAACATTGTGGCTCTTATTAATAAACGTGATGTAAAGTTACGCCAGGTCTAAACTCCAAGCTGCTTATTACGTAAACGTTAAACCTTAGTTGAACCCCATGATGACACATGTCAAAACAAAACTGTTACCACAAAAAAGCGTTCTATGTACGAGTATTTAAGGATCGTTTTTCTAGAGACAGTTTTTTAGCTAGTCTTAGTCTAAGCTCTGTTCATTTTCTTGTAATAAGACGGCAAAAGTTGTATGGTTACTCCTAAGTTACAACCGGCGTAACTTTACACCACGTTTATTAATAAGGATCTGTGATTTTCGGAAATCTAGTTTTTTCTTCAGAATCTTATCAAAATTACATGCCAAAAGTTTGCCCTTTTTGATAACCATTTCTAGGGCTTTTATTTCACAAAATGATCATTAAAAGAAGACATAAAGACATAATTACCTACATAACACGACATCCGACGAATTATCCGTGGTCAACGCCTTGAACAATGATCGCGATCGGAATCTCGTGAACGGAACCGGAAGTGTCGTGTGTCAAACAATGCCCTATTGTGGCGGTAATTGCACCGGAAACTACGTCACAGAGGTGGTCATAGATCCCATTTTTACAACGGAAACTGATTATTTGGTCTCTTCAGGATTATGTTAATATTAATAATTAAATTAAAAATAATTTTAAAGCATCAAAAAGTTAACGAAAAAAAAGTTATCTTCAAAAAGCTGTCAGTAAAAATAATTTAAACTATTCTGCGTTGTCGTTGCCAATTTAAATGTGTCATGAAATTCACGATGCATTATGTAACGAGATCTTTTCCCATAGAAATTCTGCATAGGTTTATACCGCTCTTGATCGAGATTCAAATCAACAGAAAAATTGCTCCCTAATTCAATTCAATCAATAAAATAATATCGCACAATCGAATAGTACGTACTTATTTCATTTTTTTATTTTTTTAAATATTTTTATTTGGAACAAAAACACATGCGAGTAAAATACAATAGGGAAACGTTGACTACTGCAAAAGTTAGGAAACTGAGGCAGAGTCAGCGCTCTCCTCCAGACAAGAGGGGATCAAATTCCAACTTAAATGAGGAAGTTATTACAAACTTAAACTATATTTTCAGCGTCAGCGTATGACAAAATTAAATCATCATATTTACATATATTTACAAAATACAACAGGATTAGTCAAGCTATCTAAGGATCGTTAGAAACGATCTATAGATAGATCAACTGATCCAAGTCACTGTCAGTCGGAAGCGTGCCCAAAACACTGGCGGCATTACCACGCTGGATGGCAATGCTGATCCTTTGATAAAAAAATTAAATTTTTAAATTTAAACTTAAACTTAAACTAATTACTAAATAATAAAGAAGCTAAATATTATCCTGTAAGTAATATAAAAAAAATACATAATGCATTTTAAGTAACTATTCGATATTTCTAATATTATGTCACTTTCACTCGAATTATCGAAATTGCAACCAAGAAAATAAATCAAGCAGCACTATAATTACCGTTCACATATAATGAAAATCGATTAAAAATCTTTTATTTAATCAATTCGCGGTGGAATTCATTAAGAGATCCATATCTGAGTGAATTATGAGCTTAAATTATCGCATTCGGTTAAAGATTCGGCAACTCTGATTTATTGGATTTACTTGTTGTACTTGAGTTTTAATCGGAAGGGCGTGGGTTCGAAATCATCAATGAATTTTTGCAAAACCTTCAAAAATATTGTAAAATAACTACGATGGGTATGCAATCTATCACGTTTGGATGTTAACTTCTTAGGTGAGTAAGTTCGAGTTAGATACCTAGTTAGATACTCTGAGACCTTTGTAGGCGCGCCAAAAATCTTAGGTTTTCCTTGAGCCGTGGGTCGAAAAACTAAATATTTTAGTTTATGGTTCAGTGAATTTGTGCAATAGAATAAATTAGCTATTTTAGTCTTTGTGCCAATCACTGTTTTGTAAATAAACATATCATATTACAATTGGAACACGATCGGCTTACTGTTTATGAAATATGAGATAGCCAACGCCCTCGCCTTTGCTCGTGTGGCACCCGAATTCATATTCTAGATCAAATTCACAATAAATTCGATTGATCGACGGTAATTCGTCATCATCATCATCATCATTCATTTGCCTGCCCTTATCCCGCTTATGCGTGGTCGGCACAACATGTTCTCTTCTTCCACTATCACTCGTCATCTCCGTATCCACTCCTTTCTTACCCATATCTTCTTTCACACAATACATCCATCTTTTCTTTGGTCTACCTCTACTCACATATCCATTCACATCCATTTCCATCACTCTTTTAGTTACGTGATTATTCATGGCTAAGTAGGGTACTGTTGGAGTTGCACACCATTACAACTATTCGTCGTGTGATGATTAAAAACCTTGGACCTCACCCTATTTTTTTTAGGTAAAATAAACAATATATAAAATTGAACAGAACTATTTAGAAGTACAGTTAAAGTTTACCCAATAATGTGTGATGTGTGGCGGATAAGTACATAGGTACTTATCCGCTCGGCTATCAAAATACACAAACTCACATTCTCCTAAATTATGAGACTATGATCTAGTCCAACCATGAGAACTACAGTTTACTTCGAATGCGCGCCAAATTGAGGAAATATGGCTGCCTACGCGAAAACAGTAAATTGGAGTAAAATGTGACCGCAGGAGCCCGGGGCCGCGCCGGAGTCGCCATGATGGACACATTCACCATGGCTACAGATATAATTATTATCCAAAGCCCGATCTAGCTGTCCCTCGGCATACGCCTCCAGTCCCGTTTGTGCCATCCAACACGGTCCTATTTAATTGTCATTCAAACATAATAACTTAATACTTCTGCTGTAATATAAAATGTATAGTTTAGAGCCGATGGGCATGCAAATTGTCAAAACTTGCAAAATGTGTTAAATACATACATATGTCCATATGTAAGTGCCTTTAAAGAACTTGAACTCATAGGTATGAGAGAATATCTACATATAAATAAATAAATAATGCTGGACTTTTCACACAGCATCATCCAGCCCCAAAGTAAGCAGAGCTTGTATTATAGGTACTAGATGAGTAGTATATCAGTATACTACTTACTTATATACTTTTTGTTTGTATGTAGAAACACCCAGACCCGAGACAAATTATCTGTAGATCATACAAACATTTGTCCCGCGGCGGGGAACGAACCCGCAATCGCGTTGCCTTTAGGATAGTAGTCGTATCAAAGTTTATTTATTTATTTTATTTATTTGTTAAGTATTTAGACACTACCTATCCTGTCATCTTTCTATGTAAATGCAGTCTAATGTCAAAATGGCATAGAATATCACAGAGTCAGTAATGCAAACAAAGCCACAGGTAGGCAAATGCACGTTTATTCAGAGCAATGCAAGTTGTAAGCGGTTAGATCAAGCAATTTTTATGTGTTAGATATTGAACAAGTTTCTGAATCGCGTTGCTTTTCCGTGACGATTCAGGATTATGAGTATTTTACTACCTTGTGTTCTATCTTTTTAAAAGTAGGTACGTAAATCATAGGCTTTGTGAACCCGGTCTGTTGTGTTGTGTGTTATCATGAGATTCTAGATTTTTTTTCCCATTAGCAATCTTACTACTAATTTATTTATGTTTCAGTTGGGTGTTCAAAATGTGTTTTTGATCTGCCCATTTATAGCCGAACTTTTTACTTTTGCAAATTCTTTTAATAGTATTTCACTTTCACTCGCCACCGCTTACAATTTAACAATGCCATAATTCGCCGTCATTCCGTCACTCCCGCGCCACCGGCCACTGGCCAATTTCGCGCCAACATAGGAAAGTTTCTTTACTAGCTGTATCTCTCGACTTCCCCCGCATTGAATTTCTAAAAAAAAACGTAAACAGTTTCACGACTGTATCCCCAAAGTGCGGTAGACATTCTCTCAGATCTTTTTATGTTACTTATTCCAGATCCTTTGAAGATGTCTAATTGAATTTCTGTTATCCAATGCAAACTTTCATCACTAATTTCAGCCACCTTTGAAGAAAAAGTACCTAGCCTATGTATGTTCTTTCTTTCCATGCCAAATTTTATCAAAATCTGTTCAGTGGTTTAAAGGTAACAGAAACAGGTGATCACTGTAACCAGGCTCGGTAGATATTTTCTCAGAGATCCTTTGAAGATGTCACATTTGTTACAAAGATACCAATGCATTTCAACTGACTACTGTTATTGTTACACTGTGCCTGCCGTCTAATGTCTACATTATAAGCGAACAGCTCAATATAATCGGCGAGATATTGAGGCGCTAGGACACTCGAGTTATGGAAGTTTGTGTTTTGTTTGAATAACGGCTCCCAATGCAACGTGAAAGTTCTCATAACTCATTTATCTTGGAACATAGAAGAATAGAGGATAGTTTATATGGACAAGCAAATAATACTTAATACTTAATGTACTAGATGATTTATACAGCCTCAGGAAACAGCCATTTATGATGGGACGAACCTAAAACTGAGACTTTTAGAACAAATTTGACGGAGTTTCCAGCTATATGTATCTGTGAAACCTGGAATTTGAGTGGATTTAGAATCTTAGGCCCTTCTCTCTTTATTCTGTGTTCTTACTAATAAACTTGACATAAAGTTACATCATGCATAAACTAAAAATTTGTATGGTTATTCATAGGTTAGGTTAGGTCATATAGGTACCCCCCCGATGGATTCCAATCTTGACGCGATGGGGGGGCTTAGTAACCGTGGTTTGGAGGCCCACGGTGAAGCGAAAAGGAATCCCAGGCGGGGACGCCCTGGTGGCGTCTGGTGGGTAGGGTCGCGGGTGAAGAGGCGTGTCGGTGTTTCGTTGCCGCTCGCCCTATCTCCCGCGACCCAACGGTGGCGCACCGTAAGATGCGTCGGCGGCGGGGCCGCAGTGGAAGAGGAGTGTCGGTGTTACGTTGCCGCTCTCCCTGTCCTCTGCGGCCGTTTTTGGAGGCTTCTCCACGCGCACCTCTTTAATTAGAGTGCGCAGTGGACGAAGGGAGCGGAGAGCTCTGGTGGTGAGTAGCGGACGCAAGGTGTGGGGGCACCTTCGTCCGCCTTGCACTACTCACCACTATGCGGGGCCGCCTTAAGGGCGGGGATCGCCAGAGGGGGACTGGACGTAAAGGCTGTGCCGGTTTCCCAGACCCCCTCCATTCCAGGCGACGCCGGAATGACGCTGGGTCGTTTAGTGGGTATACCGGGAGTCCCCGGGGAGTCCCACATACCCCTCTCGCCCCCCGGCGGAGGGGATGCGTAATGCATTTTTCCCAGCGAGAAAAAAAAAAAAAAAAAGGTCATATAGGTAAGACATAAATTTATACCAAGTTTATTAGTAAGGGCCTTATTAGGGTGGTCGCAGACCTATCCGCGCCGAACTGTCAATTCAATAGAAGAAATGCAGAGACGTCAGAAGCCAGCCGCATTTTCTGACGTCATCAGCATTTTTTGTAATGAAAAATGACTGCGGCGCGTACGGCGCGGACAAATGTGCGATCAGGTTTATCCTCATAGAAAGCTCCGAAGATGAATTTACTTTCCTTAGCCTTATTATAAATAGATAAGTTGGTATCCTGTTCACTCCGGTCGAGTGACACGGAGTCGCTTATTAACAGAACCGCTAATCTAATCACGTCGGTGTTGCAAGCTTAATGGATCACCCTGCAAATGGGTTGACCAACCCAATTATAGGGAACCGGAGCCCAGCCCAACAGGTTTCCACGTTACTGATGATCATTGGGAATAGTAATGAAATTCATTGCCAATAAATCTAGCACTCAACATGGGTAATATAATCTGCATCTTATTTTAATAATACAGTCAGTCCACTTTAGGATTTACTGTCAGTTGAAACTTCTGGACCAACATTCAGAGCTGAAAACTCATTAAAAACGAGAGTCTTTTTTGATAAACTTGGCAGTAGATAAAAGAGAACTTTTAATTTTCACAAAGATTTCATTTCATAGTCTAATGAGAGAAAACAGTGCTCGGAAACTTGCTACGTGTTTAAAATTATGTACTTACTTAGGTGATTTTTTCCTAAAATAAATAAGAAATCTTCATGAGATCCTTTTAATTTTGTCATATTACGTTGTCTAGAAAATACCTTGTTTTAGTTGGTTGTAAGCCAGCATTCTATGTCCAATATTTAAGGTGACGACCTTCATCTATTTAAGGTGGTGGTGTCGCGTGGGGTCCACTCCATAACTCCAGGGATAATCGCATGCAAGCGTGGGCGTGACGTGTCTAACTGTTCTCTAGTCGCTTTTCTATACAAAGCTGGTTAAGCCCGCGCTTGGGTCAAGGTTACCAAGAGATTTAAAAAATATCTGTTATTTAGAGTGTCCTGCATCTTAAGAAAACCCGTAGCTTAGTCAGTCCCACACGTATTGACGTTATCGTTCCTGTGGACAAGGCCGACGTAGCTGACAAGATAGTTTAGGTGCTGGGCATGCCATCTCAAACAATGTCCCAGGCACTAGTGTCCCGTTTAGTGATGGCATAGGTTGCCTCCTGACGCTGCATAAATCATCTTGTAGGATGTAATGGCTTGAGCCTATTGTATTCCATCTCAGTGTCTCGTGAATAACGTATCTGTCTTTGTGTATACGCACCTTCTGGCGTTGTGTAAATCATATTTAGTAAATTACTAATTAGTGTCCCATTGCGGACTTCCTTCTCCAGTGATTTATGAAGGACGGGGTTTAAACAATACCGTCAGAATGAGATGTGAATCGCCAGAGCCTCATAGAGTGGTAATTAGCGTGCAGAATATTGAACTCTTCAATAGGACCAGCCTTTGAACAGCAAACTACTTTCTACGCAAATGCAGCCTTACGGTGTCGGGGACACGGCTATTTTAATTTATGCACTAATCAGGATTTGAAACGGTGATTGTGGTGTATGGCAGTAAAGATCTTGCAGCTATCGATGATAATTTTATCTGAGCAGGAAGGGAGTTAAACTTCTCGACTAGTTGTGCAATGTTTAGTGGTGCCTAGGTGCCTACGCTGGTTTACTAGCTACTCGCCATTCTCTATCGCGTTTCGTCAAACTTATACTTGCACTAAATGTGGTCGCTGATTTGTCCGAAGATATTTTTGTTCTGATGTAAATTATTTGGAGGCAATATTTTTTATTTTTTCACTGAATCTACGAGTATATAGGTATCTTGAAGGTTTTTACATAGCGATTGAGCGATACTCATGTAAAAATAGTGAATCAACAATGTTGTAGGTAAGCTTTGGCAAACCGTGTGGAATTGAATTAGGGGCTTATGTCCGTGTCATTTAATCTGATCGCATTACGGATTACTTCAAACTCGAGTCTGATAACGTGATCCGTTTTCGATGAAATCCAATTTCAGTGTTCTCCCAGAAACATGTGTGTAAATGTTTCTAGTTTCCGTTGGATTAAGCTTATCTCCATCTCCACGATGTAGCGTCGTGAATATGTGAAGATTGAAGATAAATCCAATTGTTTCGTTACAAAGTCAAGGCACCTGTGTACCCCATTAGCATCCAATCCAATCCGGCCTCAATCCACCCTAATCACAACGGTGCCGCACCGTGACAAATCTCTAATGTGCCAACTACGGCAATCGCAAGCTAACTTGACCTGCCATCCCGCTCTCCCATCCTCAATATCAGACCCCGCAAGATGGAAATTTAAATCTCAGGAGGATCTGACTAAACTGGCCAGGACCCGTTAAGGTGTAAGGCTAATTGTTTTGTACTCTGCCTTGAGATTTATGACGTCACGATTCTAGCCACTTCCGGGAGATGGTTTGCTTTCTTCGATTCTTACTAATTGTGGTATAACAGAATTTAAGCAGACACTTTTAGTGAAATCACATCCTGAGAACTTTGCTAACCTCTAAAACTCGGCTTGTCTTGATTCATGGTAAAGTAAGTGAGTTCGTATAAAATATGATTTGTGGTATAAGTCAGTGGCCAACTCTAGTGACTTAAGGCCTCCGTCATGGCTTAACGCCTTAAATAGCCGGGACCGATAATTTAACGTGCCCTCCGAAGCACGGAAGCGCTCAGATGAAAATGCCACTAGCGGTCACCCATCCAACTACAGACAGTTTCGAACGTTGCTTAACTTCGACGATCTATCAAGAACGACTAATGGTAAAAATTTTCGATAACCCACAATATGAATTAACAAAATATCAATAATAAACAAACGATTCAACGATTTTTAAGGGATAACAATTATTATTATTATAAGTATAAGCCCGATGTTTCCCACTGCAGGCCAAAGGCCTCCCTTCCAACCCTCCACATCTTCCGGCCATAACAGGCCAATCTTTTTTGCAGGAGTCCAACTCATCTCAAGGTAACAAGTAAAATAATATTTGTCCACATTTAGAAGGCATGTGTTCTGAGATACGAGACAGTTATCATATTCATCGGCAGGCGACCAATGTACCAAAGTAATTAGTTATTTCTAGTATTCTAGGAAATAATAGCTTTATGCCCTGACTCGTGACTGACATTAAAAGGTTGATGACTCCTTTTCTCAAAATAGACGTCTTTACTGTTAGGGAAGTAGGAGCACTTATTCAGGCTCATCAGCGCATCCATATTCATTTCGCCGTATTACAAACAACATAGTTTAAACAGACATGATACCTTACTTACCATTCGTACGATCGAAATTGTAACGCAAAGGGGTCACAGAATCCAATCTGACAGGAACACAAGAATTGTGCAATGTCCCAGCGTTTTGCGCACGCGCAACCAAACTTCAAATTAGACCATTCGGGGATACAGCGAAAGTTATATTATAAATCAAAGCTCGTGAGGTTGTTGTCATAGCAAAGGACATTAATCAATTGAAATGCATTATTTATAGATAGAATATATGTATTTGTCTCATTGATAAGGAAACAATGAGCAGTCAAATAAATTATCTAAATGAGCTTGGAGATAGCATTTTAGTTCACAAGCTTTAGATTATAACTAGGCTCTTTTATTATACATTTTTAGTTCTTAGTGCAGTAAAAAAAATACACGAAAATAAATTATCAACTAACTTGTCAACTCAAATTATTATCATGATAAAGTCATTTTAAGGAGATTCATTAAATTTAAAACGGCGTGCTTCAGGGAGAATCTTTAGGGCTGCTTCTGTTTATAGCTTTTAGAACTGGAAATTTTAACGTACCTGTGCAATCAGCGTCCCGTTGCATAATTCCACAGTTTATGTAACAGTTTTAGTACTGGAACGTTCTATTTGGAGGTGGGACTGTGGCGTCAACTGGTGTTCCTGTGTCTGTGGGTGCCGCAAGTCAGACGAGCCAGCGATCTGTTAAATGTTTATTTCATACACTTATAACTATAGTTGTTACAGCGACTTCGTCAGCATTGAATGCTATTAACAAAATTAAAATAAAATTAAATCTTTTAGATATCAATTGAGGATATTGTCTTGGGTCCTCATCTAATTCATAACTATTTGTTTTAAAAGAAAATGTGGAAACTGATAGACAGGGGAATTATTCCCGTTCGTTTTAGTGCGTAAAATAGCTATTGATTGACCGACCAAGTTTTGTTTTTCAAATATACCAATTTCTTGTTCCTAAAAGGATGTAACGCGATATTTTCTTTATTTCTTATTTATTTTTATTTAAAACATTTTCTTTTACATGTAAAACGGGCGTTTCTAGTGATTTATAGTCAAACTGGTTCCTTGCATTGCACCAGAGGTAACTGTCTGATTTGCATACCGCTAGGATAAACATCAGGTCAGACTCTCTGATAAATACTAAATTATATGGCCACTGCAGATTAAGTCAGGTTCAAGTTCACCTCAAGGTCTTATCATCTGAATATGTAATTGTCTTAAACGATGCTGCTATTCTGACGCTCGCAAATCTTTTTTTGTTTAACTTGTCTCAACCATTTTGTATTTTGCATTTAGTAGTAATAAAGGATCTTTTATTTACATAATCATTATTTAGTTATAGTCAACGGCTTATCTTATCTACTTATGTCCTTATATAAATTCAAATCCATTTAGCAGTTGCAATGAGTTACAAACATACAAAATCTCCAGCCTTCAAAATTGTTTTAAATATCAAAATAAAAATGCCGTGTTGGCCGAATGGGGTTGTACCTCAACTTTCAATCCGAAGGTTGTGGGTTCGAATCCCGGCCGTGCATCAATGGATTTTGCGTTTCGTAAAATTTATAATATGCGCTTTAACACGTGCTCTAAACGGAAGGAAAACATCGTGAGGAAACCAGTAAGTGTTCTTATAGGCAGCGATGGGCTTGCAACCTGTCACGTATGGAATACTAACTTCTGCAAGATGTGGGCATGTATCAAATATTTTTGGACATGCCTCTGACTACCCCCCATAGACATCAAAGGATCTGGAATAAGTTACATAAAAAATATCTGAGAGAATGTCTACCGCACCTTGGGGATACAGTCGTGAACCTGTTTACGTTTACGTCAAAATAGTAAAGGGAAACATCGTAAAAATAACTCAGCAATCTCTAGAAAATCAAATTACCTATTAGGCTGTGAGAGATTTATAAGTACTGAAATACACAATTCTTCTTCATTAAAAACTTTTGTTGTTCATAAACCGACATAGTTTAAACGCCAGAAAATTAAGACGAATGAAGGCAATTTCAATGGTGGTAAAATAAATACGAGCACAGTTGTAACTACTCCTTTCTATAAATTAGTTCGTTTCCTCAATCCTTTACCTGTCCCTATAATTACTGGTTTAATAGCCAATGTTAATGACCCTTTAACTAATTACTTCAGTCATCATGAACCATGGTAGCTAACGATTACTACTTACTTACTTACTGACAGGAGAGATATATGGTTGCACCTTATGTTGCTGTGTGCATTCTCTCCTTCCTATCTGAAGGTCCTTCATTAAGCTTTTTGCTCGTGTGTACATCTACGGCGTTGCTATCTAAGCTTATACCATATTCCACGCATTGCTAGGATTTCCTATATCATCATCTATCATAGAAGAATTCACGAATTCACCGGTTTACAGCTTCAGTCGTGGCGGTTCTTTAAAAGTTCTCTGTGTGAAAAAAATGCTGTCTTTCTAAAGGAGTTAATACCATTTTATATCTATCAATTCATGTCGTAAAACGAATGCATGCGGCTATATTGCTATTAACCAGAAATACTAGCACAGCCGCCCTATAAGTGCGACGTTGAGTAGTGCCTTGGATCGATGGTCATATTTCAGGAAGGGCCGGGAGCTAGTACTAGTTAATACGGTCATTAGTTAGGTCCTACCCTTATGGCTAGTTCACTTTTCCGTAGCGTTTATGCATCCCAGAATAGATGAATATGCGTCAAGGTTATTTATACATGTATAGGGTCTTTCATTTTAAACTACACAAACTGACAGGGTCTCATTTTTGGGTTGTAAATAGACGTTTGACCGTAACAATTTAATCCCTAAGCCCATTTAAGTTTTCACTTCAAAATTTATCATTTATTGATTTTTTAGAATTGTTGCATAATGATTTTCAAGGAGAACAGACGTTCCACCAATCGCAGCGCAGCTACATCACGAATGGGCTAAGTTATACAAGAAGCAACAATAAATGGAAAGAATAGTCGTTATCGATTTTCTCGGGATTTTCATAACAAAACAAAAAAAAACATTACATAAATATTTTTAACTTATTTTTTGAACCCAATTCCTGAATTAAGTTAGTATAAAATGAAAGACCCTATATTTGATTTGTTTTGCTGTATTTTGGGGTACTTTATTGTCTTGGTCCTAAACTATATATAGGATGTGACAAATTAGCAGTTTCGAATTATTATCTCAGTATTAATATACTTTCCAAATGACAATTAAATTCCATAAATAACCGCTACCATTATAGTTTTCTATTGTCAATGTTATTCCCAATTTACTTTTAATACATATGTAAATTAGCTTGTAGCACACATTACCCGGTCATTTTATGATCCCGTGGTCATCTAACGATAGTTTTATCCATAAAATCTCCAACAAACTTGTATGACATAAAAATACAACTGTTAATGCACATAAATAAACTATTCAAATTATAGTTTCAACCTCTTTTTTACCATTATTAAGAAGAGTAAAGAAAAATAATTGATTGGGTACTGTTTGACGACAGGCATAACAGAAAAGTAGTAGAAAATCAATCTAACTTTATTTTTCCCTTGCCCACAGCCCGACACCGTACCTCAAGCGAGCGTTGACATGACCACTGTGCTGGAGGTTAGTGAAGCAGACACCGTGACGGGCCATCAGCACAGCCTGGCCATCACGGCTCCGGAGCGGGTCACCTTCGTCAAGGGAACCTGCAGGGAGGAGGCGCGCTGGTGGGCTGATGTCCTCAGCGTGTATCCGAGGAGTAAGGTTAGTAGATTTGTTCCAAAAGTTTGCCATGGAGGAATTTAAACGCCAGTTTAATCCAATGTTGAAAACATCATTGATAAAACAATGGATAGGTTAGAACAGTCTATTGAAAGAGAAGGTACTTATTAGGGGCGAATGAAATCTGATATCATGATTACGGGACAAAGACCTATTTTAATCGGGCAATACTAAGATATCTCTAGTTTCATGATATTCAAAATCTTTGAACCAATGCCCAACGATCAAAGAGATCTCAAATGCGAAACAGTTATTTTAATCGGACAATACTAAGATATCTCTAGTTTCATGATATTCAAAATCTTTGAACCAATGCCCAAAGATCAAAGAGATCTCAAATGCGAAACAGTTTCACTATTAATCTAACTAGGCTCCTAGGAACCCTTAGTTCAGCGACGTAAATGGCTCTCAGCTTGAAGTAATTTGCCCACATCCTCATTACCGTCAGACGTCGGCGTTTACACGTCAAGCACTGTGTTTGTATTAGTAAGCTGTCGGCCGAGACTGGGTAATAGGACTCGCCTGCAGAGCCAACTACAGTATTCAGGGACAACAGTTTCACTCCATTACTTCAACCTCCACTCTCCAGATCCAACTCGTAAATACGTATTGGTACTCGCGATGATCCTATTCTCGAAAGGTTTAGAAAAAAGCGATTATGGGTCAAAATCTAAATATGTTTTGAGTTAACCCAATTAGGTTTGGCATGTCGTCCAAAAAGTTTGCAAGACCATAGGTTCTGATCATAGGCATATTCAAGATCATAGGCTGTGATCTGACCGGTATTAAACTGAATAATATTTCATGCTCGACTTTTTTTCACACAGCATCATCTAACCCCAAAGTAAGCAGAGCTTGTGTTATGGTACTACATGACTGATATACTACTAAGATACTTTTTTTTTGTAAATACATACATACTCATATTATACATAGTAACACCCAGACCTGAGACAAATATTTGTAGATATTATAGAATATTTGTATCGTACAAACATTGGCCCCGCCGCGGGGATCGAACCCGCAACCTTTTGCGTCGCAGGCCGGCCTTCGCCCACTGCGCCACAGAGGTCGTCAAAGGAGAGGTCAGATGTAAATTGATTAGATTTCACAACAAAACCTTAAGTGACAGAGGCCTATCGCGAGTTCCTGGAGCGAAAGCGGCGCGTGCGCAAATAGCTGCAACTATGAACCGACGCAATTTCGAACTTGAGGGGGGTAAAGAGAGCATGTTAATATTCCACTTCCTAGATAAAGCGCCGATAAAATAACAGGCTAAGTCTTATCCTAGGAATTGGTAACCGGCTGGTCGTGGCCGTATTTTTTATTTCTCCGTTGTTCAGTTCATTTTTCCTGTTTCAAGGGCATTGTCGGTTTTGGGCTATAAAGCCACGCGGTATTCTTCTGTTACACATTTACAATACAACTGTTACTTCTAGTCCTTCAATTTTGTGTGATTAGATATGAAAATACTTGAACATAAAAATATTTAAACAAGAAAATATTAAAACCGGGCGAGAGACTTGGTCATTGTGATGATCACAATCAAGACAGGAATGCGTCTACAAAAAGGGGTAAAAAATGGCGTCTGCGTGTGCTTAATGTGATGATTGCCCTAAAAATGGACAACCCTCGGGGACCGGTTGCGGTTGTTTTTAAAAATATTAATAAATTCTTACATACATTGTAAGATTTACTACATTTTAAAAGCGGGGCCTAGATAATCATTTTTGAAGAAATAAGAGAGGCTTTACCTTTTAGCTACCTACTTATAGTAATAAATACTTTCGTGGATTGATTTATTTTTGAGATATGCGTCAGGATCGTATGGGTCTCTGTCAACCCCTCAATGGAAAGAAGCGTGTTTTATGTACAATAATAAATAAATTGCAAGAGTATAATATAATGCTACATATACAGACATACATACACTAGATCCTACTTCCTACCATGTAACCCGATCTCGCGTCGACCCGCCGGCCTCGAGTACTCGCCCTTGGCCAAGTCTCACCTCCTGTACAGGCATCCATGTAAGTACAATCAGTTAGGTACCTTGGATTCTTTCTTTGATTGTCTTATTATGTACATGCCACATATACTCCCATGACTGCTTACAGTACTTACTTAGTACAGTGTCATGCCACTCTTTTTAACATTTAAAATTGTATTTTTGTAAGTTCAGCTCAAAACTAGACGCATTCTTCGCGATGTTGAAAAATAACCTGTGTACCGAATCCAAACCTAAATCAGATTCAATTACTTAGTAGGTACGTTGCCCAAACAGTTAACATTTTTATGATCTGAAGTGATTCCAGCAGCGGTCCTTCTGTATAAATAAATGCTCTCTGTTTTTTGGAACGAAGTTCCTTTTCGGACGGTATCGAAGAAAAAACACTGCGGCTGAATAAAAAAAAATTGTTCCATTTTACCGTCATGTTTACATGTATATGTCAAATCGTCACAGTGCGAAATGCGCAGCCGCGACACAGTCCATAGATTGTTATATTGTTAGTACGGAAGAGCGTTTCTAGGTTACATAATTGACAATTAATTTATTATATTCCCAGCAGTATAGAAAAGTACTCTTTGCTTCGTTCTAACCGAGTGTTCCACGACACTCACGTACTTTTTCTACCTGAACTACTCCTATCCGTTAAGTTGTCCAAGTTGAGATTTAAATTGAGGAGTAATTATATTTTTTTCCATAAATACCTCAGGAGTCCTATTTGCTGCTACCTTCAACTTTTTCCTGCGTTTTTCACCTTTTATTATAGTGCCCTTTAAATCCAGAAATATATTAAAGGAGTACACGAGAATTCCTGCTCTTATTAGCCTGAGGAGCTCTCGTTATAATACGATTAGCAGTACGTTATTTACCCTTTTAAATAAGGTGGTTACGAGTAAGAATGAACGTCTCTAAAATGTATTGGAACGAAGTTACTTTTCGGACGGTTTTGAAGAATAAAAAGACTGAGGCTGGAAAAAAAAATTTGTTCCATTTTGCCATCACGACACATGTATATTGCAAATCGTCACAGTGCGAAAAGCGCAGCCGCGACACAGTCCATAGATTGTTACATTGTTAGTACGGAAGAGCGTTTCTAGGATACCTAATTGACAATTAATTTAATATTATACTTGTATTCCCAGTATAGAAAAATACTCTTTGCTTCGTTCCAACCGAGTGTTCCACGACACTCACGTACTTTTTTTTATACAAGACTTCTACGCCGAGGTTCTATATTCTGTGGTTTTGCTTAGATTTTTTTTTACTTATCTCGAACTTTAACTTGACTTTAAACTCTCTTTCTGACTCTCCTTCTCTCTAGCCAACCACGTGTGTGATGACGCTATATTCGTCATTTGAGTAGAACTCCTCAGAACTGATGCTTCAATAGATCGTATTATGGAGTGCAGCTAATCTGTGGCTGATGCTGATGAAAGGACAAGTGCTGCGTCATTATTACAAACATGCGTAGCTTGTGGATAAGACTACACTCAGATTTTATTTATTTTTATGACAACATTTTCAACTAGGAAATGTGCGAAAAAAGTCAGTTGCCCTCTAACTCTTAGAACTTCCTCTTCTTCTTATCGTGTCACCAGTTCTTGTGAACCAGTGTGGTGAAAGGATTCTAAGTGCGCCTCAAAAAGGCTCCTTTCGTGAACTTGACACATGTTTTCGAACTTTTTAGGTTCTATGACATGCCGGTTTCCTCACGATGTTTTCCTTCACCGTTTGAGAGTAAGTACTGGCACATTTTTTCGGCGGAAAAACTCAATGGTGCACGATCGGGATTGAACCCACGATCTTACGATCGGAAGGCGGGTACTATCACCAGACCATCAGTGCTCTTTACTTTACTCTTAGAACTTACTTATTTAGTTTTAATTAAATTATTTATGCAATAATTATATAACATAAAAATAAATAATAAAACGTCCATTTGCTCTACTAAGTAGGCTGGTAATGATATAATTCTAGTTCAATCTCATGCTTTCTTTCCTTGTCATTCATTCCTTTTAAATATGTCTATTCTTCAGTAGAATATGTGGAATTTCCGGTGTATCCACCCTAAACTGCTGCTAGTGAGGTTCTCATACCGCTGTTATTTGTAACTAGCCGCTCTCCATGATACGGGTTCGATCCCGGCCTGGCGCCGACAAGAGCAATGAACTCTCTTTTTGTAATTGTAATTCATACCTTGCATACTCTCGTCATTGTAGAGAAAACTGTCTGAATAGGGCATTACCAACTGTGATTCGTGCAATAAAAAAACTCATCTTTACTTTTAATTGTTGACTAGTTTCGTTATTTCCGTCTGAACAAGTCCTTCTTGTGGTTAATAACAAAATAAATAAAGTACCTATAGTTTTTAATTATTTTTCTTCTTATCGTGTCGTTCTTTCGAACCAGTGTGGTTAAAGGATTTTAAAGTGCGCCTCAAAAAATGTAAAATGTTGAGGGTAATTTTAAATAAATAAATAAATAATTTGATTTCAAACTTAGTGGGCGGGTTAAATGAATTGCTATTCAATCCTATAAGATTAAACAGAGATGATCTCATGGGAATTTTATAGTATGTAACGAAGAAAACGAAACGGATCACGAATGTGTCCCCTCTATTAAGATCCTTGTGAAGAGGTCTAAGCCTCCTTCGAACGCCACAATCAACCCTGTGCTGTTCTCATCCAATCCAAGTCCTCTATTAGCCCTTATGTTAGAATAGTATTTAAAAAACATAATCCACTCTTTCATTACAGCATTGCTCCAAACTATCTGCTCCTAATCTAGTTCCGAAAACTGTCATCCAGTCTATCTGATGACGGTTTGCGATCTATTACGAAAGTGGACCACACGTGGTCCGCCGTTCCCAGGAATTGATCCCCGATTACCGACTATTGGGTAATTAGGTTGATTGAGCTTTTAGGAGTCGGTGACCCTAATTAAAAGCAGCTGGGTGGATTTATGAGAATTCTAGTCTTTGATGTATCATTCAAGTGTACACAAAAAAGCAAATGGACGGAGGATTAGTAACAAAACAAAATCATAACTGTATCTTCAAGGCGTGGTGTTCTGGGATCTCGAAAGATCCTTTGAAGATGTCAAAAGGTACATACTTAGCACACAATTTAAGATCTTTTGAAGGTGTCTAGGGGACAGTCAGAGATAGCTCTAATACATACATACCATTAGCAAAAACCAGTACCCAAGTAGGTAGGTATGTATTTTCTTTTCGGTAGTAATAAACGGCAAACGCCATACGGTTATTTTTGACTGCACAAAAACTAGATGTAATGAAATTACGAAATTAATATACCTAATAATATACTGATTACCAAAGCAAGTTGATCGTGACTATTGGTGCAGTCGCAAGTCATTGACCTGATGATTTGATGATGTTTTTATTCTACATGAGCTATCACGGGCACGATTTTATATTACATGTCCCTGGTATATTCTTGGACATGACATTTTGGACGGCGGAAAATATGGTTACTTATAGGAAATTTTAGGGAATTTTCTACCCCATCTAAAAATATTTCTGAAGATTGAGTTGAAGACGTGAGCCTACACTCACGGAGGAAGAATGATTGGACATCTTATGCGGCATGACAGCTTTATAAAAACATCATAGAAGGAAAAGCGGAAGGACTCACGTAAGGGGAATACCAAGAATGAATAATATGAGTCAGATTAAGGTCGCTGTCATGTCTGTAGAAGTAAAGATGTAAAAGAGCGGTCTCTCTTTTGGAACCTCTTCTAATATCTTTAGGAAGAGATAATGGAGAAAACCGCATCATTGCACCAGAGAGGTCTCTCTTTTGGAACCTCTTTTAATATCTTTGGGAAGAGATAATGGAGAAAACCGCATCATTGCACCAACAAGATCACACACACACATATTGATTGTTTGAGCCCACACTAAAACATTTACATAAGAACACACTTTACAACGAATTACATTTTCAGTTCCTTTGATAGTTCAATTTTATCACCTCGATCTGTATATCGTGTATTAACATAATCTGACGCCGCTTATCACAAATTACATCACAGCATATAAAAGCGTAATGAGTCAAGGGCCTTATCGTAAGTTTACACTTAAATAATATTACAGCTTTATAGTCTTATTACGAAGCTTATTAGGCTTGTATACACGTGCGGTTGAGTAACTCAACTAACACGGCACAGTGTAGAAGTCGCATCGTGAAATTAAAGTTGATAAAGTGATATGAAGTTGAATAAAGATTACTGGGTAACTTCTTGTGCTTGATCTACTGTATCCAATCAATTGAATACATACTAAAATAATCCTCAGAAAAAAACAGAAATATTTAGAAATACACAAAAACCTATGAGAGGTATTTTAGTCTTATTTATATTGAATTCCCAGGGGTCCACGGGGATTCGCAGGGCAGATTTTGGAAATAAGCCACATTACATAGCTCTAATGGAATGCTTGCTTTTGGGTGCTCATGTTACAGTAACTGCTACATCGTGTCAGACTGTAGTGGTCACTTGGTGCCTATTACGGAAACGGCGGTAACAGACAGCTCCTTTGTTTGGGCGCATTTGAAATTTTGACCACTTAATGCGACATAACGGCCACAAACAGGAACCATGTTATGTAAAGCTACCTGTCCTGGTTTTGCCTCTAACTAGCTATTTAGAAATATTTTTCTAATGTATCAGAACTAGTATGTAACCGTTGGGATCTTGTCCTCTTATGAATATCAGTCCAAGTACACTTCCTACAATGGATCTAGGCATTCTGAAGTTATCCGTTTGTCTGCGCAGTAACCGCTTTTTCATATAAAATTGTGTTCTGCACAGACAAAGGCTAACTTCACGAATGCCTTGATCCGTTGGAAGAACTGTAGCTTAGCTTGTATCGTTCTATTACAAGGCAAAGGTCTCCCTATCTCCTTTCGCGGTCTTCTGCTATAGAAGAACTTCCTGATAACTTTCTTTAAATTATATCCGAAAAAGGTTTATCCAATGTGATTTCCTCTTTTCCATTGGTGCGGTTCCGTAAACCGATTGTGGCCATTAACAAGCGGGCGGTATGTGCTTTCGACAATTAAGAGATACCTGTCGTTTTCTAATCGCATTTCTCCATCGGAGGTGCGAAAGTGGACTTTATTGTCTGGTGATTAGATCGAGAGATCTACTTCGGAGAATCGAAGCTGATAATCATTATTGCAGTAGTTTGTTTTTTGAATTACCTTCATATAAATAGTGGTTATATATCCCACTATTTATGTAAATATGAATAAGTAAAGACTTATTTGACTATCATCGACCGATTACAAATCTAGGAACATACTTTTTTGTATCATGAGTGGAATAAAAACAATTCAAATAAAAATTTGTCCCACCGCAGTATCCAAACCCACACCTACTCATCCCACGCCGAAGTATCTGTTATTCTAATATTTAATTATTATTGTCCTCAGGGTCGTCACAAAAGGAATGCTACATTCCCCGGAGGTCAAACAGCGAGTCTACTTCAGTCTTCCACTACCACAAGAAGTAAGTTTCTTCAATTACAATTTCCTGGGACTTTGGTATCTCAATTCTATTTGATGTCCTTTTCTATTCATATCTCTTCATACTATTGTTAGTACCTACTGTATCTGGGAGATCAATCAGCTCAATATCATTCTATTTAAGTTTTTCAAAGCATATGATCGATACAGTCACTCACTCTTTCACTTACTCACCAGTTCCAACTCTACATTCCTTTGATAATAGCGTTCTAGACAAGGGTTGTCTCCTGACGCTGCACAAATCGTCAAGTAATTGATAAAAAGGTAATCCTTAACTTGGTAGGTACATTACATCAAAATAAATCGACGACCTAAAAACTCCGTAAACAGAGTTGGTCACTGACTCATACGAACTTTATCGAAAGAAATCATCCAGACACTTATTCCTCTTTTAAAACCCTCAGTTGTTTCTTTCTTAACACACTTCTGCACTTTTCTGTCTTCGGGGCTCCTGAATCACCCCCTACTAATTTCAGAGTACTCAGCAGATGCGTCGACGTTGCGCGAGGTGGCGGAGTGTCCTGCTCGCCAGAGGTACTCCGACGGCACTATCACCTGGCCAGGACCCAGGGTGCAGCCCCCACAAGCTGAGATTCCTAGCTTAGCGGCCCCTACGCCCATCGATACCAAAGGTAAGGACCGAAAAAGTTATTCTCGCTTTGTGGTAGCAACGTGAGCTGGTGCATATTTTGGCATTGCCAGTCAACGTGATTGCCGTTATACCATGGTAGGGTAGTACTATAAGTTTAATTTATGATAACGACAGCACAGAACTGTTATAAGGTTAGATCAGGACATTCGTTTTGCTAAACGCGAGATTTCTGATGATATTTTTTCGATTAATCTCTAACAAATATTAAAAGGATCATAAGATTCATAATCAATAATTAAATCGTTACAAGATACCAAAATTTTTTCTTTACTCATTATAATAAATTGAGTTCGTATGAATACAATATTGATTCGATTTGATCCTGTTGTAAACACCCACAAAAAAGGTAGTCATTAAATTATATATATCCCTTTGAACGTTATCATTGATTGAGACAACAATTTGTACTCAATAAGCAATAAATTGTAAGCTTTTAATTGTTTGTTGTACAATGAAGAACGCCCCATGGTTTACAAAAATCTATTCCTGTAAACCAATTATTCAACAATTACTTTTTCCCGGTTTCTGTGTTCCAACTATTGGATTCACAAATAATCATTACCTATATCTATTTTTGAGAAAGAAAGAAAGAAAAGAAAGAAAGAAAATATTTTTTATTTTGCAACATATGAGTAAATAGGTAAGTAAGTACACAGAAGATATAATAAAAGAAAGAAAATAAATGTTGCAAAACGGGCCATAACTCAGCATATGCTGGGTTGTGAACAACCAGCGCTGGTCTTCCGTTAGGGCCGTTTTGGAACCGAAAATATTACATGATTAGGTAGCGGACTCATAACAAACAACAAAATTAACAACTTTTTAGTAAGTAAAATAAAAAAAATCAAAAACCAAACGCTACGTGTACTCAGTATTATAGCCCGTGTACCTTTATGCACGAAATAATCAATTTTCTTTATTAGGTACGGAACCCTTCGTGAGTCCATCCCGCTTTTCCATATGATAAAACTTGGCATGCGTGTTCCTTGTTTCTGGTAGGCTTGGTTTCCTGCGGTTTGCGTGCTTCCAGGGGCACAGGCCCATGTCCTCGGGGCTTCGCATTATTTATAGTTCTAACGGTGAGAAATTTAATTGACGCCAGCTATCTTGGCTTCGAAATTCTCGCTTAACTGGTGTTTGGCAGCTCGCAAGCCAGGCATGCGATAATGGAGATTTGAAAATGAATTTTCCCGTTAAGAGACTTGTATTTATTATCAGATTTTATGATGCGTTAGAGTCTTGATTTTATGGTTATCCCGAAACTGGCTGTTAGGACTTTATTAAAAGTATGGATATATTATTTTATATCTCAGTCAACGGTAAAATGACAGTCAAAGATTGCTCGAAACAAAAATATTATGAGCCTAGCTGGACGCTTTGAATAAGAAATTATAATTATGATTTTACCAGCATATTTTTCAGTACAAAACCGTATGTGCTATACGTATGCCAGTCAGTACCTCGGTACTCTCAAACGGAAATCAAATGGAAACCGGCATGTCGTAAAACATTCAAAAAATCTAAAACTCCCGCAAGACGAAAGCCTTACTCTTAAATCCTTTCGCCGCACTGGTTCGAAAGAACGACACAAAAAGAAATACACATTTGACTTATCCGCTCTATTCCTATCTCTTCTACCAGCCCCTAAGGTTAGCCGTATCCACACTAACGGACTTTAATTAGGTTTAAAGTTGTCGCCTGATGCGGCTAGATTTACTGTGGCCGCGGTGGCCTACAAGGCCGCGGCTAGGCCACCTTGCTGCGGAAGCTTAAACGCCATTTGCACGATACCATTCGTGCCTCTTGCTTGCTCAAACTCAACGGAGTAAGAGCTGAGGCAAGTATGGTATCCTGTAGGTAAATAGCGTTTTAGAATGTGTGATTGGGAAGCTGATGCAAATTGTTGGGCGCTACTACTGTCGGTTGACTAGCGTTGATCGTCAGAAGGATCTCTGGTTTAACTGGGTGGGATACAGTTGTACCTATGTTTGTGGTTGAGTAGGTAGGTACCTACTCAACCACAAGGTAGTAAGCAAGAGGATGGTATACATCAGGGATTGCGAAACGAAAAATCATAGCACTTCTTTTGTTTTTGGAAAATTGTCTGAGGGAAAATGCTCAAAGCGATTAGGCCACACGTTGTAATTAATATAGACTTGTTGTTTTTCTTATCTAGATATGTACAATTGAATGTTCATTCGATCATTCACTAGGAATCCCTATAAAACCGTTCCGAATTTTGGTGGCAAAACTTGGCAACTGTATTCCCATGTCGGCAATTTTAGAAACCAGGGTTTATCCGACCATTTGTAATGTAAATACTCATCGCCTGCAGTGCCGCAGAAATTGATGGCTGCGCCTGCGCCGTTTCCGTATCTGATGCATGCGGGACGGGACACAAGCGAAAGTCGATGAAAGTTGACGTATGTTCCTGACACTAGGGCTGGCTACGACCTGGGTAAAAGATGGTGTGAATGGAACGAAAACTGCTGATTTTTGGTTGACGAGGAGTTTAAGCTGATACTCCTCCAGTAGGTACCTAAGTAGCAAAAAGTATACGTCATGTGCCTAGCTAGTGTACCTATTTGGTTGCCTCCGTATCAGTAGGACTCCTACTTAGTAGGACTTTTTATAAATCATGTACCTCAGGTACCTTAAGATTAGGGCTAACTAATTAAAGAAAAAATAATTAATATTATTTATTTATTTTATTTTACAAGTTATGGGAAAACTAACAGCTAGGTATGAACATTTTAGTGTATAACTTATAAATATTATGCAGTAGGAGGCTACATACTATAGGAAGGCCAATTACAAGTTTCCGCGAATAAATATCAACGAACTATGTACTCGTATAGCATAAAACGAACAGCACTAACAGGTAAATAACAAGAGAATACCTAATTTTTTTTCAGTTTTTTTTTTTTTACTTTATAACTTTGTTGGAACAAACAAACAATGGGTACATAAACATAGAAAGTCGATGATATCTGCAGAAGTATAAAACGTGTGTGTGTGTGTGTTTGTGTATGTGTTTGTGTGTATGTGTGTGAGTTACTTAAGCGGAACCATTTAATAAATATCACTATCAAGTTGGTCGTGCATGAGTTTGACGATGTTATTTCCCGAACCGCGGCTTAATAGGACGATCACGATACAGTGAAAGCTGCAGTTTCTAGGATTGTTGTAATGTTGAGCTTAAACGTGTCAGTGTGGATTTATTGATTTGTCTTGAAAAGGTTTCACTCCGTGGAAAGTGCTGTTCGTTTCGACAATGTGGTGTTCATAATGTTATGTGCATAAGCATGTAATGCTATCGTCGAAAATAGATTTTTTGAAATTAATTAGCAAAAATTTCTTGCAGCTAAGTACATTATTCAGAACGCGATAATGTACCTACAAGTTGCAGAAATAATAACCTCGAGTTTGGACTTTTGCTGAAGTGTCAAAGACCAAGTTTGCGCTCCGTATGTGAGGATTGGGAGAATACATGTGTCCATGAGTCTTCGTTTGAGGCAGAGAGGAAGGTCGCCTTTCATCAGGTGTTTCATCGACCAATAGTTCCTCCAGGCATTTTCAATTCGACCGGCGACTTCTTTATCTTGTCGCGCCTAGAAGGAAACTATTTGGCCGAGATACACATACTCATGGACATACTCGATTTCAATCCCCTCGATGTGTAATCTCCGCCGTGCGCTGTTGGTCATGAGCTTGCAGACCACCACGGGAGGCGGGACGATTTGGATATGCATCTACCAGACTGGTCAATTATAGCTAAGAACAGAAAAGACTGGAAAATGAGGAGGGAGGCCTTTGCCTAGCAGTGGGACAATATGGGCTAAAAATAAATATATTTTTTTAATTGATTCAAGAAATGTGGTTGTTAGCAGTGTGTATTTTTTATATTATGTACTTACTTACATTTTTTAATTGTGCCTAATTATTACTTACTTCTTCGATTTCTAAGATGTAAATACTTAGATATAAATAAAGAAATAATTACGTTTCTACGTACATAAAAACAATCGATTCATACAACAGACGCTAGCTTAGTTTTACATCCATTGCAAGTGCGATTTAAATATGAATGGCTGACACTTCCTCTGTGTAAGTACACATTACTCGCACAAACGTGTTTCCATGTAATCAGGAACACATTTCAAGTCAGTAAACATTGTCGTATAACTTGAGCCCACGTCGGTAATGCCCTCAGAGTAGAAATAATCGCACATACCTTCCTGTATGAACGAGTGTAGGCGAGAATTTATAAACCACAAAGGATTCATGAAAATGAATCCACGACATAGCAATCAGTAGGAATAAGATTAAAAGTACCTAAGCATAAAATTGTCATAATCTAACGACACCGATGCTCAAATCATAATGCAATAATCTATTCCCAACCGCGGTTTTGTCCTCACTTTATACTGTTCTTAAATACAGACCAAAAGGTTAAAAAAAAAAGCTCAGTTTAAACATCAGTTTTAATTGTCTAGGTACTCGAGCAACCGCTTACCGTTCCAATACGAAAATCCTTTAATCTGTCCATGTTTAAGATCACTGCTTTAGTAATAACAATTTAAAAAATGTGCCTTAATGGCCAACTCTGGTTGAGTTTTTATGCCACCCAACAACACAGCTTCACAAAATGACAACTATTCATCTATTTAATTAATATATTCAGAATGTCTTCCGCTTAGCCATAAATGCAAATCACTTGCAATTCTTCTGCAACGGTATACTTTTGCATATAATTATTAAATAGTGATTAAATTTGCGTTGGCAGAAACAGGAGTCCGTGTGAATTAGGTAGGTACCTCTGCGATTACGTAATAAATATAATTATTTGCGCGTTGTTACGTTGAAATGTCTATCGTGCTGTTCATCTTCGAAGCTGAAACTGCCGGGTAGAGTTAGATCGGGAGATAGTCGTGAAGTGGACGCTCAATGGCGTCAGCCTGTTTACATAACCATAGAGCTACGATTCTTAAAGCTTAGTATTCACACAATTTAAAAACATTGTTTTATACCTACCTACTAATGAATTACAAACATGGAAAGCCAAATTAGTTTCAGAAAGCTTTGCCAATTGCCATATACAATCGTAGATCTTGCCACGGTACCGAATATGCGAACATTTTTCAATGCTAAATCTGAATTCTTGAGTGTGTGTGATTAATTTATTAACAAACATGGGTTAGAGCTATTCAATCTCTGCCTAAATAATGATCTTGACCGTACATAGCCACAATATGTCTTAACCAAAAATGCGGCTAGTCCACTCGGCAAAAAACCAATGAAAATGGCCACCAAAAAAACCATTACGGGCAGGACGTTGACCTTCCCATTAGTCATGACATGAGTGATGGTGCAGCCAATGATGAGGCTTTCGCCGAAAACATGTTCACGAGCATTGATACTATTTATAACTCTCTTAGATGGATCGCTGCATGAAGTTCTCGAAACACTAACGCGGAACTTGCAGAAGCTTCACAAAGACACTAGATAACTTGTAAAACAGCGCGAAGTATATTGATACAAGTTCTATTCTGTACGTTCAATTCAACAGAAGATTCACAGTCACAGATAGAATTACCACAAAACATTCGACCTGAAAGTATTTTGGCAAGATCTTAGTTAATTAGTAGGATTATACATTTACATAAGATAATATTTTATGGATAAGAAAACATAGAGTAAGAGCATAAATACGATAGGAAGTAAAATAAATATGTATAAATAAATACGATGAAAATATAGCAGAGGCTCAGAAAGCCTCTGGCGAAACATACTTCATGGCAACACAAAGGTTTCAAAACTGTGTAACCACTGCCATTGCATATCTGCCAGTTCTAAGTTATTTATGTCAGTTCCAATAAGTTAAAAGAGTTGCCAGCTGCTAGTTAAGCATGCTAACTTGCGGTTCGACTTGCGTAGTTCAAGCGTTTGCTTTGATGAAGAGTAGGGGTACCATACGTATGAAACTAAGAAATAATTTGTCAGGCTATGACATATTATTATTAGTTTCATACGAATGGTCAAAAATCGACCTACGTTAATTTTTTGCGTACCTAGGTTTTTTTATAAAAAGCTTTGCAGGCTCCATCAAGAATGTAATGCTCCATCAAGATGTGGTGTGGGTCTTTACCAAAATTTTTCGTGTCTCTGACCACTACCTCTACTATCCCCCATTCCATCTTGAAATTATCTTGTTCAAAGTACATTCAATTCGATAAAAACGCTTAAAATTTCATTGAATATTTGAGTATTTTCACGTAAGAAATTAATATTCTTTAGTTACGGTGAATGCAACTTAACTTCCCAAGATTATCCTCATATCGCTCGCTTTGAAGCCACAAGAACTTCGCTAAATGATGGCCACCTTACCGCACAATGGCTCGCAGTGGGTGTCGATGATTTACGCCGGCCGGTGCGCCTGCGCGACCGCTTCATTCATATTTATTAAACGCCGCGTTTTTTCAACACTAAATCTTGGCTGCATGATGTACAGGACACCTCGACACGCTGGTGCCATGTAGGCATTTGTAGTAGCTTCAGTCATGAGCCCAAAAATGTCATTCGCTCTTTGATATGAGCAGTTTTGATGACTGTAATTTTTATTTTTGATGTACAATTTTGTACTATCTTTGTTTTTATTTATTTTAAGCACCTATCAATAAAGATAATAGGTTTTCTATTCAAATAATGTGAGTTGAAGAACTGTTCAGCTATTATCGTCACATGAGTTGTAAAGCTACTTATTATCGCAACCGCTTCTCGCAAAACGGATAATTTTCTTTGAAGTTATTTGTTGGAACGCATCGTTTGATTTTTATTAAAACAAATTCGTTCCGTGAATTGGTAAATAATTGCCGAAAGATGATTAATTTTACTATGATTTGGCGTTTAGAAAGTTTTGGTTGTGAAGCGAATAGAATTTCTAATGTAAATACATACTTACTTTCGTCTGTGCATTATTTAGTAACTAATAACTTAAAAAACGTTGCGCTTACAAACTGTAGGATACCTAAAGTTAATTAAGCGACGTTCTGCGCGGACACAAAGTGCTTAAGCTAAAGCGCTTTCGTGCTTCGGACGGAAGTATGTTAAATTGTCGTTAGGGCTATAAAATCACTACGCCATGACCGACTCCTATAAGTAGTCTTACAACTCCGTCACCAGAAGTCACTAACTCTCACACACACCTAGGCACTTTACCAAGATGAGAAGATCCATTTCTCATGATCTTTCGTCAGCTCAACACCGGCGTAATTAAATCCTCGCGTGCAGACATACTTGCAAAAGAAACATGAGCAACTCAACATAATGACAGACGCATTTATTATGACGGACCGGCGTCGTTATTATTCGGCCAAAGGTGGTCTCAGGGCCATTGGTACAGGAGAAATGCGTATTCTGATTCCTACATTCCTACATTAGTTATGTTTGTGTTTCAATCACGCCTTACAGTTCACCGATTGGGATGACTTGAAATAAATGTAGATTATGGACTAGATTAAGGCTAAATAAAATTGATCACACGAGTGAAGCTGCGGCGGAAACTAGTCAAGAATAGGTAAGCAAAAAAGATCGTCATCATCATCCGCAAACTTGGTGGGTATAGGCCTCTTTTAGCTCTCGCCATTGACCTCATCCATTGCCACAATATCGACGCCACGAAACGTCGCTTCTTTTTTAATCCTCCCACTAAGTCTCCTAATAGGTACCCAAAGTAGTACCTTCCTAATTCGAGTTTCGGAAAATCTCTTTTTATATTTAACCTTCTCAAAAACTTTGTGCCAAAGACAGATACTCAGGAAGATACCACGTGTACCACAACCAAACGTGTACAACCTTTTGGTCGTATTATCGACCTTGGCATGCGATGCGATCGTTAAGTTAGGCTCAATTATGGCCGATGCCATCGGTATTGGCAGGAGATAAGCTTTTTCTTTTGGTGGGCTAAGTATTGGTTACTTTCGACAGGCGTTGTAAATTTTAATTAATTTCTTTGGGAGAGCCTACCGCAATCTCTCTGTAATAAAAACGACAACTGTAGCAAGCATCCGCTCCGATCTTTAAACAATGATATGCCTAATTGGACTGTTTCAAACTCAGCAAACTTATATAATGCTTTTGGAAGACCTAAAGGATTTTTCACACAATACAAACTTTACTTTAGCCTGCATTATGATGTTTTGTTTGGCTCATTATAAAATTGTTTGTTCCAGTATACACAGACCAGCCCGTGTCCTCAGCGTCTCCGCCCACCAGAGACAAGATCAACGGAGAGGAGAAGGCGCGGTCCAGGCGCCGGGACACCTGGGCGGAGACCTCCACCAACCAGGGGACTGATGAAAGTAAGGGATCCAAGCTGTTTAGAACTAGATGTGTCGCAGTAAAAAGTCTCGTGAGACTACTAAAAAGACAGTGCCTATAGGTACTGAACTTGATAACGTTTTGGATAATATTTGAACTAATATCTCACCTCGACTCTCGTTTTTTGATATATCCCCCTCTCAAGGGTTGCCGATAGAATATTATAAAAAAAAAAAACTTGGGCCTATATTATATGTTAGATGATTTATACAGCGTCAGGAGGCAAGCTATGCCTACAATTAACGGGACGCTGTAGTGCCTGGGACTCTGTTTGAGATGGAATAGGCTTGCCCAGCACCTAAATCATCCTCTCAGCTTAATCAGCCTGCCCCACAGGAAAGACGACGTCAATACGTGTGGAGCTGACTAAGCTGCGGGTTTCCTCACGATCTTTTCCTTCACCGCTATGAGCTCGTGTTAAAGCGCATATAAATTTTTCGAAACGAAAAATCCGTTGATGCACGTCCGGGTTCGAACCCAAGACCTTCGGTTCGAGAGTCGAGGCACAACCCTATTCGACCAACACGGCTCTATTTTATTTTTTTACTAGCTGACCCGCGCGACTTCGTCTGCGCATTATTCGGTCCAGCCGTTCACGCGTGATGGCGTGACCAAGGGATATAGGGATTAATTTTTTCCGCGCAATTTTTTTAATTTTTTCTGTCATAAGAACCTTCTCCTGACAATAACAAACACAACAAATAAAAAATAGTGAAATCGGTCTAGCCGTTCACGCGTGATGGCGTGACCAAGGGATATAGGGATTCATTTTTATATGTATAGAGATTTATTTTCCAAAACCGTCCCGTTAAAAACGATGGCCTTACTAAGTGAAGCCCTAATCGAGAATACGAGAGCCAATCAAACAAAGTTAGGCTCGTCGAGCCTTTTAGGAATTCGTGTTGGCGCTCTACATTTTAAAGAGAATCTGATGATGTACCTGTTCCAGCTGGCGTGGGCGTTCGTTCCCCTTTAATGCAGCAGCAACATCAGCAGTACGACGAGCAGCTGCGCGACATCGCCGCGTCGCTGACGAGGCCGCGCTCGCGCCGCGCGCTGCCGCCGCCGCTGGAGCGACCCACACGGCTACCACCTCCGGATAGACTGCCGGTGAGTATACTGCTATCATCGTTCCCTTGCCCGAATCCCAAAATCCCCCAAGCATTTATCCTGTGCCTAAGCGATGCATATCTTCTTTCTCCATTCGCTCCTTACACTCGTCAATTGTAATTTGTAAATCCTTCTAAAGTTCTCTTCTGTGATATTCCCAATATAATATGGTCTGAGCATTAAAAAATTCTGTTTCATTGGAAAATAATATCAAAAAATATTTTGCGTCTTTTTGAAAATCTTGATCTCTGTTTTTATTAGTAAATGAAAACACAGAATTAATTGAATCGAAAGTTTAATCTGAAACAGGTCTTCAATACTTTCAACGTAATTAATAATTGATTTTATTAATATTCTTACTTTCGTTCGGTCAATTTTGCTAATTGCTTTCTGTTGTTGGTTGGGTCGGGTAAAAGTGCTCTAATCTGAAATTATTTTAATATTGTTTTATCCAGGCTCGGGGCTCACCAGACGGAGGTGCGCCACCAGAAGAAGGGGTCTCGAGTTCAGCCAGCGAAGGAAGCGAGACCACGGACGCGGTGGAAGCCACGGAAAGCTCAGAACCGGGCCGCGTGGAGCTGCCGGCTGAAAGACTCCTCCACGCACGAGCAGGCTGGCTGCAGCGACGCGGCCCAGGCGGCGTCTGGTCGCGACACTGGTTCGTGCTCCGAGGGGCAGCACTCCTCTACTTCAGAGACCCCCATGCTGAACACAGGGGGCTGATGGATGGAGTCATCGACCTCAGCGGTATTTCGAGGGTTGTTGACCTGCCGGCAGCCAATGCCACCAATGGATACGCTTTTGAGACAGAAGTAAGTATTTTTGTCATAAGTAGCAAATATAGGAGTCGGATGATAAAATGCTTATAACTTTTTTGTTTGCAGACTTGGGACGGCAAACACATAGTTCTGTCAGCGGTAACGGCGGGTATCAGAGCTAATTGGGTGTCAGCAATGCGAAGAACTGCAGGCCTCCCGGATACGGGACCTCTGTCTCTCATACTGCGGGAAGACAATGTGGATCGGGCGTCAGAATCATCAACATCACCGATCACTCCAGTGACACCTCTCACTGGCAAGTCAGCGCCCTTCTCCTCGGATGAAGAGTACCGAACAGCTTCCGAAGGCGGCCGACGTGACAGTGCCGACTGGGGAGAGATGGGATCGCAACCACCACCCTCCCCAATCCTCACTCGCACGCCCATATCCAAAGTTAAAGAAAAGGTCCGAGCGAGAGGATGCTACAAATCACCCCCATTATCGGACACCACTACGTTTGAAACGGACGAAATCGACTCTACCAAAGAAAAAGAAGATCGCCCGCCAGAAGTGGACGAAAACGAGAAACCGAACGAGCCGCGCAAACGAAGCTACATCTCCACCATAGACAAGCAAACGATACAAATCGAAGATTTGCGAAAACAACTGAAGATGGCACTCAACGACGTCAGCGCGGCAGAAAACGAACTAACGAGACTTCACAAAGTTAAGTCAGATGCTGCAATCAAAGAGAAGAAAATGGAAGATCTCGTTATAGAACTGCAGAAGAAAGAAGACGAATTAGTCTTGAGAACGAAAGAAGCTGAAAATTTGGACGCTATCAAGCAGCTTTACAACCAAGATAAAACGATGTGGGAGACTAAGTTGACGGAAACGCAGAACTTCCTAAAAGAGTCCACAGATCATTGCGAGCTGTTAACGAGACAGCTGTCTTCAGCACAGGAAACCATAGCGCAGCTCCAACGAGAGCTCAACGAACTAAACGACCGGCTGTTGAAAAGCGTCAAAGAAAACGACAACTTGTATGCGAAGATCCGGGATCTGGAAGGACGAGTGGTGAACGAGTCTCCCACAAGAGAGAAAAGAAAAAGCGTAGGTTCACTCAGCGATCTCACAAACCTCAACACAGATTTAAATCTTGAATCTTTGGATAAAAACAGGCTGATTGAAGAGTATGACGAACTGAGAGGTAGATTCCTCAAAGCAATACAAGAGATCAAAGCCATGAAGAAAGAGCTACGGGATTCACACTCGATATACGACGAGCTCGAAGTTATCAACTTGAAGCTTAGGAACGAAATGAAGTTGAGAGAACAGTGCAGCAGGTCAGAAATCGATCTAATGGCAGCTCGCATCCAAGACTTAACTCAAAAGTTGACGGCTTCGGATAAACAAGTGCGAACGTTGAAGCATAAAATTCAGAAAACAGAGTCAAGAGAAAAAAGAAGAAGCTTATCACTGAAGGGAAGGGAGTCTCTCACTCTCGGAAAGGAAGTGGAAGAGAAGCTATCGGAGCTTGAACAGAAAATCACGTTGCTCGAGTCCGGGGAGCCAGTGCCCACTATCAACTCACCATCGAAGAGCGCATCACCAGCCAAAGAAAGCAAAAAGCTAGAGTCTACCGAGGAAAAGAGAATGAAGAGATTGGCCGCTCGTCTTCGAAGGAAATCCTTAGACAGCGCCACCAGCTCCGAGCCAATGAAGATGCTAGTCCGACTGAGCTCACTAGAAACCAAAGTAGCCTCCGCGCTGGAGATCCGCAAGGAGCTGACGAACTCCTGCGAGTCGCTCGGCCAGGCGACCCGCGCCACCGACAGCCCCTCGCTCAACGACAGCCCCGACTCGTCCGTCTCCACCTCGAGCGCCTCGCAGGCGCCGCGACACCTGCTCGAGAGGCTGCACAGCCTGGAGAGCGCCGTCATCCACTCGCGCAACAAGGTCAACGAGTGCCTCTGCCAGATGAGCAACATGCGAGCCGCCAAAACGAGACGCTCGCCGTCCCCGAGCCTCGAGAAGAAATACAGCGTCAAGTCGATGGAGAAGTGCCTCGTCGACGTCAGCAGGAGGCTGCAGGAGTGCGTCGAGCGCTGCGCCGAGCGGCCCGCGGAGCCCGAGCCCGACGAGGCGGTCGCGCAGGCGGTCGCGCAGCTCGAGGAGCAGCTGCGCGCGAAGCTCACCGACATCTCGCGTCGCAAGGCCGCGCTCTACGAGACCGGCGAGCTGACGCCGCGCCGCTCGCTCGAGCTGCTCGCCGAGAAGCTCGCGTACGAGGCGGTGCTCGTCGGACGGATCCGCGACGCTCTCGAGACCGCCGGCGGCGACGGCTTCTTCGCGCGGCTGATCCGATCCGAGATCTCCGAGACCGGCCGGCTGATCGAGGACCTGCGGCGCCGGCTCGGCGGCGAGCCCCGCGGGGACGCGGCGGCCCGGCACTCGCTCGACTACCTCGCGCGGGTGCTGTCGCGCCGCGTCGAGGCGGACGGCGCGCCGCGCCCGCCGCGCCGCGCCGCGCTGCTCGCGCACGCCGCCGACCTGGAGGAGCTGCGCGCGGCGCAGCGCGAGCTGGACGCGGCGGTCGACGCGTTCAAGGCGGACAAGCTCGGCGAGCTCGCGGCGGCGCTCGCGAGCGGGGCCGGCGCCGGCGCGGACGCGGACGCGGACGCGGAGGCGGCCGGCGAGGCGGCGCGCGTGCGCTCCGCGTGGGCGGCCGCGCGGGACGCGCTCGGCGCGGAGCTGGTGCAGGCGGAGGTGGCGCGCGCGCTCGCTCGGGCGGCGCGCGCCTGCGAGGGCCGGCTGGACGACGCGCGGCGCGCGCGCCTCACGCTCGCGGCGCAGGAGCGCGCGGACCTCGAGCTGTGGTGGCGCGCGGCGCACGACCACCTGCGGTGCGAGATGGACGCGGCGGCGCGGGACGTGGCCGCGCTGTACCGGCGCGCCGCGGCCTGCGCGCCCCCCGCGCCGCCGCCCGCCGCGCCCGCCGCGCCGCGCGCGCTGCTCGCGCAGCTGGGCGAGGCGCTGGCGCTGCGCGCGCTGGTGGCGGCGCGGGTGGCGGTGCTGGCGGGCACGTGCGGCGCGGCGGGCGGCGAGCCGGCGGAGACGCCGCGCCGCGAGGACGCGGTGAGCTCGCTGGCCGCGGACCCGGCGCAGGAGGCGGAGTTCGTGTTCCTGTTCCAGCGGTTCTCGACCGAGTGCCGAGCGCTCTTCTCCAGTGACTGTTCCGGCGACAGTGAAGACTCGATGAAGATCGGCGAGAGCCTCGAGCGAGCGGAGGCCGCGGTGCAGGAGCTGCGGCGGCGGCTGGGCGCGGAGGGGGACGCGGGGGGCGAGGAGGCCCCCGCGGGGCTGGCGGAGCGCGCCGATGCGCTGCGCCGGCGCGTCGAGGCTCTGCACGAGCTGGCCCCGTGTCAGCATTGCAAGCAGCTTCAGGACGCGCTGGACAGGTGAGGAGCGAAATCTATCTGTATCCAAATATCACTTTGAACTTTTCCTCATTCGATGTAACTGACCGACGAATGTCCCGCAGGCTGAAAGAGGAGCGCGCCCGGGGCGAGCACGCGCTGGCGCAGCAGGCGGCGGCGCTGGCGGCCGCGCGCCGAGCCCGCGCGCAGCTGGGCGCTACACACGAGCGGGAGCGCGCCGCACTGAGGGAGCGCGCGCGCACGCTGCAGCGCCGGCTTGCTGCGCTCGACTCTGAGTACTCCGCGCAGTTGGATAGTTTGCGCGCTGCCTACCAGGTAAATCCCTTTAAACTGATCACAAGATACTGTATTTGTTTGTTTTTGTTGTGTTTTGAAACTATAAAACAAGTTTTTTTTTTATAGTAGTAAATCACACTTTGGTATTCCATTGGCGCTACCGGTGCTATAACCCATAAAATATGAGCTTATCATAGATTTCGATTGTGACGTCAAGGATTCCGTGGCCGAATAGTAAGGCACTCCGGCTTTAGGAGGGTCGTCTGATCGTTGCGGGTTCGAATCCCGTCGGAATCGAAAATTTTGATAAGACTTTTCATTTCTCAAGGTCAAACAAAATACCATCAAGATCATTTTTAAACCCAAATTCATCACCACAAAAGATCACTTTCATTTTCTGACATACAGTTTGGTCTAAGTAATGCGCCAACCTCCACCAGCACAACGACCGCTTCCAGTTTTCCCGCATGCCTTTTGGTCTATGAAACGCGCCCACATCATGATGCCCTAATATGGTCACAGAGCGCAGTGGCGGCTGACACTCACGGCGACGGTCTGCGCGCGCGCTACCAGCAGGAGATCGAGCAGTTACGTGCGCTCTGCGAGAAGGGGCTGTTGGCCATGGAGAGCTCACATCGTCGCATCGTGCGAGAAATGGAGGACAAGCATCGCGCGGAGAGGGAACAGCTCAGGTAACCAACAAACTGTATAATCAGACCACATTCATTCATTGCTGAGTATAAGCCTCCCCATTTTCAAGCCATTTTTTCCAGTCTTAAGCAACAAACTCTTATACCAAACAATTGCTTACAATTCTTGAATTACAAGAAGCAGATTAGGGATTTTAAAAATGCCACACAACTTAGTCGTGCGTGAATGATACTGTCTTTCCAGCATTTCTTAATTTTACAGCGAACGTAAATTTATCGTACCCTCCGATCCGTAGCCTTAAAATCTCCAAGTCTACTGAGCTATAACTATGCTGATCTTCTCATTATTTCAGACTGGACAAGGAGCAGGCTTTAGCGGAAGAAACCCGCGCAACGCTGGCAGCTCTGGACGCGATGCGGAAGGCGCACGAGAGCGAGGTCCGGCGTGAAGTGGACAAGTTCAAGGCGGAGTTCCTCGCGCGCGGAGCCAAGCACGACCTGGGCCAGCTCAGCTCGCGCCACCAGTCAGTACTCATGCTCGTGTAATTATGAACTTTACACTTATAGCCTTCAGAGTGCTCTGGTTTTCCTTAATAATTCCTCTAGTCTCCCCTGCCGATGCCGCTTTACGCTTAAAGCATTCCTCTTTGTTTTCATAATCTTTTAGTTTCTCCTTTTCCAAACTAATCCATCCCCCACGCTTAAAACCCCCTTTTCCTTTCTCTTCCTCATTGGTTTCTTTTACTTGTCCAATCTAAACCACCTTTTCCTTCATTCATCTCTACACATAGCCATACCTTGGCAACCCTCTCCCTCACACCTTTTCCTTTCTTCCTCTCCTCTCTCACGTCTCCCAGTCCTTGCACCTTCCTATATCTAAATGCTTATAGAAATATAATTAAGTAGGTATGGATTAGAATGAAATATAATTCGAAACTTCTAATATTACCATGCTGTATTTAAAAGTGAAGTACCTATATGAAACAGTTTACTTATTGTCCTATGAGGCTATGACCAATATGACCATGCTTCTGGGAAAATAACATTTGTTTTGATTTCATAGAAGTTCTCCACGCTACATCCTGAAGTCTATGCATATGACATAATGAATTTATTGTTGTCAGCAGACAGGAGATGGAGGAGATAAAGCGCGAGATCCTGTCCCTCAGCGAGAAGTACTCCGTGAAGTGCGTGGAGTCGGCAGCACTGGAAGAGCGACTGGCCACCTGCACCGCGCAGCTTGCGCACGCGCACAACCATATCATGCAACTTGACTCCAGGTTAATACTCCACTTAGATTAGTTCCGCTTCAAGTCAATGAAATTAAAATTTGACAGAAATATCTTGCACAATGTTTAATTATGAAAGAAAAAAAAAACTGTGGCACTACAACAGTGCCGACAGAAATGAAAACTTTAACGAGGTTTTGGTACCGGTTCTAAACTTAAAAAAAATGTACCAAAAAAATGTGCAAAAAGTTACAGTCCTACTGGGATTTGAACTCGGGGCTGTCTTATCAGAGGCGGTCACACTAACAAGTCGACCAATGTGAAGATACAAGGCGTGACACATTCGTGTATTTGTAAAAGTTTCAAGAAACAAATCGAGCTAAATTATTGTATAAAATGTCAGGAACAAGCAGCTGCGCGCGCATCTGATTTCTGAAGCGAATGAGATGAAGAACTCCGAGGGATCTTCGCTTTCGCAGCTCATTGAGGACACGGCACCGGTATGTATACTTTAGAACTCATACATCCATCTATAGTCTATATAAATCATCGATAAATAAAATAAGAAACGTATTTGTATATTTGGGTATGAAACTTGTGGAATAAAGAATACCAATCAAGAGCTTTTATCTCAAGGTGATTCGTCCTTGTTTTATCTTTGACTAGGTATAACAAATGCTCTCAAAATTCCAAATGCACTTTCAATGTGGTCGAGATTCATTTGGATTGCAAATTTATTGTCTGTGACGCACAATCGTTCTTCAGCTCTCTGAAGTAGCTACCCATTTTTGATGACGCCTAAAATCTCACTTACTCTACCAAACCTGCGCAATCGTCTATTGCACCTAACTTCAGAGAGCTAAAGATCCGTTGTGCTTAGTATACTTACTATAGATTACCTGTAAAGTGGATTCTACGTTGATTTGAGTCATCAATTCGTTTTGCGAATGGTTCCTAGCTATATTCATGAGTGAGAAGGTTGTATATCATCACAACGACCACGTTACACGCTTGCTGAGACTTGCTGGTGCTTACGTTGGAGTCCCATGGGGAGCATGCATGTATGAAGCTAGAAGCTTTCCTGTCTCATTAGAAATCAGATCATTAGCGAATAAATCTGTAGGTATGTAAATTAGCATAAGAAATGTTTTCTACGATTTTTTTTGTATATGGTCTTCACCATTATACATTAACTGCCGAGTATATAGATACTATATAGATAATAAAGTATATAGATAATTTTCTTGCTTATAACTTGCAAGCTACATACATGCACAATGGAATTACACTTTTAACTTATTGTTTGCCATTTTTATCTCACGCTTAGCATGAACATCGCACTTCGTCAAGCCAAAATTGTTTATTTAACTCAAATATGGTACCTATCTAGTAAATGCATCTGGGAATTAGATGATTCATTGTGACATGTATTTTTAAATTGAAACTGGATTTGATCGCGACTTCATTTGGTTTGATAAAATCTATTGAGTTTGATAAATAAGGTAACATTCATTAAGTTGTTGGCGCGACAATACTGGATAAATACTCAAAGCGACAATAATGTCTTTTAGAAAGTAATTACAACTTTTTAGACTTATGTAAATGTAATTAAGTTCTCATTTTCAAATATTTTGATCGCAACTATTCAGTGTCTACACTTTCTAAAACAGGCGGTTTTGAGCTTAGCCACTGCTCTCCCGCCCCAATATCGTCCCGACTATCATGTAGTATCCTACCGAGGTTTCATTGTAATGAAAATCGCAAAAATAATTCAATTTTCTTCTTTCTACATAGAACAAACAGTTTTAGAGATATCGCAAATAATTTAGTTGGCTATGAATAGTGGGTATGGTGAATAGTTGCGATCGCATGTCCTGTCGTGTTGGTAATATGGGTGCACTAACAGCATGGACAGGAGGCGCCACTGTGGGCGCACCTGCGGCAGCTCGCGGCGGCCTGGCAGCGCTCCCCGGGAGGTAAGGTCGGAGGAAACTGTTACCCTTTAAGTGGACTATTTTTCGAATTGAACATGTCAAATGATTCATTCATTCACTCATTCGTTCAATGATATAAAATACCTCGCAAATTAAACGAATCTGTTGAGCTTTGAAAACATGTTAATCTAAGTACTGAGGTAAATCAAGTTAATAAAAAAGCATAAGGTTGGTTTTTATGGTGTTTATGTAATAATTATATAATCGTGTGTCGCATCTATTCGGTCGTGTAGAAGGTATATTTTCCTCTGGATGACAATGGTGGTTGGTGTGCTTTGTTGATATGCAATGTAATAAATTATAATGAATTAGGTACCTGCTTGGTGTTTTGATGGTGTGGGACCCTTAGACACGTAAGATAGTTTAGTACCTAGGTATGGTACCTACATAGGGAGGTACTTTACCTATAGGTCGGTGATTGTTGATACCTGACACTGCACTGCATTAAGAACCAAAGGACAATTTTGGACCTTGTCCATCCAAGAAAAGATATGCACTAACTACCATTTCCTGTTGCATAATAGTTATTTTCTTTACTTATAGTATTTTATTGTAATGACAGAGTGACTCTCAAATATTATCACAGAATGGAATTAACACGAACACGAAAACACGAGTGCCTTGCACTGATTGGTTCAAACTTTTGAGTTCAAAACACGCACGTGTGTCAACCATAGACGTAGAGCTCCCCTTCATAGCATGTTCTCTTTGTAATTGTATGATTGATTGATGGATATATGACAGGCGAAGCAGCGGTCGAGCCCACTGCTGGAGGCAGCGCGCCCCTCCCGAGCCAAGATCCAGTTCGCGAAGACAGAGACCACCAGGAACCTCCAGCTGTCGCCAGTCCAGGTATTGAAACTTTTTACACACAGAATCACGACTCTTAAGGCAAGGTAGTTTTCTCAGACCTCTCAAGGTCCTTTGAAGATTATTTAGGGCTCGTGTTAATGCGCATATAGGCATGTACATTTTATGAAACCTGAAGGGATTCGAGACCTTCGAAAGTTGAGGCACTACCCCACTCGACCAGCACGGCTCTGTAGTTACTCTATCCAATGATATTTTATACTAAAAGATCCTAAAAATATAAACCATTTGAATGTAATATTTTCCCAGAACTAATTGGCGGTCGCAGCCCGGCGCGCCCCCTGGTGGGCATGGTCGCCGAGAGGAAGAAAATATTTGAGACATAAGAACCCTATCCAAGTTGAAGGTCCAAAGTATAAGCTAAGGCACCCCCACCACGCTCGCGGCCGGCCACTCGCCACTCGCCACTCGCCCGGTATAATCGACTGATTTTCTACGTTATTTATATCGCACTAGAGTAAGCGTGTAATAACACCAAATAAAGTATATTTCAGTGGCCAGGCTCATTCACCCCACCACACAATGTATATTCAATTTAAGTTTAATATTTAATTGCTTGTATCCTAGTCTAGTGTAGCTGTTCTGTTCTGGTTAGTGATTTGTATATTAACACTGTAAATAGTGTATTGTTCTATGAAATTGTTACCAAATATTTTTCATATTTTATACTTATTTAGCCTTAGGACGTACCACGTGTACTGTTTTGGGATTATTGACCTTAAGCCTATGAAAATTTGTTAATGTGTGGTGTTTCAGTAGAACTACTGTTGAATTTATATAATATCGTTGTAATTTCAATTAAATATTTTATTATTTATAAGCACTTAGTTTCCGCTTAACTTGATTTTAAGCTTGGTTTAGTGCTGATGTAAATTTTAACATCGAAATGAAGCTTTCTCTTTTTACTCAAAGAATATAAATCGAAATAAAGCTAAATCGTTTAAGCATGCACCAGCGGTATTCCAGACTTAGAACAGGCAACGATAAGCAAGGTTTAAAAAGGTTTGGAATGTATTAAACAAAAGTTCCATTGTAACGACATAACTTTATGGGCCTTATTAACAACATTCAATGGCCACTGTTTAATCTATCGTCATATCTATTATCATCATATGCCATGATAATAAGGCCCTATAACTAAAACATGTTTTACTAAAAATAGGATTAATCCTAACAGTTTGTTTAATAGCACGTCCACACACTCCGCGCAAACTAAAGTAGCGTTTAAAATTACTTAAAGTAACATTGAGGCATATTTATATTTAGTTTAGTTTAAGTTTCATTATTTAACCCGTATGCTAGCTTTGAAACTGACCGTATCTGTTACCAATCCCATCATGGGCATGGGCATTCCCCGTCTTCCGTCACTTTGTTATGTATAGTCACTTCAAGAAAATTGTGTGTCTTATAGTTTGCTCAATATTATTTAGTTGCGTAGCTATACCAAAACATTTCTGACTCGGAAGTAGCGTACTTTATTTTACAAAGCAGTCTCTGTTAAGAGATTTCAAATATATATACTGACATTCTTAAGTTTGTGAGTCTGATTGTATGAGGTGCCCTTGTATAGTGTTGAGTTTATTATTATAACAAAGATTTTTAAATAAACTATGTACTTAATATGCTGTTTTATTTTACCTACATAACACCAAAATGTCAAATGGCTCTATTAATATTCTAGGATAGATTGCTATATAATTTTGACTTAAGTACTTAATCATCTTTCAGGATTTTTATACTGAAATAAGAAATATAATGTTTATAAATTATTTAGATTTATTCAAATTAATTAGAGTACATCTAAACTGAACGAATAAGAGCGAAAAATCTTATAATACAATCTTCTAAGTTATTTGGCAAGCATAATAATCAACAACTCTATAACATATATATATGTATATATATATACCTATAACAATATGATAGAACACAACAGTATAGTAGCCAGTAGGTATAATTATCATAAAAACCAAGATGAATATATCTGTGCCGTTGTTTGTTCAAGTATAACATTAAACTAAACATGAATAAGATAAAAGACCGTAAATATTGCTCTAAAAATATTTAATGTACATAATACTGCGTCATCGATGTCATAAGTACAGACAATTTGACTTTGAAATCTCATTATATTCCTATATCCTACAAAATCTATCGAAAGTATACAATTAAATACATATACATGTATGTACTTCGGGTGTTATAAACCTACTATCAATATCTGTCTCATTTTATTGAAAAATGGATAATCCTACTATTCACGCCTTAACAAAAATCTCAACATACTTAAATAAATACATTACAAGTAGTTTTATTACACCCAGTAGAACTAGGTTTTCCGTCAGGCACTATTTAAACACTAACCTTTATATTTTGTTCTAAGTACTGTAAATTGGTGTAATTGGTGAACCTACTTAGTTATACAGGGTGTAAAAAGACGTCTACCGAAGCCGAAAGGGGTAGGTACAGCATCCCAATACACAACCAAATCCAAAAGGATTTTCCGAAAAAAACATTATATCCGGAGAAAACAGCGTTTGAAGATTACTGTTTGCGTATGTACTGGGCGCGTTTTTATACGTAGATTGCTGGATTTTGAGTTTTAATCGTTTTTTTCTTTTGTAAATAAAACTATTAGGTAGGTATGGTCTTATTATGTTGTACTAGTAGTAAATAACTAGCGTTCTTTTTTTTCGCTAAATATGTTCAGAATCATGGTCTGATTGAAACCCCTCAGTTTTCGGTAGCAGTCTTTTTACACCCTGTATTTTATGAGTAAAAATAACTATAAATTATTTTGCTATTGATGAACCTATGTATATCGCAGTCACCTATATACGTAAAACCAGTTTTCACGTTGCTGATGTAAAAAATCTTAATACCCATACTCTTTACTTACTCATTAAAGCCTTTTACATCTCAAACAATTCACTACAACGTCCCGTTAAGTGTAGGCATAGGTTGCTGACGCTGTATAAATCATCTAGTAATAGCTGTGAAGGCTTACCTAAGTTTTAAACTCACAATGGTAACTTATGAAAGACGATTTCATGAAAATTGGTTTTGATTGAAAAATTGTAGGTAAAGTGTTTCTAAAAAGAAACATTAGTGCGATTTTTGCGGTAGGTTTTGTATTAGCTATAAGAACTGAAGGAACGAGCTTGCCTATCCCAGCAGTAGGTTTAAGTTAGAGCTGTATAAGAGGCACTTCCCTGTGCTTTGCCAGACGCGCGCGCCAGACGCTGCGGTCGGCCAGTATGCGGCGTCCGTGGGCCGCGTGCAGCTCGCGGAAGGAAGTCTGCTTGCGAGGCACCTCACGCAGGCTTTCCTTGTCTGCCATCAAACATTACTAATGTAACTGCTAGCCCATATCACCAGTTTATTAAAAAAACGAAATTTTTAAATAAATAAATAGATATGATGGAAAAGCTAAGTACTTACGATGTCTGCTGCTTTGCACTGTCTTGTCAGGTTCGTTGACCTTGTTGAAGGGGTTGTGCCGCTGGCCGCGCGGAGGCACGCGGGGCTCCCCGTCTGCCGGGGCCGCCTGCGCCGCCGCCTCGGCTGCGTCCGCTGAGGGAAACACACACCTATCCATCTAATCACCTCAGTTGCACCCACTGCTAGGCCTATAAATCTTATCTGGTTGTACTGAAACTATCAGCCTATAGGCCTTCTCTCTATATAATATAACCAGTATACAGCGAGAAATTTTAAAGCCATTATATAAAAAAACTTTTAGGGATTCTAACCAAAATGGACTAAGAGAAGCCATATGCATACAAATCTATCCAAGTCAAGGCCAATCATAATAGCTAGACTCATAATAAAGTGCTGTAATACGCACAATCGTTCTTTAGCTCTCGGAAGTAGCTGCGCAGAACCCATTTTTGATGACGCCTAAAATCGTGCTATCTCGCTTACTCTACCAAACCTGCGCAATCTATTGGACCTAACTTCAGAGAGCTAACAGATCCATTGTGCTTAGTATACTATGTTGGTTGGCATATTTGAACAGTTATTACATCTATCCTTATCAGGCTGCCAGTATGATTGACAAGGACAAGGAAAATAAAAAATAATAGGTAATTTTTTTTAATGAGACACTATTTTAAGTTAGTGTATTATGCTTCCTTTACACAAAATGAATATTAGTGTTGTGAGGCAGAATGTATCGGATCACTACTTAACTTAACAATCTACTTAACTATTTAGCAACACCTATTGTACTACATGACATTCCTGTATGATTATGATTATAATTGAGAAATGAAAAGTGTTATAAAAAATTTTCAATTCCGACGGGATTCAAACCGGCGCCTTACCGCTCAGCCACGGAATCCCTGACATCACAATCGAAATCCTTGATAAAGTGTGGTTTAACACTTAAAAAAAATTCAAAATTTGATTATAATAATGTCTTAATAACAGTACAAAATCAAGGCTTTGGCAACTATAACTAAAGACCAAGAATTGAAGTTCCAAATTATGATACCTTGTGCTTCATCCAACTGTCTCTGCAGTTCGGCCACCATCAGCTTCATGTAATCGTAACTCGCACACGCCAGGGCCTTCATCCAGGCTTCCATGGACGCCTGGCTGTTTGTACACAGGTAATAGGTGCGCCCACCCTCACATTGAAACACTATTTTGAAGCTGTATGACTCTTCTTCTGTTAATTCTGCAAAATGAAAAAAATAGACGTTCTTTAGCTATAATACTAAGGTCGCCAGTTCAAATCTTACTTTTTGTACTGGCTCTCCTGATAGATAAGTAGAATCAATACCACTGTTGTGGTTTCATGGCCATGGTAACCATGAGTTCTGCTGCCATAGGAACCAGTGACAAACATTACAATACATTTCCATTGGTCTTAGCTGTTCAGTCAAAGAGAATATAATCACTAAGTTTAGTTACAGTGTCGACAACAAAAGAATAGGAGTGTTTACCTACTTTGTACCATTAAAGAATCATCACAGGACATATTGATTTCGATTCTTCAATTTTTTTCTGGGCTATATTGAGCAGTTCTTTATAAACACTTAAGCCGCGAACGCGCAGCCAGGCGACTAGCCAAGCGTCTAGTGTCAAGCTAGTCGCCTAGCATGTAGCTTAGTAAAACGAATGTTCTTAAATTTTCGCGACCGGCTGCACTGCGCGCTTGGTATCTAGGTAGTCGCTTGGCGTCTAGGTAGTCGCTTAGCTAGACGCCAAGCGTGTATCTAAGTAAACAAACGTGTTGGTTTTTTGTTTATTTGACCAAAACACCTAGCAACCCACCACACAGTGCGGCCACCATGTATCCTAGCTAGTAGCCAGGATGCAAGCCTAGCTACACACTAGGCAACTAGCTTGACACTAAGCGCTTAGTTAGGCGCCTGGCCTGGCTGTGCATTCGCGACCTTACCTATGGTACATCCTTCGAGTATGATAACCCCCGCTGGCTCCTTGTCCCCTTTTTTGTCGAAGTAGAAGAGCAGGTTTCCTTTGAGGGTGAACCATCGCGGTTGGTAGCTCTTGCTGAGCTCTCGGATGTCCAACCAGCCTTCGCGGTCCACCGGCGTAGACGACGAGGCGAAAGCACACAGATTCTTCTCGTTTATCTTCATAGTCATTGAAGCCTATTTATAAACCCTCGTATATGTAAGGAAGTATATTCTCAGCTTTTAGAGCAAAAATCACATTTGATGAGGAAGTTTAGGAAAAGGAAAACAGTGCTAAAATACAATTCCTATTCAATCAATCAAAGAATGTTTTGTTGATTTTATTTCAGGCGAGTGAGTGTGAGTGAAACAAAAGACAAAATCTTGCAAAATCTGAAATTGACATATTTTGACTTATGACACAAGTGATGACAAGTGTAATATACTATTGTCTCTTTTGATGGAATGTGTTCGGAATGCTGAGGATAGATATAATTTGTTTGGTGTACTATATTTTTATAGTTATGACATTGGTCATTTAAATAGCGCTTTAGCGATGCCTTTGTCCGAAGATGCTAAGGTTTTTTATATTTTATTTAATAAGTTTGTTAGAAGGTCTTAGTTTTTTTTTTTTTTTTTGTTTCTCTTTTTGTAACCTAGTTGTAAATATTTACCTACTTATTTTAATTAGTTACTAAGCTAAGATGTTACTGATTGGGCGGTGTAGTCGCTCAGCGACAAAGCCCTTTTTTTGTTCTTGTAAATACTATTGTCTCTGTACCAAAAAGGTACCATGCTAAATCTATGCTATTGTCAAATAGAATTAAGACTAAAGAAGCTTCAATCATACAACCACACCTTATGCTACGTTTATACTATCGTCATGCCACTGCTCATGCCGCTGCCGGAAATATTTCCCAAAATACTTCTGCGGCAATATCGACGCGAGTGGGGTGTTCACACTATGCCCTCATACTCATATATTGATCAACTTTCAAACATGAATGACGTCGCTTTTCTTGGTGCGACAGCATTGTCTGCTTAGTTTAAGTCATTATATAGTGTTTTAAATACTTCTTCGATGTTAATCTTCTATTGGAATATTTTACAAGTTCATACGGATGCGATTCCACACATCTCATACACTAATATACTTCAATGTATGGTTTTTAGCATAAGGATAAATTGAGGATATCATAAATTAACCGCTCAATTTCACAAAGTTCTAAAATTGTTATGGTTTGATCATTATTTCATACATAAATTACTTAACTTCGGGCAGCAAGTGAGGCATAATGTAAACACCATATATATAGGATGTAATAGATAGAACTTTATAGTAATTTGAGCGTCTCCACTTTTCATTACATTCATAGACAGCTATTGATATGTTTTAAACGTAGAATAGTGCTGTACATTTCTTATCGATAATCACATTAAAAAGTATTTAATGAATTTTTAGAATTGTCTATTCTATAGGTATTCTTTTATTACTGTAGAACGTAATAAAATTGTAATTGCTATAAAGTTTTATTATTTTGGTTATAAATAAATAATGCTGGACTTTTCACACAACATCATCTAGCCCCAAAGTAGAAGAGCTTGTTCTGGTAGGTATGAAAATGAAAAAAAATGAAAATGAAAATATTTTTTTTTATTACAATACTACAATACTCAGTACAATAACAGAAAAATAGGTAGGAACACAGTAGCAATAATAATCATTAGATATTACTACCTAACCTATCAAGTGTCGTACACAAATATATAAATATTCATTATTTAATTTGTAACTAATACAAGGGATGCCATTCACGTTTTATACAAGGCTGGGCCCAAAAGTCAAAAGTGCCGGCCAAGAGACTTGGTGCTATATTAAAAATAACTTTGATTGACTTCCTCAATAGTCACAAACACAAACATTTGCGTTTATGGTATTAGTAGGTAAGCAGGCACTTAACTTGTAGATACTTTATCAATGAACTGCTTACTCGATCTTCGTCGATATTTATGGCAGAAGATGTATTTACATCATAGTCAGCTTTCGTTTTTTAGGTAATTTCTGAAAATAAATAATTGGATATTAACTTTGTAAGGTAGGTACATAGTGTAAAATTAAAGATTTAACCGATTAACTGACTGCTTACTTAGTATTCCTCGATATCTATAGCAGTATTTGTAGACGCACTATAGCCAGAATGTCTAGCTACGAGCTTTCTTTTTCTGGGTAATTTCTGAAAATAAAGAATCCATTACTGAAGGTAGGATCCGTATCCAGTTATCCACCTTTAATTCATCAAACGAACCATTGAATTGAGCTTAAATAAAAAAACCAGCATGAAAAATAGTTAGTAATATGGTTTGTAAATATTGTGGGCACTGCATATGAATGCAGATTTTTTCGTCCATATCCTTCACACATGATTTTTCAAAGAGTAAGGAACATATTCTTGTGTATTGAGTAGGACTCCATTCTTCGCCTTTCCTGATATTTTTGATCCACGATTTTTTTAAATCTAGGTCAGCTGGAAACCTATTTCCAGAAAGTAAAAATGAAAAAGTTAATAGTTATGTGCCTAGTACCTACACAAAAAATTTTTATTAATATCGATAAATATGTCGACACAACTACAGCACTATTGCGCAGCTATGGAGTACAAGAAATGTCAAAACAGGAATGTAAATTTCGCTAGATCGAAAATTCTAATTGAGATTATCCAAATACACGCGTGAAATCGATGTAAAACGATGTTAAATGATGCAATGATACAATGTTTGTAAAATAGCTTCCGTAATTCTAAACACAAACGTATTTTTCACTGGTATGACTTACCGATGAAAATAAATATTTGCTTCATTCTCCCTAAGCACACCCAATCTGCTTCGACATTGTGGAGCAGCACAAGGCATCATTGCCAAACTAACACCATATCACAAACACAGTCCAAAAAAAACATTCATTTAGGAGAAAACCCGTAATTTTTCACCGCGAACTTGGTAACCAGCTGGTTAGTAAACAAGAAAGCTCTGGTGTCAGAGTGGCGCGCTGCGTAAAAATTCGCACGTAAGTATCTATCGCGACCGCTCTTTTTAGCACAGGCAAAATGGGCCATAGAGTGACGAGTATGACAGAAAATGTTCATAGTTCAACTTGAAATGCGAAATCTATCTGTACCAAAAAGGTAGGTACCATGCTAAATCTATGGTAAACACTCACTAGTGCCGTGCTCGCGCTGCCTTCCTTTGACTTCCGCCCGAAAAACCGACAATCGAGGGAGCAGCGGGCAGTGGCAGTGGCATGAGCAGTGACAGCGCGAGGAACCTATTTACATACTCGCGCTGCCCACTTCCCTGCCCAACAGGGCATAGTGTAAACGGGGGTATAGAGATAAAAACTACACACATGTAATTCTGGCGGGGGGCGGATAGGCTGGTAAAGAATACCAACCGGTTCTAAATCCGCGTTGACACGATCAGAGTATACTCTGATTGTACGCGGCTAGGGTAGTTCTGTGTGCGTTACCCTAGCTGGAAAGTGTCTCCTACAGAGATTATAGAATGAGGAAAAATTAGTGCCTAGTGAGCTACAAATGTGCGCCAAATTAAAAATTTGTGCATATTGTAGTTTTTGAAATAAAGGGAAAAAACGTTTCCAGCTAGGGTAACGTTGCTCCAGCTGGAAAATTCTAAACCAATTTTTTTACTTTTAGTTATATTATTCAATAATGCAGGTATGTACACTTTTGAAATTTTGTGTGGTTATTATAGGCGTCGAGACGGACCGAATACAGTTTTCAGCGACCTTGTGCATGGTCAAATTTAGACGCTACGATCATTTTAAGGTTTTTAAAAAAAAACGCGATAACTCAAAAACTATAAATATTTTCTTAAATCTGATTCCGTCACAAATTAGCACAAATTAAGAGCTACTCGTGTATATATTTTCTACAGGTGTAGGTACATACAGTAGTTTTTGAGAAACACGATTTTTCAAAACGTTACCCTAGCTGGAAAATCTAGAAAACGCGATATCTCGAAAACCTCAAGTCGCACAAATTTTTTTTTTGGCGCACAAATTTGCACAAATATAAGCTATCTGCCGATATACAATTCATCTCTCTCCGACCATTGGTTTAGAATTTTCCAGCTGGAGCAACGTTACCCTAGCTGGAAACGTTTTTTCCCTTTATTTCAAAAACTACAATATGCACAAATTTTTAATTTCGCGCACATTTATAGCTCACTAGGCACTAATTTTTCCTCATTCTAAAATCTCTCTAGGAGACACTTTCCAGCTAGGGTAACGCACACAGTAGTTCTGGGTAGGTAGTTCTGTGGGCGGGATGAGCTTTTTCAGGACGATTTTGCATTTTATTTACGCAACGCCTGTACGTGAAGAGGTTACGATTTGTTATCATGTTCTAGAAAAAGTTATACCTATCAATTAAAAACATATCGTTTGTAAAGCCGACGCCAGACTTGCTTCAAATGTTTGAACACATGTGTGGCACGAGACTTTGAGCGCCGGGGTAAAGAAAATTCGTTGGGTTTAGTAAAAAAAAACCTGAGTACACACAATAATTTAATTTAATACATTCATAAATTAGACTCACACTAGTAATATTTTTTAAATATCATTGGCTCACACTTAATTCTTATCCTACGTATTTACAAATTTCAAAATGAAAAACGCATAATAATTTAATAATAAACACATTTACAACTACGAGTATGATGAATCAAAACACGTTTCTTGTTTATTGTCTCTGAATAGTTTGTAGTCAAAAATTAATAAAGAAAAGTTACAAATATGTAGAACAAATTTAAAAATAAAAATAAGTAAACGTACCTACAAAATAAATAACCTAATCAATTTCTCATTATGCATATTTAATAAAATAATGAAAGTTTGTCATTCTATAATAAAACATAGTGACTAACGCAACACGCAGAAGATACTTTGATTTTTACTTTTTAAAACATTTTCTCAACAGCGATTTTTTTTAATTTCATTCATATAACATAGAATTCTCTTTTGCAAGAGAATTACAAAAAAGAGGACCACGATTGTATCCCCATTCCTCAAGGCTGTTCACACATTACCTTTAAATATTTTTTCAGGAATCTAGGCATATTAGCAAGCGAGGAATCCACACTATGGAAATAAGACCGATTTTTGAACTGCGCGTAATAGTCATGGCCTTTACATCTTTTTAATAGATGATTTATACAGCGTTGGGAGGCAACCTATGCCTACGCTTAACGGGACGCTGCAGTGCCTGGGACATTGTTAGAGATGGAATAGGCTTGCCCAGCACCTAAACCATCCTCTCAGCTTAATCAGCCTGGCACACAGGAAAGACGACGTCAATACGTATGGTGTGGAGTAAGTGAGTTACATAAAATGTTGGCGATTTTTGATGTGTTCTAATTTGTACCAAATCGCGTCTGTATATAGCCGTTTTTGAAGGCATAATGTTAGTAAATATTAGCTTCCTTTTCAGTGAGTATTAACGCTGTTCAAATGACAATTTAAAGTTCTCTGAAGCACGGAAACGCAAAAGTTGTGCAGTAGTTACAACGAATATTTAGCTCTCTGAAGTTAGGTGCACTAAAAGACGCCTAAAAAACGAAGACGCTTTGGGGGTAGGTAGTATTCCCCCAAATTATGACAAAGAGGGAGTACTCGCCTCACTAAGGTTTGCCCAACTGGCACACTTACCTTAGGGCCTTTCGGCCGACAGTTATAGTCGGATAGTTCTATATAGGCTTAGGCGTCCAGTAAACTTCGTCAGCGCGATCTAGAATTTTTCCACAGATATAGACATAGTTTATACTTTTTTTTTGCGTGTTCCTAGCGCCATCTAGTTGTACAGCTCCGAAGTACGTCGCTGTAATTGACATCTCTTGAAGTTCAGCTTATAGTTCAGCTTGTAGTTCAGGCGATGGTAGATAGAGGTCGCCACAACGCGTTGTATAGCTGCCTCGCTCACTCACGCGCTTAGTTTGTTGCATCGTTCTATCTCGCTTACTCTACACACGCAATGTACTACATGCGCAATGCTGCGCAATCGTTTAGTGCATCTAACTTCAGAGAGCTATTGGTTGTGCCTACTGTAATTTATTTTGCGCTATCATACCAAATTCGTCTATCAATCGAGAACTACGCAGTGACATTGACAGTATTATATAATTTGACGTTGACAGATTCGTCTATTCCAACGTCAAGTCTATACAGTAGCCTGGCTGCTGTGTAGGCTGATGTTAGTATGTGAATATGATGGATCGGATAAGTCCATCCCTTACAGAGTCCGAACTCTGTCCGATGCAGAAGTTGAAGAATACTGATTCAGCGGCGACGTGCTGCGCGCACGTGCCCATCGGGTACCAGCCCACTTTGTTGAACACTATGCCCACTTTATACACCTGCGAACAAGTTAAATAAATAATAAAATAAATAATGCTGGACTTTTCACACAGCATCATCTAGCCCCAAAGTAAGCAGAGCTTGTGTTATGGGTACTAGATGACTGATATACTACTTATATACTTTTTGTTTGTAAATACATACATATTATACATAGGAACACCCAGACCCGAGATAAATATTTGTAGATCATACAAACATTGGTCCCGCCGCGGGGATCGAACCCGCAACCTTTTGCGTCGCAGGCGGGCCTTCGCCCACTGCGCTACAGAGGTCGTCAAAATTTACATTTTACATTATTTTTATTTGAGACAACTTAATCCGACTGAACAGACAGTGCCCGGGATAGGCTTGCCCAGTACCCAACACGCCAGCTTTGACGAGTCGTGAAGGTCGTGGGTTCGAATCCCGGCCGTGCTTCAATGGATTTTTCGTTTCGTAAAATGTATATGCGCTATAACACGAGCTCTTAACGTTAAAGGAAAACATCGTGAGGAAACCCGCAGCTTAGTCATCTCCGCACGTATTGACGTCGTTTTTCCGGCACTACAGCGTCCCGTTAAGTGTAGGCATGGATTGCCTCCTGACGCTGTATAAATCATCTAATATAGATGTAAAGGCCTAAGTTTTTTAACATTCAGTGGTAGTACAGTCCGTCTAGTGTAACTTGGCGCCACTGTGCCATCTGCCACCATTCCAAATACAGTTCACCCTATCACCCAACGAATCTAGGCATTCGTGAAGTTAGCCATTTGTCTCCGCAGAACACAATTTTGTATGAAAAAGCGTTCACTGCGCAGACAAACGGCTAACTTCACGAATGCCTGGGCGAACTGTACCTTGTTCCGTTGTATATAGACAGGTCGGTTGAACATGATATCCAGCAGATGTCGGTAGGGCACCCGGCAGGTGTAGTGCGTGTAGGTGAGGCGGGCCCCGTCCGCGTCCAGCAGGTGCGCGTACAGGAGCTCGGAGTAGCCGCCCGCGCCGCCGCCGCCCAGCTGGCCCAGGGCGCACACCGCGCTCTCCTCGTTCGGCGCCTGCGTCGGCACCTGCACACGTATACTAGACTCTAATACGAGTATACGAGTATACGAGTAGCTGGGAGGTGGTGCACGAATCAATCTATAGAGCTACATCTTTAATGTTGTTATTCTATGATTCACCTCTGACCACTATTCTAAACCAATACACATCTAATATTAGTGGGTTTACCACACGCAAGAAAATTTCAATCCAAATATTTGATTAGTGATATTTTCTAACTTCACCTATCATAAAGTTAAGAATATTGTTGCACCAATGACATTAATAGTTTTTCGTTAATTTTCCGGTTTTTTTTCCTCAATAAATACGTCCCCTCTCAGCAAGGATCTACAAAAAATGCTGCGCTCCATGCGTCCACTGCAAGCGGGCCGGGCCGGGCCGGGCCGCATTGGCGGAAAAATACGCTCGCCGAGCGATCCGCCGACGGATTCCGTTGCGGCCCGGCCCGCCCCGTCTCCAGTGGACGCAGTTTCATACAAAATGTATAAGACGCGGATATTTCCGTTGCGATGCGGCCCGGCCCGGCCCGCCTAATGGACGCTATGCTTGGGCGATGATGCAGTTATGATCTGTCAATGTCAGAAGTTGTCAAACCTGCACGCCGAGCAGACAGATATTCTTGTCCACCATGAACGTGACCGAGCAGTCGAGCACGCTGGTGTTGAGACAGTCTGTGTGCTGGATGATGGCACGTTGGCAGTAGATCTTGTTGTAGTCGGGGGCTGCGCCGCGCTCCAGAGACTCCGGGAGCCCCGACAGGCCCGCCAGCCCGGCCGCCAGGCTCGGGTGCACTGATGCTGGGATCCGCCCCCCTGCACACAACACCATACTTTATATCCTACCATCCTATTAAAGCAAACACTACCGTTGGCACTTTGCCAATTATTAGCACAGTTCTTTATTCTTAGCTTAGTTCACAAAAAGAAACCATCGTTTATTCAAGTTTGGTGTACATTATAAAGTAAATAATTTCAATATTTTTTCTGTGTGTCAAAAATTGTGAATGCAGTTCAAAATCAAAAGCAAAGGGTTTTGTACCATTATCTATCAAAACGGCAAAAAATTACGTTTGTTGTATGGGAGCTCCCTTTAATATTTATTTTATTATGGGGGAATAGCTACCAATATAACATGAATAAAGCTTTTATCTTACAGAAACGGAGTATTCGAATTATGGCCAGGATTTCCCAAACAGAGTCGTGTAGAAAATTTTTCAAGCTTTTGGGAATTTTGACGGTACCGAGTCTGCAGGTGTTGATAAACTTTCTTTCAAAATATTTACATGAGTATGAGACGTCAGAGGAGAACGTAGCAAGGGTAAACAGTAAGAAAAAAAATATTATGAATAAAATTTATCCAACCCTTAACATAATGCAACACTGCACAAGGTATCAAGCTGTAGAGGTATTTAATAAACTTCCATGTGACATTAAATTATTGATTAATAACAGAAACACTCTGAAAAATTAATTAAAAAGCTATCTTCTGGAGAAATGTCTCTACTCCATTGATGAATTGCTTTGACTGTTGTTTTGTGTATGTGTGTTTTTTATGCTTGTATATATTTGTAGTGTACTCATATTGTAATTTTATAGGTTAAGGTGTTTTCCGCATACAATTTTTGTTGTTATAATGGAAATAAATGAATTGAATTGAATATTGTTTTTAAATATTAATTGTCAAAGCGGCAACAGAAATACATCATCTGTGAAAATTTCAACTGTAAGTATAGCTATCGCAGTTCAAGAGATACAGCCTGGTGACAGACGGACAGACAGACAGACGGACGGAGTCTTAGTAATAGGGTTCCCGTTTTACCCTTTGGGTAACGAACCCTAAAAATAGAAATACATATCTATGGTACTTACCGTCTACCCGCGGTGGGTTGGCGCGCGAGCTCTCCCCGAACACTTGTTCCACCATGACTGGACTGGGAGTGTCCACTGTGAAGGTCGCCATCTGGAGAACACGAAACGCTTTTAAAAAGGTACCAAACAAAATATGCTTTATTTTAGAACAAATCTAACCAAATAAATAAAAATGTTATTTTAACTAATCTTGTTTTTAAAAAATAATAAAAAAGTTTAAAATTTACGAAGTTCCAATGTACCTTTCAAAATGGCGGTGGTTCCAGAAATTTCGATATTAGAGTTATTATGCAAATGATAAAACATATACACAGTAATGGTTTCAGCTTCTGCTATAAACATAGTTAAACACAAAGCTATCAGCGGTGTAAAACAAAAGAGAACATGAATATTAAATTTTCTTTTATTATGAACTTACATCAGAATCGTTTTCCAAGATAAAAAAACATTGTAGTTACGCTTAAACTAAAAACAAAACTGACTTCAAGTAAAAATTACCAGCGAGGAAGAGGTTTTTTAATTTTAAGAGATAACAATCAATCTCTCAACAAAACTATGAAAATAAAAAATCCTTTAACAACTAATAAAATTTAAAATCTGTTCAATTGAACATACATTAAACAAAAAACATTCGTATACAGCCGAACATAGATATCGGTACCTCCTCGTTATTCTAAGTCGGTTAAAAAAATTTAGTCTTGAGACTTGCGCCGGTCTATCGCCGACTCTGCGCGCCGACCCGCCTCGATGATGGAGGATTTAATGGTGTCTGATAGGATATCATTGGAAACAAAAAAAAAAAGATAAATTAAAACACAAAAAGCTTATGTAGTTTAAAAACGCTAGCTACTATTAAAATGAAGAGTAAATAGTTATACCATGACAACCCTATATCTACGATAGAATGATTTAAGTTGTTCTTGACATCCACGATAAGATTAAAAATCGTCCAGCTCTTATCAAATAACCGTCTAGCTAGACTGTAATTTTACTCTATTCTACCATAAGGTGGTCATGGTAAGCAAGCAGGCTGGTGTAAGCTAGATTATACCAAGAAAATAGTTATAAATAAATAATGCTGGACATTTTCACACAGCATCATCTAGCCTCAAACTAAGCAAAGCTTGTACTATGGAAACCGGATAACTGATATACAACTTATATACTTTTTGTTTGTAAATACATACATTATACATTTTTAAACACCCAGACCCAAAAAAATATGTGTAGGTTATACAAACATTTGTCCCGCGGCGGGGATCGAACCCGCAACCTTCTGTGTCGCAGGCGGACCTTCGCCCACTGCGCCACAGAGGTCGTCAAGTTAAAAAACAAAGATTGAACCAAAATGAGAAATCTAAAACCTGCTTATACACATTAAAATAAAATGAATTTTGGCATCTGGATTAGAAAAATTCTTTTTGATAAATGATTTTAATGCAATTTTGAATTTTAACTCGGCATAAACAATAGGTCTTTTTTATCAAAAGCAGTCAGTTTTTACGGTAGAACTGGTTAGTAAATAAGCCGTAATTTCAAAAACTACCCTCCACATAAATCGCAAAAAGCATTATTTTTAAAGCGCTCGTTAACTTGCATCTTCGTCAAAGTTAAGCGATGTTTTCATCATCACAAAATGGATGAGGAAAGCTAGTCGCAATAACAACCGATCGAAAAAATTAGTATGCTGCTTTTTTGGAGGAATAATTGACTACCACGCTTTTTATATCTTAGATCATTAGTTAGTACTTTTCTCTGAGCCCAGTAACCGCTTCTCAAAATAGGTTGAGTTAGCTTTGATCGAGTACGAACATCTCTGACTCCCGACGAGGGTCCGCCTCCGATGAGCTGCTTCCTGGGCACGCGGCAGTGGGAGAAGCCGCCGGGCATGGGCACGTCGCTGCTGCTGGAGAGGATATTCATGAGGACCGCGAAGGCTTCCGACTCGGTCAGCAGGGCGGAGCGCGCCGGCCCCTCCGCGAACTGCTGCGGCGTCAGGGTCAGGAACCGGATCTTCTCGATCGCTGAGCGGATGCACAGCTTGCCTTTCGGTTTGCTATCTGAAAAACATTGTTTATCGAAATTGCTGTTAATTTGCTGTTGGAGCAAATGCTGAGGGGTAGCCGTATTTTCACCCACATAAAATTATGTAGATTGAAGTACCTATTGTAACTGTTGTATATGATGTGGAGAAAATAAAACTTTATTCTATTCTATTCTATTCTAAAACACATAAGGCCTTACTAATAAACGTGGTATAAAGTTATTCCTGAGTGTAAACTATCAAAATGTATGGTTATTCCTATTTTATTCCGATGAATAACTTTATACCACGTTTATTAGTAAGGGCCATAAGATTTAAACAAGGGTGCAGGCTTGTGTAACTTCAGAATAGCGTTTGTATGAAAGAAATGTCAATGTTATGCAAGCTGTAACTTTGTAATTGGTTTATTGGTAGGCATTTTGCTTAATCTTAAGTTGAACTAAGGAATAACTTTACGCCACGTTAATTGTAAGGCCGATAGTATACTAATCACGTACAGTAGTCACAACCAATCTTTAGCTCTCTGAAGAAGCTGCGCAGAACCCATTTTTGATGACGCCTTTAAGACGAAGATAGCGTTGTATAGCTGCCTCGCTCACTCGCTTAGTTTGTTGCATCGTGCTATCTACACGCATGCGCAATCCTTGGCAATCGCTTAGTGCACCTAACTTCAGAGAGCTAAAGATTGGTTGTGCCAATGTACTGACTCACGATCTCATACGATTTCATGAGGCACGTACGACGTACGAAATGACAAATGTGTAAACCTTTCAGAAGTACCAGTTTGGTCACTTAAAGTTGACCTAGAACTTGGAGATTCTACTTCTGTTCTTTCGGCACTAGTGTCATTAAGTCAGGGCTAGTCAAACTAACCCTCTTTTCTCTTTTTATCATCATCATCAGTGGGAACTTCAACTGGCATCTCTGTGGTCTCCTCTGGTTTCTTGGCGTCAAGATCAGTTACAGAACCATTTTCGACACCATTGTCAACATTCACTACCTAAAAAAAATACAAAGTAACAATTTTAGCATTGTTGTAGCCAAGTAAACTGTTAGTTAAAGGTTGCAGGTTCCAATCCTAGACATTTATGTTTTTTTTTTATTAGAAAAATTGGACATTGGTTTATAAAAATTACATGAATATTTTAGTTGCCTGAAGAAAATAAATTAGAACACAAGCAGAAGGTCAATCAAATAATCGCCTAGGCCCTTCTAGCTGTCACATCCCACTCATATAATAAAGCTGAAAGTTTGTGAGTTTGTTGTGTTTCAATCACGCCTAAACCAGTGAACCAATTTGGATGAAACTTGGAATAGGCGTAAATAGTGACCTGGAATAGCATTTAGGCTATAGATTCAAAATGTTGGTACAACGCGGGCGATGCCGCACGCAGTAGCTAGCACACAATACACCTATATGAATGAAATGATTATGAAACCGTGAAAATTTGAGATGAAAATATCTACAATAGAATAGAAAATAGAGTATTGTCTACAGATGATTAGGTAAATACCTTTTCTTTGGAAGTGGATGGCTCAGGACTCTTTGACCGTTTCTCTGATGGGGGTCCTACATCTACTGGTGGGCTAATGCTCCTCTCCTGAGACCTCTTCTCCTGAGCCTTGGAGTACCTCACAGCAGCGTTGAACAGATCCAACTCGCTGTCCACATTCAGATGGTCGAGAGAAAACACTGTTATCACAGTATTAAGATCAACCTCTTCAAAGCTCCTGTCGTTTAACACTTCCTTTGTGTTTGTACTGATAATCTGTAATACATGGAAACATTAAAAAGTATTTCCGATATTGAACATTTTTGAAATTAAATAATGAATTTTACCTGAATAGATTTATCCATGAGCTGCCCAGTAGCAAAGTATAGACAGAAATGGAGGGAGTGGGGGGAGGCCTTTGGCTATAAAAGGCATTCAGACAAATAACTTTAAGAAAAATGTTAAAAAATATGGAATATTAATGTACCTTGTCTGAATAAAGGCTTATAATACCTGTATACATTTATCCATGAGCACATTTTCTTCAAACAAGCGCGCAAACTCATAAGCCCTGCACGCATTCCTCGGGTATAAGTCTGACCAGAGGTAGCGGGTGCATTCCTTAACCAGATGTGGCAGCATGTACTTTTTGGCTCCGTAACATAGCTCACAGGCTTTGTCGAACGAGCTTATGTTTATGTTGTCTGTATAAATATATCTGAAACGATATCTTTCAGCTATAATTTATTGGACAAATACAAATAATTTATTTACCTAAAAGCTAAAGTAAACACAATTTACTGGTGGCCCCCGCACAAGGGCTAGCTTGTACCGCGTCTATGTACTTGCAAAACTAGGACTGGAAAATGGCTAGTAAAGAGGTCTAATACCTAGCAGTGACAATTATTTAAAAAAACATTATTCAAATTACATTACACTTATAGATGACCTCTGTAGTGCAGTGGGCGAAAGTCCGCCTGCGATGCAGAAGGTTGCGGGTTCGATCCCCGCCGCGGGACAAATGTTTGTATGACCTACAGATATTTGACTCAGGTCAGGGTGTTTCTATGTATAATATGAATGTATTTACAAACAAAAAGTATATAAGTAGTTTATCAGTCATCTAGTAGCCATAACACAAGCTCTGCTTACTTTGGGGCTAGATGATGCTGTGTGAAAAGTCCAGCATTATTAAAAAAAATATAAATAATTCTTATCTTGTTGTGCGCAGCAAAGTCTAGGCAAACACAACCTTAACTCAGCATTGTGCTGGATAAGTACTTTTGTCTACCTAGCGCTGGTTTTCAGTTAAAGCCAGAGGAGTTACATCATGGGGCCTTATTGTGTAACTCAGCTGGGAATGGACATCGGCTTCATTTTGACATTTTAAATCTATTCTGAACTTCAAATGTCATTTTCGTATTGTGTGATTGGTTGAGCTCTATTGGGATGACAATTGGGAATGGATTTCAAGTTAGATAATAAAGCTGCCGGTTAGAAAAAGTACAATCTTACTCCAAAAGAGCCCTGAAAGCCTCAGGCTGCACATCGAGTATAGGTATGGGCTCGTTGCGCTCCGCCAGCTCGCCGTAGAACATCGCCTCGAAGACCGGCGAGGCCATCGCCAGCACCAGCTTGTGGGCCGGCACCACCAGCTGCTGCGGCTCCGAGCCCACCACGAACGTGCAGTCCGACCACTGCCCCGACTGCAGCAGGTGAGCGCCGCGCTGCTTCACCTCCACACACTGCAATTGCCAATCGTGCGGAGCACCCGCCATTTTCACTTCCACTTACTAAACTTCTTTTTCTTACGTGCTAAAGCTAGCTAGCCGTCTCAATAATTCACTCTAAGTACAAGATTCTCGTAATTTCGTAGTATTCGAGCTGGCAAGGCAAAGTAAATCTATACAATACTGTACACAAACATGAGAGAGCAAACCATTGAAACCATGTTATTAGTTTAGGGTTCGCTATGGTATGCTACGAAATATTTGCAGGGTGTAATGAGTGGATAATCCTTTAACTACGGGTAGGGGGCATCAAAAGGAACCAGAGAAGCAACACTTGTGCCCAGTAAAAGTCTCACGGATTTCGAGTTATGGGACATTTAATAAATTTTCAATTTTTTCTACAACAACAAGGGAAAAAATTGATATATACGGGACCCCTTGTATATTCTCTTTGATGGTACGGTCGCAGCCAATTAAATGACTACGGAACACCGACTAACTAACCAGACACACACTTGACTGATTTATTCTTTGACAGCAAACTGACTGTGACATTTTCAAGCAACCGACACCGCCGACCATAGAGGAAGGATATCTATAGATTTAGCATGGTACCTTTTTCCTATATTTATGGATATATCCGTACCTATATATCTCTATGATCCGTACGCAACCTGTACCAAAAAGGTATCATGCTAAATCTATGGTACGCAACGCAAAACACACAGATTTAGCATGGTACCTTTACATGGTAGATACGAATCTACCGAATAAGATGTGCGCTGCGTCACCAGTATTGGTCGTTCAAATGCTGGTTTTAGGTAATAGTTGTAATAGTGTCTGCTAAATATCAAATACCTAAGTCAATCAAATAAAACAATGCTTATAAATATGTAATATTTTATTCATAAAATTACCTATTTTCACAGTTATTTATAAAGTTATATTAATATCAAGTATTACTAAATTTGTTTTACGGTTTCTAATGATTGCTCCATTTAGAAAATTTGATTTCCATGCCAATCACTAGATTTGCAACTTACAAATAATATAAAACAAAATGGTGAGGTCTATTTACAGTACATTCCCGATTCCCTAAAAAATTGACAAATTCACATTAACAAAATATGTCAAAACGAAATCCTTAAAATTAATTAATTCTACAAAGAATCTCGCTCAACAACTGTACAAGATTATGAGTGGTTTCTATAAAACATGCTCAATTAATTTTCGGCAAAGTAGGCAAATAATTAACAGATTCAACACTACCCACTATATTTACATCGCGTCACATTTACAAAACAAATATAAACTATATACAACATCGTTATATATTCTCCACATTTAAAACATTTCATATCAATCAACTAGTCATAATCAAGTAGCGAGCGCGCCCACCGCATCTAAAACAGCGTGTGTGGCACACGCCTATATCAATGCGACTCATAATAAATAAGGTAGGTACTAGGCAACAAATATAATAATTTATTAATTGTTTGAGTCTTTTGTTGAATAAAACCAAACTTGGAAGTGGGTGATGAACCAAATGCAATAGATAACGTTGAAGTGACCAACACGCGCGACGGTCGTTATATACAGTTCAACAGCACACCTCTACTCATTACTCTTTAATTATTATATTAAAATAGAAAATTTAATATATCTACCAACTGTCGGAGATTCGACGACTCAACATCGGCAAAGTTGCCTCTGTTCCATTTAATTATTGTAATATATAATATTTTTATAAAACGACAAGTTGTCTAATTACAAATGCTACATCAAACATGTTCTAAACTCTCTTTATAACTAATCAACTATTCCATAAACTATTGGTGTTACAGATTATTCCTGATTGGATACTTTAGTTTTTATCATAAGAAATGTTTTAGCGTTCAGTTTGTAGCCCGCAATGCATGGACACAATGGATTGTTTCAAATAAAATAAATAATGTTTTACGACCGTCCATGCAATGTGGAATGTTCCATGTGAAGCAACTTTTGAGCTTCTGTTCCCTTTTATAAAATTTGTACATGAGTATACATATCCCAACATCATTCATAAGATAATAATTCACCTATAAATAATTGTCTCTAAAATCATAAATCTACATCATTTGAATCTAAGACTGTGGTAAAATTATAAAGAAAGTTAATTTTATACTATGAAAATAAATAAATAGTTATACAAAAATAAAAATTAAATTAAATGAGTAACAAATATTCCTGCCCTGACAATGGGCTTTTAAAGAAAATAATGAGTTGGTGTGGACGATTGAATACTTACAAAAGTAAAAAATGTTGTTAAAAATATCTAAAACACTACAAAATATCTAACACCTTTGGTAATTCATACCGGTTTAAATATAATAACGAAAAATAATATATAAACATTTCAATATTGTTATCACAGGGTACAACAGTTTGGTACTTTATCCCTGGAGCAACTGTGATGTCAGATGGTTTTCAGAATCATGTGTAAAAGTTTTTATTTCTTGAAATACTCATTACAAATGCTATGACGAAAATATGTAAAAAAATATAGATTACAACAACATTATAATGGAATTTATGAGTGTACTGCTGTACAATCCTTCACTACTTAAAATGGGATTCCGGAAAGACCAAGGAAGAATCATGTGTTCACAACAAAGTCTGGAAGAGAGTAATTTGAATTATTTCAAGAAATAAGCAAGTGTTTACAAGATCCTGCATATTATTTCAATATTAGTGAAAGCGGCAAGGGCATCTACAGTGGTAATTTGCACCATTTCCAGTTTTTTCATTTTTGGTATAATATCCTGGCTTTACATAATCTTAACTAGCGCATTACATTGACGCTTTTAATAAAATTGTAACATTGTATAATTTATTGCTGTAAGCACTTTTGATTGTATCCTTCCTGTGGATAAGGCAGTGTAACTTTCTGGCTTCTGGGCAAGCATACTTCGTAATATACAGTACCCAGAACAAGTATTGCCTCCTGGCTCGATGCTTCATACCTAGTAAGTTCTAACAATAATTGTTAGAACTTACTTATTCTAATAAAACACCCCATTCATGGATGCGTCCTGGGTTATCATAACATCATTGCATTATAGTAGAGCATTTAAAATTGTCGCTAAGCAATAATTTTGTGTATTTCACTGCATGGATTGCCATTCGAAGAACTACTTACAGTATAATTTCAAATTTAGAATTTAAGTTTCATTCATAGAAAAAATTGCCGCTAATTTAAGATTGCTGAGTTGTTAGGTAGGCTTCTCCGAGTTCTCCAATATTATCTTATCTCATATAGCCAGGACAGGCACTAGCCAGACAAGACACGCTAGGTGCTCTCGCATAGATAAAACTGCCAGAAGCGGTCACTCAACATATGGAACATTGCTTCATTTAGACAAGGCTTAGACTTTTTGTGTGATGCACAAACACCATTTAGCTATTTCACTACACACATCAAATATTTCACTATTGAACACAAACTTCATTCACCATTAGTTCTTTTTCTTTAGTATGTTACTCATTCTACACTAATTCTTAATACTGACAAAGAATTGTGCGTGAAAAGAGCCTCTACAAATCACTTGAATTCTTAATTGTGGTTTCTCTGAAGTTTAAGGCCTCACCGGACTATAAGCTGCTACTTCGATTGCTCCCTTTCAAAACTACTTCTTAGGCAGACACATGTTCTGAGCTGGTGGTAGATATGTGACGGCATCCTTGCTTAAAGTCAGCTCATTAATTCTCTCTAGGAGCATGTTGCTATCGCCAAACACTCGGACACATACTTTTAGTGCATTCAATATGGTAAACTCTAGACGGTTTAGGCATAGGCGCAAAGGTAGGCCTGCATACGCAAATCTCGCCAACTCCATTATTTTGGTCCAAAATTTAGAATATACAGAAACACAACATCCATTCAACATGAACCTGATAACATCAGTGTCATGCGTGAGAAGCGTACTGTAGATTGCGAGTTGTGTGGCTGCCTGATAAGGCAACTGCGTAATGTTGAGGGTGGCTCAGCCGAGCGCGGCCGCCGTGTGGTACAGCTGCATGAGAACCTGCACGTGCAGCGGCAGGCAGGACACGCGGTCCGCCGTGTTGCCGTCCAGCGCCAGCCACGAGAGCGCGTTGTAGCCTTCCAGCACGTATCTGGAAACATCGACATTTCAACTGATATATAACGCTATGGGCTACATTATTAATAAGCTATTATAAGATCTACATTGAAATGTACACCTGTAAGTTCTTCAGTTAAGCCTCATAGTATAGCTGTTTGTTGTTCCGTAATAAATAAATAAAATTAAAAAGATATATCGTGTATTCAAAGGCCACCTATTTGGTTAAAATACGTTTAACCCCCTTAAAAAAATTTACGGTTGTCTGAAATAAATGAATTATAATATTAAGCATATTCAGTCTTCTTATAAAAAATATGAACAGAGTTTAGCGAAGCACTGACTAAAAAACTGTCTCTAGAAAAAAGATCTTTAAATACTCGTACATAGAACGCGTTTTTGTGGTAACAGTTATGTTTTGACATGTGTCAACTAAGGTTTAACTTTTTTGTAATAAGGCCAATTAAATCTTTCTTACTAACAGGATCACGTCTGTTATCCATCGATGCGCGGCCACGACCTTCGGATCGAAAGTCGAGGCACAACACTATTCGGCCATGCTCGGTATAATAATAAGATCAGTAAGTACCTGAGCACATCAGTAGTGAGCTGCGAGTCTAGCGGATGCGCGTTATGGTCCCTCCGCTGCAGCAGGCTGGTGAAGTCGTCGGCCGCCTGCAGGCTGCCCGCGTGCAGATGCAACCCGCTGCGCAGGAAGGCGGGGCACGCGCCGCGCAGGTGCGCGCACCCCGCCCACCACCACGCCGGCATGCCGCCCAGAGGCGCCGTCGATACTAGGTAGCTGGGGAAGTTATGTTTTCATTATACAGGGTGTAAAAAGACGTCTACCGAAGCCGAAAGGGGTAGGTACAGCATCCCAACACAACCAAATCCAAAAGGATTTTCCGAAAAAATCATTATATCCGGAGAAAACAGCGTTTGAAGATTACTGTTTGCATATGTACTGGGCGCGTTTTTATACGTAGATTGCTGGATTTCGAGTTTTAATAGTTTTTTTCTTTTATAAATGCAATTATTAGGTAGGTCTTATTATGTTGTACTAGTAGTAAATAACTAGAAAGTAGAATAAAATGACGTAGCTAAGTCAAAAAATGTTTTGCGATTTTTTTCGCTAAATATGTTCAGAATCATGGTCCGATTGAAACCCCTCAGTTTTCGGTAGCAGTCTTTTTACACCATGTATATGTGTTAGGTACATTATGATCAATTTTGATAAATATATGAGGATTAAAGTGTCGAATTTCTAGGCACGCAATGAGTCTTCTTCTTCCTGCCCTTTTCCCACATTATGTGGGGTCGGCACAACATGTGTTCTTCTTCCATTCTCCTCTATCAGCCGTCATCTCAACACTCACTCCTTTCTTACTCATGTCATCCTTAACACAATCCATCCATCTTTTCTTTGGCCTACCTCTACTCGTAAATCCATCAACATTCATACCAAGCACTCTCCTAGTTACATGACCTTCTTCTCTTCTCATTACATGCCCATACCATGCTAGCCTGTTGCTCCTCATCTTTTCATTCACTGGCGCCACTTTCACACTTCCTCTTATGTACTCATTCCTTACTCTGTCCATTCGCGTCACTCCACACATCCATCTCAGCATTCGCATCTCAGCCACGTGTACCTTTTGTTCATCCGTCCCTTTTGTTGCCAAACACTCAGACCCATACAATACGACAGGTCTTACGATCGTCTTATATATTTTCCCCTTAAGCTTAAGGGGCATACGTGGATCGCAAATTGTTCCCGAGACCTGTCGCCATTTCATCCATCCTGCATTTATTCGACTTCTTACATCCTTCTCTATCTCACCATCATTCTGTACTACTGAAGTAGGCACGCAATGAGTAGTTCTCCGATATCCGTAATTGTTTAAGATAATGTGTACTCTAATGGTCAGACTTTCAGTTGTCACTTACTACACAATCAATACCAACCTTGCCTAGCTATAATTTTAACTACTAAACTGCTCGAACCTACACATACGAGCCTACAGCACGATATCGTCGTGCTACGTATTTCTACGCGTCGGCACGTGGAGACGGCCTCTTAAGAGTCAGCTCAAAAGATGCATCACGGCTCATACATATGTTATAGTCGGGGGTGTGCTACATACCCCAGCGCTAGCGGCTGCTGCAGCACAGTGCCGACACTCTCGTGCGGCTCGTGCGGGCCGGGCTGGCGCGCGGCGTGCGGCGCGGGCGCCTCCTCCGCCTCCTCGTCCAGTCTGCGCGCCGGCGAGCCCTGAGCGAACATCGAGTTGAACATGTCCGTCGAGAAGATGTCCGTCATCTGATCGTCGCCCATGTCCTCGTCGCCCATGTCCACGTTCAGGAACATCATGTCGTTGTCCTCGCCGTTCGCCATCGGCGGCTCGAATGGCATCTGGTTCGATTGCGTTGTTGCTGCGGACAGATTTCATAGAATATTAAAGGTTGTGCATATTGAAACGAAAGTCTTAAAGAATAGAAACTGAGATACGGCATGTCATACTTGACAAAAAGTTATTTCGTTAATTTTTACCGAGAAAATATCGGAATCGTGACAAACTTTTATAACATTAATAATGACACAGACGGTTATGAACAGTCTTATCTGTAATAGCAGGATTTCATTATTTAATGTTTCTGATGTCTAGCAGCTTGCCGTAGTTAAACATATTGTTGAATAGGTGTTTATTCTTCAGTGTCTGCAGTGTAAATCTTGTGCCATATCGATAAAGAACCGTTACTCCAGCCTACGGGTTGGAGAGAAGTTTTACGTGAAGCATTGGGTTCGACTAGCACAGGATATACACAATAGGGTGGATGTAGGCTGATTAGATAGCTAGTGCTACTCACCAGATGTAGGGAACACGAGTATATGCGTAGCGGTGACGTCCCTCGGCGTATGCAGCGCGCTATGCAGCGAGTGCTGAGAGAACCTCTCGTCGGGCGTGAACCGGTCCGCCATCAGACGCAGCGCCGGCTCGGGCTCCGTCGACACGAGGCAAGCGGACAGGATGCAAGGCACAGACGCGGCTGGCAACACTCCGCACACGCCGCAAAGTTCACGCAACGTGCCCGATGCGGCTACTAAGTGCTTGCGGGATAGTAGCCAGCTCCAGCCTGCAAAAAAAAGTAAGTTCGTATAAGGGGCCAATTCTGGTGACCGAGTTTTAGGGCCTTTGTCATGGCTTCGACTAAATAGCCGGGACCGACAATTTAACGTGTCCTCCGAAGCACGGAAGCGCTCAATTGATAATGCCACTAGCGTTTCACTTTGTAACTGCTCAGTTACCTTCAGCCTGCGAATAGCTCGCTAGTCTTACACCCGTTCACACAACATTTTACTCACTCTTTACCTAAGTCTCATTGAAAGAACTAAATAGTTTGTCACAGTAGGTCGTGCATATATAATGTTGTACCTTTGAGTTCTCCATGTCCTATCCTGCCGACGCGCCCCACAACAAGCCGCCAGGGCTGCGCCGCCTGGCTCATGACGCCGAGCGTGAAGTCCATCAGCTTGGTCAGCCCTAGCCGCCGCGCCGGCCCGCTGCGTCTCCGCCGCGATCTGTGCACGTAATGGTTCATTAGAAGCGTTTTATTTATCGCCATTAGATTGGTGCGGATTGATCAAAAATTATTGATTCTATAGCGAGTATTATTTTATCTCTGGTTGAGATACCAGGCTGAAATGATGTTGTTATAGAGCCAAAGTATTAGTTTGTGGTGGTGAGTGACTTTTTGAACTAAATCGGAGTTGCATTCAGTGGCGAGTGATAGCCAGCAGCCAGCGCTGGTCGTGGCTGAGGCAGTACGCCAGGAACTAGTGTTGTTACCTGTGCGGCACGTGTATGTTGATGGCGGCGGTGTCGAGCAGCTCGCCCCTCGCGTCGGTGGCGGCGGCCAGCAGCCAGCGCTGGTCGTGGCTGAGGCAGTACGCCAGGAACAGCACGGCGCCCTGCTCGCCCGCCTGCCCCCAGGCGTCCGCCTCGCGCGCGCCGCCCGCCGCCGCGCCCAGCACCCACGCAGGGGAAAACAGCTTGTACGCCGCTCGGTTCTTCTCCTGAAACATACGCAATAGATGGAGATATTAATATGCACAAACAACTATGATAAGAATGCTACAGTAGCTTAGCTCAAAAAAAAAATTATCATCATTGTTTGATTTTTCTAATTTGATAGCCCCGATGAAGGTCGCACCATCTCTTGCTTCGTGGTGATCTCGGAATCGATGGTGTCACGTGATCACGCTGTAGGAGAGGTGGGTGCGGAGGGCAGGGGAAGGTTGGTGGTGGAACACGCTGAGAGAACAGGTACTCACGTCCTTGGAGTGCAGGAAGAGGTTGGCGGCGGCGGCGGTGCCGAAGCCGGTGAGCGACTTGCCGTCGGCGCGGTGCTGCAGCAGCCGCCGCGCCCCCGTGAACACGCTGAAGGCGAGGGCGCGCGCGCCGGCCGCCGCCCCCGCGCCCGCGCCCCCGCTGCCCGCCGGCACGCCCTCCTCCGCGCTCACGCCCAGCCCCCACGTCTCGCACACGCTCTCCAGGGATATTATCTGATAACAAGAACACACATTGGATAAGATGTTGGTCACTCCTTCATTTCTTTCGATGCAAGCTCAGCTCCTATATTGCTCTCAATAAATCCTGTATGAATCTGTGTATCAAAATGTGTAGCAATCGTTCAAAAGGTAGATTTACAAATCTAAAACAACCTCTATAACTTAATCATCAACAATTTGAAACATCGAAGAGTACACAACTAAACGAATTCAACAATATTTTCTGCAATAGCATAAGATGACTAAAACAATCTCTAGTTTGATCAAACAAACTGTATTTGACTGACGATGACCAACCTTGACTAAAGGGTTATGATGGTGCAGATGCTGATGCGTCCTGGTTGCGATGCGCAGTAGCGCATGCAGCGTTTTGGCTCGATCCGCATGCGCAGCAGGCGGTTCCACCACGTATATAACTAGGGCAGGAGTTCCGCTTTCATCCTCTTCGCACCAGGCGGGGGGATTGTGGGGCGCGGTGATCCCTCCCTCGTTTTCGCTCTCGTGCGCGGGCTCAGGCGGCGGCCGCATCTCCCCTCGCTCGCCCTCGAATAAAGTGCGGTCTACGGTGATGCCAGCCAGTTGGGGGACGAGCGAGCTTCGTAATGCTTCTACGTATCTGATGGGATGATTACAGATTAGTATCTTAAATAGTTCAACCACGATTTGGATGTTGTTGCTTGATCTGTTATTGAATTTGAAGGTATGAGAATGTCTCTTGAAGATGTTTTGACAATCATAAAAATAATTCTTGGGCGCATCATCATTGGCAGCTCAAATAATATCCCATACATTTTTTCAAATGATATGGGTATCAATCTAGCTAGGATAACGCGAGCTTATCACCACTTCGAGAGTCAACATTAGTGAGTGAAAGTTCTGTTTGACAAGCTTCATTCTTTATTTTTTTAATTTGCCTAGAACACTGACAAATATATGCTTCATGCTCGAAGTTAGTGTCAAAATTGACTAGTCTGAGTGCGGACAACGGACTCATTCTGTCAAATAATGTCAGACAACAATTTGCTATGGTTATTTAGTATTGCAATATGGTTGTAGGTCAGTTCATCGACCCCTGTGTTCAAGCTTACCCTCTAAGGTAAGCACTGGCGCGGCCGCCCGGCAGCGGGCCGGTCCAGTCGTCGTCCCCGGCGGCGCTGCTGCTGGGCGGCGCGCGCAGAATGCCGTCCCGCCCCACGCGCCGCAGCGGCCGGTGCCGCCCTAGCCGACACGCCTCGTACGCCGCTGACAGTTCACGGAAGAACGCTCGGAGAGGGTCCTGGGGATGGTAAGTTGTGTTAACATTTTGACAGATTAAAATATGTAATTAGATGTTCTTCCTGAGTTAGCTTAGTCGGATATCGGCAGCGAATTTTATTGACCAAAACAATATGAAATTGGCAGCAGTGGGCTGATGATGATGATAATGATACTGTAGTATCTGGTATGAATGAGTGAACAGGCAGTGTGCCGGTGCACATAACGAATGTGAATTGTCAGTCTCCAATAAACTGAATGATGAAACTAGCTGGGTACGTTCTTATTGCTGAGACTACCTACAGTAAACACAACCAATCTTTAGCTCTCTGAAGTAGCTGCGCAGAACCAATTTTTGATGACTGTATAGCTGCCTCGCTCACTCTATAGTTTGTTTCATCGCGCTATCTCGCTTACAGCCAGTCGCGCTCGTGTATATCACAGATAGTGTACCTGCAGGGCTTCGCTAGCGGGCGCGAGCACCACGTAGGCCACGTCTCTCGGGTAGGAGTAGGGCTCGAGCTGCAGCCGCTCCCAGTGGCGCAGCGCGTACGGCGACAGCGCGAGCCAGTCGCGCTCGTGGCCCACCAGCAGCGGCGGCACGGGCTGCGGCTCGCACAGGTCCTCGTTCCCGCGCCCCGCCAGCCGGTGGAACTGGCGCCAGGTGAGCGGCCCGGTGACGCCGTCCCACATGCGCGCGCCGCAACAACGCTGGAACAATACAACAAATATTACATTTAAAGATTGCAACACTGTCATATTTTATTGTATAGTTTAAGTTCTTTAGTTCTCCATCGGAACCTACTCACCAGTTCTGGAGGTGGGCGTTGAGACTGCTTCACAGTTTTACAACTATTGCAGTTTCATTGTTTTATTTGTATTTTTTACTCAACTGTAATTCGTTCTGAATAAACATATTTTTACCTAAAAAAATACAATGTAACTCCGTCTTCCTGTTTGGTCAGACATTTCTGAGCCAGAAAACACACGGTTGAACAAGGAGCTGAATGTGCAATGCTCTAAGACGTGGGAAACACCGGGACGAATGCAATGGCATAAATTGATAAAATGTCTCAAAAATATTAATTTCAGATTCGTTCACAAAAAAGTTTTCCTAGGCTACAAGACAAGAAGTTCTAATAATTTCGATGTCATCTAAAACTAACTCTACCACCTATCCATACGATCATTGAACTTTACAACACTCTAAAATCATTATAACCAGTTATTACCTTCTGTATTGCATCTTGCAGCAACGGCCGCAGCCGCCGCATCAGCCGCACGACGTCACGGGAAGACCGCGGCGCGCGCGCACCGATGAATGGCCAACGATGCACGGCGCCCCCCGCCCCCGCGCCCCCCGCGCACTCCGCGCCGCCCGCCGCCCGCAGCGCCCGCGCCGCCGCCGCGCCGCCGTCGCTGTACCTGTGAACACAGTCATATTACAGATCTAATCTTATCTAAACTAAAACTAGTCAGTTCTGTGAGAACAGTAGACCTCGCTAAAAAAAATTAATTTCAGATGCTTTGTATTTACCGATAGGCTTACCTGCCTATGTAAACTTTTAAGCAAAATAGGGGGATAAGTTACTATCGTGGAGTACAGTAACGGATCTAGGCATCCGTGAAGTCAGCCGTCTGTCTGCGCAGAACACTTCACTGGTACCGTCGAACGAAGTGTACAGTACGCACAACCAATCTTTAGCAATCTGAAGTAGCGCAGAATCCATTTTTGATGACGCCCTAAAGACGAAGACAGCGTTGTATAGCTGCCTCGTTCACTCGCTTAGTTTGTTGCATCGTGGTATCTGACAGTCTATGCTCCATATATAACAATTTAAGAGTATATTTAAGTTATGTTCATTTATGATAGTTAAGCGCTTTGGATTTTTCTGTAAGCTTTCTATCTATTTTTAATAAATCATTTCATTTCAATCATTTCATTTCATCTCGCCTACTCACGCAAACCTGCGTAATCGTCAAGTGCACCTAACTTCAGGCAGACAAAAATCGGTTGTGCGTACTGTAAGCGTGTGTACTAACTCGAGCAGGTTGAGGTCGAGGTCGTGATGCGTGTGTGCGTCGGCGGCGCGGCTGGCGGCGCGGGCGAGCGCCGAGGCGTCCCCGCCGCCCGCCGCCGCGCACTGCTCCACCACGAGCCCCGCCACGCCGGCCAGCCCGCCGCCGCCGCCGCGCGCCGGCTCCTCCGCCAGACCGGTGATCTCCATCTCGTCCTGGGGACGATACGATCGCTCATTACTCGGTTCAAAGATAAAGATAAAAGATAAAGATAAAGATGGTTTATTTGCTTGAACACAATGTAGGTTACGTGTTGAAATATTTTGGTTTCAATCATGTTCTACTAGGATTAGCATGCAAATGTTACAGTTGGTGCATTCAGATTAATATTAAGTAACTATTCAAATTAATTTTCACATAGATTTGTAATTTAAACATTGGTTAGTATTAGTTATTGTAACAGGTCAAATATTAGAATAGAAATTAGGTAATGTCAAAATTTATCTGTCATGAAATCGTTGATATTATAATAAGATTTATTAATCAATAATTGTTTCAAGAAAAAGTTCAAGAGATCAGAATTGAATAGGCTCCCAAACTACTGAACCGTTTGAAAAATTCTTTCACCATTAGAATCTTACATTATCCCTGATGAACATAGGCTATATTTATCCCGGGAAAGTGAAGTTTCAAGGGACCGCGGGTAACACCGCGACGGAGAGCTAGTTTTTGCAAATTGTTATAATTTAATTTGTTGTTACTTTAGGAAAAGTGCACGCGGTGAGAAATAGCATCGACTGAGATTAACCACATTTCATTTTCTATGCTTTAAGGCGTCCTCCTAATTGGTAAATGATCGTACAATGACTCGATGAGTTTTCGTCGTGCGATGAGTTCAAACATACAGATTTCTTCAGAGTGTCTTAGAGCTCGCAAGCCGTCGCACGAGCACAGGAAGAAATGTGTCATCGCACGACAAAAACGCATCGTGTCATTGTACAATCAGTGCCAATTAGAACGACGCCGAAGAAGGATTATTTTCTAAATAAGTTGTATCTATCTCTATCTCTTGTTTACCTCGTAGAAGAGTCCGGCTCGATGCGCCCGTCGCCTGTTGACAACCGCGCTGAACCCGCAGGTGCAGCGCGGGGGCTCCTCCTCCCCCGCCTCGCCCCACCCCGCGCACATCCCGCTCAGGTACGTGCCCGCGTCCGCGCCCAAGATGTTGCCCACCACCTGGAATACATACAATTAATCATCATCATCATCAATAACCTATTAATACCCACTGCTGAGCGTAGGCCTCCTTTCTAACCCGCCACTCTTTTCTTTCACTCTCTAACACCACCACGGGGCAGACAACCAGCCCGTTGGTGAGACGACATAGTCGGCGTGGTTGGACGACAATGGATGAAGATACAATTAATAATCATAAATAATAAATAAATAATGCTTGACTTTTCACACAGCATCATCTAATTAAAGGACAAGTGTCTTACAGTGCCGGTAACCAAAAACAAGCAGTCTTGTTAATAAACGTGGTATAGTTTCCAGGTATAACCCAAGAGGAACCATAATACCTGGTATTTATTAGTCAAGCCGTAGAAATTTCCTTCCTCTGGTATAGTCCTATTTTTTAGTTTATGAAAGTACCTTGGGTCCAGCGTTGCAGACGCAAAGCGTGCAGCTATCGAAGTTGTGATCCCGGAAGACATTGAGCACGGTGTCGGCTAACAGGACATTCAGTAGCAGAGGGCAGGCGGGGCGCGCGCGGGGCGCGGGCGGCGCGGGGGGGGAGCGCCCGCCCGCGCCCCGCGCCGCCCGCGGCTCCGGGGGGGAAGTCGACCGCTTTATACCTGGAACATACAGACGCATAAGAACAGTCAAGTGTAACCTGGCGCCCGACACTAGCGACGGCGCTAGTTGTGGAAGGGATAGAATAACACCCACATAAAATTGTGTAGATTTAAGTACCTATTGTAACTGTTGTATATGATGTGGAGAAAATAAAACTTTATTCTATTCTATTCTAATAATGATAAGCGCTGCCATTTCTTTGATCATAGAGTTATTAGAAATTGCAATGCAGTTCAAAAACAACAAAGAATTTATATTAACCCCTCTTAGCAATAAACTTAGTTTTTTGTGACGTTTCAAAATGTCCGATTTAGTTCCAGAAATCACCACCGCCAACTTATAGATGGCACTGTATAGTGCGACTGCTCTTTTCATTTGCTACACGCTTTTTAATACATTTTCGCACCGGACCGGTGCGTCGTGACAGGCGTACGCGGCGACGCATGCGCAGGCGTGACAATAAAGTGATGTGATACATACCGTTCCTCGCAGGATCATTGGAAGGCGGCGCAGAAGGCGGAAGGGGCGTGGCAGGCGCAGGAGTACGCGGCGCAGGCGCAGGCGCGGGTGTGCGTGCCCGTGGTCTGTACACGGCGTGCGCCGGTAACGCCACGGCCGGTAACAACTGACTGGGTAGGCTTGTTAGTGGCGCATACTTGGACGAGCCCACGTATTTGCATACTGTCGGTGGTTTGAACACGTACGACCAATCCTGTGGATATCAGAGATGTGATTGGAAATTTATTGTAAGTGAAATTGGTTATGTATATGGTGCTGAACACAAGGGTAGGATTAGTGATTTGGTCAATGATATAAATAAAGTATTTTTTTGAACCTAAAATTTAGAATTATCCGATTTTGTGCCAATAACTTTTACTGTATCGAAGAATACATGACTTAGCGAGGGATAAAGACAAGGGAATGATGATGAACTTTTACTGCTTTGATTGGCGCAGCCAGTAGGATATTTTATCACCAGTAGGATATTATACCATTATTTTATCTTAATTTAATTGACTGAATGAACTTTATATACCTACCAAACTGACGTTGCAGTGCCCAACAGGGTGTATGTACCTTACACACTAAGCCTACCTAGACCTAAGCTATACCTATGTACATACAAGCAATGAATAAATGAATATGAATGAATATGTCCTACTACTAAAATACTAACAAAGTTGCATTTTGTTTACTTTTTAGTGTTTTTAAAGAAAATTAAATTATCAACTATTAGCTTCTTTAGGCGTCTAGTAGAAAGTGTAATTATCTATTAAAATTTTTAGACTAGCATATCAAAATCTATAAAATCTGCTAGGGTTACCTCTATAGGCTGATCGGGCGCAGGCGATCCATCCCTAGGCGCGGGCGCATGCTGCGGCGGCGGCAGCAGCCGCTCGTCGGGCAGCGTGAAGCCGGGCGAGGGCTGCGCGTGCGCCTCCATGGAGGGCGGCGTCGGGAACATCTTGGAGAGCTCCTCGGCGCGCACGCGGCAGCGCGCCTCTTCGCCGGATTTGTTCGAGTCGGGCGGGGTTTGCACCTGCAGCTAAAGTCAAAAATCATTTATTCAGTAGGATCGCTTAAAATAGTTTTAAACTAGGCGAATCAACTATTGTTTCCTTTCATACAACACCGTGAAGAACCAGGGTAACAGACATGGTTTTGAGCTAGATACAACAACGGATAGTCTCACAAAATCTTTCTTCTTGCTGTGACTAAAGTTCTTCCGAACAAATGTGGTCTTGCACATATTTTTCGAAATGGTTTGGTTCAACGACATGCCGGTTTCCTCACAATGTTTTTTATCACCTTTTGAGCGTACTGTCATTTATATTTAATACTAATTCGTACATGACTGGAATGGAACCCAATCATAGGAACGGAAGGAAGATGGGGGCCGCAGCCACTAGACCACCAGTCTGTGCTCTCACAAACTCTTGTGAGTTAAATAATGACACATTCGTAGACTAGTACATCATTATCATTCACAGCCCGAGTTAGCTAACAGCTGGACATAGACATGTTAGGTCAATCAAATATAGTATGTAAATTACAGACCACATCCTTAGAAGTGGCATTGTATTTTATACAACTGAATCATAATTTTGATATCGTATTTTTACAGCACATGATAGACTGATAAGGATAAGGCAACTTACAAAACATTTGTATCAAATTACAGACGTAAATAAACAAATAGATAAAGACATACACAAGGGGCTTAAGATGGCACAGATAAATTAATTACTTTAAGAAATCAGAGAACATCACATGGTTTAAGTGAGACTATCAAATCACAATGTCTATAATGTGATTAAAGGACAAATGATGCGTCCAACTTTCAGTAGAGGTTTAACGGACCGCTGTCATGGCTGTCTTTTAAAAGCTTTTTCAAGTTCACAAGCGCTTAGACAATAATTCTACAGGTCACCAAGCGTTTTGGTGATGACCAAGACCCATACTAAGAAAACACACTCAAATGTGAATCTTAAGCACTCAATTTCCAAAGAGAACTGTCAATATGCTCCGAGGTGTGAAGACTTAATACAGGTCTTAGAGAATAACCGTCTTACTACAAAAAATATAAACCGTGTTTAGCGAAGCATTGAATAATAATAAACTTTAGAAAAACTGTCGCAAAACTGGTAACAATTTTGTTTTGAAAGTGTCAACATGGTGTCAATGGATGCTTAACTTTTTTGTAGTAAGACCGTAAATGACTTAGGTGTAGGAGTAATAAAGAAGGGTACACTCACAAGTCTTACCGTCTCATCGCCGCTGGCCGCGTCGTCAGAGTTGTCGAATATTTGGTCGAGGTCTTTGAAGGTCGCGCACAGCCCGTCCGATGTGAATAGGTTCTTGTACTCTTTTGAATCGTCCTGTAATGCATTTGTTGTTATGAGATTTCTTATATAAATGTTTTTTTTTTTCTATTCGAGATGAAGTACATGTTTATTTTAACTCAACAAAATCATGCCGCTTTCCCGTAGAGAGCAAGATTACCGCATTGAAGGCAGCTTTGAAAACCTTCCTCATTTAAGAAAAGGTAAGAAAAAACCGACCAAGTGCGAGTCGGACACGCGCACGAAGGGTTCCGTACCATTATCTATAAAAACGGGGAGACCGCCTTAAATATTTATTTTATTCTGTTTTTAAGTATTTGTTGTTATAGCAGCAACAGAAATACATCATCTGTGAAAATTTCAACTGTCAACTATCACGGTTCATGAGATACAAATTGGTGACAGACGGACGGACAGTGAAGTCTCAGTAGGTTCCCGTTTTACCCTTTGAGTATGGAAGCCTAAAAAACTACCCCCTCGTTATCTTTCTACCAAACCGCGTTTGTTGCCCTGGTTCTTCACGGTATTGCTCGCGAAGGAACAGGAGTAGAATCACCTAGTTTTAAGACGTTTCAAAGTGATCCCAGCGGTCCTACTGAATAAATGATTTTTTACTTTGACTTTGACTACCCTTGCACTTTATACATGGGCGGCACAACATGTATTCAGCCGTCACAACGACTTGGTTTTGGCACACCTTGTATTGATGTGTTGACCATAACTGTCCTCTACACCTCTATGTAATACTATGTACAGTACGCACAACCGATCATTGTCTGTCTGAAGTTAGGTGCACTAAGCGATTGCGCAGGTTTGCGCGAGTATGCGAGATAGCACGATGCCACAAACTAAGCGAGTGAGCGAGGCAGCTATACAACTCTGTCTTCGTCTTTTAGGCGTCATCAAAAATGTATTCTGCGCAGCTACTTCAGCTAGCTTAAGATTGGTTGTACGTACATGATCGTGCTTGTCGTTATGGTCGGGGTGCGGCGGCAGGCGCGTGTGCTCGTGGCCGGCATACAGGTCACCGTCCACTCCTCCCGACAATAGCTCCTCGCGGAAACTGGCTTCTGTTGGCTTGAACCGCTTCACCGGATGCTCCAACCTGTAATATATTACATCATTTTAATTAATTATTAAACAATTAGTTCACTTATTAAACTCTACGTCCATATGTGAGAATAAACAGATCATTCTGATATAAGGTTTGTCTTAGGCCTTTACATCTTTAATAGATGATTTATACAGCGTCAGGAGGCAACCTATGCCTACACTGAACGGGACGCTGCAGTGCCTGGGACATTGTTTGAGATGGAATAGGCTTGCCCAGCACCTAAACCATCCTCTCTGCTTGATCAGCCTGGCCCACAGGATAGACGACGTCAATACGTGTGGAGCTGACTAACCTGCGGCTTTCCTCACGATGTTATCCTTCACCGTTAAGAACTCGACTATAAGGTTAATATCATGAATAATTTTATACCATGTTTATTTGTAAAGCCAATTGTTTAACGAAACAAGATCGCTGTCTGTCGCCAAAAAATATAATAACATTTTACTAGTTTGTAAGGAAAAGTGTACCTTTTTTGCATGACTAGATGTATATTATGTTGGTGGCACTAAATAAATAAATAAATAAAAATTTCGGATAATAATTGCACTAATTTACCTCGACATTTCGATTACAACAATTCTATTCACATATTATTTTAAATCGCCAATAAGCCCGTATAAGTTTAATGTGACATATTTTTGTTTTTAGGATAAAATTAAGCATAAATGCTATTATAGGATATAAGAATTATAGTATTGTTTTTTGTCAGAACATTAAATAGTATGTAGCCGCATCACGAACACAACGGTCACAGTCTCTACGAAGGTTGCTGCGCGTGCGGCGGAGTGCTGTAGCGAGGCTTGATACACGTCGCGGTGCTCTGTACGAGCGACGTGTCCGTGGAAAGCTCGCATAAATAAAGTAAAAAATAAAAAAAAGCTTTATTTTCCCTACAACTTATTTATGTACATAATAGCTATTAACTTATTTTATCTTAAAACTTTACTTTAAAGTGCATTATTGTTAGCGTAAGGACTGCCTATGGCAATGAAAGCCTCCTCCAAGCCTTTCCATTCTATTCTGTCTTTTCCTATCCCTGACCACATTTTTCCTGCAACTCCTATGATGTCGTCGCACCATCTTTTTGTTGGTCTCCCTCGTCTTCTTTTCGTGTCTCTAGTGATCCAGTTGGTTGCAATTTGAGACCATCTATTTGACTCTAGCCTTTGTAAGTGGCCTGCCAAAGCTCGCATATTGATTTATATTATTTTGTACATCGTTTTCATAGATAGAAACTACACTGTAACATGTAGAACGAGCTTTGTAAATATCCAAAACAAATTAATTGCTTGAGAATATCTCGTCCGCTAACACCCACTAAGATTAGGTAGTTCGAAACGAATGTTACTGGTCTTAGTTACACATTCACCTTCATAATATCTTCTAACCAAAGAGTAATTAGTAAAATTAGTTTTTGTTCTCTGTCTATTGTATTATTGATAGTTTTATACTAATCTTGCTGAAAACTTGTCAAGAATATTTGCTTGTATAAAACCGATGGAATACATTAAATGTATTCAATCGGTTTTATACAAGCAAATATTTACAAGCAAAAGATCATGAGGTGCATGTCGTTTTGCAATCCCAAGGTATACCTACAACCAAAACCTAAAACTGCTTTCAAAGTGATCCCAGCGGTCCTACTGAATAAATGCTTTTTCACTTTGACCAGTTATTTGGTGTGTAGTAGTACTAATTTTTATTTTTTTTATTTAAATAATTATAACACCATTACATAAACATGTGAACAGAACAATCAAGTTTGACGACCTCTGTGGCGCAGTGGGCGAAGGTCCGCCTGCGACGCAGAAGGTTGCGGGTTCGATCCCCGCCGCGGGACAAATGTTTGTATGACCTACAGATATTTGTCCCGGGTCTGGGTGTTTATATGTATAATATATAAGTAGTTTATCAGTCATCTAGTACCCATAACACAAGCTCAGCTTACTTTGGGGCTAGATGATGCTGTGTGAAAAGTCCAGCGTTATTTATTATTATTATTATTAGGTAACACAGGTTATACTGACCATGCATGTACAGTAGTGTAATCGTACAGCATATGCAACGAATGCTCGTCCTCCAGCGGGTCGAGCCGTTTCACAGCACGCGGCAGCACCGGCCGCCGCGCCAGCTCCACTCCGCACGCGCCGCTCAGGGGGGACTCGCCCTGCAATGTAGAATAGCACTTAAATAAACGAGGATAGAGTATGTTTTAGGTAATGGACGAGTAAGATAAAATGTACTTGAGGTGTGACATTTCGTAGTATAGTTAGGTTGTCGACTGTTAGATAGGATCTGCCTGCTTACCGTGGCCAATTGATTATGTTATGGCACCTTTAAGTCTGGTAATTGGATTCATATAAACAGTACTAATTACTCTTCAATCAAGCGAATACGGCAAGTTCGTATAAGTTTGTGTGTAGTCAACTCTGGTGACAGAGTTTAATCAAGAGAAATGATGATGTTCAAGTATTTAATTGAAGTAAATTTTTGTAAACAGGTGGCTTAGCATGAACTCTTATTGCCAGGCAGTTTTTGAACTGCTTGTCAATTCTGACATAAAGAAACAAATCTGAAATTGCGGCGTTTATCATGCTCTCTCGCTTACACATTGTGACTGTACTAGTGTGCAAGCGAGAGAACATGATAAGTTGCGAAGTTTCTTTAGTGAACCGGGTTATTCGAAATTGACATTTAGTTCGAAAACTGCCAGGCAATAGGAGTTCATAGTAACCCCCCAGTTCGCGAACAAGCTGCGATTTTAAATGAACACAGCAAAACAGCCCTCAGAATAATAAAATGATCTCCTAAAAGAATATACAAAGATTGATAGATTGATCAGTAGTATAGTAAGCACAACGGATCTTTAGCTCTCTGAAGTTAGGTGCAATAGACGATTGCGCAGGTTTAGTAGAGTAAGCGAGATAGCACGATTTTATGCGTCATCAAAAATGTGTTCTGGGCAGCTACTTCAGAGAGCTAAAGAATGATTGTGAGTATTGTAACTGGTTTTTTTTTTACAAAAAAAGAAAAGGGCTTTGTCGCTGAGCGACTATACCGCCCAATCAGTAACATCTAGAGATGGGTAATGGGTTTAAACCCATTCTTCCCATTCGGGTTATAACCGGGTTGTTTGGGTTTAAACCCGGTTTTAACCCATTATCACCCATTTTGCTGGGTGAAAATGAGTTTTGTTATAAAATGTGTAGTAAAAGTAGTGTTATATTTTAACAGACGTGTTGGCCGAATGGGGTTGAGTCACGATTTGCAATCCGAAAGTCGTAGGTTCGAATCCTGGCCGTGCTTATTTATATGCTCATTAACACGAGCTCTTAACGGTGAAGAAAAACATAGTTAGGAAACCCGCAGCTTAGTCACACCACCGTACCACACGTATTGACGTTGTATTTCCTGTGGATAAGGTCGATTAAGCTGAGAGGATGGTTGGACGAACAATGTCCCAGGCACTACGGCGCGGCCGGGGCGTCCAATAGAGTGCAGGCATAGGTTGCCTCCTGCCGACACTTTGTTTTTTTTTTTAAGTGAAAACTTCTTTAACTGCGTTGGGCAGTTCGAGTTGGATGAGTAAAACCTTGGATTCGCCTTGTTACGACACCGGCTTAGTACATATCTTGAAATCAATTGTCATTTGTCGTCCTAATGGCAATTTAAGTCGTGTGAAATGAAGAAAAAAATAGCAATATTTGCAAATTTGGTAATAGCTAATGAAATATCCAAGCAGACGACACGGTGCGCGATTTTGAAGTGATAACCCTGACAAAACGATAACGCGATCTAATGTACCAGTAGCACCATCTAGTTCTGTACTCGGTAAACTTTTACGGCAATATTTTTAAATTTATAAAGGCTAATTTTCTAAACGGGTGAAATGTAGAATATAGTAGGTAGTAGTTTAGTGGTGGTGATGGTTGGTTCTGATTTCGAATAAAATGGCAAACAAAATAAGGCATGAACAAATTTTCGTTCAGATTTTTGATGCAACTATATTCATTCAAATATTATGTTTTAAAAAGTATACAGCATTAAAATCACTAGGTATTATACTTACCTAATTGTTCAAGTTTTCACTTCTGGTCGGCACTTCCAAAGTGCCACTGGTTTTTTTTATTTTCAAAAAAATTTGAGTAACTTTGGTTATTTTATTAAGACGATTCTAACGAAGTTAATTTAAATTAAATGTCGAAAATTCGAAATATAGGTAATTAGGTAGGTACTTACTTAGAACATGTTTATCATTAATTTCAATCTGCAATCATTAAATTCAATAAAAAAAATCTAGAGTAGGTACAAAAAGTAGCGGTCAGGTTCATCCATCCACGCGGTGTCTATGCACACAGTCGTTCGCGTTAGCATCCTATAGTTTGTGATCGTTCGTTCGTCTTTCCTTCCATTTTTTTCCTTCTCAGGCCATGAGCGGGCGCGCCCGCAGTCTTACGCTGATTACATCCATACTAATATTATAAATCTGAAAGTAACTCTGTCTGTCTGTCTGTCTGTTTGTTACGCTTTCACGTCCAAACCGCTGAACAGATTAAGCTGAAATTTGGCATGGATAAAGATTATACCCCTGGGACGGACATAGGCTACTTTTTTCTTTAAATATTTATAAGGGGGCGTGTAAATAAGGGTTGCAATTTTGTATGGGGAAAAAAGTTGAGCGACCCTGGGCGAGGTCATAAAGATGATGGGTGACCGCCACTTTTTGCTCTGTTTTTGCATTGCAGATTTTTTGTTTTTTTTTTCTCATTTTGCATGATAAATGATTTTTAAATTAATGATAAACATGTAACATGTATAATTACACTCATCAATACATCCGAAATTAAGATTTTTTGATATAAAATACTTTTTCCTTGGCTTTGGTTAGAACGCCATCTATATCACCGAGGTCAAAACGGCTTTTTACTTTTTCTCCTAGGTGGTGTTTCTACTATAGCGGAGTCGACCTCCGCTCCGATACGATCATTTCGAGTTTTGAAAGCTACTCCTGCACTTGAATCCTAATAATGTGCAGACGAAGTTGCGCGGGTCAGCTAGTATTAAATAAAACTAAGGAAACCAGGCAGGGACTTCGTTTATTAGTCTTTATTGTCATTAATAACTACTTAAATCGTTTTCACCCGCTCAAACCACCCAGTGGGTGGTTTGAAGTGGGTGATAACTAGGTTATTACCCACCTCAGGGTTTTTACCCGGGTGATTACCCATCTCTGGTAACATCTTAACTTAGTCTTCTTCTTCTTGGTTTCACTTCACTTCTTGGTTTCTTCGTCTTCTTTTTAATAATGGCAACTGTTTCACTTCACTTCAAATATGTATTATGTCACGTCAATTTGATTTTGAAAAAAAAACATGGCGGCTTATCATTTCAAAACTCCAACGGAAATCTTTCGTCAAATGAGAAATCTTCTTGAATACTCCCATTCCATTTGCCAAATCTCCTGTTATGCCACCAAAATTACAAACCTAGTAAAACACGAGAAAACTAAATAAAATAGCAGAGCCACTAGCTCCTTCAAAAATGGCGAAAGAAGTCCCTTGTACCTGGTTATGTTTGGGCGGCGGCAGCGAGGGCGGCGCGGGGGTGGGGGGCGCGTGCGGGTCGGGGGTCGGCGCCGGCGTGTGCAACGTCGTCGGCACCGCGTTTGATAAACTCGACTGGAAACAGTAGTACATATTTAGTAACATCGTAATTATTATTATCTCTATATATAAAAATGAATCCCTATTTCCCTTGGTCACGGAATCACGCGTGAACGGCTGGACCGATTTCAGTATATTTTTTTTGTTGTGTTTGTTATTGTCAGGAGAAGGTTCTTATGACAGAAAAAAATCTATATATTAATCATGGAGGGCGTGAAATAAGGGTTGAAAGTTTTTATGGGGAGTTGAAAGTTCCAGTTAAAGGCATCAGATGGTTACGCTAATTTAAGTTCTATTTAGACGTTTTCAAGTATGTTATTTCGCTGACGAAGTCGCGGGTACCAGCTAATTGGTAATAAATCATTTTACACGCTCAGTGCCTGTGATCTCTGGAGTTGGTGCTGCTGATTCTTGAGTAGTTTAGTTTGGTACTGGGGGGTTATTCGCGTTCGTTTGATGAATATTCGGATGCTTCTTACTACGAGCTACATTGTATTCAGTCGATAAGTTCAACGTTAAAACACGGTCCGAACCTAGGGCCAAATATTCCAAACCAAAAAATTGACCCTTGAAGTCAGAAATCGTAGTATGAAACATCCGAATATTCATCAAACGAAAGAAAATAAGAACGGGAATACGGTAATACGATATTTCATATATTCGGCCGTTTACAAGCTACATTGTGTTTAGTCGATAAATAAATAAATAATGTTGGACTTTTCACACAGCATCATCTAGCCCCAAAGTAAGCAGCTTGTGTTATGGGTAATAGAATGACTGATAAACTACTTATATACTTTTTGTTTGTAAATACATATATATGTTATACATAGAAACACCCAGACCCGGGACAAATATAAATCTAAAATATAAGATCGATCTATCTGGGAACGAGTTCACCGGTGATGACCTGTTGTGATATGGACCGAATACAATGTAGCTCGTAGGAGTGTCCGATATCGGATGTGCCATATCGGAGTGGAGGCCTAGCCCCAGGTGTGATAACGCATAGTATGTATAATACGCACAACCGATCTTTGTCTCTCTGAAGTTAGGTGCACGATTGCGCAGGTTTGGTAGAGTAAGTGAAATAGCACGGTGCAACAAACTAAGCGGCTATCAAAAATGTGTTCTGCGCAGCTACTTCAGATAGCTAAAGATTGGTTGTACGTATCGTACTGATATCTACCTGGTTAGGTGTAGGCGTGTGCGGCGCTCGGTGCGCATGCGCGTGCGGCGAGGCGGGCGCGGCGCCGGCGGACGAGGGAGCCGACACCGCGGCCGCCGGCGAGCCGCCGCCGCAGCTGCCCGGAGAGGACGCGCCCGCGCCGCCCGCTCTGGATACAATATCGTATTAGATAGCTGGTTTATGACGAAGGTGAACTGGCCGGGCTGCGAGTGTTAGCGGTTGGACAAACTGCGAGTCTAGACTCGCACTTCGCGCGGGTGCGAAGTATCAAACGTCTCTGGGGCTGTATTCGCGTTTCTTTTTTCGTTCGTTTGATGAATATTAGCATGCTTCCCACAACGATTTCTGACTTCAAGGGTCAATTTTTCAAACGTTAAAACACGGTCCTAGCCTAGAACCAAATATTCCAAAGCGAAAAATTGGCCCTTGAAGTCAGAAATCGTGGTGGGAAGCTTCCGAATATTCATCAAACGAACAAAAAAAGGAACGCGAATACTGCCCCTGTCCTTGGGTTCTGGCCACGCTACGGGCCTGAGGCGGAAGCCTAGCGTCGTTTGACCGTTCGCAGTGTGTCCAACCCCTATGGTTGCATGAACTGAACAGTAACAATCCCTTTAAGAGAAATCTCAATGATTGTCTTGACAAAACAAGTAGTGAACAATGACAAGAAACACTTCAAAGCAAAAACATGGTTGTTGATACTTGACACCAAATCAGACACATAATCAGAACTTGGTCTGCCTGAAATTCTTTTGGGTTTTGAAGAAATTGCATTCTGGAAAACTGTTTTTTATGTCAAAAATATAAAATAAACACCCAATAAAATTATCGTCTTTGATGACAAATTCAAAATGTACTTTGAATTGAACGTATATTTGAAATAACGCACATGTAGCGATGTGTGCATACTACTAATCTAAATCTTTTTCACCCTTGTTTGTTTATTATATTTTTAATAGTTTGGCACAAATTGAATCAAATTAAACTGAAATGAAAATCTTCTTATAACGACTCCAAAAAATGTTGAAGTTCCTACTTTTTATGCAAGAAGCAGCAGTTATTAATGTCACTCATCCACTTTAATAGTAGTAACAGAGCTTTTAGGTCATAATTGCTGTTATGATACATTTAATGTTGCTTCAGATTGAAAATGACAGACCAAGTTTAGAAATTAAGTTTATGATCAGCCTGCACTATACTGGGTTCTTGAAAGAGATCATAAACCTTAATTGTGCGCTATCCAAGAAATATCTACTGTATTCAGACGTGCCACTTTGCTAGTCCTTAATTGAAACCAGGCCGACAACCTAGAGTCTACCCCTAGTTTCAATTGGCACTGTTTAAAATTCAGTTTGTACAATTTTAAGGCGTACCTTCTCAAAGAACATCAAACCTAGATTGTGCAAGTGTGCCTTGAAATTTGATGCGAAATCAATACACAAGTTAACTTGATATATGTGATATGGACGAAACCTTACAATTTCAAGAAAATGTAAGACTCATTGTATCGACCTGCTTTTAAAATGTAAACACAACATGGTTGGCAATGAATGAGCGCCACACAATAGGAGATTTGTTCAGAACAATTAAAATAACAGATCAAGGAACCCTGAGATGAGAGGTAGATGTTATTAAAATGTTTGATGACGATAAGCAAGACTTTCCACAGTCACAACATCTCTTATAACCTTGGGAGATGAAAACAAATGTGAAACTGTTATAAGCGGTGAATGTGAGTGCATAACTGGGGTCCGAGCAACACCTTTGGTACGCAAAACCAAGGCGAGCATTCGAGACGGTGTACATTTCACAATTATATTAGAACTTTGTTTATCGACAATACAATAATAATAGTGACCCAATAGACATCTTCAATCTCATAGTTGTAGTACAAAATGTAACAAAATGGCTGCAGAATAAAATAAGATATCACATATAATTATTTTACACCAGGACAATACATAGACGTTAAGTAAAGACACAAAACATGCAATTTATTTAACAATCTCTATGGTATAAGCATGCGTCATGTCTACAAGCAATAAATAAATGATAATTTATGTAGGCGGCATGCATTATTCAAGCTGCATTGCATTATTTGTGGCTCGATTGAATACCCAGAAGATCGTATCTAATGAAGATTCAGTTAAACCTTGTCCTATCTAATCGCCAGCAAGATGAGATCATTATTTTAGACACAACTTTAATCACAACTTCATTAAAGTACGTCTTCTAGGGCGAGGGTGTGTGTAGATGACGCGATGTTCGTGTTACGCGTTCGTGAACAGCGCCTTACGTATCGATGTTACGAGGCCGGAAGAATTAAACATCGAGTCGATACAAACCAGTGCCCCGAATGACCGAACTCAGGTTACGAATGAGACCGATGTGACCGGTAAGGGCATGTTGACAGGTGAATGTGTCGGTGTACTCACTGTGGGCGCGGCGCGGGCGCGTGGCGCGGCGGGCGCGGCGCGGGCGCGGCGCGGCGGCGGTGGAAGGGCGGGGCGCGGGCGGCGCGGCGCCGGCGCCACCTGCACCAACACAACGCTAGCCGCTAGCCGCGCACCGCGACCTGACCACACTTTACCCGAGCACTACGTATCGCTACCTGAGCCTGTGCTGCGACCCGATCGACCGTGTTACGAGAGACCTAATTTACATCGGATAAAGTGTGATGAGGGTCGACGCGCGTTGTTCCCGATGAAGGAATCGAGGGACTGCGAGAACTTGTGTTCGGTTAGCGTTCGCTTGCTCCGGATTCCTTCATCATAGCTGCGATAACATCGGTAGACGTGGGACTGTCGTATTTTCATCATCAATCGCCTCACTCCGGTCGTTGAACTAAGCTCGGCGTTTGAACGTGTCCACGTCTACCGATGAAGCGTTTGTATACCCTTCTACTGGCTTAATGCTGCTAATAGATATCTAAATGTAAACAACTCATTCACATAACATCTACCTATCGATCTACACGGCAGCTTGACCCGGTTAAGTTGCTCATCGACGTCGATCACCGCCGATTGTCGCCTCATGCAATAAGTTTCACTTTAGACCGTGAATGGCGCTCCAGGAATCTCAAATGCAATTTTACAAATCAAACAAAAATAGATAAATCAGATATAAATTCTGTCATACATAATACTTACTAATATAAAGGCATAACACACAACGTTCGTACAACTACATAATGCTATAAACTGGCTCATAACTACTATATTAATAAACAAATACTTAAAATTATTATTAATATTAACATAATGTCTCATAAAAGCTGCATGAATGCTCCGTTACTTGTCCATTGGAAACTGGATTGCGGTTGCCAAACGGGTACTATTAATTTTGTTTACAAAGCGAGACTACAACGATATATTTAATTGAATAGCGAAGCTTGTATTTTGCAGCTTCTATGTTGCATGATGTATGTCTCTGGGCCGTAAGGTTGTATAGGGCGTGTACTCACTTTGCGCAGGTACAGGGTGTTTTTCTGGTGGGATCTACAAAATCTTCGGTCTTATCGCCCGCCGCGTCCGCGTAACACAGCTCCGCAGTCTATAAAACATATTTTAGATATTTAAACATTTAAATGCTACATAACATATTATTATTATATTATCTCATACAAGTAAAGCACATTCAACAAATATAAAAAAATAGCTGATTAAGTAACAGGAAATAAATGTACGAACAAAATGAGATTGCTAATTCCGACTTTTAAAATAGCAACAGGAAATTATGCTCGATTGTTCAAATTCAATTTTGGAAGATCACTCTGAACTGTGTAAAGCTTAAAACAAAGTCCAGTTTCCCACTTCCATTTTAATATCAAGGGACGAAAAAATTAAATATAAACTACTCAAATGCGATGCCTTTTCAAAAAGACGAGTAAGTCTTATCAATCATTCAATTTTATTTATTTATTTGTAGAATCAAGTTCTATCGTTTCCATATAACACATTTTTGAGTAGAAAGTTGCCACTGCGAGAGTATTGAATCGTATTATCGATTCCAATGTAGGTAAAGCAATTAATCGTCCAAGTATTTACTAATACGTAGGTACTTATTTATACGCAAGTGTAAAGGTATGCATACAGCGTTAAACACGTTAAACAGATCTAGGTAATCGTAAAGTTTGCAAATTTTTCATTTTAACGACACGATTGCGCAGATGCGGTAAACGTATTTAGTAAAGATGCTGATATATCTAGTACGCACACACGCACACAGCGCAACAGCACACTGAGGCGCAAATCACACCGAGATGGCAACAAAGCGGCGCGAGTTTCAGTGTATGTTATACGATTTTAAACGTTTTCTTAGGTGGACATACTGAACGCAAACGCGAAGTATCAAACGTCCCTGTCCGTGCGTTCTGGACTCACTGCGGGCCTGAGACGAAAGCCTAGCGTTTCATATGTTCGACACTTCGCGGCCGCGCCCGACATAGTATCGCTTGAGAACTTTTTGATCCACACCGAACGATCCAACGCGCTCCGATCGCGCGCGGCAGGAGCATTATCTATGTATTAAGTTCTTGCCGCGCGCGATCGGAGCGTTGTGGATCCGGCTATTGACCACAGTGTAGTCCTCACGCTCTTAACGGTGAAGGAAAACATCGTGAGGAAACCCGCAGCTTAGTCAGCTCCACACGTATTGACGTCGTCTTTCCTGTGAGCCAGGCTGATTAAGCTGAGAGGTTGGTTTAGGTGCTGGGCAAGCCTATTCCATCTCAAACAATGTCCCAGGCACTACAGTGTCCCGTAAAGTGTAGGCATAGGTTGCCTCCTGACGCTGTATAAATCATCTAATATAGATGTAAAGGCCTAAGTTTTTTAGTCCTTCTCAAATGTAGCGCAAGCCGTTATCTCGAGCAGTCGCGTGCCTTCGCTGCCTTCGCCGCCCGCTGACAGTATTCGCCGGCATGTGAACACACCTGGTGCGGCGCGGGCGTGGTGAGCGCCTGCAGCGCCTGGTGCGCGAGGGCGGCGGGCGGCGCGGGGGGCGCGCCCGCCGCCTCCATCTCCGTCAGCAGCGCGTACGGGACAGGGTAGCGCATGCGCGCATTGCCGCACACCACCTGCACACACACAAACATACTTATTCATACAGACATTAGACGCAGAAGGTTGCGGGTTCGATCCCCGCCGCCGGACAAATGTTTGTATGACCTACAGATATTTGTCGCGAGTCTGGGTGTTTCTATGTATAATATGTATGTATTTACAAACAAAAAAGTATATAAGTAGTTTATCAGTCATCTAGTACCCATAACACAAGCTCTGCTTACTTTGGGGCTAGATGATGCTGTGTGAAAAGTCCAGCATTATTTATTTTTATTTTTTATTTTATTTCATATATCAGAACAGGCTCCGCGGTCTTACCCACGGTTCCTCGGGAATACTTCAATTATCCGGGATTAAAAGTAGCAAGTGCTATTTCACACTAATATCAGTCTCACGCAAGATTAGCACAAGATAGAGGTAACCAGCAGTAGAAAGAGAAAAGCTGGTAATTATGAAACAATGAAAGCTTGTAATAATTGAAGTAGCATGACTGTTATTTATTTGTGGTGGACAGAATGACGATCACCACATGACATCATCAGCGTACGTCTCATTGTGTGTCATCGTCATAGCGATCCATCACCCCGTGACGTGCCACTTTATTTTCCTGTTTGTCACATCCCACAACGAGTTCAATTGCGATGAGTATGAATATAAATCGTACATAATTGTACCAGTATAGCCTTACTTCGGTACGCTAGAGCCACCAGCATAGCAATGAACGCGTTTGAACTAAACCTTGGCAATCAAGATGCATTAATACGACCAATGTATCACTTATAAAGCTTTATAGAATCGTTTACCTCGACGGCCCCGCAGCCTTGCTCGAGCGGGTACAGCTGTCGCCACGAGTCGAGCAAGCGCGAGGTGGGCGGGTCGGCGTCGCTCCACTCGCGACCCGTCAGCGTACCTTCCAACCCGAACGGAGCTAGGATCACTGGAATATACAATCAAGGTTTTAAATATATCAGGAAACAGTGAAATGAACCGTTCAGTGATCCGAGCAGTTGTACGGAATAAAGGGCTTTTTGTTCTTGAAGTGTTGGGACTTAGATCAGCGGTGGAATTCTAGAGCTAGATGCTGTGATGATGATAATGGTGATAGTTGACTTTACATGGACAGCAGACTTTTATCAGTTACCCTGTTAGTACACCGACGCATCGCATGCGAATGCGAAACGATGCGAACCAACGAAGAATCGTCAGGTAGTATGGCAGAGTTTGGCTCACGCTCTGTCTCACTCTAGCACATAGCTAATGAAATAGGCGCGTCCTTGTCGGTACTGTTACGCATGGAATTGCGAAATTTGACGTTACAGCGATGCAGACGTTTCGTGAGTGGTGTTTTGCATTGTTCTGTCGCATGCGAATGCGTCGATGTACTAACGGCGTTAAACATCTGAATTTACAGCTCCATTTAGATATATACGAAACTTTTGATATGATCTCATCAAAATCTTCAAGCATTCCAATGTTATCACAAGTCATATCAAGGATAGTACAAGTTCCCGCGAATGCCATTCGGGTTACCTTTAGCGTTGGCCTGGTGTTCGGGCGAGTTGATGCGCGCGAGTCGCTTGGGGGTCAGCGTGCGCACGGGCGGGTGTTGTCGTACGTCAACTGACGCACACACCGTGCTCTCACCGTGCAGGAAGAACGCGAAAGAAAACGACAGGTGCCATGGGCTGGAATACAACAGGATATTTATCAAAACAATGCAATAAAAGGAGTGCTCTTGGTAGCTTGGTTCGAAGAAGTTAAATTCTGCGCGGAGGCAAACGAGGGACCGATAGCCTTCAGTGTAATGACCACCATATGCCACGGAGATTAAATTGTCGGACAAACTCGATCATCGAGATAGCAACTTTAAAACGAACTTGTCAATAAGTTAATGACCGATATTGCAAGTAGAATTTACTGTCATATGAAACACTATTTGCATTTAAATAACTTTTTGAATGACAGTTGCCTCTCAAGTGTCTAAATAATAGCAGGAATCATATTTATTTCAGTAACTTAATCTACTTTAGTTACATGGGTTTGAGACCTCCTTCTAAGTATGAAAATACCTGTATTAGAAGGTTTCGCTCTTTCGTTACACAATTTATTTAAAGATTAAGTATAGGAAAAAAGTAAAATAAAAAGAAAATTATAACAACAAAAACCATAATATAGTGCGTCTTAGTTTGTGTGTGTGCGTGCGTGTGTGTGTGTGGGGGGGAATGTGATTATGTGGAGGTGTGTGTGTGTGAATGTGATTATGTGGAGGTGTTTATGTGTACTTGTGCAGCTTAAAACTTTAATTTATAGTAGTTGTATATGGGTAAGTCACTATATTTATTTAATATAAATATAAGCATTACGAGACGATAACTAGAAGTTATAAAATGTATGAAGGGGAACGAAGTCGTATCCTAATGTCTTGACGAATACGACACAGAGATCCTCATGTTACTATAGGAAGTTATACCTGCGTTTTACCACATGCTTTTATTTGGTGATGGCTCACTGATACGAACCACACCAAATTGAACTTCCATTTATAATCTCAATGATGTCAGATCTCGTAAACTCAATTTGATTATTGGGAAAGTTTAATTCAAGAACTGACCGTTATGATCTGTTGTCCCGAAATTGTGAAAATAAATTCCCCAATGCCCCGTTGAACTTGCTCTTTATTGGTGCTTAATAAATTACCTTTTTCCGACGTCTTCCTCGTCGCCATCGTAAGGCTGGACAAACCACTTGCCGAGTCGCACGAAATCCCGGGAGAGGAGGCATCTGGAATGAAAGACAACGTACATTATTAGAATAGAAAACAGAGAATACAACTTTGATTCGAGCCGTGTATTGTGTCATTCACATACAATACTATATGCGTGAGATTGAAATGACCCTCTCACTTTTCGAGAGTCGTCTACCGCAGTAACGCTTAGGTAATCTACGACATAGCAATAACAAAATAAATGGTTGTTTTATACAAAGACACTAAAATTTATACCGACGCAAGTGGATACTCCTTTAGATATTCAAGTGCTTTCACTTTTAGTTAATTGTGGTTTTTATTTACTAGGTCAACGTCAAACGGCATACTTTTTTATTGCTTTACTAAATATCGAACTCTACGTACATCCTGTTACATCCGTATTATGAACCTTATTTATTTGGCTTTCAAATAGTTCAATAATTGTAGAAATACACGCAGGAATGATTGCAACCTCTGCGGTCGGTAAGACTGTACAAGTCAAAATTTTATCGTTTCTCAAATGAACGCTACAAAGCTAATTCTTAATGTCTGTGAAGTGAAGTGACACAGGCCTGGTAGAACCTCACAATAAACTATTTAATTTCACGGCGGAGCAACTTAACCCGACCATAGCTGGCAACATTTCGCCAGTTTACGACTGTATCGCCTTGCTTTTATTGGAATGCCTTCTACGATGCGATGTGCAATGTGCATGTTCTCATCAAGAACTTGATACGAAAACAATTCATACATTTTAATATTGTTTGCTTGCACATATTATACACATTACGACTAGAGCTGAATCAAGTATGAAAAGACTTAAAGACATCGATGCTAGCCAAACATATTAATCTTGCAGAGGAATTTATGACAGCTTTGTATAACGAATGGAAGATGGTTCGAATCAAAGCCATATGAACTCAATTGTGAGGAAATAAGGTCTGTAAATGTAGATTATGTTTCAGGGTATGCGGCAAGGCAAGGCATGGCAGATAAGTGAGCAGTCAGGCTGCACCGCACGTATCTACGCATCGTGCGCCGGCAATGTTGCCATTCCTACCGTACTTGGTGCGAGTGTATTCCTACTGCATGTCGTAAATGTACTGCGATCGACTGTAATATTCGAATATTCAGTTTTACGATCATATTTTGCGATACAAAGATAATAATGTAGCATAAAGATTGTTGCAAAACTAAAGACCTGTTCTTGGTGATACAAAATGATGCTACTGTATAAAATGAAGAAGCAAAAAGACGACACAAGTTCACAGAAGTTTTCCGAATAAGAACATTGATGTTGTTGATGCTAAAGAACATTAGTTTTAGCAACACGAAGTTTAATCGATTCTCGTTTGTCATGCAACACCATCGAACATCAATACGTATTGTATCGAGCCGTGCCCGGGCCCGTACGTGCTTCACTTCTTGTACATATTTATTGTCAAGCGTGAACGTATGAATAATCGCCTGTTGTTACCTACATGGAGCAATTACGTAATGCGACATTTATGATACTCTTATATTACGTACAATCCAGTACAAACGCAACTGTATTCATTGGACATAGAGTCGAACTGGTTCAGATAAACAAGTTCATAGCTTATGATTTGTCGGCGCGGTAGTTTCCTTACATGGTCCTCGTAAAGACATAATCAACTTTGACATGAGGAATTTTCTATGACAGAACTGTTCAGCCGTATATGCCTCTATGTTTTTGCCTTGGTAAGTGACCTTGTTGAAGAATGAGACGCAAGACGCAACATAAGACCCAGGCGTCAAATTCGTGTGAACGTGATCCAACGATGCATAAACTAAATATCAACATAAATGGTCTATGAAATCGATGATGACGGACATTCTATATTTTTCATGCATAATAAACGCGGTATTTATTATAGCACACTTAATCGTTTTTGTTAGATTGAAATGGACTTCCTCATATTCAACCCACAAACGTGTGGATTATACATACCTAAGTATTTATTTTGGCCCAATATCTGGAGCGGTTCGATCCAAGGATCGATAAAATTGGCCGCTGGTTTATATTTAGCGTTGCGCGAGCGACTATCTTTGTACTGGCGCACTCCATAACGCAGTACTGCTTTTGTAAACAATGCTCAATCTCCTTACGTGAATCACTGATCCGTGGCGAGTGCATAGCTGCCAGGCTAAAAGTATCGAACCGAATTATTTGTTGATAGATGTTGTATTGCAAACAGTTTATATAATTCTAATTAATATTATGTAATTAAAGGAAAAAGATCATAAAATTATAAAGATAAACAGACACCAAAAACAGCGAGCGACCGTTACCACCTATAATTATAACAAACAAACATAATGGAAATAATCCTTCCAGCCACAAACAAGCCGCCGACCGTGAAACACGCCATAAAAATATTAACTCAATCGAAGATCGAAATGAAACAGGAGATAAGCTAAGCGCACATATGAACTAGCACGGAATACGAACAAACCCGACGTCTTTGTGTACTTTTTTGTTGCCATCATTACCAGGCGAGCGTTGGGTTCGGCTGCGTATCGTAAAATCGTCGCAGGTTCTCATCTCGGTCGCCTCTCGAGCTCGACCGAGCGACGAACGCATTGTTACTTTGACGTGCCGCCGACCGGGGTCAACGACTCGTCTGGATTCCGCTCATATACTAAGATTCTGCCGCCGTGTGCTGGAGAGTGCATGCTGTGCTATGATCGCCTTGCATCACACACAACATTGATTTGATTTCATCTTGATGATAATTTTACATAACTATTTATCGCATAATAGTTTTTATTACATTGTTGTCAGGAACCGCATTACTGCCTTCATTTGATTTGGAAGTGCAAATATTCATCTGATGCTCCTATGTATACTTTTTATTGCAAGACAGGAGTTCAGAATACAATATTATCGTCAGGTTCTCAGTTGGCGTACTGGCAACTGGAATTCACGTAAAGCAAGCTTTGCCGCAGGCAAGAGGCACGAGCAGCGATATTTGCGCGAAATATGCAGCAAAAAACGACATTAGAACGCCCGTCGAGAGACCGCGCGATGCATCGACCTTCGGCAGCAAGCTGACCAGTCCCATCTACCCATGCCCAGCCAGGTGCACGTAACTTCGCTTATAACATTACTGTATCCACTTGTATGCCCACATCTCTAATGAGGTTACGTATGAATAACTTCATCTAGCTATTTTATAGAGAATTTATTACTTGTTCGTATAAATTGGACAAACATCTTGATTAGTGGCTAGATTAGAATTAGATACCTACTCGTAATTGGATATCTATAATTAAATAAAATATTAAACTGAGCATCGAAATAATTCGTACTTATATGCTCTGGTATACCCGGCTACCAAACAAATCAGGTCTAAATTGATTGAGTACTTCGTTACAAAAAATAACTTCGATTAGATTTTGAAAAAACTGCTTTCTTACTTAGGTTAGCTAGATTTAGAATTGCATCAGTTTGCGTTTTATAATAGTACATTATGGTACTAGTGTGTAACATTGGTGATTACCGCAGAGGCGTTTTAAGAGCCGAGCCGTAAGGCGAGGCTCTTAACAGAGCCGAGGACGGTAATCATCAATACACACGTGTATCATACGACGTTTTTCAACACACTTGTGAATAAAATAACAATAAAAACTCATTTTCAACAGTGAAAACAAGTTGTGAAAAATGTTTCGCTATTGCGGGAAAAATTAATCAGTTTTCCTATGCGCGCGCATTGCGATCGGCCACAGACTATATTTCCGCGCCGCGCATAGGGTTTGCGGCCTATTCTGCCACGTACAAAATGGGGAATTTAAAGTTTTCTTTTATTACAGAGAAAACAAAAGTTATATTTGAGTGAAAGTTTTATTTATTAAACACGTACGAGTTAAAATTATCTATTTAAATAAGAAGTTGCATGAAATGAGCAAGCAATAGGAACATTAATTTATTTGTTCTATTGAACACGATCTCTTTTCTGAATAAAAACTTTTTTAAGAACAAAGCAACTCAACCAATAAAATTAAAAAAAAAATCTATTACTCACTAGTGAGTTATAGTAATGAAAAAGTCACAGTTTGATTATAGGTGTCATTATGTGCCTAATTGCGGTGACCATAGAGCCACTTTATGAGCAAGTGTGTTGAAAATAGGTTTTATGTTAAATATTACCTTTCAATGAGGTTGTGTAAAGCCTTGAACAGCAACGAACGGCATTCATAGGACAGCCCGCTTTCCCACGATCCCTGATCACCGGTTTCTGTAAAAAAAAATGTTATCTGAAAAACTGTAAAATAGCAAGTATATTTTAGCTTAAAGTTATAATCCTAGAACAAAGTGCCATTATCCTTGACCTTGCTTTTGTCCTAGACTTTATGTTTAGCCTCGACATTGAATGCTTTTCTATAATTTCTATCTATACTAAGTTGTTATTTATTGAGCGAGATAAGAATGATATTTAGCATTATTATGATTTCCGTTGGAATTAAAATAAAACTTTGTTTCCACTACTTATTCAAGGTCGTTTTGTTGACAATGAAATGCAGTTGCGGGACATTGCCGCCGGACTCAAATATGAGGTTGTGGTAAGTAACGCTAGAAATAGCTGTTGTTGCATTCGCAATCGGATGATAAACTCGGCCTATCACCGACGACGTTAGATGCGAAAACAAAAAGGCGCGCGCAATGTTGCCGCTTCGTGCATGCGTGTCGTCCTTGTCTAACAAAGGGGCGGGGCGGGGCGACCTGTGTGACGTCAGACGTCAGGCAGTCGCTAGCAGCGCACGTGCTTATGTTTGTAGCGCGCGCCGTACAAGACACACAAGCGAGAGGTGGTTAGCATCCGCTAACAATTTAATTGACATTGAATTTTCTATGCGGCAAACAACTCTACTACTTACACATTATTGTTTTATTGTATGTTTTTATTGTTATACACGAATTTCTAACCCTTCCTTAAAACGGCTTAATGTAGTAGTAGTAGTAGTAAATGGGAAAATTTGTAGCAATGAAATAATATACCTATAGCATTGAAAAATTAAAATTCCAACAAGTTTTACAAGGCATTGTTCTGAGAAACCAAAACTTTAGCTTTACTTTTCTTAGTAACACAGTTGCTGGAGATCTTCCAAACAGGCAGCCTTGACATTCGCGCTCCAGGTGTAAGCGTGCCATCTCTTTCAGTTCAAACAAACTAGTTCTGTTTCTACTCCACAATAATAAGCCTCTTGAAATAAGGCACCGTCAACACTTCTGACCCTGTTCACATAATATGCCAGCAAGAAAAACTTAGGCCTTTACATAGACATAGACATTTATTTATTTGCCACTCAAGCACACACAAAATACAGTAACAAAATGAAAACAAAAAAAAGAGAATACAAGTAAAAACAAAAAGCCTGTCAAGTATGTGTGCTACAGCAGCAAAAATCTATATTAGATGATTTATACAGCGTCCGGAGGCAATCCATGCCTACACTTAACGGGACGTTGTAGTGCCTGGGACTAGTTCTCAGCGTAATCGGCCAGCAAAAATACTAAGCCAAAAATTACTAAATTTTCCAGCCAGTTTATTGCGAAAACACAGATTAAGCAATTCTTAGATGAGAAGCTGAGTTACAGTCAAGGGCGCCAAGTAAAGCGGTCGCATCGTAATTTGACCGTAACAAAATGAATCTGCTGACAGCTTCGATTCGCTCAATTCTCTTGGGATCAATGCAACGAGCTCTCTGCTAGTTGTTATACCTATTACGAACGAGTACTCGTATATGTTGATCCATTCACAATTTTACAATTTGATTTTGCTAATATAGAAATACTAACGGGTACCTTACCTTACCTACCTACTACGAGTACAACACTCGGAGCACTGTTAGCTCTTTGTTATAAAACTTATTAGTTTTCTTCGTTCAGAAAGTTTCTGAACCGATCATGTGTTTTATTATTTTTCCTATTGAGTGACATGGTAATATTCTTCCCAATAATGAACTTTATATTTAAGACTTTGTTTCTTTATCTAAGCGATCGATGGAAGGAATCGAAGCGATCTACAATAAAACGTACTCGTAAGTATGGTAATGAGGATTCGCGTTGTTCGACATCATCGGCATCAGCTCTCAAGGCCGTTAACGCAACAAACGGTACGCTTACTGTACAGGTAAGTGCTCGATTACCGGAGCCAGTCACGATCCAACCCATTCCGAGATCAACCGCCAGCATGCTTCACAGCCTCGCAATATTCAACGAATGAGAGAGATCATACAGAAAGCCGCGTTTTCACGCATATCAAGGTGTATTATCTTACGATTGGTTCAGAACAGGATTATTACAGCGAGCGGTGGTATGGTATTGTATCGACTATAGACGACAACGACGACAAGTTTGAACTTGGATTAATTAAATGCAGGGCTGATTTTGACGAGCACATTGTTTCCCAGGGTTAATTTAGTTATTGTCCAGTCTCAGTTAAAAATATTGTTGTTGGTGGTGAGAGACGAGAGTGCACTCTTCAGCGTGCAATAATGAGGATAGTTGAAGGTTCAAGGTCGCATAATAAGCGGCGGTGTAAGTGCGGTGGTCGGCACCAGCTTGCGACGGAATCGATAGCAGGCAGACGACGCGCGCCGCCGCGCCTTCATACCCGCCTCCACGCCAATAATCACTATGAGATATGTTACTGTTTAAGTCAACTCTGTTTTGGGCTTGCTGTGTACTTGTATCCATACAACAATGTGTCGTTGAATAAGAATTCGTCCACTTCTATAGTTCACACAATAATAGCGCGCAGAAGCCGTTCAGTACGGGATTAACATGATACATCCAGATGTTTCAGCATATGCGATAAAATAGGTATGGTATTTAATGTAGGGCCAGAACAGTAGGACTCTGACAGTAGAAAGGGAAGATTTATCTCTGACGGTGACAGCGCAACAACATTATCTCGCCACACGTGGGTTGCGGCTGCAGTTTGTAGCGGCGTCCCTTTCTCTCGCCAGGGCTTTCGTTTAAGAAACATTTCGTACGCTTCTCGCAGTTCTACTGCATACTTTCGTAAAATCCAAAAAGTGTTGTATTTGCAGCAAACTGCGTCAATTCAATCAATTATTGTGCTCTTTCAATTATCAGTGCAGCCGAGTGGATAATCTGAAACGTTGCTCGGTACATGCAATGAAAACAAATGCCAGCCGATGAAGTAAACATAGTTTAAGACCTTGGAAACTGGTAGTAAAGTGTACAACATCCACTGACAGCATGTACAACTACTTTGCAGGACGTGAGCGTCGTGCTCGTGCCAGTAAAGCATGAATAACCAACGTAACTACACTACTGCGATGTTATACAAAAGTATAATGGTAATGCTTCATACAAAATCGTTTCATCAGAAACGAAATTATCAAGCTTGGGAACAAGCAAAGCGTAGATATTTTCCCATGTTTTAAGATAATTCTAGTTTCAGTGCAAATCACCTAATTTTTGTGAAATTCTATTAGTAATTTTCATTGATTAAGCAGAATCATGTTTAGTGAGAAACGGTGCGACTTGGCAACGTCGCATTGTATCTGCGCGCGCTTTGTTTACAACCCGTTGGCGGGCGGGCGAGGCCGCTGCGGCAGAGCTTATCAACGTCAACAAGCTGAGGAAAGTTTATCAATTAGCTGATAGAATAGATAAATCTATAAACAGATTCGAGTTCCGATAGTAGGTTAGGTACTACAATAATAATTTAAGGCAACTCAATCTAGAGATACTCTGTTATAGCTTTATTAACATAATGTCCTCTATTCAATTGAGATGGAGGAGAAAGATAGAAAGGACATTTAACTCAACTCTACAACTGTTGATAACCTAATAAAAGATTGTATCGAACGCGTTGAAATCTGTTAATTTGTGTGCGCCCTCTGTGGCGGCAGCGGGTGGATGGAGTCGAGTGCGACCGTTTTCGCGCGGTGGCTACCGGCTCGCCGCATCTCGCTCGCGCGCGCCCACGTGCGTGTGACGTCACGATCGCGTAGCCCCGTCTTCTATCGACAACGTCACAGCACAGACCGCCCGCAAGCTTTCCCACTCCCTCTACCATGTCGTATTCTACCCCATCTTCATAATTTATTGTAAGAACAAATGTAAATAACAAAAAATAGTGTGATACAAATAATGTCGTTCCGTTCGACATCGAAGAAAATTTTGATAACATATCGAAGCCGGTTTAGTTTTACGTAAGCTTGCAAGACAAGGCCAACGCGGCAATATTGCGAAGGGTTCATTTTTGTGTCATGGTATTATGTAAGAATGGCAAATTGTCGAAAACTGGATAAAAAAAAGATAGCTACAGCAAGTGTCTTACACTCGGAACATTTAAATATTATAGGATATCTATCTATCAATCGATAGAGGGTTACTAGGCACTGGGTGGCCGGCGGCCGCTTGTGCACGCGCATCAATAAATAGCCCGTCGATACGCGTCACGAACATTTTATTAATAAAACGCCGAACAACGCGCGGGCGCACCGAACGTTCAACAACCCCGCGCACGACCCGCGTCTTACGTACACTCTTTACATAATTACATCACCTACACCGCTTTGACCTGATCTACAAACTATTCTTCCTCATACATACATTACAAATATTACAATAACAGCAGAAAGTCAAAACGGTAGAATATTCTATTCCGTGCCGTTATTATGAGTTTGTCATAGACGAAATGCAGAAGTCAGAAGCCTTTTCCCACGGCCTCAAAGCCTGTCTACGCGAATTGCAAAATATGCGTACATTGATGACATTGTCACAGTATAGCATTAGATTGGGACTTGGAAAGCGGAAAACAAAATGCATTGGACACAACACAAGTGAGCAAGAGAGATGATGGCAATTTTATGTTTAAAATAAAATAAGATACAAGTTACAACTATAGTAGTATACTGAGCAGTAGCAATGCAGTGGTTCATAGTAAGCCAATGAGAGACATGAGTGCGTTTCACTTGCAGAGCACTCGACTCAATTCCCACAATAACTGCGCAGAGCGCGCGCGCATTCAACCCACGCAGCCCTAACTACTAATTAATAAACCTAACGGGCCCGTTTCCACACTCTCTTGATTTATTTGATAGAGCAGAACGACATGAATACCGTACAACAAGTCTTGACGACACGAAGAACAATATTTTTTTTTATCACAAACTAAGTGAAAGCTAACTCTGAGGAGCTAATTTGAGGGAATGTAGATGTAAGTTTGTGTATTGTGCGAACTCTAAGTTGGATAAGGAAAAGGAGCCACCAAACCCACAAAATTCATAATATTTTAAGGAACTGAACAAGGGAAGGCAAAACCACGATGGCTGTAATCGTCAACAAAACTATCAATATTATTATAGAAGGTTGCAATTTGTCTGTGTATAATGGACAATATCTGCAAGTACTAGTTAATTTCTGAAAATATTTCACTAACAGGCAACTACATTACCCCCGAAGCGTCAGGTTGGTTAGTATTTTATTTGTTATGTTCAACGCAACGTCGTAACAATGAGATATTTCTTTATTTTCGTCTAGTTCTGGTAGATTGGAAGGATGGGAGCCCTTCATTGTAGAGGGCGTATGGGCTTCAGACGGTCAGACGTGGAAGGCGGCGGGTCAACGACTGCGCCCCCGCCGCCTCAGCCTCAGGTGAAATAATTCATCTAGTCCATTCGACACGGGAGCAGGACGCCATAGGAACGCTACATGAGAGCCCAGACATGCTTAAACCTAGCATCACTCACTCATAATACCCTACCAGTGTATCTGGTGATGTCCGAGATGCGAAATACTAACTACCTAGAAAATTAATGTTAGGGAAATGGCACGGAAGGAAGTCGTTTATACATTGTTTTGTTAAAATTGTTACAAAGAGACATTAGGAGTTCAATGACAGACAAAAAAGTTAAATAAATAACAACTCATTCTCAGGGATTTGGACGAGACGAACGGAACGGACGAAGTTCTGAAGAAGATAACCATTACTTTTAGAAGTACTTCGACCGCAATCGAATAAAGTCAACCAGCATAATATGTAAATTGAACATTAGCTACATAATAACCTGGTAACCAAGTAGGGTGGACATGAGCGGCAGAGATCAGTTGTTGCGCCCGCGCTGCTCCGACCGCGGACAACCTGGCGGAACGGGTTATCGGGACACTCGACGCGCCCCGCCGGCCACCGACACACAAGAAAGTAAAAACACATATTTCGATACACTAAACAAGGGCGCTACCGATGCGGTAAAAAATGTACGTGACCGATTTAACTCATCCGAACCATCAGGATCACACCACAACAAAACAACGAAGGACTGCTCTTGAACAAAATGGATTGGTAGAGTACGAATTATTACAGATACAGATAACGAGGTATCCTCTGAGGCAACGGTTTAATTGCGTCCACAATTAGCCTACAAAACAACCTGTTGCGTTCGCGTTACTGCAGAGAGTTTAAATGTGAATCAATCGAGATTTTCTGATTGGACTAGACTCGTTTAAGTGACCTCATTGTGATGTAAATCATCGATTCAATTCAAAAGGACTATGACTGTAACACGGTTAACGGAACAGACGAAGATGTACGAATATTAGAAGATGATTTGCACGCTACGCACATAATCTGTCTATGAATTATGACAATGATCCAAAGATGCGTCAGCCAGAATAGTAGAAAGCACGTGCCCTACAGTGTTGCAAGTCGAGAGGCAAGCTCGCGTGCATTAATCGGCTAATTAGTCGTCTCTCGTTACCCCACTATACTAGCACCTCGTCTAGACGAAATCCGGCTTTGTTGTATGTAAGCTCGCGAGTGGTGGAGCTTTAAATCTGATTACTGGATACAGTAGAATTAAACTAGAACGTATTATCAATAAGTTGAGACTTTTTAAACATAAACTTACGAACTATTTTCGGTCTAGTTGTACAGACAAGTGTAAGTACAAAATAAGGCAAAAAAGTTTCTTAAAGAATAACACTAAAAGTAGAGTTCATGTTGACCTCCTCAATGAACTTGGGAAATTTTACTAGGAGCTGGCACCGTGCCAACGTGCCAAGAGACTATAATGTGGCTCCCACCGGCAGATGGTAGCCGAGGTATTTGATCGGTTATTGGTAGCTGGATGCTATAAATGAGATATAACGCGGTATAATGACCGGGGTGATATCTAAAACGTGTCAATTACTAAAGCACTCTGTCGCTCGCGTCGGACACCATAACGAGGGTTCTCGGTGGCTTAGGGGTTGCCGCATTCATTTTGAACTTTTGCGACGATATTGCGGGAAGGCGCGCGGTCACTTCGGTTTCCGCACCCCTTGAAATTTATATCTATATATGAATCGCATATTGCTGCTGTTTGGTTAACATTTATTACGGTAAACCGGGTGAAGTCTATAACAGACTATTAAGTCATAGCACTGTTGGGTTGGGATGCTTGGCACACGCATATTCACAGCTTTCAAGCTGGCGTAACGTAATTAACATGCGCCAGTCTTCAAATATCGTCTGCTGCGCCGGTTCGTTACATAAGCGTAGCACAGTGTCTGACAGTGGTTCAGTAACACAAGAATAATACCAACATTATGAAGGGCAGTCTCGTTGAGCACTTTAAAAAACTTTAAACTATTTTTTAAAGCGTGTCAACTAAAACCTTACCTTTTCTCATAGGTTACGTAACAAAAGATAACAACAACATGAACGCTTAGCAACTACCTGAGGCTAGAAGGATATTGTTCGACAAGCTTTGCCAAACTAAAACTGTGCTAAACAAAGCCAGAGGCATTCTTGAAGCTTGGTTACGTAAGCTAGCAACAGCCAGCATGGTGGGTATGTGGCTAGGGATGAATATCAATAAACGTGTAGGAGCGGGGTGCTTGTACACAAATCGGCGTGCAGCGGGCGCCTGTGGGGGCGGTATCGATCAGCGCGAGCGGAGCCGCGCTCGGAGGTGCTGCAGGGAAGCGCCCGGTAGGTGTAGGTGCCACTTATCGCCGTCTTCACACCCAATTTATCGCGTGTCGCAATCGACGTCGATGTTTGTATACAGTTATGATGCTCCTTAGCGTTTATGTACATTTTTGTGTGAACATTTATTACGCGATAAGGTTTGTAACAGATTTAATGCCGCAAGTATTCTTGAAAGCTGCTGTTTGGAAGTATCTCTAATAGCTTTTTTAATTTGCCGAAAAACAAAACTTCCATTGTTTCATGGACTAAACTTCATAAAATAGAAGTATTATAATTATCATCTTTAATTCTTTCTTTATTTCATTTCAACAAAGTAGAGCAAAGGGCGATGAAATGTCTTAATGAGGGTAACATTCTTATCAAGATGCTACTCACGAGTTAATTTTCAAGAATATTATTTGCTTGCACGGTGGTGGATTGCGTGAAGGTCGGTCGGACACGTGGTACTCGTGTAAAGTGGAGCGGGTGCGGCCCGCGGGACTACGGGGCCCGAGGATGGCGGACAGGGGTGCGATCGATAGCGGCCTCGAGTCGCGTCCGCACCCGCCACCGCTCGCACCGTGCGCTAGCCCCGCCCGCATGCAGCTGCGGCGGTTTCCCGCCCTTTGCCATACTTGAGTGTCTTCAGCCGCCTTGTTGACTGTCGGATTTCTTTGCGGACGACTTCACTGCACGTCGAGCGCAAAGCAATCTTCTTTGCAGTTGTGAGCCGTTTGTAAATATGAAAGCAGAGCTTGTTCAAAGATCGTTATTTTGCTCAAAACTTTTGTTTTCAATACCACAAAATCGTCTTGCCTAAATAATAACTAATAATACAATAACAAAATTAAAAAAAATCGCCTTTCAAGAGCTAACTATGGCTAAGAACCATCGGAGTCGTACTTATAAAGTTCAAAAATTAAAATGGTTTTATAAAAATCGGCCTGGCCGTTTAGAAGCAGAGAATTGTGAACCAGAAGTATTATTTTAAAGACGAAGTCAGTGGGATGCAAGCTGAATATTAATAGTAGGTACCTAATTAACTATGATTAAAATAAGCAAATAAGTCATTCCTAGAATCCACGACGCCATAAAAACTATATATCTATTCACATTATTCAAATAGTTAAATCGAAACACGGATTACGATTCAGCGTAAATAATTATAATTGCTTGCAACACATTTTTGAGTTCGAATGCACAATTAAACTTTGTAAAGCGCTCTGTTATCCACATTACAATTAATCCGATTAAGTCCATCGATGGCAAGCACCGTGGGTATATATTAATAATTAACGGTATCGCGGCCCACAGGCCCACGCAGAGGAGGGGGTGCACCTTGACACCCCTTGAACCGAAGCCGCCCCTCGCCGCCGCTGTTTGCATGCGCGCCCGACCACCAGGTGTGTGATGAACCAGTTATTGTAAGGTCAATTTAAACTAATTGGAATGTAATCATTTGAAAGCGACGGCATTTATCGCGTAACGTAGCGCAAACATAATATTGATGGTGTATTTTTCGACGCTTCTGTTATGTAAATATTATTATGAACCGAGTTGTCACATGATAGTGGTATGAAATTTTCCAGTTTTTATTACACATGAAAATGATCATGAATACATATTGACGAACCGTTTTAATAATAGGATTAATTATTTACCCACTAATTTGTTAAAGTGAGTGTCACAATGGACTCCCAACAGTCAATTATTAATTTCATCGGTCTAAGTATGGCCTGACCTTCATTAATTAGTAATGATTAGCACCGCGAAGCTGGTGGCCTGGCCTGGGTTAGGTTAGCCTCGCCCACACGGGGTGGGTAACGTGACATTTGCAGCCCGTCCCGCCCAGCGACCTCGAACGCCTCCACCAAGTAGCCGATAGTTGGAGTACTTTGGAATATTCATAATTGCATGGTAAACAAAGACTCATGATAGCTTGAAAGACGCTCTTTCCCGAAAGATAATGTGTTAATGGAGCTTAAGTATTTTTAACATACCGACACGCTTGAGCTGCAAAACAAACCCACAGCTTAAAACAAAAGCTACCATTATACACTCATCCTATTCTACTGTTGAAGATTACAATCGGAAAATAAACAGATTCTCCCCGACAGCATCCGCAACCCCCTAGTGGCGGCGTGTCGCGGTGATGCCGCAGGGCCCGCGGCGAGCGCTCGGCTCGGGCCTAAACAGATTATCCTGTGTCGCCTCCCGGCCCGCGCCCGAGGATAGGCCGCCGTTACCGCCCGTTAATCTCCGCGCAAATAGCATCACGTACGACCAGCCAGGTAAGCCTTGGTCGCGGTAGCATCCGCCAAAATTATATCTTAACGCGAACCTCGCTTGAATATCAAGGGGATCTCCAACCGCGATGTGTTAATCTTTGTTTTTATCTACGGTTGCTCGACCCGTAATAGGATACGATACGCAGGCTCTGGTAAATTGGTATCTTAGAACGTTTTAATTTAATGACGATAATATTAGCATCATTACGTTTGTTTCGCGGCTTCCTGAGTTAAATAATGATAAAATGATTGCATTTGTAAATACTTGATAAACATCAGCCGCTGAGCAGTTCATCTCGTTAGATTAGAGTTTCAATCAAAATGCTCATTAATTAACACGATAAAATATGGTAGACTGTTAAAACGGGAAATTGCCTTACGCGCGGTTATTTCCGTCCGTCGGCAGTCGACAGTCGCAGTGCTGACCTTCGAAATAAATGCACTCCTCCAGCTGCACATCCACGTGTAAAATATCATCGGTTTGGTATTAAAACTTTGTAGCATTTAAGGCGTACTAAGATAAGGATTTCATGACAACGCCTGTTACTTTTTAAAGTAGCAATAAAATCTTAGAAACCCATCGTAAACGTCGGTAAGCACATTGAGCACAAATGAAATAATTTAATCTGATCACGTATCGAGAGATAATCAAAAGGGTATCACATCTGAGCAAGCATTTCATTAGCCATGTCACGCACGCCCGTGTCAATCTATAAAACAAGCTTGTTCAGTGACCGTCAATGTTATCGATGTTTCTAATAAAAGCGGCATGACAAACGCGGGAGCATCTAACAACGGGTAGCACGAGTGTCCTTGCGGTCCCTGTTTCCATATAAGCGGAAACTGGGTGACCGAGAGATTTATAGAGCACTAAGGGGTTATTTTTAGCATAACCGAGATCCAGTTCAAATCGGACACCTGTACAAACATTATGGGGGCTCGAGTAATTAGCATAACAAAAACCGTGTCAAAATCGTGTCCTTATTTATATTTATTCGGTTGTTCATTTCGTGTCACTAGTTCTTCCGTACCAGTGTGGTGAAAGGATTTTAAGAGGCTCTTTCCTAAGTTTTCGTTGTTTTATACCTAGTTTGGCAATGTTTATGTAATACATTATTGTGATTAAGGAGGTAGTGTCCCTGAAATCTTCCAAAATTTCAAAAATGATTTCACCATTTGAATGGTTTTAGATTAATATTATATTACACTGAGTTGGACCACAATTTGTTGTTATGACAGCAGTTGTAACAATATACTTGAAAGCTTTAAAAGATACAGTAGCATACAATCAATTATTCAAAGGAATGCTAACCCTATCGAGCGTGACATAGCGCGCAACGCGAGTTGCCTTTGACCGGGTGGGACGGCAATCTTCAGGGGCATGTAAACCAAGTAGCGTATTATTAGACCCTATAGAAATGGAGGCAGATAATGCAGGCTTCCCACGCCCGCCGCAGCCATTGTGCCAGGGATCTGTCAGACACGCGATATCGTTGTACGATCGCTTATGTTGCTAACAGTGCACACTGGATCGAAAAATTTCACTTGCGATTATGTGCCTGTGAGATGCTCAGTGGAATTGATCCATTTTATTTAAGACAAATAACTATGATCTAAGCTTGCAGTTTCCACAAGTAAACACAGTCATTCATATTGTATGTGGGCGGATCAACTTTTTTCTGTCATGAATCAACTTTTTGTGTAAAAAAATAAATGTTGAAATATTGCTATAATTTCACCTAATATTGTTAAATAAATTTCTGTAGTTTATAAATCTACTACGAGCACCAAAAAATTTTGTCGTTTTCATGGATTTTTATACCTTTATTCCAAAAGTGGCTCCCAAAAATGTCACCTAACTCACAATGACGTATTATGGTAAAAAGTTCATAAAAAACTATATTTTAATAAGTAAATCTGTTTCAATGTGAACTATTATTCAATTAAATCAATCTGGCATAATCAAAATTTAAATAAAGTGTCTCAATTTTTTGAAAATATACCTCATTGTGTCTCTGGGGTCACTAAATGAAAGAAATTTTATTTACTTTTCTTGTAATTCTGTTTCTAGAAACGCCAGAAAGATGCACTTTTTACATGACTATTGTAGGTTATTCTTCAAACATTTGTCATACAACATTTTGTATAATAACCTTTACTTTTTTAATAATCCTGCTATCAGTGTCCAAATTTTTGGGGACAACTACGTGAGCCCGGAGACATAATGGTGACTCCAGAGACATATATGGTACTATTCCATAGGCAAATTACATTATAAAAAACTATACAAGGTACAAAAATATCTCCTAAATGTGACAACCAGTTTACTTTTTAAAGTTATCATAGAAAATAAACCCTAACCTAACAATTATTACATATTTCTCTAAAATTAATGATAACATTCTATGAAAATTAGGGTTTTCGGTTATTTAAACAGTCATCTGCGTAGCAAACCAGTCCTATATCTCTAATAACATAAATCTCGCTTAATAGAAGACCTAAAAAGCTTTTTGTAGATGAAATCTATTTTCTAGGCTCTAGCGCATTGGACCGCGGCTCGCCTTGAGCGTAGTTTTTTCACTAACTTACCGACTGAAGATATCTTTCAACATATGGCCAAAAAAAATAATTTTACTACCTGTAGATTCATCAAAATAATCATCAAAATTTTATTCCGTGGGATGAGAAAGGCTGGGCCAGCTGTGGTCAGTCTGGCCAGCTATGCCGGGGGGTACAGGCCTTTCTTCACTTTTGTCATTCGTCTTTGTCCTGTGGTATGGTAATCTTGCCCTTGTATTATATTCTAAAGACTTTACGATGCCGTCGATCCTTTTTTTCTGTGATGACGACCATCACTCTATTTACCACCTCTGGGACACCACTCATTTACAACTTTGATCCTGTCATCACCGCACCTGACCACTTGTCCTGCCCAACCAACTCCATTTGAGCCCCACTAACCACTTGTGTGTGTGTTTCGGCATCGAGGACTGGGTAGATCTAATAATAAATCTCTAGTGTAATACCGAGCATTGCTTATTCCATGCGAAGGAGACGGCACAAGATCAGAGTCGCACAGGGGTGCGACTCTGATCTTGCGCAGTCTCCTTCGTGAGCGCCCATGTCTCGGCACCATAATTTCATAGTTAGTGGACTGAATTACTACTCTACTACAGCCGCCTGGCTAGTCCTGCCCAACCAATATTATTTGAGCCCCAATAACCGCTTGTGCATCTTACAATTTTAGCTTGTTCATTCGGGAATTTCGGTATTGGGGACAATCTTATAAGTGATACCGAGCATTGCTCGCTTTATAGCTCTCAGTGCGACTCTCAAGAGAGCACAGTCTCCTTCGTGAGCATCAATGCACCATGATGGTAGTTAGCACCATGATGGCAGTTGGTAGAACACATTGGCAGAGCTTGTTTCCAATGCAATGTTTGGAACCATCTTCATCATCTTCAGGCCTACTTTTGAGGTAAAAAGTAAACTACTTAAAGATGAGTGATCAGGATCACGCATCTCTAAAAGTAGGCCCGAAGCTTTCGAAGCATCTTTTTTTTTGTTCCACCAGAAAAGGATGAGGTTGAGGTCGTCTACAAATCGTCTACAAACCTAAGGTGCTACAGGAATACACCTACCTACAGGCAGACTTTTATTCCCGAGCTGTCTAATTCAAGAGTTTTTACGACGTCTTCTAGGACACCCGTAAAAAGCTTGGGTGATAAGGTTTTCCTCTTTACCGCACATTTATGGTGGTATACATCATCCGCAGTAAATCCATATAGTTAAAATGGATCTTACAGCGATGGAGAGAGATTTCTTGCTTTCAAAGGTTTTTTTTCGTAATGTACGAAGGCCATGCATATTCGAGCCAGTTGACCTCTTGACTCTTCTCCGTCGCCGACAATGAGTGTGGGTAAAAATAGATCAAAGAAAAGATAAATGGAATGTGTAAAAGCAGAATCGAATGAAGTGTGGTGTATTGTATCGACCTCACAACTGACTTGTATTCTTAATTCATACTTAAAGCTATTTTAAACTTAAATCTGAGTGTTTTCTATTAGAAACTAAAAATGTGCAATGAATCTTTATGTATTTAATCCGTTTATCACTCACCAAATTGTTTATTGTATAAATTATGATAACTTTTATGCAGAATGTCTCTTGGGTCACTAAAAATTGTCTCTTGGGTCACAGTTTTTGTGAGCCAGTGGAACGGTGACTCAGGATACAAACTTAGGTTTTTAACTCTTTTTCTTTAACGAATTTAATGAAAGTAAAAAAATACGTGGATTCAAAGCATTTCAGAATCAAATGTCAAAACATAATAACAAAATTACTTTGAGAAGCAGTTTACTTGTAAGAAATTTCGTCGTGAGTCAGCGGATAAAAAACAATGACACCCAGTCCCGCTGCGAACTACAGACGTAATGGCAGAGTCCACATAATGGCCAAGGGTCAGCAATCTTTATTTTACGACATGCAGATGAGTTTTCTATTAGCCTAGCCAATAACTGTCTATATTACTTACACTTTGTAATACTTTTTTGTCGTTACCCAGTTGACAACGCGAATTGGGTAAAAGTCGGGGACAACATTTCAAACCGTGTTTTTTCATTGAAAAATGCAATATTTTGTTTCGCAAATCAGTATTTTAGAATGCTGGTACATCAAGGAACAATGTAGATAGAAAATATAAATACAAGTCAAGGAAAAATTTTACACAGCAGCGTTACATATGTGCGTGATTTGCGCTGGGGACAAGTGAAATTTGTATGAAAACCAATTTTCGTCCACTGGGTCACGATAATTTTAAATATAATTGACTAAATATTTTTAAAATATTGATGAACAAGCGTAATGGTAAAGGATCTGATTTTATTAATTAATGTTAAAACCGACAATTAATCTAACTCAGCACCTTTTACGATTTTTTTTACGTCGGGGACAAGATTTTACACTAAAAAGTTGATCCACCCATGTAATACATGTACTACGGCTAGGTTACTTCGCAACTAAGGCAATGCTAAGGGCACTTAACACATGAGTGCGATATTACACAAGTTTTACTACATTCGGTGACGCCTATGTGATAATCTCTCATCAACTTCGATTATTGATTCCGAATCGGACAAATAAGCGTGATAATAATGGCTAGCCTAACCTTTTTCTGGCGCCTATCTGGCACCTATAGAATCAGACTGGTTAAGTCTTTGAGCGTAACGAGTGGTAGTCAAAGCCCAGCAGTGGCTTATTAGATAAAGATCATCTGATTTCGAATGCTAAGTCAAACCCTTGAATAATCAGAAGGACATACATACATACATAAAATCACGCCTCTTTCCCGAAGGGGTAGGCAGAGACCACGGATCTCCACTTACTACGATCCTGACATACAACTTTTGCTTCATTCACTCTCATTACATTCTTCATATATGCTCGCCGGTTTAGGGTACTTATGACCTGGCCCTGACGCATCAGAAGGACGCTTAACGAAAAACCCGACAAGAAAATAGTTATCAACCTATCGAGTGGTGTACCAGCACGTAATAGAATCGCAAGGCCGAATCAATTGAGATGATCACGGCCACGACCACGGCGCACTGCACGCGAATATCGGAATTGTACCTCGCAAACACTAGCAAGCGTCGTCGAACTTTCTCCAACGGATTTGCTATAAAAAGACGCATTTTGGAACAGTTACTTTCCCGATAAGTAGTCTAAAAACACAAGCAAAGAAAACAATGGCAGCTAAATAAAGTCCGTTTATGTAGATTTATGTCACGATCTATTTTTGTATTTGGCTGGTCACGCGTGAACTTGCACACCAGAGGGCGCCGCTAAAGACGCGTTGCGCGAGCGTCGATTGATTTAAATAAAATCCATGCTAATATTATAAATGTTAAAGTAACTCTGTATGTCTGTTTGTTACGCTTTCACGCCCAAACCGCTAAACAGATTAAGCTGAAATTTGGCCCGGCAAAATCCCAAGGGACCGCATGTCACACCGCGGGAGCGCAGCTAGTTAATAATAAGAGGAAAACTAAACGGTTTGAATTAGCCTAAAACGTTAGTCATACGCGTAGTGCATATCGATCAATGTTGTTTTTGTAAATTCTGAATATACCTTACAAATTGTTCTCGTAGTGCAAATAAATGTTTTCTAACAAAAGATTAATCGCTAGCACATTGACTGGCTCACAAAACCCTGATGTGGGCGTCAAGAATAATTATAATCTAGTTGAGTTTAGTCAACAAATGCAAAGGACATACCTTCAGTACATGGAGAAGCAACCAGCAAGGGCTGCACAATAACCTACAGTTCTTCCAACGGATCTAGGCATTCGTTAGCCGTTTGTCTGCGCAGTAACCGCTTTTTCATACAAAATTGTGTTCTGCGCAGACAAACGGCTAACTTCACGAATGCCTAGATCCGTTGGGAGAAATGTACATGTAGGTGACATTTATTTTACTAGCCCTATGCTAGGATTTGTAAGTAGTCTAAGGTTGTTTCGAGTGCATTATCAAAAGTAGGCCTCGTAAGTAATTCGTAGTATTTACTACTATTACTAGGTACGTACTTTACGACTTTCCGAGAACATAATTGCACTGCTGCCTATCTTATTGAATGGAGTTACGATGCAAGAGATCGTAAACGCGACCCTTCACTTGCGGTTCGCTATAATGTTATATCAGCAATAATAAAACGCATAATACATCGGCATCAAATTGTTGAATAATATGTCATGAATATGCTCGTAAATAACTTATTGTGCACCATGATAAAACAATACAAAAACCTGCCAAGTGCGAGTCGGACTCACGCACTAAGGGTTCCGTATCTATAAAAACGGCATAAAAATCACGTTTGTTGTATAGGAGCCCATTTAAAAATTTTATTCTGTTTTTTTTTTGTATTTGTTGTTATAGCGGCAACAGAAATACATCATGTGTGAAAATTTCAACTGTCTTACTGTCACGGTTCATGAGATACAGCCTGGTGACAGACGGACGGACAGACAGACAGACAGCGAAGTCTTAGTAATAGAGTTCCCGTTTTACTTTTTGGGTACAGAACCCTAAAAATGCACGCAAAAGTACTATTTCGTTAGCCCGTAATGATCCAAGTGAAATTTTATGATAACGATTATAAGTTCACATTTCCGAGCGAAAAGTTGATCCCTTGATATCCAAGAAAGTTAACAAGCGGAGCCGGGCCACTAAAGAGGCCGACGACACCACCCGCCCTGCGCGGCGCAAATTGGGCGGGCGGTTCCTTGTAGCCGCAGAGATGTCGCCCGTGCCCCGTACTTATGGCGGGGGTATTGTCGCTGTGCGGCACAAATGTACATTTCCTTTTGTATTGCGATTGCTGTGATGAAATTTTACGATAAGACTTTCTCTAAATCGGCCAGGGGAATTATGTACAAGAATGAATCGGTAATTCGAGTGGAAAAAATTACACGATCAACGCTTCAAAGACTCCTACGTAACAGGAGTTGTATCGATTAGTTATTTGTCTCCTTTCCTAGAGAAATGTCCGAGATGCCCCAAGTTTTACCATCACAAAAGAACGAAGGAAATGAAAACTATTGAAAACTATGTAACTATTCATAAAGATGCCGCAACTCTACCGCAAGTCTGGGCAACTTGGAGAGCGACTCATTAAGTTGATTACTTGCGCGTCTCCGCACTCAGGCTGCGGGATTTTTGTTCATTGTCGTCGTCTAGTCGTCAGGCTTTCGTCGGGATGTCGCCGCGAGATCTTATCTCTTCGTTAATTGTCGCAGATACAACGTCTCGGCTCTAGTTAACGAGCTGTAAACTTGAGCTATTGTTCGCGTTCTGAGTCGGGAACATTATCGGTTTTAATCTGGTACGGTTTACTTTGTTCCCTATCTAGCTGACATAACGCTGTCTCATTGAATCTTCTAATTGTAAGGACTAGTCAACTAAGCAATTAATTTATTCGTAAGGTCCGCCCAGTGGTTGTTGCGCCTTCTTGATATCAAAACTTTCTGAATAAAGTATAGGTCTTAGATAGATAATCGCTTATTAAAACTTAAGATGTAGGTAAGTAAGTAGTACTCACGGCTGGCGGTAGCGATGAGCTCCGGCGCGACGAGTCCGTTCAAGTCGGGCTCCTCGCCGTACCAAAATATCCAGAGCTCCTTGGCGGCGCGGAGCGAGAGCGGCGGCGGCGCGGGCGAGCTGGTCTCGTAGATGTCCTGCGGCTGGGGTGCCGGCACGCGCCGCCACACGCACAGGATGTCGCCGGCCAGACAGCGCGCGTAGCTGCTGATCACGGGGTCCGTGAGGGGCGCGCCGCCCTCCTCCGCATCGCCGCCGCCACTCTCGCCCCACACAAGCTTACGCCATTTTATGCCATACAGCTCCGTCTGAAACAATATCATATCATATTGCTTTAAGCCTTCTTTATTGAATAACTGAATAAAAAAGCACTGGTGGTGGAGTTATTCTGCCGAAAAATGTATGTGCACTATGCCAGTACTCTCAAACGGTGAACCGAATCGTGAGGAAACCGGCAAGTCGTAGAACCTACAAAGTTCGAAAACATGTGTCAAGTGCACGAAAGGAGCCTCTTTGAGGCGCACTTATAATCCTTTCACCACACTAAAACAGATAAATGTTCACCTGTTTCCAAAACTATTTATTATGGCACAGAAACAAAATGTGAAAGTCACCTTATTTCGGAAATAACTTAGGCGAGACTGTTTACTTTGTTGGATTTGTTACGATACGACAAGCGACATTCAGTTAGTGCTTAAACAAAATTATAGGTATACTTTTAAGTTCTCATAACTGTGCAATTTAACGTCTTTTGTTGTGTTAAGCTGGGTGGGTCCTAATGCGGTGCTTCGCTTGTATTAATTATCTGCTATTAAACCTTGCTTAATATACGTGGTCATGGTTTTGTAAATCACACAAATATTACCACAATTTTCGTTGTTACTTTCGTTGGTAAATGATCTAAGTGCAAATAATGTGTGTCCACAGCGCGTAAGAGCGAGCGGCATCGGCAGGTGGTGCGTCGACCTTGAATATGCAAATATTTCACCGGGTCATAAACCTATCGCCCTCCGTCTGCTCAGGACAATCATGCGAAAGTAATTGTGAACTGCCACCTGTGGTCAGGTGCTCTTACTTTGAGGAAAATCTTTGATTCAATTGGCTTAAGACACTTCCGTTTGTAGATAAAAAATAAGAAGAATTCTTTACTGTTAAGAGAGAAGTGTGGGTTATTGTCTTGGCAGCACAACCATCTGCGTCGGAAGGGGCTAGACGCACCTGGCAGACGCGCGTGGGGTCGCCGCGACCTGGCGCGCTGAGGGGAGGATACGGCCCCAAACAAGTTTAGTGTAAACTTCCATACGAGGGGTTATTGCACGCGGTACTCATAATGCCACTGTGTTAAACGCTTCTTAGATATCAAATATTCATTGCCGTTAATAGGTAAGTAGTTTATTTCGAAGCAGAGGTTTACTTTCAATTTAATTAGTCATCAAAGTAGATACATATTTTAAAACAAGTATAATTTTATTACACATTCCTCAGACCAAGTTCACATTGTAATGGGCAATATGTGTAAGAATGCGGCGCTGAGAACGTTCGCCGGGCTGCCATGCCAGGCGCTTTCTAACGCGCCCGATGCGCCTGCGCAGGCCCGCTTCACTTTCTATTGCACAAAGACGCGGCAACTGGTCTTAATTTGAAACAATTCGAAGGTATTACAATTATACGCTAACATCATTCAACCGATAACATCGAATTATGAGAGTTTGTACAAGGAAAGCGTAAGTTATAATGGGGTGATCATTATCAGTTTTCTCGCATTTAGGGAACAAACAAGTTTGGTACTACCTATAGAACGAGTAGGTTATTGACGCATACAAGTGAGCGCGACACGCAATCCATTGCCGTGCTGGTGGATTGGATAGTATTGTTTAACACAATATCTATTGCTTTTTAACTTTCCAGTAGTTGGAAATGTAGATAGTGCAAGCAGATGCAGGCTTTGTTACCTACTGAACAGTGACCACACACATCCGAGCCGGGAATTACGCAAACATATTTATCGACAAAGAGCTCCGGGAAGTCGAAGTTTGTCGGCAAAAATCTGCGGTTATTTGAATTTAAAATGCAAAACGAGTGACGACGAATGGCCGAGCACATCAGCGGCGCTAACACCCAAATGGATAAGAAAAGCTTAGCTTTTCCGGATAATACCACATCATTCCGCAAGTGAGTGCAGGCACAGTACTTCATGATAATGTTAAAACTAAAGCAAGATATATCTTTATTTGTATAAGAGCTTTTTAGGAACTTGGTCTCAACATTTAAACAGCGTTACAGCAAGCAATTGTACTTTATGGTATAAACCAGCGTTACAAGCAAGCATTGCAGCAATTGGATCAAAATGTGATTTGGTAAACAATTAGGTTACATTAAAATTCCACACAACGCGATCTTGAACACGGTATGGGACGGACAACTAGATTACAATATTTATAAAATTCACAATTATCGATGCAACCCGAGATGGTCAGTTTAAATACAAATTAAATTAGAAGATATACGAAAAATAATCCCGTAAAGCCTATTTCATAGTCCAGAACGGCAAAAAAACTGCATGTCCAAAAAAGTCGAGCACCGCTAGTCGACAGTAAGGGAGACAGACGTATGTGCGAGTGAAACAAAGTTAGTCGCGAAAGTGAGAGGAGGCGAGACGCAGAGCGGCAACGTCGCAAGGTTACGTTACTCGCGGCGCAGCGGGGTAAACAATCGGGAATATGCGATGTGACGGCGGCATTGCGCGTGCGACTGCCCCCGACCGGCCGTGCACTTCGCTACTAGAGGTGTGTACCGGAGGCGACTTTAGCCTCCGGAGATTATGCGGAGATTTTATTGAATCACCGGAGATTCTCCGGTTATTCTCCGGATAGTCAAAGTAGGTACTCTAAATCAATATAATAAAGGAGAAATCGAGTCATCCACTTTATCGAAGTGATCTTTAGTTTTTGAAGTTTTTACTTTCGGCATTGTAACGATAACTGTACCTAAAGAGACCAATGAAAGATCATTCGTGTGAAACAAAGCTGATTTAATTATCTATTTCTAGGATGTACTGCTTACAAATGTATGTACCTACCTACTTACCTAGAATGTTGGTTTGAAGCCTCGTGTCGCGTCACACTTTTTTCTCACAACACAATTAATGAAAATTCTCACATTAACTCTGTAGGTACCAGTAAGTAGCATTTGATTTTTGATTGAGCGCGTAATAGTAAAACAATTAAACATTATTAAAATCACCATTATGTACTAATGAAATGAACAAAATGTGTGACGCTCTAATTTCGCCGCATTGTAGCCTCGACATAAGCGGGGTAATCCCCGTCCGTATTGAGTACCACGGACCGTGACTAGGTGACTAGTGATGTTCCGAATTTCCGATACAAGTTAGTAGTTGAATTGGAAATTCGGAACATAGTAAGTACTACAATATTAATAATTTCTGAACAAACAGCGCTCACGGAAAATTTAATAATTCGTTTAGTTTTGACACATTTGGACGCGTTGTGTGTGCAACCAAACAAATAACCGGTAGTTAAGATAAATACCGAAAGCAAAACCGGTACTCACCCTAACCGGTAATTATCCGGTTTTTTGAGAACCGGTGCACACCACTATTCGCTACTGAATTTTTTGGCATCTGACGTCACTAGCTAGACCTTACAGAAAACGTATAATATGAGTAGCTAACAAACCAAAACGCAAAATTAAATGCTTAGCATTATCAAACGAAAAATATTTTTCCATTCTCCTAAAGGTGGGAGAAAAGTGCAAACCAAATTTTGAATCGGACCAATATTGCCATCAAAGAAAAAAATTTTTTGTAAGCTGTGAATTTTCTTCAGCTTAGCGTAAGTTTCCTTTTGGTTAAATAAACATTGCAGGTATTTATTTAAGGTAAAAGATCACCAGACTTAATTATCGGAGTAATGAGTAAACAAAGCTGCTGGTAAACATGGCTTTGTTGTATTGCTAGGTAAAGGCTTAGTGAATACGAGCTGTCGTCCAGCCAGAGGACAGTCTGCTTCCGCCAACGTCATCATTGCGTCGGTATGGTATGGATGGAATGAATCGTGCGCTTTACAACTTATTCCACGGTATGTTCACAGACAGCACTGTTACTTAATCTAATTTGTAGAAATTCGTTATTTCATTTATCATTATTGATAAGACCTTAAGAAAATTTATTTAAAGACTTCATAAACAAGTATATTTTTACGAATTTGTGAAATATTAAGATTCTACAATAATAAAAAAACTTGGCTGTTCTAACCAAACTTCTTTTTTTTTGTCTTTTTTACATGTTTTTTTCCTTTCCTTATTAGTTTAAATATTCACTTCAATCTCGCAAAAATTTGTTCTCTTGCGCATTGTAACAGCCGAAGCAAAGATCCCTCATGTCTATATTACAAGTAGATAATACTTAGAGTGAGGAGTCCACGTCAAGACTTTACATGTTAAGGTGACAAATCTTTCCTAAAAAATGTACCTACTTAACCTTTTTGGTATAAGTTACATATTAAGGTCATGTTTGTATAGACTTTGTTTGGAAATAAATATATTTTATTATTATTATAATAGTTTAAGTGCCACAAACACACAAAGATATTTCACACAATATGTTACGTTTAGACAGTAACATCAAATAGCTTGAAGCGAGTGGGCGGCAACCAACTAGACAATTTAAAATTCCTTACTCTGTCTGGCACACAAAAGTAATGGAAGAGCGAAAGAGACAAAACAAGCCAGATATTTGTTTTTTTTTTTAAACCAATGAGTTGAGATAAAATAATTACCTTAGGCCCCAATTTCAGATTATGCAAATACCTATAGAAATAAAAACATTGAATAGGTACAAAGGTAGTTCCAATGCCACGACAGATAGGCAATAGTATTGTTTTGATTTGCTTTTAGAACAAGTATCGATATATAAAATATTTCCTAGCATAAATAAGTATCTCTACAACATTATCTCAACCAACGGGCTGTAGGATTACTTGTTGATAAAACAAGATTTCCATTCTAGTATTGCCAGTTTGCTTGTTTGTCGTCAAGGGCGAGGACGAATGAATAATTACGTATGATTTTATTAAAATCTCTTATAAACGATCCGTACGCGTACTGTTCACCTTTTCATCGCATTAGCTCGGACATATTATAATCTTTATGCAAGTATAAGAAGTAAAAGTAAGTAAGTTCGTATGAGTCAGTGGCCAACTTTGGTGACGGAGTTTTTAGGCCGCCTTAAGGCCTCCGTCATGGCTTAACTTAAATAGCCGGGAACGACAATTTAACGTGCCTTCCGAAGCACGAAAGCGCTCAGATGATAATGCCACTGGCGGTCATCCATCCACATACAGACCGTTTCGAACGTTAACTTCGACAATCTATCAAGAACGACCACGCAGTATATGCTAGCTATCTAGTTTAATTAAAAATAGAGCAATATCATTCAAGTTTGCTATAAGAAATTACATGGAATAGCGATTAAGGTCTCAATCAAAAAACAAGAATGTTTTAGGTAGAACCAGAGGCCTTGCTCATGTTACCTATTAGTGAGTATCATGTTGCATGTGTGTAGGAATTAAAACAGAATTGTTATGCGGCTAACGCGTTCTGAGGCACGCGCCATGGCTCGTTTCAGAGGCCACGGCGGCGCTGGCGCATGTAAATCCGACACAATGCTAAGCTGTTTAACCGACCCAATAATGACTTACTTTAAGTATCACAAGTATCGCTTAGAGAATGCCGTAAAAGTATTCTTTGAAGAGTAATCTATCACCTCACATACAGCAATAACTTATCATCATAAATCAAATTTACAATGAATAACTTTAAATTGACATCGACAATATAACTGTTTATGTTTGCTATCCTGAGTTTTAGGACAATGTATTTGAACGTGCGTGTAATGTATAAAATGGCCACATTGAGGTCGCTTGTATTGCTGTCAAGCAATAGGGCTATAGAGTAGTAGTTTATAAGACTATTTTTATAGTGCTAAACTCTAAACGAACGATTCTAGAATGGGCAATCTCTGGGATATTATTGTTCAGACAGTGTAGATTTGCCCAGTTTCCTTCACAACGTTCACCTTACACGCAATAAAAACATAAAGCGAAAGACATTGGTTAATACGTCGTTTTTCTCAGGTCATCAGGATGTTTATCTTTACCGGAAAAACTAATATCCATCCATATCCATTAATCCGCAACCCGGGATTCAAAATTAGGTTGAGGGATTGTTCCATCCGACCAACAGCATACAAAAGATTGTGTAACTTAAAGGTAAGCATTGCCGAATCTATTTTCAAGTGTGAACGCATACAAAAATGCAGATACGTCTCGAACTAAGAGCAACATAATATATGCAACAGTCCTTGGCTAGTTTGCTTATCTTGTATAGGGCACAGGGCAGAGGCAAACAGGTAGACGATTCGAAGTATACTCTCAGCCGTTAACGGTAAAGGCGCACGGCGGCGGCGGTCAACGAACTCAACGACCTTAAGTGTAGTCTAGAAAATTTGAAGGTTTGCCCTAGTTTAACTTTTTGTTTCTACGCCTATATTGATTTCTGTAACAAACACCATCATAGTCAAGGGAGTCCGAATATACTAAAAGAAACACGAATTTCTTTTTCAGAGAGGAAATTTGAAGAAGCAACAACTATATCTTGACCTCTTCAAGGATGATAAAAAGATCAGTACGGTATAACGGCGATCGCAAAGAATACGAATGACCAACGTAGATAGCGAAGGATTTATGCAAACAAACGACATGGAAGGAAAATAACATACCTACTCAATAATAGTATCTTCACTATGACAATCAAAGTATCACTCTAGACAGTTTTAAAATTAATCACAATCAGTATATTGAAAATCAACATTTCACATAAACTAATGCTATCTTTGTCTGAAGAAACGAGAGCATGTTCACGTCGTCCGCTACTGCCTCTATGGATGGTGACACGTAAACATTGCTCCGTCTTTGTAACATTAAGCAAGTGGAACGTGACGAAGCTATATACTTTATGACTAGTTCACTGTTTTGTAACAAGAACTAAAGTCTCACTCAACACATTTGAGGTCAAAAATAGTTTTAATATTTATCATAAACGAATGACTGGCTGGTGGGATGAAGCCGGCGACCGCAAGTCTCGGAAAATAATGGGGGACACCTTTGCCCAGCAGTGGGACAACCGGACAACATAAGTTAGGAAAAAGAAGTCGTTGGTTTTCTGAAAAATGTGAGCATGTTCCAAATATGATATTTGGGAGTGCCTGTCAACATGCCTTAAGATATTTAATGGATCTTAAGCCAATCCTAAAAAGATCTAGGCAATACTGAGTTCTGACAACGCAACTAAACTAAGTAATTCGTAATCTTGTTTTCGAGATTTTCAAACGAATTTTCTATGAAAAAAATCTTTGCTGGTTGAATAACTTGTAAAATGATAAGTAATGAAATGATTAGATGATGATTTCATGAGACAAAATGAGTTCGCAGTTTCTCACCTCTGCCGCAGCGGCCGCGGCCTCAGCGGCGGCCGGTGGGGGAAGCAGACGGGTGGGGCACAAGTACAACAGAGTGAAAGCGTTTTAAATTTAATCGCGTGCCCTCACATTGCGTTCGGCCGAGTTTCCGTCGGCTCTATTGAGATTGAGAGCCACTTGTTTACTATTGTCTCTATGGAAAAACTTGAAATTGCACAACAGAAACAGACATTCATTGTCGACACGCTGTATGTAACTCTACAATAAGTTTTGTAATAATCTTAAATTCTTAGCGAAAACGTTTATTTTTGCATAACATAACTATTGCATTGCTTAATTCGTTAGTAGATATTGTAATGAGGTCATAGAATATGCGATTGGACAAAAACAATTATGCAACAGAAGTTTGCTAACGACTAATAAAACAATTTGATTGCTTCTTGATGGTTTTGTGTTATTCAAACAACAGTTGAGGCATTTTACTAGCCACGAACGCAGTTAATCGTCAGGTGAAACTTGTTTTCCGAGAGATGAGGGCCGAATCCTACATGCAAAGGGCCGGTGATCACAGTGAACGCCGTCAACTTTGTTGTATTTTACTGTGCCACTTCTAGATTCGTTAGTACATACACATAATGTATCTAAATAAGCAAGCATGACTATGTGCGACCGCAATAATATTTCATAGTTATAAGGCAAAATAGTTATTATTAAAAGCGACATAGAAAATAATTAGAAAGCAAAATATAAATCACCACAACTTTATATTCCAAATTTTCCAAATTCCGAAATCATTGATTATTCCAAAAGATTATAGCATTAAGGTGTCTGGCAGCATCTATTCATTCAAATACATAAATAAAAATTTATATAAAATAAACGGTACTGCAAACAAAAACAACCCTTAAAAGCGAAAGTGGAACGCAAGGCTATAGTAGTCTTGATCGCGCTGATCGATATAATGTAAACACGAACAAATTATTTTAATTTAAGTTTCGATCATATAATTTAGTATATCTCTTGAAAAACAAGTTAAAACCGTCGTAAATATGTGTGATCAAGTTTATCATCCAAGCATTTTCTTACGAGTTAGGTAAATGAAATCGAAATAAATCAATCCTATGCTTGACGACGGGCTGGAGCGATAAAGTTAGGCGTCATAATGTGCCTGTCGCGGTATCGAATGTGGGACGGTCGGCGAGCGCTCTTCTGTTATCTTGACCCACATATCGTGACCGCGGTCGCGGCCGACCCGCACTCAAGCTACTATAGCGGAAGACCTTAATTTTAATCGTGAAGAAATGTCCTAAGGGCTGATCAATTGAAATGCAGGTTCTGAAGATCGATTCACAAATAGGGGGAGCAACCTGGTATCTAACTTTTTATTATGTAACACACAAAAACTTAGGCTTTACATCTATATTAGATGATTTATACAGTGTCTAGAGGCAACCTATGCCTACACTTAGCGGGACGCTGCAGTGCCTGGGACATTGTTTGAAATGGAATAGGCTTGCCCAGCACCTAAACCATCCTCTCAGCTTAATCAGCCTGACCCACAGGAAAGACGACGTCAATACTTGCGGAGCTGACTAAGCTGCGGGTTTCCTCACGATGTTTTCCTCGTGTTATAGCGCATATAAATTTTACGAAACGAAAAATCCATTGATGCACGGCCGGGATCTGAACCCACGACCTTCAGATTGCAAGTCGAGGCACAACCCCATTCGACCAACATGGCTCTAACACTAACAGGTTATACTTAAAATGCCCATTTATACCATACAGGCAGTTTAAAATAAATAAAGAAGTAATACGTGTCGATTTTTTCCTCGAGACAGTGTCATCCAAACAAAACCTTGACCCAGAATGCGTTGCTCGTAATGTTAAGAGGAAAAGGACTTGCATTGTTACTGTGCCAGGGGCAAGCAGGGGTGTTGTTATGTTTTATAATGTTTAATGCTCTCAAAATGTTCTTTAATCAATTTTTGATTTAAGACTACAGCCGGCATTTATGGTAACCTTCGATGTCTGCTGCATTGCAATCGAGAAACGTGTTTCGATTCTTAACATCTACTAGAGTCAAATCATAGTATGTAATACTAGGTTTAGATACTAGTTATAAAACCAATCCCTATTCAAACTAGTTTTGCTTCATGTTGCAGAAACAAGTAGCTTCCATCGACACTCATATTATTTTATTCAGTTTTACAAAATGATTTTTATAACCGTATTATTATTTAATGCATTATGATTTCTTGTTGTGTCACAAGTTCTTGCGCAGCGTGGTGAAAGGATTATATATACTTCGATCTTTATAGGTTCTACCACAAGCCGGATTCCTCACGATGTTCTCCTTCACCTCATGAGAGTACTGGCATAGCATGGTGGACATAGCTTTTTCGGCAGAAAAACTAATTGGTGCACGACCGGATTCGTAATCATGACCTTAGGACCGGAAGGCGGGGCCGCTACCATTAGACCACCAGTGCATTATCACTGCAATTACTGCTAACTAATTAATAAAACGATACTTTCTCGACAAAGTAGGTTAAGTAAGGAGTACTTGATACTCTTTAGAGGACAATATAGACGAAGGACGTGACCATTACCAACAAGCATTCGAGTTTTCAAGGACTGTGTGACCATGGTAGACAATTTAATATTAAGTGGTACAAGGTGCAGGAATGGAGCCTTTTTGAGGCTAACTTAAAATTCTATTACCTCGCAAGAACTAGTTAGTACAAGTAAAAGGTAGAAGGTAATATAATATGTAAAAAAATACAACGCACAGCAATAAGCTAGCATTTGGAAAATCGTTTTTTGAAACATTTCAACAGCATGGTATACCTCTATAACCTTCCTGAACCACCATACACATAAGTTTTACTAGTGTTTATTAAATAGACGCAAAATTGATTGTGATGAAACGTGAAGGCGTTCAGATAACATTGCCGTAACTCGCTTATCAAGAGTAAACTTGATTTGAAGTGACGTAATGTAGTTGCTTGGATGTCCATTGCTCCACTTCGCGCGATTTATAAGCATGGCTCCGAATATGACTTCACATGTGGTGATCGCGACATGGTGTTCAACAAAAGTACCTAAGTAGGTACCTAAATAATCACGACGTAAGAAGTTATCATAAGTAAGTAATAGTAATACGTTATCATTAACATCTTGCGGAATAGTAATTTAAATCTTTGTAGTTGAAATCAAAATATAACGATTGACGATTGTGCGAATTATATCACGCATCGTCTGAATCAAAAGTCTGAGTTAAGCACGTATTTTATCATTATCACACTGATATCTATTCTGATATAAACGAAACAGATCACGAATTATCAACTGAATCTTCAAGCCACGGAATAATGTTATGATATAGAGCTTTGAAAGTGGTTCTCAACTTCTTACCCTACAAAATTTTGACAACGATATTCAATTTTCCTAAAAACGTAACCGATGTATTGTACTAAACGTAATTATGCGGTCTTGTACGTAGTAGCAGATAGCGATAGGTGATAGCCACCGCTCTCGCTCGGACCTTGATAGTGCGGCGCGTTGATAATTCACTTATCAGTTCGCGATAAAGACCCCCGCGCCATAACAAACTTTATACAAATGGAATTTTTATATACAGCATGTCACAATAACGATTCTGTTAAATGAAAACATTCATTTACTATAGAGTTATGCTTTGACATGCATTATTTTTGTTACCTAGTTAGTGGAAAATGTTGATAGTTATCGACGACTTCCTAATTAGCTTGATGGCAATGGAACATGATATTATGACAACATGATTATAAAACTTGACGATTTATTTAGCTCGTCAGCTATTTATGGAAAGGATTCACGCCATTCGCGTGCTTTATGTAGAGTCGAAATCATAGGTTTCCCTCTAATTTGACCGTCGAAATAACCATTGAAAGTTTGAATCACATTGTACTACAATTCAGTATTCGTATGTTGCGATATGTGAAACAAATCAACAATTTAACGAGTAAGAGGTCATCACAGTCACCTTGCTTATCATATCGATATGAAATCATGGTAGGAACAACTCTAGGTCATTGACATAAGGCTCAGTTTTCTTTGGGGTCGGTTGGCGACGAGTAAGGCACAAATTTCGTTAAAGCCAGGTAGAAGTTTTTTGGCGACCTTGGACCGAAAGCAAGTTCGGAATGTTCTTGTATCATTACTTATTTATTTACATCATGATGCTACTTCACTGTTTTTACATGAGTACAACACAATTCGTTGATATTGTGTGCTAGCTGTTGTCAATTAAGATCAATTTTTAATTAGCAATACAGCTTCGATTTCTAGATTTTTATACTTTAGTGTTAATATGCCAGTGGTTGTTAATTTTGTTATCCTTTAAAGTTATCGTTTTAGACATGGGTTTTATGTATATTAATTAATATGTATAGACGATATATATAAATAATCCGCCAGTAAAATTAGCACATGCTTCGTGCTCTAGCGACCAGTTTAATTAACACAAAGTTAAATAGACGCGATTTATAATTAGCAAACCTAAAATGAATGGACGATTAGAGTCAAAATCCTACACTAAATGTTGTATCGCGAGCCTCGTTTGTGTGACCTAGAAGGCAAAGGATTCATAACCGCGAGAATGGGCACATTCAGGGTGAAATTGGAGTCGTGCTCTGTGTGCACAGAGGGAGATAAGAGGGTGGACAGCGAGGTCGCGGGCTCGGCCGAGGGTACGTGTATCGGATTCCATGAATAACTTAGTGCTGGATCTCAACACTGAATGGACAGCTTGTCGCTTGAGGAAGGAACTAGTTACAGTACCTACAGTATGTATGCCAATAAAAATAGTGCCTTATAAGCTTGATAAATCGATCAAATGTCATAAAGTGCCTTAAATAAATTTATTAGCGATGGCGACACAATTGTTACTAAAGAAACCATATCATTGAGATGCATTATCCGGTTCGAAGGACCATTAACATGAGTTCGACTTACGTAAAACAGATAGGTACTTATACTACGCACAAACTTCTGTAGTTATGCTTGCATAACTGTTAGGTTATAGCATACAAAACATAAGCAAGAACAAAGGCGAAACGGAGCCAGCTCAGCCTAGGCAGGCGATCACGGCACGCGCAAATGGTGCTTGGGCGGAGGCCCGTTTATGGGAAAGTTACAATCATTACAACCATTCATAAACGGTTGAATGAGTGCAAGACGCCCGCGCAGTCGACGAGCGCGCGCTCGCCGACCCCCGACATCTGTGTCGCCACGCAGATGCCCGCATACCAGCACCAGCCCTAAATAAACTACCAGGGACGAGCAGAATCGATAAGTGACGACGGCATACCAGCACCATGGATATATGGACATGGGAAACTTTTCGTAGGAGTTCCGAGTGTATTGAACTTCTCGCTCGACCTAGTCAATGCGTCACCGCAAGGCGACAACGAGTAAAATTCCACTCGACAAAAGGCTCGATGGCCGCAACAACGCATAGATAATTAGACAATAAGCAGGCAGGGCAAGAAATCGGTAATTTGTATCGTGTCTCGATAGGCGGAGCGCAGAGGGAGGCGGGTGCAGGCAGGCGCGCGCCGCGCCGCCGCCGCGGAGATACGGCGACGCGTCAGGTGGAAGTGGCGCTCTCGGCGACCCTCGCCCGCCACCCCACCCCACACCCGCTGATCCTAGCCCGAACACAATCTGATAAAATTCGCGCCAGCTATGAACATTACGCAAAGCCACTCGACACTACAACACGGCGATAATGAATGACCCGGCCGTTTCTTCACCATGCTCGCTCGCATTTAGCGCTCCTCACGGATCGCTATCGTTTTGCATTATCGAACGGAGCGAACGTTTAAAAAATGTAATATGAAAGTATTTCCTCAACTCGGCGAAACTAGTCTTGGCGAACGCATTACGGTTCGTGTTACGGCCAGGTGAATTTAAAATGACCTCTATGGACCGGTGGCATCTAGTGGCCTCGCTCGCCGAAAGCGTTGACATTTTGTGGGTTAGTAACTCGGACTTGACTCTGAGTATAGTTGTGAATGATGCCAGCGTGACTAACGGTCGAGCATAATTAGCCGTCTATGCCTAAATAGTCTCACACGAAAAACATTAACCCAATAAATCGATTCAATAGAAGCATCGCAATAAGGTGAATTTCGTCTGGCAGCGTCTACTAACGATAATCCGAATCATCACAAGGTAGTTGTAATGGTTAACTCTTTAGAAATGAAACACCTAAATATACTGCCAGATACATAAAAACAACAGCGCAAAAGTTGACATCACGTAAATCACAATGATTTCGAAAGAAAAGTACATACGAGTTCTTTCATCAATGTAAAAGTGACTTACCAAGGCGAAGAAGTTTGTGTGGCAATCCTCGAGACTTGCACCGTTTGTTTGGTGATTTTGATGCGTCATGGTAGTCCGGGACACTTCATTTTCATATCACAACACTAAATAACAGGTCCAATCTCAAAGAAACCACTCAAAATCTTAAAATCATCACCGACATTTAGTGAAGTTTTCACCTTCCAATGGCGACTGGAAAATGGCGGATAGGAAACAACAACCCAAGCCGCTAGTGCTGCCACGGCGGTAAAAGTTAGAAACAGGTTTCGTCAAGAACGTTCCGCTATACGCAAACTAGTCAAATGATTCACTGCAACATAAACTCTTAATTAATTTTGTAAAATATTTTTTCATATAATACCATACAAAAATGATAATAAAAGATCAAGAAAGATAAAGAAGATAAAGAATTTTCCAACTCCAAGCTAGTGAATTTTCTTGACCCTATATTGTAGAAAATAAAATTATAATGTTCTTTTAATGCGTACATTGAATCGTAAAAATTAGCTGTCAAATCCAAAGAAAAACAATTTTGTGATTTGATTTCACATTTTTGTTATTTCTAATTTCGTGTTTTCATTGGAACAGAATAGAATACTTTTAGTTATTTGAGGGGGGATCAACAATTTTAAAATCCATTCCCTAAAATGCTGCGGAATGTAGTTGCATCGTTGTCACGAACTAATTTACAGGTTAGTACCTACTTAGTTTTACATTTTTTGTCTATTTATATTCTTGAGCAAATAGTAAGAATTAATAAATCTTTAAAATTAATAACAATATGATTTAATTTTACAGATAACTTCAATTAGAAATGTTCAAAAGAAGTTTCCTAAAGTTGACAAAAAATTGCAAGCAGATGCAGAATCTCTGGCAGCAAGAGGGTTAGTTTCTTCAGAAACTATATTTTAAAACTACAACCACCATTTATGAGACCTAAGCCGAGTTTCCTGCGACACTGTTTTTGTGTTTTCTAACATCAAACATCTAAAAAAGAAAACACAAAAACATTGTCACATAAAACCCGGCTTTACAATAGCTAAATATTTGAATTTCAGATTCTTACGTCCGACCAAGCCATGGGATCCTCCTGCGACAATAGAAGATACCATCGCACAAATATGTACAGACAATGGATTGAAACCAAATGCAGAATTTGAAGGGCTTGATGTAAAGTTTGCTGTACTCAAAGCTTGTTACGAGGAAACTGGATACAGTGTGCCTAACTCTTTACTGCACACTATTGAGACTGTTGGTGAGTATCAATCTCTAAAGTCACTCAAACAGTTCTGCATTCAAAATCATCAGAACAAAGTGTGATCTATGATTTTGCTTCAGTACTAAACAGGATAATTTTTTCATGTGTATTTTGTTTATTAGTTTACCAACACAGAGTACACCTTAACTTAGTAAAAAGAACCATGACAACTACACTTTCTGAGTGTCTCTACACTTATAGGTGAAGACTGCATGCTAATGAGTAAAGAGCGAGTAACATAATGATGAACATACGTAACACAGTAACAGGATTAGGTACCTACTCAGAAATACAAATCATAACAACAACACAATTGTGTATCCACAGAAGGTATAGAATCGGGGATACATTTTACAATTAATGAACTTAAATGAACCCCCTTATGTAAAGTTAGCATGATAAAAATGTAAAGTATCTAAATCTGTTTTTAAAATGTTGAATGCCAGTTCCATATTTTTACCCCTTAAATTTTTTTCAGATGACCTTAAGAACTTTTACTTGACTCCTGTAGACACGAATACACCATTTGATGCATTAACTAAGATGGAACTACCTAAAAATATGCATGTGCAGGAGAACTATTTTCGATTCCATCCAGGTAAGACATCCATCTTTGTTTAGTCTTCTAGTTGTGCGGACACCGATGTAATTTTTTTTACAATACTTAACTTATAAAATATAATCTGGGATTTTCTATGTTTAGGATATTTATTTACAGAAACTAAGCTACTACATATTTACATATATTTACAAAATACAACAGGATTAGTCAAGCTATCTAAGGATCGTTAGAAACAATCTATAGATAGCTCAACTGATCCAGGTTACTGTCAGTCGGAAGCGTGCCCAAAACACTGGCGGCATTACCACGCTGGATGATTGCCATCCAGCTGATCCTTTGAGCCAAAAATATGCCAGCTCTCAGATCACGCGTCGCTTCAACCAGACGCCTTGTATAGGCTAAAAGACAGAATTTCGAAATAGGGACTATTTATAAATAGATAAGAACAGACTCGAAAAATAGGTAACAATAAAGTGGGTACATTTCAATTTGGATTTTTTTATTTTCAGAGAAAGACACTTTGTTCAATGGAGCAACAGTATTCCCCAAGAGCTCCACCATAGTGTCGGGCTTAAAGACAAGGAAGAAGTACGAAGGTTTCGCTGCTAAGAGATCATGGCCTTGAACATTTTTAAATTGATATGTAAATGTTGTATACATATTAAGTGTAGTGAAGTTTTAAAATAAGTTATAAAGGATAGTTCCACTTATTTAGCTCTTTAATTTCTAATTCAAAGGTTCTACCTGCTTTGCTATTGCATTTTACATAAGTCAATGCATTTAAAGTAAAGTTCGTAGTGGCCAACTCTGGTGACGGAGTTTTTAGGCCGCCTGAAGGCCTCCATTATGGCTTAACGACTTTGATTGCATTGATTTCATGCATTACCCCCGCATGTTTACAAAGTACTATAGAATGATGTAGTATTCGTTTTTACGCGTTCGGTATCGACGCCATAAACGCAGAATTGTATGGGAAAATAGCAGCGCCATCTTTTGGTACTAACTCATAGCTAATGAAAATCAGTAGAATAGAAATCCACGTTTACGCGTCGATAACGAATGGTGAATAAAATTCAATACATTTATGTGTTGCTCGATACTGCGAGCGATCGAACTTTTTAATACGTAGCCCACAGAACAATACTTCATAAGCACGCTTTGCAGCTATTTTTTTTTCTATGCTTTGGAGCCACCACGGATTTCTGAACGATACCTAGAACGTCACAAAAATGACTATTGCAACCTGTGACATAACTTACTAGGGATGCTCTTTTTATAGTTTGTAGATAGTATCGAATTATCAATTTTAGTCTTTAAATTCTGTGTTTTAGTTTCTGGTACAAAATGATAGGACTGAAGTCTGCGCGCCACTGATGTTAGAAATTTACGGCCTTATTAATTAGATTACCCTAATTCTAGCTTAATACAAGACTACTCTCAGACTTGTTACTTCTTTAGTAACGAAGGAGCAACTTGAATATTTTGATGTTATTAATAAACTGGTAGTAGCCTCGAATGAGTAATACATTCCTTACATCGGGATAAGTAGAAAAAGAGTGAATGAACGAATGATATTATCATTCAAAATATTGTCTATCTCTGTCATTAATTATATGAATGACAGAGATAGATAATAATTTGTATTTGACAATCTGTTTTATTCAAAGAGGTTTTATTCTTCTAAAACTTTTTGGTGTTACGTCTGCCTACTCCATCTCTATTCTAGGTGGCGCCTAGGAGTAACTCTTACTCCGAGAGTAGAGTCGAATTAGCTTAGTTCTTCCTTGGTCTTTGTTTATTAATACTGAATTGACCTACTACAGCCTTATGCTTTGGATTAGCGCTAATACCACCCTAGTTCGTGTTTATTAATGACAGCCTTAGACATTTATTTATTTATTTACAACTTAGGCTAACATTACAGATTGTACTATTATCTAAGGCGACCTAGTGAGATCAAATTAAAAAAAAAAAAACAATATGGGTACTTAATAAAAAATAAATTGTTGTAAACTGTTGCCTGCCAACTAAATTATTTTAAGTTTTCCTTATTTTTAATCAAAAAAGTTCTACGCAGACAAACGGCTAACTTCACGGATGTATTGGAAGAACTGTATGTGCAAAACGTCAAAAAACTAGCACCTACACTACCTACCCAGCTTTTTTTTTAAACATGTATACTGAGTTAGGCACATCCGGCACATCACATCACAATAATTGCTAGGAACAACCAGGAACAACCGGAACAACGTCAAACGTCAACTTGCCTCTCCACAAATACTGTCAAGTCAAATACTATCGATTTATGCGATCCGTACCTACCCTACCCCTATAATTTGTTGAATCGAGTGGACCTAGGGCGAGAGTAGAGAGAATAATATTGTTCTGTGAGCGGGCGAGAAACAGTGTTGGTTTGGTTGAGTTAATGGATTCGCGAAAAATGAAAACTCAATTGAATTATTGCGAAAAATAGGCACCTGCAGCGCACTAAAAACGTAAAGATGCATGTGCTATTGATAATAAGTTTGGTTTTTGCGGCGATTTATTCCTGCGTTTCTTGGTGAGTTATTACTTACTACCGCTACTTATTTCTATTTGTTTTGGTTTTTGTCTATTTTGCTATTTGTTATATTTAGGCTGTTGCCGACTGTGCTGGCATGGCTGTTCATGAGAAAGTTTCATATCAAGCTAAAGATCGGCAGAATCGCTGTACCGAAACTTATGCTCAAGGATGTGACACTCTCAAAAGATAGATATTTCATTGTAAGTACAATACTTATTTACCTGATTACTTGTTTGTATGCAAAAAAGCCTACTATAAAATATCAGATTATTTGGATGACAAAAAAGCTTGGGACTGAATATGCTCCAACTCGTTTTAACATAATTAAGATAAAAATGTATTAAAAATATATAAAAATTGAAAAGTGACGATTCTAAACAATCCAAAGTGATTTCAATGAATAAACTAATTTTGAGTTTGAGTTTGAGTTTGAGTATTCTCATAACGGTGGATTATTATCTTATCTTCAACTAATCATCTCCCAGTCGCCTCAATAACTCTCCAATTCTATGAAGAGCCCATTTTGTTTAAATTTTTTCCCATCATAAATTATTAATTCACTGATTCATATGAAACATTATTTCAATCATATTAATTTTCAGAATATAGATGAAATATCATTTCAAAGCAGCTGCTTCAACTCCGAAATCAACAAACTTGTGTCGGTAGTGATAAGGGGTGTGCAAATCAATAACAATGTGGAAGAGAAGAGAAGTGTGGTGGTGGAGACTATACTCAAACCCCTGCTGTCGAAGCAGAACTCATTGTCTCGCGAGGGAATGGAAGACTTGGCTTCTGGAGTGAGGGAGTATGAGATGAGTCTAGCACAGAAGCTGGATTTTCGGGATAAGAAGCTTCCTCATAGTTTGATCATGTTTGCTCAGGTAACTGGTGGTGCTGCTTTACAAGCTTAGAAAAGCAAGCTTACAAACTGGTGCAGTTTAAATGTTGAATTAAGGTCTTGAAGAGACATCTTGGTAAATGGTTTTCTTTTGAGAAATGAAAAGTCTTATCAAAATTTTCTATTCGGAAGGGATTCAAACCCGCAACGATCAGACGATCCTCCTAAAGCCGGAGTGCCTTACCGTTCGGCCACAGAATCCATGTCGTCACAATCGAAATTTTTGATAAGCTCATAATGGTAAGGCACTCCGGCTTTAGGAGGATCGTCTGTTAGTTGCGGGTTCGAATCCCGTCGGAATCGAAAATTTTGATAAGACTTTTCATTTCACAATGAAATACCTAAGTGAGATTTAACACTATAAAAATATAAATTATAGGTTTTTTTTGAGTTCTAATGCAATAAATTATTTATAGATTTTATATTGTAGCATATGCAGCACAGATGTTGTTTTTTCAGTTTATGGGAGTTCACATATTTGATGCCAGTATCACGCTGAACTACAAATCTTCCGAGCCATTCATTATCTATGCCACAGCTCTCGAGGTGCATGCGGATGGTGCAGCGGGGGGACCCGCTCGGGCCCTTGTGTTCTCCACCAAGGTGGTGGAGGGAATGGTGATGATGGTGGGGGGAGGGGATAGGTTGGTAGAGGCTGACTGCAGCTTTGTTGTTGAAGGGACCGTGAAGGCAGATGGACCACTGAATGTAGAGGTATTTATTGTCAGTAGTTGCGTACTAACTGCGCGAGCAGCCTCGAGCATTTGCTTCAGGCGTTTGCCTCGCATCGTTTGCCGTGAGGCAGAGCGTGCGTTTGTAGCAGGTGAGACACGTCCTGTTAGACCGAGGATTTGCCACGCATGTTTGCCTCGCGAGACTGCTCGCTCAGTCAGTACATGGCTAGTGAATTTTGAACCGACTTCAAAAAAGGAGGAGGTTCTCAATTCGTCTGTATGTTTTTTTTTTTTTTTTTTTGTATCTTGTTACGCGATTGCTCCGCCATTTGTTGACCGATTTGCAAAATTATTTTCATGTTTGAAAGGGTATACTCCAGAGGTGGTCCCATATAAATTTTATTCCTGGGGGATTGATAGTTTCCCCGTAAAACTCTAAACACCTTCCCTCCTAGCCATGTCACAAATAGAAATCGAATCGACAGCTTGACGCCCTGAGTCACACCGCGTTTCGAGTCAAACATTGAAGTCGGTTTTCTTTTTAGTATAAAAACGTAATTATTTTCATCTCTCAAAGCTAAGGTCATAGAATTGATTACTGATACACTTAAATGAAGGCAATCTTATTCCACACTAATTAACAGATGTTAAGTATCTTAGCCTTGTAATATATAATGTTACAGTCATGTTGGCATGTTTGTTAACACAATATGTATGTATGTAGACCCATACATACATAATGCATTGGCAATCTTTAAATTCTTGTGAGTCCACATAAAAATTAACTTTTTTTTTATAGAAAATCCACGCTACCATAAGCAACACAGCCATAACATTCCAAGACGAGTTGTATCACTTTGTAAAGAAACATAAAGCTGCAACGAAACGTGATGGGGCATCTCCAGATGATGAACAGTTTGCATCAGTCATAACCAGGCTCTCGCCTGTCATACCAAAGGTGCGGTCTTTAACATGGCTCAAAGAGATTCTAAAAGCAACTAGTACTTAGTAGGTACTTAAAGATTTTTAAATGTATCCCAAAAATTTGCACCCATGCGGGATTTGAACCCACGACCTTGCCGATCCGTGGCATCGCTCTGACCAACTGAGCTAACGGGCAACCGACGCATGAGTTGAAATTTATTGGGAGTACATACTATACAGCATTGCACTGTGAGCGACATCTATGGAGACACATTGCAGTCATCTTTCCACTCTATGCATGGGTGCTAATTTTTGGGATACATTTAAAAATCTTGAAATATCCCTAAGTGTGCGGTTAACACTATAAAAATATAATCCTTACTTAGTACTTAGTTTTGTATCATTGAAATAACATCAGAAGTTATTGAATTTTTTGTTTACCTTTTTACAGATTCTTAGCCTAAAAATAGATGCCACAAGAATTGGATGTAACAGTAGGAGTATGAATACAAACTTTGAAATGGCACTGCAGAGCCTACAAGTATGTACAAATTATACATACACTTTATAAAACTTCTTATACCGATTTTACTCATATTTCAGAAGATATATATATCTTCCAGCTGTTCTTAGCAACAAAGTACAATTGTTTTATCTGACGAAAGCGGGTTGGTCTTAATTGTGTGTGTAGATTTGTTTCTGTGTGCGTAAGCGATACTGAGCGCTCATTCGTCCGTGGAGCATTCCCGAGCCTGTTAAGGACGAATATACAATTTGATAGATGCCAGTTTAGGCCTGCACACAATAACAAAACACTTACGCACACTTTGAAGCCGCATCCCCGTTCGATTATTAGTTGAACGAGCTAATTTTGATACTTGAATGTTTTGTACGTACCTAAAGTAAAAATAAAAAATAAAGTAAGGTAGATGGTGTGCTATAAAACAATTTAAATATTATGTAGGCAGGTTAGGTGTATCTTTATTATTTAGCATATTATTAAGTTGCAGGATCCAGCATACCTATAGCATTTTCAATTTACTTATTCAATATTTAATCTCAAATATCTTAGGAAATCTATCATTTAGGTGATCTTATCCCGCAATACTTTTGGAACGAAGTTCCTTTTCGGACGGTATCGAGGATGGGGGCTAGAAGAAAAAAAGCGTTAGATTTACCATCACGACACATACATAATAGGTCAAAAGATCACAGTGCGAAGTGAGCAGCCGCAAAGCAGTCCATAGATTGTTACATTTTGAGTACAGAGCAGCGTTTCTAGGATTTTAATAAATGGCAATAATTTAATTGACAAATGTCAAAGTTGAAACTACAATCCAACGAGGTTCCAACCGAGTGTTCAACGTAACTGACGTACTTTTTCATAGCGCTTACGACGTTTTGGTCGCTAGAATAGTTTACTCGTAATTTACTAACAAGCTATACCACAGAATTCCATAGTTCCCAGACACTTTGTACCGTACTAACTGATATTTATTCTGTGGTCGCGGTGCATCTTACATTTTAACTCATGATATTATTATATTTTGAATAAAAAACCCAATTTAAATCATTCAAAAAGTAATCTACGGGTTCTGAAACGGCCTTTACTATGAAGAAATTAATTTGGATAAGAATAAATACGTGGTCTGACTTTGGTCGGCATTTTTATTCACTTTTTAAATTATAAATGTTGTTATACTGGCACAACCACAATAGTTGGACTTTTTTTTTTTGTAGATATTGATATTTTCTTTAATGTTGTTGATAGAACAAGAACATTTTCTTGTTCTATCATGAAAAGTTTTCGCGGCGCACGCAATATCGCACCTCCGATTAAATACAGAATTTTTTTTACACGTTGGGTTACATTTTGCAATTTTCATAAAGATCTCTAATTTTTTCTTAAATAAATTATAGCTTATGTTCATCAGGGATAATGTAGGATTCTAATGGCGAAATAATTTTTCAAATCGGTTCAGAAGTTTTGGAGCCTATTCATTTCAAACAAACAAACAAACCTTTTCTCTTTATAATATGAGTGTAGAAATGTGTTTTTAAATCGACTGTCATTAAATGTATGAGGAACGAGTAAAAATCATAATATTTGAATACTTTTACTTCAGAAATTATAACAAAAAAAGTACGTGAGTGTCGTGGAACACTTGGTTGGAACGAAGTTTCAACTTTGACATTGTCATTTGAACATTTTTAAAATTTTGTCATTTTACGCACCTTTTGCATAATTTTGCGCACTCTGCGCATCTATTTTATTTCGTGCAGCACTGCGCACAACTTTGCGCACCTTTTGCACAACTTTGCGCATCTTTTGCACCACTTTGCGCACTCTGCGCATCTATTTTATTTCGTGCAGCATTGCGCACCTTTTGCACCACTTAGTCGCACTCTGCGCATCTATTTTATTTCGTGCAGCACTGCGCACAACTTTGCGCACCTTTTGCACAATTTTGCGCACCTTTTGCACCACTTTGCGCACCTTTTGCACCACTTTGCGCACTCTGCGCATCAATTTTTTTTTGTGCAGCACTTTGCGCACAACTTTGCTCTTTTTGCGCACAACTTTGCGGTTTTTGGGCACAACTTTACCCACTTTGCACCTTTGCGCACTTTGCACACTACTTTGCGCACCTTTCACACAACTTTGCGCAGTGCTTTGCGCACCTTTACTTGATGTCAGAACTTTGCACACTTTGAAAACTTTTTACTACTTGTAGTTCTGTGAGAGCAGTAGACCTCGCTCCAAAAAAATTACGAAGAAAGTAAGTACCTATCTACAAAACTAAAATAGGTCCAAGCTTTTTATAGGTGAGAGAGATGAGCTGATTCATATGAGCCCAAACACGGATATTACTATTATCCATATAATAAGTTCCATTAAACAGCTCCTGGCCACATCATCAATACATTTCCTGTTACCATTCTTTCAAATTGTACAAGAAACTTGACCGATTTACAGAGCTTCAATTAAATCGGCCTATTTTCTAAGGAGTTCTGTGGAACAGCTCCTGAGTCCACCATCAGATCAGCTCGTTGTCACCATATTTTAAAATTGTAGATGATACTTGATCGACAAACCGAGTTTCAACTCAATCGGCCTATTTTCTGAGGAGTTCCGTTGAACAGCTCCTGATTCCATCATCAGATCAGCTCGCTGTCACCATATTTTAAAATTGTAGATGATACTTGATCTACAAACCGAGTTTCAACTCAATCGGCTTAATTTCTGAGGAGTTCCGTGGAACTGCTCATGACTCCATCATCAGATCAGCTCGCTGTCATCATAAATTATTGCGTCATCTCCAAGGACTCATAGGTGTACCAAAATTCAGCTCTATCGGAAGCCGGGAAGTGGGTCAAATTAAGCTTGTAAAATTGAACCCGGACAAACATACATACATACAAACTTATGAACATACAAACATTGAAAGTTAATAAAAAGCTTTTAAAATGCGATTTATAGGCGAGAACAGACAGACGGTCAAAAGCATTTTTTGCCAAACTCGAACGGAAGGCACTTCGCTCGCTTCGCTCGCTCGGTCAAATAAGCGCGCACCTATTATAACTGCTGACGATTTTCACGTGACAGAAAAAAAAAATTAAAATTTTTTTCGTCAACCTATTCTACGAGTATCATCAGCTGTATCGTCCGAAACCAAAAGTATCAATTTTTTCCAGTCACAGTATTCGTATTCATACAGAATTTTAGATAGAACCTTGTCGAACTAAAAAATTGAAAAATGCGATACACCCGTCCTTCCATAAGCACGTTTGACGTGCATCTGAACCGTCTGAGCTCGGATTCAGATTTATATGGCAAATTGTGATTGCGCACGCCATAGAAAATGTATGGAGAGAAATCGTACTGTTTTTTGTAAATTTTAATGTACTCATAAATAAAAAACTAATTGATTTGGGATAAAAATAATTAGCAAGACGCTTAGAGGACTATATAAGCTAAAATTTTCTATAATTTTTTTGTCAAAATTTACTGCATCTTTGGCTATTTTTGTTCCGATTCGGACCCCATTTTTCGTCATTTTTAGCGATTCTTGCGTTATTAAAAGCTTTTTTTTGTGGAATATTTGTATGGGACTACCCAGTTTTTTTTATCACCCCGTGTAGATGAATACTTTAACTTTAATTTTGTACCACAATTTTACTACAGCTGTGGTTCCTGGCTCTGCAAATGGTACCGAAAAACCATCAAATTTTGTATAATCACCCTTAAGATGCACATTGTTCTGTGTACAGTCAGCATCACCATTTTGTAACTCCCTTAGTAAGATGTTTTTTTACTGCAGGGGGGGTTACTACAGTATTTTTCATATAGGAACATATCCCTGACATATAGAACTTTTACGTTTTATGCAATACAACAAAAAAAATAAATAAATGAAATCTAGTGATGATACTAAAAGATACAACTTCAATAAAGGATTTTGTCTATATCCTTTATAATAATTTGAGAAATTAAAAAAGAGCCTTGTCACAGAACAGTTCCTATGTGAAAAGGACTATAGTTGGTGACGCTGACCGTACATAAGTACAGAAAAAACGTGCATCTGCATCTATCCACACAATTAAGACCAGCCTCCTTTTTGAGAAAGAAGAAGTGTACGTGGTTGGGCACACTGGTCGGGTGCGGGCGCGAAGTATCAAACGTCCGTGCGTTCTGGTCACACCACGGGCCTGAGGCGGAAGCCTAGATAGATAGATAGATAAAATATTTATTTGACACACATAACATTTCAACACAGACACAAAAACAAAGACAAGTAACAAGTAGGTAAAGAAAAAAACAATAAATGAACAAAATTGTTACAGTGCGTAACTAATACCACCTAATACAAGTAGTCGAGCACCTACATAGGTGGGTGCAACAGTGGTCTGTGTGCTGTAGTGAGCCAAAAAGGTCCAGTCTCAGCTTATTGTTACTCCATGCCCGATGGCAGAGTAACGCTGATTTTCAAGCCTAGCATTTGATGTGTGACACTTCGCTCCCGCACCCGCGCTCTGTGTGGACAACTACTACCATATCTATAGTCTCCCGTAATACTTGCAGGTGAACTCAAGGTTCAGTGCAGCATCAGTGCAGACGGAGGGAGGCGCGGTGAGCCTGCCGCAGGTGTACGTGGCGTTCCAGATGGACCAGCAGCGGCTCGCGTCCGGCGGTCAGCTGCTGCTGCTGCTGCAAAAACTCAAGCTGGACGCTAAGGTATACTCCACCTGGCTTATAGGGTACACTCCACCTGGATAATAATAAATAAATAAATAATGCTGGACATTTCCCATAGCATCTTCTAGCTCTTAACTAAGCAAAGCTTGTACTAGATAGATAGATAGATAGAAAATACTTTATTGCACACCACATAAAAAGTAAAACAAAAACATACAAAAAACTTAACTATGATATACAATCGGCGGTCTTATCGCTAAAAAGCGATCTCTACCAGACAGGTACTATGAGAACCAGGTAACTGATATACTACTTATATACTTTTTGTTTGTAAATACATACATATTATACATAGAAACACCCAGACCCGAAATAAAAATATTTGCAGATCATACAAAAATTTATCCCGCGGCGGGGATCGAACCCGCAACCTTCTGCGTCCCAAGCGGGCTTTCACCCACTGCGCCACAGAGGTCGTCTCGGATGATAGGATAGGTAATTGGGTACCCTCCACCTGCATAATAGCAGTAGCCACAAGGCATAAAATATCTCTCCATCTGGATTGTAGGGATTATTCGAACTGACTGCAAGATAACTCAAGCTGCATGGTATGCCAAAGTAAACTCCATCTAAATAGCAGAATTGAGTTAACGTGGATAGAAAAAATACTTAGTAGCAGAGATCTTACGCCGTTATTTGAATACACAATTATAACATCAATGTGATAATCTCTATATATAAAAATGAATCCCTATATCACTTGGTCACGCCATCACGCTTGAACGGCTGGACCGATTTTACTAATTTTTTTTTGTTGTGATTGTTATTGTCAGAAGGTTCTTATGACAGAAAGAAATTAAAAAATTGCGCGGAAAAAATGATTCATGCGCAGACGAGCGCGGGTCAGCTAGTTATATTATATCTATGCAATGTTCCCTTGTTACAGCTAGAGAAAGGGGTGCTCAACTTGTACCTGATAATAAGCACACTGAATGTATCGTACACGCACAATAACGTGATGCAATGGTACGTGGCTATCTTGGAGAAACTGAGGAAATCACAACCGTTGAAAATGAATACTGCACAAAAATGTAAGTAGATTTGCTTTACAAGAAACACTTTAGTATTACGCTAAACAAGGACAATATGTCCAAAACATGTCTTGATTATGTAGCTTGCTTAGTCGTTCTGTTCTAACCAGTGGGTGACCGCTAGTGGCATTATCAACTGAGCGCTTCCGTGCTTAGGAGTGCACGTTAATTATCGGTCCCGGCTATTAAATAAATAGTGCTGGACATTTTCACACAGCATCATCTAGCCCCAAACTAAGCAAAGCTTGTACTATGGGAACCAGATAACTGATATACTACTTATATACCTTATCTTTGTAAATACATACATATTATACATAGAAACACCCAGACCCGAAACAAATATCTGTAGGTCATACAAACATTTGTCCCACGGCGGGGATCGAACCCGCAACCTTCTGCGTCGCAGGCGGACCTTCGCCCACTGCGCCACAGAGGTCGTCGTATTAAGTTATTACAGAGGCTTTAATGCGGCTTAATAACGCCGTCACCAGAGTGGGCCACTTAACTATCTATCTAACTAATACGAAATTACTTGTATTTAATTTATTCAGACGGCTTCTACTCAAATTGGCTGTTGTTAAAAGATAAAGGGATTCAGTTATTACCCTGCTATTTCTTTTTGAAGTCTTCTGGCGGAAATTTAGTTAAATATAACCATTTTTTGTAACACTAGCGTCAACACCCGCTTGGATATCGCACATATTCTCATCGTGCGTAGTACAAGGTTGTGCGGAGTTGCGCGGCGTTTGTGTGCAGGCGGCGCTGAAGGGGGGGCGGCATCTCGACCTCGGCTGCGGGGGGGTGAAGGTCAAGCTGGACCAGCTGCTTGATACTAGAGGTATGTATAGGACAGACCTCCCCGAAAAACGCCACTTGTACATGATCGACATTCCCAGAACTCGTACAAAGTGTTTTTGAGTCTACATTTTTCATACGCACTGCCTAATACTAGCACGAATACAAGACGACTTTAACGCATTATGCAAATGGTCGCATGACTCTGGGCTAGTGTTGAATGCTGACAAGACTAAACTTATCCATGTCCACTCCAGTCACAACAATAGTGCATTTGGCCAAAGCATAAAAGTAGTAGCTCATACTCATCATTGTCTGCATAATATGCTACAATGCAACAACACCTGTCCCAGTATCGAACAAGTGAACGAACATACATACCTTGGCTTGGTGATTGACCATCGATTTAATTGGATAAATCACATAAATAAAGTTTGTACTAAGTTAAGGGCCGTGTTGGCTAAATTCTATGTAATCAAATGTAAAGTTCCTTTTAATATATTACTGATGATGTACAAAGCACTCGTGGAAAGCATATTGTCGTACGGTCTTACTAGCTATGGACGTACCTATAAATCTTACTTGGATCAGATCTATAATATTCAATACAGAATTCTAAAATTGCTAGTCCCCCTTAAAACTAAGAATAAATATAAAGATAACCCGGAAGAACTTTTCAACTATTGTGGTATTATACCAATACATCAAAAGGTCGAACTTAACCTACTTATTGAACAATACTTTCGCACTGAGATCCAAACTCCAATAAATCACACAATAACCACTAGGAGTGTCACGAATAACAAGTTAATAAAACCCAGATTCAATAACCTTTACGGCCAAAGAACCTCACAATATTTAATTCCCGATCTCATAAACAATCTACCAAAAGAAGTGAAAAATAAAATAAATAAAAAAAACATAAAATATGTTTTAAGAAAATATTTTTTAGGAAAACTATAAGTTAAATTGGAGCACCCTGTAGTTGGTGGACGCACGCACACGACTGCATTTTTTGTCAACGCGTTGTAGGTACCCACAACCTTCAGTGCGATTCGAAATGAATGCTTCTACCCTCCTACCTACCTACATACTCTCAACATCCCGTGCGTGGACAAATAATGCGGGGTGTGATTGTGTCCTTTACCTTTGTACCTTTTTTTACCTTTTTTACTTACAAATTTAGGTAACTAATTGAGAACCCTAGTGCCTAGTCAAACCTATAATAGGATTAAAGGCACTGGTAACCAAGATTTGTAATGTACTTTTTTTATAAATAAATAATTTATCTATCTATCTATCTTAATTGTGGAACTCATTATTACTACTGGTACTGTATTTCCTGAAAAGTACAATATAGGGGTCTTCAAATCAAGAGTAGGTTCCTTCTAGGAAAGCATGCTCCATCTTAGACCTCACTACTGCTTGAGATCAGGCAGAGGGAGGTCAAACGCTGACCTATTAAATAAAAAAAAAGACTTGTGATTAAGGCTCTAAAATTACATTCAACGAGAGCCGTGCGAATGATTGGACCGTACCAATCCATCAGTGTACGCAAGATTTTCAGACGCGTATAATTGATGATAGCTAGTTACTTGTAAAACCTGCGGATTTCGATCTGTCTTGTTAGTTTGAATCGTCTTGAGTTGAAATGAACTCGCTCAGTAATACAATACTTTTGCGGTGGAAATCAAATGACAAAACTACTTTATAGAAAAGTAGTCCGTTTCGCTCAGCTATTTCTTTCTCATTACCCTTCAGCGGTGGAAACCGGGAAAGGGTAATGAGCGGACCTTTACTCCGGTCCTGTCTGTAATGCACGGTATATCCGCAGAAGAAGCGTACCAATCAGACATGGCTCGCCTGGTGGTGGGCGCGCGTCACTGGAGCACGGAGCTGCTGGTGGACGGCGGCTGGTGCGGGGCGGGGCGCGGGCCGCGGCTGCAGGAGCCGCCCTCGCGCCGGCACCACGCCTGGGGCGCCGCCCTGCTCGCTGTGGCACTCGTCAAGTGGGGCAGCCATGGTCCGAGGGACTCCAAGGTCAGATCTTCATGGCTGCTAGTTATTACAGCTTGTCTTTGAAAAAAAAATTGTGGCACTCCGGGAGTGCCGACAGAAGTGAAAACTTGAACAATTACGTACATTACGCACAATGAATTTTATCCCTCCAAAGTTACTGCGCAGAACCCATTTATGATGACCCACAAAGATGAAGACAGCGGTTGTCAGACAGACAACAAGAAATGACAGAGGCTTTACACCGCGGCCTAGAAATTAACACCTGAGTTGCGTACAGACTCATATGAACTTACTTTTTTTGGTACTTGAAAAGCTGAGGCTTGTGCCTTCACAGTGTACATTGAAATAACAAGTACAAACTTACAAAAATAGATATTTGGTTTGTATCAAAACTGAAAAGTGATTGTACTAACATACATTTAATTTTAACTATGTACTTAGTAGCAACAATAGTATTCTAAAGTTATTGCATATAAATAGTGTGATACTTTCATTGAGTGAGTGTGATTCAAAAATTGTAGAATGTCTGTACTGTACTTATACTTCTCATTGCAGGCGACTGTACCTAACAGGTAGCGCTACTACAGTATCTATTCTTGTACTACTAAAGTAGGTACAGCACCAAAATAATACTACAGCTAGGTAAATAAATACAATGTCCCAGGCACTACAGCATCCCCCTTGAGAGTAGGCATAGGTTTGCTCCTGAATCTCCTGATTCTGTATAAATCATCTAGTATAGATGTACCTACAGAGGCAGAGGTTTTAGATAAAATAAAGTGTTATTGTTGAACAATTGTAATAATTTAAAAGTTAAATTTATAGTAAACGCAACATATACAATTTGACAAATCAATGATTTGAAAAGTGTCTGCGCAACCCCTATGAACACCATCACTGATAGTTATTAGTAGCTTCATGCAACTCAAGAGTACAGTTCGCCCAACGGATCTAGGCATTTGTAAAGTTAAGTTAGCCATTTGTCTGCGCAGAACACAATTTTGTATGAAAAAGTGGTCACTGCGCAGACAATCTGCTAACTTCACGAATGCCTAGATCCGTTGGGCGAACTGAAAGTAAGACAAAAGCTAGATCAAACGGATTTTTGGATTAGGAAGGTTTTGTACCTACATATCTAGTTGGATAGAAATAGCTTTGGGAATGTTCCGGCTCCTCTCTGGTTTTCTTCAAGCCACAAGTAAAAATACTTACTTCTGAAAAAATGCTGCTAGAAAAAATTATCATACATATTTGTCATAGGATAAGTTTTAATCAAAAAGTGAGAAATCAGCTGTGTGTGAGTCATGTACCAATGCACTGTACTAATGTGAAGGTTTTTGTTTTTGTTTTTACATAAAGTCGGTACCCTACTTGTTTATGCTCTTTCATTAAATAATTTATTAGCTATCATCATCCAAATCCAAACAGATATCGTGAGCTTGAACATAATAAACTTGAAAAATCCGAAATAATCACACATCACTCGGTAAGTTTGTATGTAATGTAACACAATTAAATAGTAGGTACTTTTCTCTATGCACAGCACTGACAATATTCTAGAATACATAAAAATGCTCGATCTGGGACCTTTTTATAGTTTCTCCAATTAATTTAGCTTATTCTAATGTATTTATTTATTAAATTATTATATCTAATCTAAATGTAAACAAAAGCTCTATTCCTAAACTTTATGCAGTGTAGAACAGTTACTGAAAGTAGTTCTGAAATTTATAACTAGATGGCGCGACTAAAATTGGTCGTTTTCTAGATCGCGCTGACGAAAACACGCGGCCGCCTTTAAAGTCGAACGAACATTTTTGTTATGATGTGCTAGTTGATATGTGTGGTCTTAGGTCACGTGACAGCGTCTTGACATTAAAGCGTCTTAGCGTCTTGACAGTAAAGCGTCTTACCGTTTTGACATTAAAGCGTCTTAGCGTTTTGACATTAAAGCATCTTAGGTCACTTGACAGCGTCTTAGTTGAATCCAAAGATTTTTACTCATTTCAAAACTATTTCCTCTATGTCCCTAACGCGCCTAAAGAAGTTTTCACTTCAAAAAAACGATGGCACTCCGGGAGTTCCGTCCGACAGAAGTGAAAACTTGCAGAATTAGGTGTGCATTTTTTGAATCGTTAGAAAGTATTTTTGAATCGTCGGAAATATTGTCTAACTCATTGGCCAGTGCCAAATTTGCCAATGTCATTGGGATGACTGACAATCGATTTCAAGATACGCAATAACCCGGTGCCGGTGAGCAGTCACGTGACTCGCACGTGACTTTTTCGAGGCGAATCCAAGAATTTTTTTTCATCTCAAAACTGCTTAGCGAGCCTAAAGAAATTTTCACTTCAAAAATACAGAAGAGAAATAGTTATGCTCGACAAATAAGGTAGTCATGGACCACGGGACTCCCAAGTCTGCTCATTCTTACAGCTGCTGCCTGGTCTAAAGTAAGTTTTTGTTTTCCCAAATATTTTTTTCAAACCAAGCTTTTAATGAGTTGCCATGTGTAGATTCAAAGGAGCCCAAGCACGGATTCGTAATGTTATTCTCAGAGTTCTATTGAGCAGCTCTTGAATTGACTTCATCAGATCAGCTGGCTATCACCATATTATTGCGTTTTCACCAGATTCGCAGTGTGCCAAAAGTGAACCAAAAAAACCTCAATCAGACACCGGGAAGTTTGAACGGAAATAAGGCCAGTTGGTGTACAGTCAAAATTATTCTGTAGTTCCAACCTAAATCATCCTTTCAGGTGGAAGCAATGATGGACTGCCTCCGTCTAGAATGGAGCACAGCCATCGCGGAGACCATCATATCCCTCTACGAGTGTATCCAAGACTACGGCCTCTCCCCCCCACCTGCCCCCTCCCCCCAACCCCCCGACTCCCCCTGTAACATCACAGTGAACGTGGCGTTGTCACACATCAACCTGTTCCTGATTGTGAGTGAGGATATGTGCTTGATGATCAGAGTTGACGCTGTCACGCTTGAGAAGACGGTCGTGAAGTCAGGGGCGCTGGTATCGGGACTGAAAGTGGTGGATACCGTGCCTTATAGAGGTGAGTTTTGGGTGGAATTCTTATTACTTCATATTGAAATTCACGACACAATTGTCTAATTATAAATAATAATAATGCTGGACATTTTCACACAGCATCATCTAGCCCCAAACTAAGCAAAGCTTGTACTATGGGATCCAGATAACTGATTTACTACTTATATACTTTTTGTTTGTAAATACATACATATTATACATAGAAACACCCAGACCCGAGACAAATATCTGTAGGTCATACATACATTTGTCCCGCGGCGGGGATCGAACCCGCAACCTTCTGCGTCGCAGGCGGACCTTCGCCCACTGCGCCACAGAGGTCGTCATATTGCTTTGGTTACAATTTGCCCGAAGCGAAAGTTTGGCAAAAAATTAACTGTTGTAAATAAACGAGTGAGTTTAATTACGATTTTGTCTAATCGTAACAGTTGATGAGTAGATCTCAAAATCATACTTGCTTACCACTTTGGCGCAGCGACCCAAAGAGAGTCTTGGCCTCCGATAAGACTCTGATCTCAAAATCATATAATTTGATATCTAAATATCAAAGTCAAAAGTCAATGCAGTAGATTTTAGACTGTTTTTTTAATCTTTGCATACATTGGAATTATCACAACTTGTATTTCAAATAACCTTATCTATTTACAGGTAACATGCATTGCCAACGCTCAGACGAGATCCAAACTTCCTTCTTCCACGTGAAACTAGCTCGCATTGAACTTGTGCCATCCAAAGAAAAAGATTCCACACTCCTTGACTTCCAGTTCTTGGAGAGCGTAGATTTTGAATGGAGCGCCAACTTACACCTGAAAATACTCACCTTTGTCCGAGCAGTGAAGAGATTCAGAGCTCAGTTGGATAGAGAGAGGAATAGTGATGTGGTGCGTGCGAAAGGGAGGGCGATAGATTGGAGGGTCTCGTTCAAGAGGGATACGAATTTGCTCTTGTTGCTGTCGGCCGAGAATAACATGATATTTGGAACTGGTAAGTTTGATTGAATGCACCACGGTTGACTGTAGAATGCAGAAGGATAAGGCCGTTGTCCAATAATGAGACAGGTCTAGTATTATGATAGAGTACTAGTTTTTTCAACACACTTGCTCATAAAGTGGCTCTATGGTCACCGCAATTAGGCACATAATGACACCCATAATCAAACTGTGACTTTTTCATTACTATAACTCACTAGTGAGTAATAGAATTTTTTTTAATTTTATTGGTTGAGTTGCTTTGTTCTTAAAAAAGTTTTTATTCAGAAAAAAGAGCGTGTTCAATAGAACAAATAAATTAATGTTCCTATTGCTTGCTCATTTCATGCAACTTCTTATTTAAATAGATAATTTTAACTCGTGTTTAATAAATAAAACTTTCACTCAAATATAACTTTTGTTTTCTCTGTAATAAAAGAAAACTTTAAATTCCCCATTTTGTACGTGGCAGAATAGGCCGCAAACCCTATGCGCGGCGCGGAAATATAGTCTGTGGCCGATCGCAATGCGCGCGCATAGGAAAACTGATTAATTTTTCCCGCAATAGCGAAACATTTTTCACAACTCGTTTTCACTGTTGAAAATGAGTTTTTATTGTTATTTTATTCACAAGTGTGTTGAAAAACGTCTTATGATACACGTGTGTATTGATGATTACCGTCCTCGGTTCTGTTAAGAGCCTCGCCTAACGGCTCGGCTCTTAAAAACACCTCGGCGGTAATCACCAATGTTACACACTAGTACCATAATGTACTATTAACGTACTTGATGTTAACGTATAATAAGCATAACGGATCTGTTAGCTCTCTGAAGTTAGGTGCAATAGACGATTGCGCAGGTTTGGTAGAGTAAGCGAGATAGCACGATTTTAGGCGTCATCAAAAATGGGTTCTGCGCAGCTACTTTAGAGAGCTAAAGAACGATTGTGCGTATTGTACACACATATTTGCATTGTTTTTTTTAGAATACTAATAACGCTGTTTTTTCCTACAAAAATCGTAGATAACGTCAATACTATTTAAAAAAACACTCAAGAATAGGCTCGTAGAATCTACTTTCACACTGATTTGATGCTGCAGTTGTCTGTGGGCGGTGGTAATCACTTACCATCAGGTGTGCCACATGCTCGTTTGCCCCCTCTTCCATAAAAAAAAAAAAACACACTATTTTTAATTCCCACTTCCCATATCAGATGACATGACAGTATCCTACGACCACGAGGTAGGGCTGTCCATCCTATGGAGCAAATTGACGATGGTTCTGAACGGGGCTGAAATCATTTCCGTGGAGGGGTACAGCCAGGAGAGGGTCGCTGATGATGCAGAGGTCCGGGTGGAGAGGAAGGCTAATGAGGGCTTCGCACTCACCTGGAATAAGGTTTGGTAAGTTTATAAGAAACAGTTTTTATCAAACTTTTAGCTCGGAGCTTGGCGCATTGAACTTCGATCGAACTCAACTTTTTAGCCAGTTTGAACTTGACTTTGTAGTTAAAAAGTGCTTTTGATGTGCATGGAAGAGATCGCTCACTAGCGATAAGGCCGCCCATCCATACTTCCATACTGTCTGTCTCTCTCTGTCTGTCTGTCTGTCTATCTGTCTGTCTGTCTGTCTGTCTGTTTGTTACGCTTTCAACCGCTAAAACCGCTGAACAGATTAAGCTGAAATTTGGCATAATTAAAGGTTGTATCCCAGGGAAGATTTTTATCCCGAAAAAGTTAAAAAATCCCGAGGGACCGCGGGTCACACCGCGAGAGCGCAGCTATTGCGCAGCTTCATCTGAGAGAAATATACCGTGCATGCCTTGCATAAAGTCGCTACGCTATCGTATTTAAAATTAATCTTAAAACAAATTATGAGATGACTAGCTGACCCGCGCGACTTCGTCTGCGCATTATTCGTTCCAGCCGTTCACGCGTGATGGCTTGACCAAGGGATATAGGAATTCATTTTTTCCCGCGCAATTTTTTTATTTTTTTCTGTTATAAGAACCTGACAATAACAACCACAACAAAAAAAAATAGTGAAATCGGTCCAGCCGTTCACGCGTGATGGCGTGACCAAGAGATATAGGGATTCATTTTTATGTATAGAGATATTGAAACCAGTAGTCCTTGACTTACCGTGACTGCGCTGTCATCATTATTGAACTATCGGGAAATCTATATCAATCTATTATTTTTATACTTATTTAATGTTATTTCCCAGGTCTGTAAACGTGGACGCAATAAGGGTAATATTCCCGTACAAGCATCGTTTTGCTGAAGCGGTGCAGGGCGACTTTGTGTCGCTCTTCAAATGGATCAAGCTGGTGCACGGCATCAAAAAGAAACCCTTTACGGCAGAGAGCCCTTTGCCCAGCGACTTGCATATAAAGGTGTGTGTTTGTTTGTATGTGTTTGATAGTGAGAGTGTGTTTTGTTATGTTAATGTTTGTATCATTTTATGGTTATCATGAATGATGAAACATTTTTCAGATTGAAGAGATACTTATAGAAATGAGTGATGATCCATTCGAGGTGAAGCTGCGGGACAACTACGAGTTGTTAGAGGATGAATACAAGGAAAGTCAAAAACGGAGATCTATGCTTGATGCCAAGGTGAATGCAGCGTATTTTTTTGACGTTTTTTGACGTAATTTTTCAATTGTTTTTTTGTCTTGACATAGTAGCATACTGAATATTTATTAAATTCATAGTGGTGTCATTAGCAGGATCGATGTAGTCCAATATTATGTTCAACTATTTGTTTAACGCAGTAGAGGACGGGCCCCCACTAGATGGAAAGACGATCTGGTAAAGGTTGTTGGGTGCAGGCTGCACAAGATCGATCGCTGTGGAAATCGATGGGGGAGGCCTATGTTCAGCAGTGGACACTAGATGGCTGACATGAATGAATGAATGAATGAAAAACGCTTTATTGTACACAATAATTACACAATAACTTATGTATGAACTAGTATAACCTAATGAGATAATGTACAATGGGCGGTCTTATCGCTTAGAAGCGATTTCGATTGCGATTGCGATGTTGATGATGATGATTAACCAGTTGAACATATTGGACAACTTTCTTCCAATTTGGGATCAATACCAGACGACCCACCGCGCTCCGATCGCGCGCAAGACTCGCCGCGTGGATGTGTGATGACCAAATGTTCACATGATCCAGGTGCAAGAGCTGTGCAAGCCGCATCTCTTCCTCCCAGCGGGCAAGGTTGAGGAGTTATACGCGGCCCTGCGCGCCAAGGACGCGCAGATCTATGTACAGCGGTGCCGAGCGGCGCCCCCCCCGCGCACGCGCCTGCTGGCCTGCTGCCTCTCCGGCATCCGCCTCGTAGCCCTGGCGGACCCCACCCTGCACGGCACCGCCTGCGCCGTGCGCCGCATGAGGGAGATAGACTACGACAGGTGAGGGAGACAGCAGCCAGTCAGAGCGAGGGGAGAATTATTGTGATCGTAGCGTCGTATAATCGTAGCGGAGGCTCACCATAACCATTAGCTTGTCAGTCAGCTCAAGGTCAAATTCAGTTTACCTTTCGAAATTGTTTCTTTTGTCATATTTGCATCAGTTTACAACCTCTTTAATTTTATTGAGGGTTACAATACGCCCCCCAGCCCATGGCCGGAAGAAGGCGTGGAGTTCACGACGCTGTGGTGCCGCTGTATATCCGCGTCGGTGGGCGCGTGGGTGCTGGCGCTGCGCGACTTCCCGCAGCCGCTGCTGCGTCTGCAGCGGCTGAGGTTCTGGGGCACGCTGCTGGCCGCGGAAGAAGCGCCGCCGCCTAGAGGTAAGGCTATAGAATAGAACACGTTTATTGAACCTTCTTCTTGTCGTGTCACTAGTTCTGTCGACCAGTGTGGTTCAGACCAGGCTATTCATAAGGTGTGATTATATGACAGGTGGAAGAGGACAGCGGAAATACATTTACAAAATTAGTGTCATTTTAGAAAAGGACTTGGTCATATACTCGAAATCGATGAACTTGGATCGTATTGAGAGAGATAAGAGAAAGGTGTGAGTCATGATCTAAGATTTGGAAATTGTTATCTCCTATCAATATGTAATCTCTTATAACTTACAAAATAGATTGATACGTGAAACTCGCGCGCTTGAACTGACCAATCACAGAAATCGAGCGATGAAATCCAAAACTCGAAATCTGCTCGAGCATTGTGATTGGTCAATTCAAGTGTACTCAACAAACTGTAAAATAAACCTACTTTTGGTGCAGCCGTGCGCACAGTAACGATAGAGCAAGGCGCGCCGTGGGGGGAGATGCAGCTGGAGCGCAGCATGATGCCGCTGAAGTGGTACCACGACCTCTGCTGCGAGATGGCAGAGTACAGCTACGCGTTCGGACCCTGCTGGGAACCTGTCATCGCTCAGTGTAACCTTGGTGAGTACCTTTAAAAGTTAGATAGGTTTAAGGGTTTGAAATGTGCCTCGACTCGATCGTCGTGAACTGCCATAACAGTTTATCTAGTCTCAACCTGGTTGATATTCCACTTATTAGAACTAAGAGCTTCGGAAGTTCTTTTATTATGCGCACTGCAAAAATTTGGAATCAGCTTCCAGCGTCTGTATTTCCGCTGAGCTACGACCCTATTGTTTTTAAGAAGAGAGTTAATAGGCACCTTCTGGGTAAGCTCGCTCCATTGTAGACCTTACTCTTGCCTGTGTAAGTTTGAGGTCAAGAGCCGACCCATTCATCATAAAAAAAAAACACCTTTTAAATCGTACTTCGGTACTTTGCAAACCCATGTTCAACAGGGCTTGGAAAGTGCCACGATTGTATGGGTCAAAAACAATTGTTAGTCCCCCCTGCCTCTCCTTAAGCTGGCAATTGAAAGCATGTGACTGCTGTTTCCGGAAACGGGGGAGACTTCAATTTGACTTTGACTGTATGCGTTAAAAGATACAGCACAAAATTTGGCTATGTTGTTCTCCAGCATTCGAGCAGGTATCCCGACCGTCCCTGGACCCATCAGCGCCGCTGGCGTGGTGGGACAAAGTGCGGCTGCTGCTGCACGGCCGCGTCACCGCACGCTGCGCTCGCTTCACCTGTCTGCTGCACGTGTCGCTAGACCCTTATAATACTACTGAGGAGATGGAGCTGTCCTGGACGGAACTGGTTCTGGATTGGACCAATGGTATGTGATGTTACTTGGTGTTACTGAAACAGATCTTGATGGTGCAACCGCTCCTTTTTTTTCAATATTTGCCAAAACATACGATTTAATTTGATAAGTTACTTTGGGAAAAGTGTTTCTGATGCCCATCAGGAACCATTTCCCTTTTTGGTTGATCTCAATTTTGTAAAATTTGGTCCTACCCCGTATTACAAAAGTTGCTAGTATGGCCAATGCCACCAATTGGTAATCCCCCTAATATTGCAGTCTGAATTGCGTGCCTTGTGCAGTCGGTGACGCTGACTGTTTATGTGGCAGTCAGGCCACGCATAGTTCACTCACACTCGACCAGTCTGTAACCGCCTGAGAGGTTGACCACCTTGTAAGGTATTCAGGTCACGGTATTGCTCGCGAAGGAACAGGAGTAGAATCACCTAGTTTTAAGACGTTTCAAAGTGATCCCAGCGGTCCTACTGAATAAATGCTTTTTTACTTTGACTTTGACTAAGCCGCAGTTGTATCACAGGCAAGCTGTGCTTCCTTGGCTCTCTGGAGGTGCTGGTCCGCACGGCCAGCAAGTACGACGATTGCCGCGTGGCGCGCGTGCCGGCGCTACGGCTGGGCGCCAAGCTGGGCTGGCAGTGCGTGGCCGAGCCGCGCGACCACCGCGCCGTGGCCCCCTGCGCGCCCACCCGCCTGCCCGAGTACTCCAGCAACCAGGTACCAGCTGCCCACAGGTACCAGCTGCCCACAGGTACCAGCTGCCCCCAGGTAACAGCTGCACCCAGGTACCAGCTACACCCAGCTACCAGCTGCACCCAGGTACCAGCTGCCCCCAGGTACCAGCTGCCCCCGGGTACCAGCTGCACCCAGGTACCGGCTACACCTAGGTACCAGCTGCCCCCAGGTACCAGCTGCCCCCAAGTACCAGCTGCACCCAGGTATCAACTACACCCAGGTACCAGTTGCCCACAGGTACCAGCTGCCCCCGGGTACCAGCTACACCTAGGTACCAGCTGCCTTCAGGTACCAGCTGCCCCCTGGTCACAAGCTGGGCTGGCAGTGGCTGTCAAGTCAACAACGGGAAACTATCTTAGAGAAGCCAGAGGGTCTTGTGCCATCGATCAAACTAGAAATATGAAACGGTTGCAACAATGCCAATGGCGCCATTGGTAAGCCATTACAGCATCCACCTCACGACAGACGCTCCCGCTTCTAATATGGTTTTCGACATTAAATTTGACATAATCTCTGCTTCGTTATCTATACTTTTTTTTTTCAACTTGTTGCCTTTTCTTCAGGAGCACGACTCGTACCGTGCGTTCCGTTCGCAAGGTGTGGACATCCACCTCACTCTGGAGACGAAGCCTTTCGACAAGGACGGATACGGCCCTGTCATTCTACTGTACGGAAGCACGCTTCGGTAAAAACATACATTTTCTTAATCAAGATTTCTCCACAATCACAGCAAATATACCTACAATTATTTATCACTACTTGCCGCACGTGTTTTTACTCGGGTATAAGTATTTTACATGGCCTAGACATTATACGCGTAGTTATTTTGTAGTATTTGTTTGTTATTAAAAAGATAAAGTTTGCAAAAAAATAAATAGAAGATTGTTAGCCTAGGGTGGAAAAGAATCAATTCCCGAGGTAGTTAGACTAGTTAGAGAGGCTATAGTCCGAGTAGGAATTGATTCTTTTACCCGTAGCAAACACTCTACTTTTCATTTAGAATATGAGGAAAAAGATTTTCTATGCACCAATTTGCCTCGTCTGTAATGGAATCTGTTGTCAATGAAATTTTTAATATTCAATTCAAATCTTAGCACAAAAGTCCGTCCCAGATACATACATAACAGATTTTAGTATCCCGCCAATTTGTGTTAACTTTTTAAATTTTAAATATGGAATTCACACTTTAGAAAGTCATGCATGACATTTTTTAAATTAGATAAAATTTAAAAAATGTCATGCATGACTTTCAATACCACCGTATGCTAACAATCTACTATTTTAATATCATACTCCAGCCTGTGACTCCTAATAAACCGTTTAAATTGTAATGTTTGTCTCCAGCTGGTTCGAAAGCCTGAAGTTGATCCTGTCCGGTATAACGCGGCCGACGCGGCGCGGGCGCATCTTCCAATACGTGCGCCCGCGCAAGCCGCAGCTGTCCCGACACTATAGAAACGTCAGCGTCTCTGTCACTCTGCACAACTTACAGGTAAACACCAGGCATATTCAACATTATGATATCAGACACTTTGTTATTAATGTCCGTTCTCTCAGAGTCCTAAAATCCGTTCCTTAACGGAATTACTAAGTACCGACATTAGTGTGTAATAAGTTCATGATAGGATATCAGACACTTCGCCCCTCGAGTTCTAGATTGCGTTGTTCGAACGAAAGATACATATCTCAATTAAAATATCTGGCTGATAAAATCAAAATCAGAGTTTGACTGCTAGAAAGCCATCAAATACATACTTGTAAACCATACATTTGATCGCTACCTGTCATAACTTGATGATTCAGACACTACCGTCAATTGTCTAATAAGTTGATGTTCTATCAGACACTTTGATGGAACTGGATCCAAACACTTCTAAATATTCAGGTATTCTACTGGTCATCGTCTTCCCTCCAACGCGGCATCGAGCTAGAAGGCGGTCGTGTAACACTCGGCTCTCGCCACCGGCTTTGTCTGCAAGCCGCTAGCGATGGACTGCGTCGTCGACCACGTGCTGCTTGGGGCACCCTGTACATGAACTGTGATCTCAATGATGCCCAGATCTGGTTGAAGACCTTGGCCAACATAACCCCGTCTGCTGGAGGCGACGATAAGGATAAAGATGCTGAGGTGAGTTGTGTACAAAGGAATGGTCAAATCAAATCAAATCAATTTGTTTATTGTTCAACATAGGTTAAAATATAACGGCCTTACTAATAAACGAGGCATAAAGTTATTCCTCGGAATGACATAGGAATTTCCCATACATTTTGACAGTTTACACTCAGGAATAACTTTATACCACTTTTATTGGTAAGGCCGTTAAGATGTAGGTCGATGTCGAGTATCTCTATGTTACAAATTGGTGTATAATAATTTACCTATAGTTACAATCATAATTATAATGTCATGCAATAACAATTTAATTTATTTTATTAATATTTTGGTAAGGGCACCCTGTATAATACAACTGGAATATGACGTTGTTAACTTGTGTGGGTTCTAAGATACCGAAATGAATTTATTTTACTTTTTTGTGAGTTTGTTTCATCCTTAATTAGTTTTGAAGTAGATACAGGTTGCTTAGTTCTGTTTATTTAGAAACTAGCTACTAAGAGCAGTTTCGCCCGCGTGGTACCAACATTTTGAATAGCCTATCTGCTATTCCAGGTCACTATCTACGCCTATTCCAAGTTTCATCCAAATCGGTTCACTAGTTTAGGCCTGATTGTAACACAAACATCCAAATATCTAAACAAACTCACAAACTTTCAGCTATATATTAGTGGGAAGTGGGATAGCTTTTTGATGATTTATTACAACGAGTAGTTGTTTGGCGCCTGGATTTTAATATTTTATTAACATATTCAGGGATAAATACCCTTTGCCTTTGTCTTATTCCAAGTCCATAAGCAAGTACTTAAAGTACTTTACTTACGATTTTTTCCCAAATCTTGTCAATCTTTGATTCAAGTTGCCATTCCCTTCCAGACAGCATCAATATTCGGCGGCGGCGGCGTAGCTACAGCCATGGAGAAATGCTACTGTCTGTCCGTACGACGAGTATCTTATGGAAGAGAAGAGGGGGTGGGGGCCGCGGGGGGTGCGGGGGGAGCGGGCGCTACCCATCGCCTGGCGGTACATGATCTAAGGGGGGCTTGGACTAAACTCAACAGGGACCTGGCGTTCGCACTCATTGATACTTATATCAAGACGCAGGTGAGTAACTATGTGTGAGTGAGTGAGTGAGTTAGTGAGAGGTGTGAGTGATGGTTGTTGTAGACGTGGACCAAGCTCCATCGGGCTCTGACGTTGTGCTTATTATATTTAGGTATGTGTGGATTAATTGACTGGACGTGCCACATCTATATTAGATGATTTATACAGCGTCAGGAGGCAACCTATGCCTACACTTAGCAGGACGCTGTAGTTCCTGGGACATTGTTTGAGATGGAATAGGCTTGCTCAGCACCTAAAGCATCCTCTCAGCTTAATCAGCCTTTGCGTGCCAAGGTAGGAAGAAAAAGAGGGGGATAGGCGCCATTTTTATGAAGACGTATACTAAGCACAGCGGACTAAGCTCTCTGAAGTTAGGTGCAATAGACGATTGCGCAGGTTTGGTAGAGTAAGCGAGATAGCACGATTTTAGGCGTCATCAAAAATGGGTTCTGCGGAGCTACTTCAGACAGCTAAAGAACGATTGTGTGTATTATCGTCGGATGTGAAACAATTAATGTTAGTTGAGTGTATTTGTTGAGTTACGTTTTGGAACTATATTTTTTGTTTGTAGCAACTGAAGAAGAATCTCTCGACCAAAGCTTTGAAGGAGGAAGAGCCGCCGACCACGTCCCCCAAACACCAGAGGGAGTCTGACGTCATATCTCCACCTCCCACTGCATCAACTCAAGTGAGTATATTTTTAAACAAGTATCTAGGCCGTATTCGCGTTCCTGTTTACGTTCGATCGATGAATATTCGGATGCTTCCCACCACGATTTCTGACTTCAAGGGCCAATTTTTCGGTTTGAAATATTTGGTCCTAGGTTAGGACCGTGTTTTAGCGTTTGAAAAAATGGCCCCTTGAAATCAGAAATCGTGGTGTGAAGCATCCGAATATTCATCAAACGAACGAAAAAGGAACGCGAATACGACCCTAGAATCTCAGCCGTAAAACGATGTTTTTTTTTTAATGTTTCCTGTAATTCTGTAATGTAATTTAATGACGATAAATTCGTAACTTATTTTGCAATTGGTTTAATAACACCTTGTTAATTGTAATGCTTGTCAGTACGAATAACATGGTCACGTGACTTGTTTTGTCATGCGCAGGGCGGCAGCGTTCCCGGGTCTCTGGGCGGGGGCATGCTGGCCGCGCTGGTGGCGGAGGCCGGGGGCGAAGCGCCCGTGGTGTTCAGCGACGAGCTGAGCGGCGCCGAGGCGGACGCGCAGCCGCCGCATCAGCCGCACGTGCGACACGTGCTGGATGATGACAACTCGCACACCGCCTGCCTCAGTGAGTGTCGGGGGAGGTGTAGCTTGCTTAGTCGTTCTTGATTTGGAGTTCTCTGTGATGCTGTAGATAAGTTATGTAGATAGGTTGTCGAAATTGAGCAACGTTCTAAACGGTCCGTAAGTGGATTTGTGGCATTTCCATCTGAGCGTTTCCGTGCTTCGACGGGCACTTAAAATTGTCGGTTTCCTGGCTTTTTAAGGCTAAGCCATGACGGAGGCATTGAGGCGGCCTAAAAACGCCGTCACCAGAGTTGGCCACTGACTCATACGAACTTACTTCTAAATATTGATGTCGTGTCTCAGTTAGGAACCTGTGTCCTGTCTCCTGTATTCAATAAAATTCAGAATCATTTTCCTGTCCTATAGTAAGCAGCTACTAACGCACATTTCCCCACCAGTCGAGCTGGTGAACTCCCAGGTGGTGCTGAAGGGGTGCGAGACGCGCGGCTACGTGGTGCTCTGCGCGGCACGGGCCGAGGTCCGGCAGCGAGTCCGCAGGGCTCCGCCTGCCACCGCCTGGAGCGGAGCCCTATCTGCCATGCAGTACTACGCGACTGTCAGCGCACACGATCGCGACCAGCTGCCTGGTATGTAGCCAGAATTTATAGAAACCCCTGATCCATCTGTAAGTGCGTAAAAGTATAATACGCACAATCGTTCTTTAGTTCTCTGAAGTAGCTGCGCAGAACCCATTTTTGATGACGCCTAAAATCGTGCTATCTCGCTTACTCTACCAAACCTGCGCAATCGTCTATTGCACCTAACTTCAGAGAGCTAAAGATCCGTTGTGCTTAGTATAGTATACATGAATTCTAATTTCCTGGCAGTTTTCGAAATAAATGTGTAATTTCACTAATTTCGAATAGCTCGTGAGAACATGATATGTTCTCTCACTTGCACACTCGTACAGTCACTAATGTGCAAGCGAGAGAGCATAATGAGCGCCGCCATTTTAGATTTGTTTGTTTATGACAAAATTGCCGCGCAGTTCAAAAACTGCCAGGATGATGATGGTGATGATGGTTCATGCTAAGCCATCATAACACATCTCTTCATAATTATTTTGCTATGCATTATCTCGTCACTCGCTGTTTCGTGGTTTAGCACGTAGTTTAACGGCTGGACAGTTCCACAGTTACAGCTATTATTAAATATGTTCCAGAGAATATTCAATGGGTGCCAGTGGAGGAGATCTCCGGCGGCGGCGGCGCAGAGATCAGCACCCTGCCTGATGTGCCGCGCCTGGTGGGCAGCGGGCACTCTGCTGGCGGGGTCATCGGCAGCACTGTGGGGCCCAGCCAGGACCCCGAGCTGGCACAGGTATACTGCTTCATACATCACTGACGACCTCTGTGGCGCAGAGGGCGAAGGTCTGCCTGCGACGTAGAAGGTTGCGGGTTCGATCCCCGCCGCGGGGCAAATGTTTGTATGACCTACAGGTATTTGTCTCGGGTCTGGGTGTTTTTCTATATATAATATGTATGTATTTACAAACGAGAAGTATATAAGTAGTATATCAGTTATCTGGTTCCCATAGTACACGCTTTGCTTAGTTTGGGGCTAGATGATGCTGTGTGAAAAATGTCCAGCATTATTTAAAAAAAAAAAATTATACATTTCCAGGCTAGTTGCAGAGGTGAGATCCATACTTCTAAGTTGCGTTTATGTCAACATTTTGCTTAGTCAGCTAAATTGCAAGTTCCTAACCTATTATTGATGACATCAATCAAAATAGTCATGACATGTCCTGCTGGGATTGTGCTGAAAATGTAGACTTATTGCTGGTTGAAGCGGCTATACTATCCTACTTTAATCCCACTCATAAAATAAAGCTGAAAGTTTGTGAGTTTGTTTAGATGTTTGGATATTTGGATGTTTGTTTGTTTGTTTGTTTGTGTAAGGATGAGGCCCAAACGACGAAACATTTTACAATGAAATTTGTTAAGGTGAAAGGTATAACTCTAGAATACCATATAGGCTACATTTCATCCCGAAAAACGTTCCTAAAAACAAAAAAAAAAAATATGTAAAAGGACAACAGGAATATTGCAAAAAACTTTACTTACTCTGTTTGACACAAAGAGCACTGCTCTAAGGTTGCCATGACAACCAATAACTTTTGACTTTTCAAAATGGCGATGTCATTTCGTTCTACTACGCTTTCCGCCTTCAACAAATTCAAAAATGAATTCAGTGTTTTCATGGGTTGTTGGATGGAACAAGGTAGTTCTATCCCTAAAGTTTGTATGACGAAACAATGCGCAGACGAAGTCGCGCCCGAGTCCACTAGTTAGATATAAATCATTTGACTGTTTAGTAAGCATGACGTCCCTGAAACTATCCAGGGCAGGAAATTCAGGAATCTCATCGTCCAGCTCATCTTCTACTCCTATGATGTTATTCCTGTCGTACACTTCAAGTCTAACACATCAAAAGGTTGAATAATTTGTGATGGAACGTAACCTCCAAATAATATCCCTGTTTTCTGTTAAAACAGCTTTTTTTTACCAGTGGTAGATGCTTTCGTTTTTCTCAGTTTATCAGGTTGCGGGTTCGATCCCCGCCGCGGGACAAATGTTTGTATGATCTACAGATATTTGTCTCGGGTCTGGGTGTTTCTATGTATAATATGTATGTATTTACAAACAAAAAGTATATAAGTAGTTTATCAGTCATCTAGTACCCATACCACAAGCTCAAGCTTACTTTGGGGCTAGATGATGCTGTGTGAAAAGTCCAGCATTATTTATTTATTTATTTATTTATCTTTTAGTTGGATTACACTCCAGGTCGAATACATTTTTTAGCTGAATTAGGCAAATTAGCTTCTCCACAATCATTACAAACTGAAGGCGAAAGGGAACACTCAACAGTGGCGCCACCTATTACGAGCTTTCAGTGTTTAACCCCATTAGTTCTGTGTTGCCTGAAATCAATGGTTATTTATTGATTTGTTTATGTATAACCAGTTGCAAAGGATAGTGTCCCGCTGTGCGTGCGAGTTCGCGTACGTGTCGACGGAGGAAGGAGCGGGCGGCGCGCGCGGCTGGGGCGACGCACACCCGCCGTACGACTCCTTCGCGCTCATGCATCACGACCTGGACGTCTGCACCAACTCGCTGCAGGTAACGCTGTCTGCGGGCATCGGGCCTGCCTCTGTAGGTGCTCGCCGGAGGAAAGGGAAGGTCATCAAATATCATTATACGACATGTGCGTATTGGACACTGAAAGTGTAGTCACTTTTTTTAACATACTCAAAGGTTTGTTTTTGTTAGAAAAAATTAAAGAGACGAAGGCGATCGTGGGTTCAGATCCGGTGCACCAAAGTGTTTTTCAGTCTGTATGTAATGGGAAAACAACAATAAACATGAGGAAACCGATATGTCATGCCTCAGGTCACGGATTGAGGCGCACTTACCTCATTAGATGAAGAACACTGGTGATATGACAAGTTAAAAATCTATTTTATACCTATCATAAAATAAATAAATAATAAATAATACTTATTATTACTTATTTTACGCATATTTTTTTTAATGTTAAGGTATTTTGTGTTTGTAAAATTCTTTTTATTTCCTATAGTAAATATTTGTACACCCCCTGCCATACCTTCAATATGTTCGTTTCTTTCCATCCAAAGGTGGAAGAAATCGCGATAAGACCGCCCATTGTACATTATCTCATAAGGTTATATGAATTCTTATGTTGTTGTGTAATTACGGTGTACAATAAAGAGTTTTTGATTAATTCATTCATTCAGTGTAAGGCACCTTGCAAGCCAAGCTAACTCGCCACTGTCCGATAGTTTTACCAGTACTTGTAACTGTCCTTAACCAATGTAAACCTCTCTTTAGTAAACTTAATCCACGTGTAATCTCTCAGTACGCCATGCTCCTGGACGTGATTAACAACGTGGTGCTGCACGTGGAGCCGGCGCGGCGGCGCACGCTGGAGCGGCGCGCGCGCATGCGCTTCCAGCTGCAACTGCGCCAAGACCAGGACCCGAGGCACCTCATACACAAGCTGCAGACGCAGGTGAGAGGAGATCCTAGGATCAGGGTGTCCGCTGTGGAGACTTAAATCCTCATACACAAGCTGCAGACGTAGGTGAGAGGAGTTCCTACGATCAAGGTGTCTGCTGGTAAAGAAAGATGTTTTAGAATCAACGGTTCCTAAGATTAGGGTGTTTGCTGAAGACTTAACTCCTCATACAGAAGCAGCAGATGTAGGCGAAAGCAGGAGTTCCGAGGATCATACAGCGCCGTTCAGTTCATTTAATTCCATAAAAACAAAATATATTGCATGCGGAAATACAAATAAAAATTAAACATGTCATAAAAACCGGCCAAGTGCGAGTCGGACTCGCGCACGAAGGGTTCCGAATCGTTATCTATAAAAACGGCAAAAAAACACTTTTCTTGTATGGGATCCCCCTTAAATATTTATTTTATTCTGTTTTTTAGTATTTGTTGTTATAGCGGCAACAGAAATACATAATCTGTGAAAATTTCAACCTATCACGGTTCATGATACAGCCTGGTGACAGACGGACAGACAGACAGCGAAGTCTTAGTAATAGGGTTCCCGTTTCACCCTAAAAACAAAGATAAGACTAAAACACAACTTATAGACCAAAATAAGTAAGTAAATGAGATTTTGATTTATTGTTTTCATTGTTTAAATAGATCGGCTAATTCGGCGGTGATGTCATATCTTCGGTAGTATAGTGGTAAGTATCCCCGCCTGTCACGCGGGAGACCGGGGTTCGATTCCCCGCCGGAGAGTACTTTTGCTCCCTACCGTTTTTATGAATTTACCCTCACAATAACTCATCTAAATCAATCGCTTATTCCTGCTATAGCTATCAATACAAAACCATTTGTATGTCAGTAAATACATTCCATTTAAGTCTTCTAAACAAAATTTTGGAGAAGCTCTGCTAAGAAACAAACAAAAAAAAATATAAAAGAAATCTCTCCGGCGGGGAATCGAACCCCGGTCTCCCGCGTGACAGGCGGGGATACTTACCACTATACTACCGAAGATGTGTTTGGAATGGCGAAATAATCAAACTCTAGATAGCGATGACTCAAAATTCATTTTATGACGTCACTTTGCATGTAATATTGAAGGTCAAGACGATAATTTGGTAGGTACATTCATACGTATTCTCAGTAAGTATGATGCTGTTACCCTTGAAGTTGTTTTGTAGACTTGAATCGCATTTTGTTCTAGACTTTAAAATAATGTTTACTAGAATAGGGTATTTGACATCATTAAAAATAAACTACAAATTGTGGTCATCCTTTTAGAAAATAGTCTAAATAAGCATATTTCTTTCCATTTACGTCTAAAATATGTTTACTTTTGGTAAAAAAACCTTTAAAAATTACAAAAAAAATTAAAAAATTTTCGTCTACAAAAACGCACTGTGATTGGTTGTGACTCTGATGACGTCAAACGCTAGTAAACGTCAACGAACTGATTGTCTGTCACTATGGACTTGTAATGTCTGTTTACTATGGAGTGACGTCACGGGTACCACGTGATCAGCGCCATGACACAAGATATCGTTTTTCGCGCGATTTTGTATGTTTAAACTTTAAACATGGTTTTTATCAAAATTATGTTAAATCTAAAGGAAATTTAATGACCAGTGTGCATATAATATATCAAAGAACACTTTGAAATGGTTTTCTGAAAAGAGTCAAATACCCTATTGTTTTCATTATCAAAGTTATAAATACCTTCTTGAGCGTCACATACAAAACTACGAGAAACGTTTTTTATTAACCTATACTATCCCACTGCTGGGCAAAGGTCGCCCCCAATTTCTTCCATCTGTCACGGTCTTCTGCCACGTTCCACCACGTACCACCCATTTCAATTTTGCAGTTTTTTCTCCAACGTCTGCAATCTCGGTCTTTGCCTGAAGAGTAGTAAAAAAAAACGTTTTGAAATGAAATTTGAAATTTAAATTCTGTATTAAAACTTAGGCCTTTACATCTATATTAGATGATTTATACAGCGTCAGGAGGCAATCCATGCCTACACTTAACTGGACGCTGCAGTGCCTGGGACATTGTTTGAGATGGAATAGGCTTGCCCAGCACCTAAACCACCCTCTCAGCTTAATCAGCCTGGCCCACAGGAAAGACGAGACGTCAATACGTGTGGAGCTGACTAAGCTACGGGTTTCCTCACGATGTTTTCCTTCACCGTTAAGAGCTCCTGTTAAAGCGCATAAATTTTTTCGAAACGAAAAATTCCATTAATGTACGGCCGGGATTTGAACCCACGACCTTCGGATTGAAAGTCGAGGCACAACCCCGTTCTAAAGTCTAATAAATGATTCATTTTATGAGTTTTTTTTGACTGTTATCTAAGACTATTATGGCTACTAGTAATAGAAAAAGGTTGTGAATACTCCAGACAGTATTTTTCAACAAAAACATAAAATAAAAACTATTAAAACTAACTATTAAAACATTAAAAACTATTAAAACATTCAGCAGACTGGATGACATACTAAAATCACATTCTGTTCCACAGTGTTTGAAGACCCGTCTTTATAACCAATGTGTCCTGCCCACGATGACTTACGGTACCGAGACATGGACGCTCACGAAGGAGACTGTGCACAGGATGAGAGTAGCACAGAGAGCCATGGAGCGTGCCATGCTCGGCATCACACTTTTAGACCATATCCCCAATACCGAAATTCGCAAGCAGACCAAAGTAAGCGATGTCAGCAAGCGTATATTGGGGCTCAAGTGGAGCTGGGCAGGACACTTGGCCAGACGCGGTGATGACCGGTGGAGCAGAGTGATTACCGAGTGGTGCCCGCGAGAGGGCTACAGAAGAGTAGGTCGTCCGGCGGCTAGATGGGTCGACGACATTATAAAAACAGCAGGTCGTACATGGGTCAGACTGGCGCAGGATAGGGAAGGTTGGCACAAGCGAAGAGAGGCCTATGCCCAGCAGTGGGATGAAAAAGGCTGCGGATGATGATGATGATGATGAAAACTAACTGTATTTTCTTACCAGGTCCGTGAGTCCCTGGCCCGGCTGCGAAGACTGGAGAAGGAGTATTATCTCAAGAACAGGTCTATCACTGACGACGACCCTATTGCCATCGCTGAACTGAAGAGTCTTGATGACCAGGTATACAAGCCTACATTATATAACTAAGTTTATGATTGTGTGTGTGTATTATGATACTTTCAACTAATTTTGAAAATTAGCTTTACATACTTTTTTAGCTATCTGACTAAAGATACTCGCACTTTATCAAGCCGCGAGCTTCCTCACGATATGTTACTTCACCGTTTGAGTTCGTATCTATTATCCCTATTGGTATCCCTATACCATTTGGCCCTTATTATTAAACGTGGTGTAAAGTTACGCCGGGTGTAACTTAGGAGTAACTATACAATTTTTGGAGTTTAAGCCTGGCGTAACTTTACACCACGTTTAATAATAAGGGCCTAAGTGCTTACTAATGATTTTAATCCACTGTTTTTTTTGTGTGTGTTATGTGATCAAATTTTTAAATTACTTACCAACTAAGTTACTTCGTTGTCTGCTGTTTTCCTCTACCAATGTATTTTTCTTAATATCTATCCGTGGAAACTTTTAATTGGCTTTCGCGTTCTATGTAGTCTGCGGGCTACATGCTACATATTTAAATGCCTATACCTAGCTGTTAGTTTCCCTAAGATTGTGAAAATATAATAAAATATCTCCAGGTGAACGAGTGTAAAGAGAGCGTCTGGTCTCTGGGCGAGGAGTTGGACGCGATGGTGCGGGGGTGGCGCGAGGAGAGGCGCGGGGCGAGGCGGGGGGCGGGGCCGGCGCCCCTGCCCGCGCCCCCGCACCGCTACAACGAGATCTGCTTCAAGTCTGCGCGCTGGCGGCTCACCGACGCAGACGGACAGCTGGGGATCGCTGACCTGCTGCTCACCAACTTCCTGTAAGCTGAGCTGATATACAGCTTTTCGTTTGAACCGGTGTTGTGAAGGAACTTAAAGCCTCAAAGAGTCTCATTTCGTGATTTCTCTCCTCTTTTCCGATCAATTTTAATACATGATTGTGGGGTCCCACCTTGTGGAGAGAATAGTCATGAAGGCTGGCAGCCATCCCGTCCTTCAATTTGCCATATCCATGATAATTATATTCATATCGTGATGAAAAATCAGGCATTAATAGGCACCTTCTGGGTAGGCTCGCTCCACCGAAGACCTCATTCTTGCCTGTGTCACTTTACCAGGTCAAGAGCCAACCCATTCATCATAAAAAAAGGCAAAAATACCCATGAAATTGGGAAATTCGGGACAAACTGCATAAGTTATTGAAAATATTTTTTTCCGACAGGTATACGAAAACTTCCCGCTCCGACGATTCGGTGGAACATCAGCTGGAAGTCGGCTACGTGCAGGTCACGAACCTGCTGCCCAACGAGCCCTTCCCGGAGGTGAGAAAACTTCTTTAGGCGCGTGGGCATTTTCGATGAGATGAGAATAAAATCTTGGATTCGCCTTGAAAAGGTCACGTGTTAGTCTATTGTATTTGTATTGTATTGTATTGAGTCATGTGACTGCTCACCGACTCCTACCCGTAGCGCCATATGTGAATAAATGTGCATAAAAAAATGTTTGTTCTAGTTTTCACTTCTCTCGGCACTCCCGGGAGTGCCACGGTTTTTTTAATTCTATGTTTTGGTAAGGACCGTAGGACATAGGCTACTTTTTATCCCGAAAAAATGAAAAAAATCCGAGGGACCGCGGGTCACACCGCGGGAGCGCAGCTAGTTTATAATGAGTATGGAAGTATGGGTTAGGATGTACTGCGCTTCTCATGTTTGTCTCAAATAAAGTCTACCTAACTTGAGCAGGTGCTGGCCCCAGCAGCGCCGATGGGCCGCGCGCCCGTGGCCCGCCGCGCGGCGCTGCGCGTGTTCTGCCGAGACCGGCCGCCCGTCGGGGGCATCGCCGTCAAGGAGCACTTCGAGGTCAACATCGTGCCTATCCGGATCGGTATGTACTTGTGGCGACCTCTATCTACCATCGCCTGCACTACAAGAGATGTCAATTACAGCGACGTAGCTACTTCGGAGCTGTACCGCTAGATGGCGCTGGGATCACAGATAAGCGGACTCCCATACAAATGATGCAAAAAGTATTGAATCCTGAATCGCGCAAACGATGTTTCTAACCTATATAGAACTATCCGACTATAACTATCGGCCGAACAGGCCCTAAGGTAAGTGTGCCAGTTGGGCAAAACTTAGAAAGGCGAGTACTCCCTCTTTGCCATAGTATGGGGAATACCATCTACCCCCAAATACTCACTTTACCTACTAAGCACGACGGCCCCTTGATTACTGTCAAAAGGTAAACAATCTTGGAATAATTAAGCGTAATTTGTTCAGCGGGTTGGGCGTGAAAAGGGTAACTACACAGATAGGCATAACTAATTTTATAAAAGTAGATTTCAGGAAACTTTCGGTATTTTTGACTAACCTTAGGTAATTCTATTATCTTCGTCAGTAATCGTAACACATTCAGAATTTTTTGGACAAAAATAGTTCACAAACATGTATAGAACATCGTAAAATGTAAATACTTCACTTTGAAGTAACCGTAGCTAACAATGTGTTGTGCCGTATTTGCACAGATGGCGGATTCGTACATACATTAATATTCATTGGTGTTGTTTTATAACTGCTATTAGTGTTCGGGCGTATCTTATGCACCGTAAAATTACTGGGCGTAACGTTTTTTGAACCAGTTTTGAGAGATGATTTTAATTTCACCTCATAGAGCCTAGCTTTTAAAATGAGTGGTCCCAGAAAATAAACCATTACTATGATTAGGTTTCTGACAATATATCAAAATGCCTAAAAATTTTTTTTTCTATTAGTTCGTCACTCATACTCATGTGTACGTAATACGGTAATACAGACTTCCTCAAGTCGCTAGATGCCCAATATCCTGCATCAATTTTTTTTTTTCATTTGACCTCCCTCTGCCTGATGTTAAGCAGCAGTGAAGTCTAAGATGGAGCATGCTCTCCTAGAAGGAACCGGGAATACAGTACCCGGCAATGAGTTCCACAGTTAGGCAGTGTGTATAAAAAATGTAGACTCAAAACGCTTTGTACGAGCTCTGGGAATGTCGACCATGTACAAGTGGCGTCTTTCGGGGAACCTGTTGGCCCGATAAAAGAACGGGGATGGCGGAACTAAATTATGGAGTTCTTAATCATATTTATACTTAACTAGTGGACCTGGGCGCAACTTCGTCAGCGCATTGTTTCGTCATACAAATTTTAGAGATATAACTACCTTGTTCCATCCAACCCATGAAAACACTGAATTAATTTTTGGATTTGAAGACAGTCAAACAGAGTACTGCTAAAGTTTTTATGCAATATTCCCGTTGTCCTTTTACATATTTTTTGGTTTACAGGAACGTTTTTTTGGATAAAAAGAAGCCTATATGCTATTCTGGAGTTATACCTTTCACCTTACCAAATTTCATTGTAAACTGTTTCGTCGTTTGAGCCTGATCCTTACACAAGCATACAAACATCCAAATATCAAAACATCTAAACAAACTCACAAACTTTCAGCTTTATTATATGAGTGGGATGGGATCATATTTGGTATCAATTTTTCTATAGGTCAACTATTAACTTGTACTTTAATAACACGACAAGGAGACAACGTTAATTCGTCGTCCATCTCAGATTTCTCATGCGCTCTCTTATCCATACTAATATTATAAAGCTGAAAAGTTTTTTTTTTTTTTTTTTTTTTTTTTTTTTTCGGAGGGCCTAATACTAATGGCCTATGAGGCCGTTTTAGTGTTACCGGACTATAAAGCTGAAAAGTAGAGGATTAGCGAGTTTATATGTTGCGTTCCCCAAAACGCAACGATAGCGCGATCTAATTTTTCCTGTGGCGCCATCTATTATGTAGTAAAATGTGTCTGTCTGTCTGTCTGTTTGTTACCTTTTCACGCCTAAACCACTGAATAGATGATGCTGAAATATGACATGGATAAAGATTATGTCCCAGACAATGTCATATCTTTTGATTTATCATTCAAATATTTTGAAGACTAGCTGGTACCCGTGACTTCGTCAGCAAAATAACATACTTAATAAAGACAGAACTGAAAACTGCTGTTCAGAAGATTCTCTTCTGATACTTTTAAAAATAAAAATGCAATAATAGCGCTATCTCGACCTCAGCCATAGGACAGCAACGCCATCTAGTGGCCTTCAACTGAAACTTCACTTTATGTCCCCATACAAAATTTCAACCCTTATTTCACGCCCTTCATGATTAGTTTTGAAAAAAAAAAGTAGCCTATGTCCGTCCCTGAGACATAATCTTTATCCATGTCATATTTCAGCATTATCTGTTCAGTGGTTTAGGCGTGAAAAGGTAACAAACAGACAGACAGACAGACACATTTTACTACATAATAGATGGCGCCACAGGAAAAATTAGATCGCGCTATCGTTGCGTTTTGGGGAACGTAACGTATAAACTCGCTAATCCTCTACTTTACAGCTTAAGGGCTAGTTTCACCAAACTTTATCTAACAGAGCGTTAGTTAATTTGACATCAAATTTAGTAAGAGAAATAACAACGGATTAAGTATTTAACAGACCGTTACGATTGCTTTGTGCTCCATCATGCTCTAACAAAGGAATATCTTCATTAACAAGCCGCTAAATCTAATCGCTGGTCGGCGGCCGGTTAGCTTACTAGCAGTTGACATCGTTTAATATTAAAAATATGTCACAACAACCAAAAATCCGAAAGTGACAGAGAGCCGTTTGTCTGCGCAGAACACAATTTTGTATAAAAAATCGTTCACTGCGCTGATAAACGGCTAACGGTCGATTTATTAACCAGCTGTTAAACTTGACTTTGGTGAAACTAGCCCTTATAATATTAGTATGGATGTATTCGAGCTATACATTTATACAGGGTGTAAAAAGACGTCTACCGAAGCCGAAAGGGGTAGGTACAGCATCCCAACACACAACTAAATCCAAAAGGGTTTTCCGAAAAAAACATTATATCCGGAGAAAACAGTGTTTGAAGATTACTGTTTGCATATGTACTGGCACGTTGTTTTACGTAGATTGCTGGATTTTGAGTTTTAATCTTTTTTTTCTTTTATTAATGAAATTATCAGGTAGGTATGGTCTTATTATGTTGCCCTAGTAGTAAATAACCGAAAATGACATAAAATGACATAGCTAAGTCAAATTTTGTTTTTCGTTTTTTTTTCGCTAAATATGTTTAGAATCATGGTCTGATTGCAACCCCTCAGTTTTCGGTAGTAGTCTTTTTACACCCTGTATATGATATTAAGCTCCTTCACCTTAAGGATAGGCAAGGAATAGGCGAGAACCACTTAGAGCGGTTTCACAATATCCGATCTGATATCGGTATCGGACACCGATACGATATCGGGGCAAGTAAAATGTATGAAATATGTACATGTCTCTCATATTGTCCGGCCCGGGGGCAAGTATAATATACTAGCTGGTACCCGCGACTTCGTCAGCGAAATAACATACTTATTAGCAACGCCATCTATTGCATTTAACTGGAACTACCAACTCCCCATACAAACTTTCAACCCTTATTTCACGCCCTCCATGATTAATATATAGATTTTTTCTGTCATAAGAACCTTCTCCTGACAATAACAAACACAATAAAAAAAAAATTAATGAAATCGGTCCAGGCGTTGTTGAGTTATGCGCTTACCAACACATTTTGCGATTCATTTTTATATCATATATTATGCTTTGAAAGGTGACGTTTAAGCAATGGATAATATCACTTCGAACTAATTCAACCTCAGAGGAGTTAACATAAACTCTTATTTTCTGGCAGCTTTTGAACTGCATGTTAATTTTGACATAATAGTTGACATATACTAAGTAACGAATCTGAAAAGGCTGCGCTTATCATGCTCTCTAGCTTGCACACCAGTGCAGTCACTAGCGTGCAGTACGTTCAACGGATCTAGGCATTCGTGAAGCCGTTTGTCTGCGCAGTGGCGCTTTTTCATACAAAATTGTGTACTGCGCTTGGAAACGGCTTACTTCACGAATGCCTAGATCCATTGAACGTACTGTAATTTGCGATGTTTCTTGAACCTTGTTATGCAAAATTGACATGCAGTTCAAAAGCCGCCAGAAAATAAGAGTTCGTTAACCCCCCCAGGTCTGACGAAGAAGTTCTTCAACACAATGCTGAAGTTCTGCTTCCCGGAGCGCGATCCGGACAGCATGGAGGACGGCGACGAGGAGGGCGAGGGCCGGCCCGGACTCGTGCCGTCGGGATCTAAGAAGGTCAAGAAGAAGGGCAAGGACTCCAACTCCAACTTCTACGTCAAGCGGGACAAGAAGGATAAGGACGATGTGGAGAAGATGAAGGTGGGTTTTGATAAGCGGTTGATGTTTTAAACAACAACGAAATTTCCATTACAAAGTGCTTTCCTATACCTAATTTTTTATTCACCAGGAGCGAGCCGAGAAGAACAAACTCTTCATCTACATAAAGATCCCCGAGGTGCCGGTTCGGGTCTCGTACAAGGGCAACAAGGAGAAGAATCTGGAAGACGTGCGGGACTTGCCGCTGGTGCTGCCTACCCTCGAGTACCACAACGTCACGTGGACATGGCTTGATCTGCTGTTGGCTACCAAGAGCGATACTAGGAGGTATATTGCATCACCATGTATAAAATATGAAAATATTTCTATACTAGCAACTAGCAACTTCGTCAGCAAAATAACATAAGTAGGTACTTGAAAACCTATAAAAAGAATCAAAAAGTATACTCAAAAATCTCAATTAACTTTTCAAAACTCAAAATGATCGTATCTCGACCACCGCTTTAGTAGAAACGCCACCTAGGAGATTTAAAAAAAAAGCGTTAAAGCGTTGTAAATGTAGATCGTTGCCATGCTTTTTTAAATGTCGGTAGCACGAGATTGCGGACCGGCTGATAATAAAACGCCAAATCTGCTACCTACTAATGTGTAAATTGTATTGAATAGTGAATGTTTGTGCAGAGTGATCCTGTCCCAAGCCATCCGACAGAAGCTGCAGCTGCACCGGCGCGCGCAGGCGGCGCCCGAGCCGCTCGAGGAGGACAAAGCAAGGCTGTTGCTCGGGGAGCGGACCGTGAGTATATTACGGCTCCACTTTACAATGATATATACATTAATTGAGGATTAAAAAGGCTTCAAATCGGTAGGGGTTTGCTTCCTAATAATGTATCTACCACTTTTATCACCCGGAAAAGCCTAGTATTCGAAAAATTAATATTTTAGTAATTTCAAGCGAAACGTGACGTTAGAATGGACAATTTGAGAAATGAATCTGTGTTTATTGTCTGTGGTAATCATTTTTGGTGCAGGCTGACAGACATATAGCATAGGTTGCGAGATGCGAAGCGACAAGTTTTTGGGTGTATACTGTATTGTGAACAACCACGCACGAGCCGAGCGAAGCGTGCCGGCTAGTGCCAGAACCGACCGAGTATGATTGTTATACCGTTTTGTTTGTTTGGGGTTAGATTACATTAATTGATTTTTCTCAAGAATGGGGCATTTCCGTGTAATGCGAGTGTTATTAGGGGGGAAGAGGGAACCTCCCCCACCCCCCTTTCCCTTTAATTAATGTCTAAATTATTCTAAACTAGTGAACCCGGGCGCGACTTCGTCTACGCATTGTTTCGTCATACAAACTGTAGAGATAGAACTACCTTACGCGAGGACAAACATTCGCACACACATACTTTCGAATCTTACGAATTAGAAACTGCCTTGCACCACCCCTAGGGGTTGTATTGAAAAAATAAAAAATACTGGTTTCATTATTTAATAGTTTGGAGTGGATCGGAGCAAGGAATCTTTTTTTTTTCATATAAACTTTAATACCCTGTAATCACCCTTAGGGGTTTTCCAAATTTTATCACAATCGGTTAAGTCGTCACGGAGATACGCGAGGACAAACATTCGCACACACACAGACTTTCGCATTTATAATATTAGTAGGATTTTAACCAAAATTACTACCATAGTCCATTTAAATCAGCATGAGCGCTGTGAATGGACTAGGTTATTATGTAACAAAGATAGCAAAAAATTCGTATTATAATAGCGCATAGGTACTATCGCCAGTGCTGTCACATATTGTTCACATTAGGTCTCCGATGGAGCTCACGACTATTTAGATTTAGGAGGAAACTTTTTGGTAAAAGGGACTTGTTGACGTCGCATAGTAAGTTCAGAACGAAGATGAAACGATTACTTATCTTTTAGGTGGCCGAGAACAAACCGCAAAAGAAAACAACGCCAAGCGTCTTCAAATTCTCCAAATCGTAATGGGAATAGGAAATCATGAAACATGTTACATAAGATTTGAACGATTAATCTTAAAATACAGGGTGTAAAAACACTACTACCGGAATCTGAGGGGTTGCAATCAGACCATGATTCTAAACATATAAAGAAAACGAAAAAAAAATTGACTTAGTTACGTAATTTTATGTTATTTCCTGTTATTTACTACTAGTACAACATAATAAGACCATACCTACCTAATAACTTCATTAATAAAAGAAAAAAAATAATTAAAACCCAAAATCCAGCAATCTACGTAAAACAACGTGTAAGTCAGAGGCCAAGAGCCGACCCATTCATCACAAAAAAAAAAAACACAACGCGCCCAGTACATACGCAAACAGTAATCTTCAAACGGTGTTTGTTCCGGATGAAATGATTTTATCGGAAAATCCTCTTGGATTTGGTTGTGTGTTGGGATGCTGTACCTACCCCTTTCGGCTTCGGTAGACGTCTTTTTACATCCTGTTTTTACATCCAGATGGGTTAAAGTAGTAATTCTTTTATATGAAACGTATGTCACCGTACAATCACATAAAATCTCTTCTTGTCGTATCACTTTTGAACCAATGTAGCGAAATGAATTTACAGTACGCATAACCGATCTTTGTCTCTCTGAAGTAAGATGCACTGAACGATTGCGCAGGTTTGGTAGAGTAAGCGAGAATGCATGATTCAAAAAACAAAGCGAGTGAGCGAGGCAGCTATACAACGCTGTCTTCGTTTTTTAGGCGCCATCAAAAATGGGTTCTGCGCAGCTACTTCAGAGAGACAAAGATTGGTTGTGCGTACTGTAAGTGCTAGTTAAAAAGTGGTTACTTTCGTGCACTTGAAATGTTTTTGCAAACAATGCACTGTGTTTTCGGGAATTAAACCCGAGATTAAATTATAAACTTTTACATTTACTATATTTCTGCTTGTGTAAATTGATGTTTTAAAATTCAAGTATGCTGCTTATTACAAAAACGTTAAACCTTAGTTGAACCCCATGTTGACACATGTCAAAACAAAACTGTTACCACAAAAAAGCGTTCTATATACGAGTATTTACAGATCGTTTTTCTAGGGACAGTTTTTTAGTTAGTCTTAGTCTAAACTCGGTTTATTTTCTTGTAATAAGACGGTAGATGTGTAACGTTCGAAGAAACATCATTGTTTTTTACCACTAACTAGGCTAGGCAAGGATTCTTCCATGGAATATTGTAACCTTGCTTTGATTTTAAGAGGAAAATGATGAATGAATTTATTATTAAACATTGTATTTCTATCAATTAATTTGTTTTGCGGTTTTCCTAAAGAAAATTAATTAGAATAAGTAATTGAGGCTAACCTCTAAGGTGTTTTATAGATACTTACACTTAAAATTAATATGAGATTGTCCATTGTCATCAAATATGTCAGTTACCAAGATACTCAGTTATTATTAGCGGCAATAGGTTTGCGAACTGTCATGTATGTATCAACAAACGTGGACACGTGCCAAATGTAACCTCTGACTACACCTATATTCTTAAGATTCTAAATCCCTAAATGTCTACCGTGCTATAAACATTTGTGGGCTTATAATTTACTTATTAATGTATTTTTTATATAGGTTTTAGTTCCAAGTGCAATATATATATATTTCTATTTTAATAGTTATAGGGTTCGTTTTATTTTAAATTTTTAATTTATTTTACGTTCTGTTCTTTTTTTGCGCAATATATTTTAGATTTATGTACCTTGGTGGTTTGTAGAAATTCAAATGTATTGTTAGTTGTAAAGGAACAATATAATTACGTTTTAATACTAAAAAGAAAACCGACTTCAATGTTTGACTCGAAACGCGGTGTGACTCAGGGCGTCAAGCTGTCGATTCGATTTCTATTTGTGACATGGCTAGGAGGGAAGGTGTTTAGAGTTTTACGGGGAAACTATCAATCCCTCAGGAATAAAATTTATATGGCACCACCTCTGGAGTATACCCTTTCAAACATAAAAAGAATTTTGCAAATCGGTCAACAAATGGCGACTTGAGAACCTCCTCCTTTTTTGAAGTCGGTTGAAAATACTTGATGCCTCGAAACTACTGCAAGTAAATAAAAAAGTCTGTTTGAAAAGGGATCATTTGATTGGGGCCCACACTCCACAGCCTAGGTGATCCATAGCTAAGTTTAAAGCTAATAGGTATTAGATGATCTTGTGGTAAGTTCATTTTTTTTTTACTTTGTGTTACCTTTTAAGATAGCAAAGAAGTTGTGTCCAGGCTCGTGAGGTCACGTAGTTATGCCTCCGTCAGCCTCACGGTGAACAACGGTGTTATTGTGATTTATCAAAGACTTTTGAAAGACAATGTATACGTGCGAATGTGGAGATTAATCTATATTTATTCTATTAATTATGTAACGTCACGTCAATTATTTCTAGATTAATATTGTGTCAACCACAGAATTTGATGTGGTTTTAAAAGGAAAGAAAAAACGTTGGAAGGGTAAAGTTCTCCTTGAAAAAAGAGAGAGAGAGCTTGTTGGAAAAAAGGATAGAGTGAGCTAGAGAGATGGAGAAAGACCACCAATGAATAAAGACATATTTTTTTGAAATAGTAAGACTTAAATAACGACTGTACTTTTGACTCATTATTTTTAAATCGTGTGAATCAACTATTCGTGGCAGTAGTCTTGCGTCTGACTGTCCTAAATTATGTTCATAGATCTGTTTTATTTTGGAAACATTAATTTGGCTCCACCTTTTTATCAGACAGGCCTTGAAATCTCTTGTTAGATTAACATGAGTTTCGACATTTCTCTTTAAATCATCAATCCTATCATTTTAAATCGGGAATTTTCGGTAAAGATTAGCGAGCACTATTTTTCTAGAATTATATTCGCGAACTTTGCTAAACCGAGGACTTATCTACTCTAGTTAACATTAAACCAGCTTGTTTAAGCACAAATATAACGCGCTGTGAAGTTGTTACTTTTTAAAATATGTATGTACTTATAGTTTTTGAAATATTGTAGGTACGTAAGCGAAATATACTATCCTGTGAGTTTTGTAAGTGTATTGTATATTGGTATCCGTTCTCAGTATTCTAATGTTTTGTGTAATAAAAGACTTTGAGCAATTCACACTTTGTTTTTTTAAACTAATGTTCACACGAAGCCCAATTTAGTTAAAACTATATCAGTGGTAGTTTAGTTTTAGTAAGTACATAATTTTTCTTTAACTAGGTAATTAGGTACTTACGAAATTTCTCTAAAGAAAAAAATGTCCATCGGACTAACTCATAACATAAACCGCACTGTAACGAGTACCTACAGTTTAGTTTTGCAAATCACTATCTCATTGTAAACATAGAGTCAGTCCTTCATGGACTACTTAGGATTCATAAAATTGATACCTACGCATTGCACGTTCTGTGAAAAGAGCGTGAAAAGCGTACCTTCTGAACAGTTCCACACGGCGTTTTTCTCGAGTTATTTTCACGGAGTTACCTCACCGCTGCGAGGCTCTTAGTCGTCAGTGTAGCACATACTGCCGACTCGTGCGGACGTCCCGTGTCGTATCGCACATTACGAACTCGCTCGAAACGAATCATGAGGACGAATTATATAATTTACATATAGTTTGTTATACAGTGTTGTGAGTGTAATTATAACAATGGCTTTTGCCGTTTTTGTGTTTGCGTGTCTGTGCGCCGGAGCCCTGGGGTTCAATGTGGACATACCCTCGAGGGTGGTTTATAGGGGAAATGAAAATTCTATGTTTGGATTTACTGTGCAGGCGCATGTGGATGGAGGCAGGACTATGTAAGTTATTTTCATTTTTTATTTGTTAGAATATTTGCTGTTTCACCCCCCAGGATCTAATACATTACTATACTAAACTACTGTGCTGTGCATTTTGAAAGGTAATCCTGAAATCATGTTTTAAAAACATTTCCGCTGTTTATGATAGTGATCTAATAGTTTATTTAGAGATGGATTGTTGATATGTGTGGAAGCGCCGCGGCGCCGTCAATGCTAATATTAATTTTAAATGTGAGCCGGTTTCACAATATTCGTAATTTTATTTCGAAATGTTTGCCAATGTTGTATTTTCTAGGTGTGCGTTGGCGGTTTTATACAAGTTTCTATTTAATATTATCAAGTTATCTTTTCCTAGTCCTATAAGTAGTCGCACTATATTTATAGTTAGGTAATAGGTATACCTACGCTGAGTAATTTATTGAATCTGTACCTAGGTACGTTGGAAATAGCATTATCTATTAACTTCCTTCTCTAACATGAATCACAGTAATAAAGCTGATGAATAAAATTTCTTCCTCTAACTTCGTAACCTTTACGTTAACCCACATTCCTCTAATAAATCTAAAGGTTGCCTTCTACAAACGGTAACCTTTACCGAACTGCTATGTATTCTATAACAGCATACATACTATCATGTAAACTGTTTCTAGATCGCGTATCGATGATGTCATCGCAGAAGCAAGCGATTTTTAGCGTATGCAATTAAATTGATTTGGCGTTGGCAACACTATTAAACTGAGCTGGTTGTATGACGAACCTTGGAACTTGGATGTTATGATTATGACTCCTTAGAAACAATGTCTTTGTAAATATTAAATTACAATGAATGATGCTCAAATTTATCAACTGTGGTGTAGCAGATGAGAGCTAGGAGGAGACGCAAGAGATTTGAGATATACGTTGAGGAGTCTTACATAAAATCATGTCTTTTTCTCATGGGCAGATAGGACCACTGGTTCTCCACTTACCTACCTTTATTAGTATTCTTTGTTTCTAACGAATAGCTAGTAGAGGTACTTTAAAGATACGATGTCAGCACGGGTACCTATTACTACTTTTATTATATACTACCTAGGTGCACATCTATGTAGGTATGCTACGCACGACACAACTCAGTGTTATCATTTATGTGTAGTAAAACATTACGCAGCAATGCTAGTGCTCTACATTTATTAGCTTAGTGGGAGTCAATAATTAGGTTAAAAAATTGCGTAGGTAATTATTTAGTCAATTATCTCTTGTAGGTACTTACCTACATACCAGACATCTCTCAAACTATGGCCGATGGAATAGTTTTTGACTTTCGGTACGAAGGTCGTAGGTTCGAATTCCAGCCATGCATCAATTTCAAATTTAAATCAAGGATTTACGCGCGTAAGTTGTGCATTGAACTCCCAGAGAAGGTCTACCAAATCTTGGGAATACAATAGTGATTGATATTACTCTCTGACCGAACCTAGGTGTCTAGGAAGAAATACATAATTTTGCAGATCGCTTTCACTGTTTTACGATACAGCCCTGCATTGCAACTGCCGGAACATAATGATTAACGAGCGCATAAGTCATCCTTCTCATTAAAGTTCGACTGGTATAAACCCTTATTCATTAAAAACTTGATTAACTTTAAATAAGTATTACAAAAGTAACTGTTATCAAAAGTTGGAGAAGTTACGCCGATTAACATTGTTAGTTTTTTGTGCATCACCACACGCGGCGCGCGGCGCTTTCAATCTATGATGTTACCATCCCATTGTTGACTCTGAACTTTAGTTTATTATCCCCAACACCATAGACAATAACGCAAATTTCTATTTGAACCGGAAACCGTGCAGCGACACATGTTGCACACATGCGCCTGCGCAGACCGACGCCCTTTTTAACTTTTTTTACTTTTTCTGCGGCTATTTAGGGTGCGTTGTAGTTGATTTATGATTGTACTCGCTTACATGGTATAGGGTTCTTTAAGTTCAGATGTCAATAGAGCAGTTCTTAACAAGTAGGCCTTGATGCCTCTAATAGCGGAGCTATGGAGTGAAGATAAGTAATGGCCGGAGACGCATCTGCGGCTTTTTATTGATTAACTATTGATTGACGCGCGTCGAATGTATTCATCGAAGATAGATAGAAGTGGAAGGAAAGAGTGATTTTTGATTTATCTTTGAACTTAACACATGTTTTCGAGGCTTTCATCTTTTAAATAACGTTTATCAGCACGTTGGCAAGTGATTGGTATGCACGGCCGATAACCCCGACCCTGCTCATCGCCCGCTATCGGCAGGATATTTCCCCAAACTGTTTTTAGATAAATGCACTAATTTCTCTCATTGGAGAAATGTCTGGAATACAAAGGTTAAGCTGCGTAGTAAAGAAGATTCAAGTTATTTTTATTATTTGCTTAACGTTGTTTATACAGGGTGTTTTTTTGAGATGGGCTGTGATGGCCAAGTCTGAAACCAAGGGAGTTAGAGAAAAGTCGTGAAAGGAGACATGCCCTCGATTTATAAAAAAACAATAACTGCATATTTAGTTTTTTTTATATAAGTATCTTTTAGTTTTAACGGAAATCGACCCGAGTGATTTAAAAAAAAAAAACAGCCTGTATTATTGAATTAATGGGTTTATTTATTGATTTGGATCAATCTTTGCAAATAAATGTATTGCTTTCCTGTAAAATATTTACCTTAGGTACATTTTTATATTACATACCTACATAGTTACATAACTGTATGTGATCTTGTAGACCCTAGCTTACCTACTCTATCGCAACACATTTTTTCTGACGCTCTTTCAATTCAACCGTGACCCCCAGTCTATATCAAATGGAACTGCATCATACATTATTGGGATAGCTCAGGGCTGCGGGAGGCAATTATCTAATTCTAAAGAGGATTTCAATCAACCTTACAATTTCTCTTCTATTAATCTACCCGTTGGATGCATTCTCATTTTAAAAGACCGATACAGTAAAATGTTCAAAAGTTTGCGTGGATGAACTTAGTAGGTATAACTTAAACTTTTCACTGTGAATGAAAAAAAGTGAATGAAAAAAAGAAATGAAGAAAAGTGAACTTTGAACTGATGCTGATAAATGAATAAGCACCTAGTGGTTTTTCAATAAGGACATTTGATCTGATCTAAATTAGTTTAACAACTCATGATTTTATCAAATTCCAGATCCTTTGAAGATGTCTGTAGTCTGTAGTCAGAGGCATGTCCAAACACATATTTGATACATGCCCACATCTTGCAGAAGCTAGTATTCCATACGTGACAGGTTGCGAGCTCATCGCCGCCTGTAAGAACACTAACTGGTTTCCTCACGATGTTTTCCTTAACCTTTATAGCACGTGTTAAAGCGCATATAAATTTTACGACACACAAAATCCATTTATGCACGGCCGGGATTCGAACCCACAATCTTCGGATTGAAAGTTGAGGTACAACCCCACTCGGCCAACACGACTAACATAAAAAGATCTGAGAGAATGTCTACCGCACCTTGGGGATAACGTCGTGAACCTGTGTGTGTTGATTTTATCAAAGAATCAAGTGGGTAGTAATAATAAGTACCTACCTACATAAATCTGTTTAAAAAAAAAATTGTCATTATCTTATTGGTCTTGCTGTTTTGCACACCTATCTAAGCCTATCTGGCTTGTGCCATTTAGAATCTTAGATGTCGGATCAGTTGTGCCAAAGAGGCTATTCAAGATGATGCTCCTCTTGCCAAGACTTGTTCATTCAAGGCACAAGGAGGCTGGCATTCCCTGCCACCTGCGAGTACCTGACGAATACTAATGAGCTCCACTTTGTACTTTCTGTTGTCGTTCTGGCGACATTAGGCTTATTGGTCCACTTCTATAAGTAGGTACTAACGTACTCTACTCTTTTTTAAACTTACTAAATAACTAAAGTTAAAATTATTAAAAAAATTTAAACTCATTGTGAAGGACGTGTTAATGCAATGTCTTTTTTTTTCTATCGATATATACCGTGATACTTACCTACTTGAATTTTCTCCTTGACGTAACCAGTACAATTTTAAAAATCTATTCTGTTCGATATTTCGTGCTTTCATGACATGAAGCAGATGTAACCGTTTCGGCAGTTCGGCAGATATGTCGGAGACGTGCGCGGGCGCATCCGTGACCTCATTGCGCACCGCCCGACCTCCGTCTGAGTTTACTTTATGGCTATTGTTGATTTATATGTTTGTATCTGTATTGGCTTGTATCATGTTAAGATGGTTGCTAATATGGAGCGGATTTCCAAACAGCCTATTCCTGGATTATATCCATCATCAGGTCAAGAACAGCTCTTTTTGATGAATTATTCTGAGGGTCGATCAATGATGGGTCGATACACTGAAAATAGTCTGGGAGCACACTGTTTATGAATTCCTTGATCTTTGGTTGTGTTTCAGCTTACTTACAAATACATGAGCAATTAAAAAGTGTTCGTTGCTAGCCAGTAACACTTTCTTCGTCACCATTAGACTTAAGTCCAATTGGTGCAAATTGCGAGCGAACAATGGCTTTAATTCATTCATCAGACTAATTGTTAAATTATTTCACAACTGTAGAGTGTGGACGCATCGGGTGGACTAATTGGTACAACCTTATTTCGAATAAAACGACCTTGGCACTTAGTTTAGTACCTAACACTAATATTTAAATTGAGGCCTAACTCTAGATTAGCCAAACTAAGTATTATGAAGTTGCTTAGTTTTCTGTAGGCAAGTATTTAAAAGTATATTTTGCAATAATTATCAAACATTTGCAACATAGGTACACATTATTAGTACCTACCTAGGCACTATCATGTAGGTTTGCTACGCACAAGTGCATTTGTCTCTAGATGGTCTCTAGAAATGTGTAGTGATGGAGGTATGTTACCTAAATAAGCCTATATAAGCTGTAAAGTGGTAGAGAACACAAAGTTGTAGTTGTTTTTGAAAACTAACCCGCGTAAGCTTTATCATATACATAGATTCTAGGTCATGACCAATAAACAGCATTTTTTCCGTAGTTTCACGTATTGATGACTGTTCGTTCTGAGAAGGTGGTCAAGTCCCTTTATTGCATTGTTCTCCTTGACCTGAAATGCGAGAGTAAGGAGGCTAGGTAATAAGAATAATATAGAATTGGTAGGCCACAAACCAACTTTGTTTATACTGTCGTGTGTCGTCTCAAGGTGATCGGCATAGGATAAGAGGCTCCGAGAAATCAGACTCTAGTTATATTGAACGGAAGGTACTGTTGTATACTAGGTAGGTATCACTTGAATCGATAAAACTTTAGAATCGTATTGCCTTGATAAACTGCCCCCTTATCTTAGAATAATAATTACACCTAAATGAAATGCCAGGCCTACTATCAGAGCCATTATGCTGCTTTTCTCACAAGATTCCAACTGCATTTTAATGTATCTATCCGAATAAATTGAGCAATCAAAGCTGAACAGAAGCACTCTTACAAACTTAATGTGATTTTAATGAATAAATCGATTGGAAATTGTAATTAATTTCCATTTAGTTTGAACAAAAATCAAGCCTAAATGTCAGTAGCAAAACCACCTCTCTCTCGTAATTTTTTTATCAAACCGATTAATTCTTTAGCAATAGTGCTCTGAATTCGATTTTTACTTTCACTCGATTATACACAATAATCACATTTGCACCAAAAAGGGTATCGATTATTGCTTTTCATGAAATGTAAGTAAATCAATTGCGTAATTAGGTACTTACGAATAAGCCCAGATAAAATATGCCTACTAGGTATCCCGTGCAAAATATTCTTACTATTATTTCTTCACCAAGAATGTCTGCAAGTTATCAGTCTTTATTTATTTTTAGGATGACTTATAGCGACGATAACGAAATTCTTGACAAGATTACTAATACCATAAAGAAACTGTTGTCTCTTAGATGATTCACTCAAGCCGTTATTTAATTCCATAACTTAATGAATTCTTGTGTTTTAAAATAAAGATTACAATGTCCATTGCCACGGGGAAGCATTATGTCATCTCGCAGGTTGTTCAATGACATAAGGCTGAGTCAAGGTAAGACAGGTAGGCAAACATTAGATTCCTTCTATATATGTACCTTCTACATTGTAAAGTATCTACCAATAACTTGCCAATATTTGGAAGTAAAACGTGTTTTGACACCAACAGGTTTTTTAGATTTTAAAATTCATTGGATTCCCTACAAAACATGTTTTACAAACTGTGGGTATCAAACCCTCACCATTCGTGCACCAGCCATCTGCCCACTATGCTGCCAGCGTGGCTTCAGTGTAGAAGTAGATATCAATGGACAATGGAGTTTAAACAATAGAGAAATAACCTCAGTAACTTTAATTCCGACCGATCCCTCAATAAATCAGTGTCCAAAAGTTGAAAAGCCTCCGACATCCGACACAAACGCATCGGTGACCACTGTGACCAGTGACCATGCACTGAGGTGCCACACGTGGCGCCGCGCAGGCTTTGTATGCGCACGCGCATGCCGGAAGCCACGCCATTCGCGGAAGTCATACCAGCACCTAATTGATTTTTAAATACGAGATAGTTACTCGAATATAATGTCTTAATTAAATCTTAGAGGGGGTTATAGAATAATAAGCCTAATGATTCATTGTTACTAATTGATATTTAAGCTTAGTTTGGAGCTAGGAAACTACCCGTATGTATAAATAGTAATGAGTTCTAGCGATAGCAAGTTAATAGGTAAGATTAACCCTAGGTTCAAGTCGGCGGCACAATTTCAATTCAATTAAATAGGTTTAGTGCTCAGACTCCTCTGATAACTGTTATCGGTAGTGTTTAAACGCATCGCGACTGCTGTGGATATGGTATATTATTCCAAAATATTTATTAACTTTTTGTATTTTATAAAATGAAGGCACAAATAAAAAAATATGTAAGAGGGGTATAAGATACGTACAGACCGTCGCACAATCCTCCTCAAAATGTTAAGCTTTATTGTAAAACAACTTCGGATAGCATCAACGATAGTTGTCACCTTAGGACTAAGAAAGTGTAAGTAAGTACCTAGTTATCAAAATATGGAGTAACTAATCGAGAGCTAGTCATGAATGAATCACCTGTGGACATCGCGTGTTGCAACGAGCACCTGGTCACGCCAACCCTGGGAATTTTGTGTGAATCATTAATTGTTGCAGTAGGTATTTTGTGAATAAAATCAAATTTTCACTTATTAGACTTGACACTCTAGACAGGCCTATCTACGTGTTTCTAGCTCGATTTACTGAATTATCAAAAGTATCTATATGTACCTAATTACAGAGAGATAAAAAATACAGCAGCCATGCTTTTAGAACGAATTTGTGTTGAGAGGTCAAAGTCAAACCCGAATATTGCGCAGTACATACGTACTTATATCAGTACCTACTGAAAAAATACATTTTACTCGGTAAGTTAGGTACATACAATCTAGAGAAACAGCCACCAAAGGTTACAACTTACAATATTTATAGAAGCATAGATTGTATCGATAACGAGTGATGTACTGCGTAAATTCATTACACGATACCTTGATAATTATTTTAAAGGTTTAAAAATAATGAGTCGGTCGTAAAGCCGCAGGCTACCATATGGCGTGGATGTGCGTGGGCAGTCATTGAGATGTAGAAACTCCTGCTTATTCTACGTCTACGTCGTATTACTGCGATATAATCTGTGGCGGTGACGTCATCGTCCATTCACTACCAAAGGAGGCTTTGCTTGTCACACGATGTTGTTACTCTATTTGGTCAGAGATTGCTATGTTTTGGAGCGGGGAAGTTAAACATTGTTTTGTAATTTGGTGTTGAGTTAAAAAGGAATGATGACAAGTTTGGTTGAGAAATCAAATCGAGAGCAAGACCTCGGATGAAGAGACTGAAGACCAAGAATCAATTATGATCTTGTTCCTAGCTGTGGACTGTGGACTGTACAAAAAGACCCCATGAAACATGAAGAAGCTTTGTCATCATCACCAGTAAGATGAATAGACATCTTGAAAATATAAGTACAGATAATAAGGGCATAAATTGGCGGAAAATCGTGGGTCATAGTGGTGAGTCAACTGCACATGATGATCATAACGAATAGGGACTTCACATTGTATTAGGACCTACTTTACCTACCTTCTCACGTTTATTACCTACAGTAAAAGTTTCCTCTGGTGGTTAGTGGTTTCTAGACATATCATCGATACTGACTTCCACCGCACGTGACTTCCACCACAGTTGATTCATTTTAAGTTCGCACTTCGTGTTCAAAGAAACAACTTATAAATGCATGATGGATAATGATGCATCAGTTTGACGCATTTCAAGCCATTGTCTGCGAACACCTGTGTTTTGTTTTCAAAATATTTGTCTAGTGTTGCAATTATACCAATAATTACCTAAACTTCTCGGAAAAGATTCTCATGAATTTTCCATAAACTGTTTACAAAGCTTTCACCTAACCAACACTAACACCTTTTATTAATTTTAGCTACTAAGCTTTCGTATGTACATAGCTATGATAGAGATCGAATATTTGATCACGATCTATTATGCCTTATTGTAAATGAATTCTTACAAGAATGTCACCTAACAGCGGTCTATGAAACCGAGTATCTTGTAGCTGTGCCCACGCGCATGACGTCATACCATATGGCTGTCGCCAACCGTGACCGTGCAAACACAAACCTACACTACCTTATATTCGGTTTTGCAATACTTTTGAGTGCTTAGATCGAAACAAAAGAGTGTGGGCAGTAACAGAATATAGGTAAGTACTCGTACCAAGTAATCAAGTTATTTAACTGGACAACGATGGGTGATGTAAGAACTCGTAAATATCGAAAGAAGTCCTGGATAGATTTAGTTACTCGCAGGAAAATGCTCAATTGCCTGTAATTAGACGATCCCATTCTTGCATACCATTCTTAGTTAATTTTCTATTTGGTAAAATCATCAGTGGATCAATGAATCTCATAAATCTCCTTCTGCCATTATAAGGCACTAAAATTTGAGTTGTTTATGCAAAACACATTTCTTAGATCTGTATCCGTGTTGATAAGACTCAGTTATATTATTAATTGCGCCAAATCAAAGGTCCAAGTCCAACAATAGCCAGGGTGTGCCGGTGTCAGGTTGCCCGGTCAGGTTTCAGACGACCACCCGGCCGGCAGCGTGAGATCTAGCTCTGTTTGACATGGGAGATTAGTCTCATGTGGTTTATGAGGCTTATCTGACCTCCTTACCTCCCCCTCGTATTCAGGAGGCTAGATATCTGAGAAGACAACGGTTTTATTATTTAGAGTAGGTATACAAGCGGGGCTTGTTTTTATCGGAAGTTTATTTCATTATCATGAGTGAATAATTCTGAGTTAGCAAGCTGTGTTGATACATTTTCGTTTGGAACGGTTTAAAAAATTTTTGATTACTTTTATCATAGTTGTACAAGTAAACTTATAGCTAAGTGGTATCCTATATCGAGTAGTAATTAATCCATGAACAATGCAGAAGATAGCGGGTCATCGACCCCTGGGCAAACATCTCGGTATCAGAAGCGGGAATGCCGGTGTCGCTGATACCGACGACGTTTATTTTAGGGATCCCATTTTTATTTTTATTTTATTTAATCTATTTTGAACTTTTGTACATATGTAGGTCGGTACCTAGGTATAGACGTATAGCGAAAATGATACAAAAATAACTAAGGATATAATTTACCTGTCCTAAATTGTACTTATGTTTGCTGAGGGTCCTAGTGTTGAAAACCCCTTGTTAATTGGTACGCAAGCTCGCATTTACGTAAGAATTACCAATTGTATAATATTTTCAAGATCTCATGAATGAGTGTATTCCCACTAATACGTGGGATGTACCATTGGCTCACCTCGACATGGATTCACACTTTATTTTAGACTATTACGAACGACACGCGAACGGAATATGTTACAGAATGAAACTGAACTGATCAACAACGACCACAACTTAGAGAATTTTGCTATATGTGTTTATCTTTTACATACATACATACATAAAATCACGCCTCTTTCCCGAAGGGGTAGGCAGAGACAACGGATCTTCATTTGCTACGATCCTGACACAATTTTTGCCTCATTCACTCTCATTCCATTCTTCATACGTGCTCGCCGGTTTAGGGTACTTTTAACCTGGCCCTTCTCCAAAATGTCATCAATTTGATCGAAGAAGGTTAGCCTAGGCCTTCCCCTTCCAGCTGCTTATCTTTTAGGTTTACTAATTAGTAACTTAGGAGTTGTACGTATCTACCTTGTATTATTTTATACCTACCCAAAGCTGTCATGCTTATATTATTTTAAATATTAGGGTCTAAAGGTTCTCAATCTATGAAAAATGTAATCAGAATAATGATACTGAAGTACTAAAGATCTGTGGCAGACTCAACGATATGCGAAATATGCTCGGCTCACTGACGAATTTTGGGAGAAGGCAGTTCTAGAGTCAACTGTTTGCAAGACTGTTACCACATTGTAAATAAAGGTCTACTTAAAGGCTTGTGGTTTCGAGCGTACTGGTTATCAACCAACTAACGACCGTGAACGTTAATTTGTTCGATATTGCTCTCTTCATTAAATCTTACGCCATCTTTAATAGTTTACAAAGCTGCGTGTGATGACATGATCATAAATTTTATAAAAGTGCCTAGTATGTATTTTAATTTTTGAATACCAAAATGAAAAATAACTGCCACAGAGTAGGCATGGGACTCCTAAGGAGTAATCTAACTTCACCTGTTAAGTCGGTGACAACAGACTCATTAGCACCTTTCACTGGTCCTAAGTGTTATTTCTTTCACATTTACTCGGCGGTTGTCTAAATTCTGTATAAATAGCTGTGTTTAAATTCTTACAAACAATTACCTACAAGTTAAGCTGGTTACGGCTTAACCTTTGGCGTCGAGATATCTGTGCATGCAAGATGTTAGAAACTTTTATGAGATTTGAATATCAGAAAAAATGTCTTTAGTTCTCCCGACTATAAAAGTAGCGGAAAGCTGGATAAAGTCACAAATCATCAGTCGAAGGACAGATTACGATCCTGAGCAGTGTGCAGATTTAGAGCCCGAGTGCATGTGCACAGGCTCACGGAACTGTTTGAACTTCGTACCGTTCCGCGGCTGGTCTAATTAATAGAAAGATGTGAAAATGCGATCACTTTCATATTCTTCGCTATTATTCACTTTCTACGTAAATTGGACATGTGCTTTTTATAAAGGGGTTTTATTACCTTTTTTGTCCTACCTACCATCCTGCCTGGCTTTATCTGTATGTATAGTTAGTTAAAGAAAGCTTTTATCTAGAAAACCTAACCTACACTTAATTATATTTTTTCCAGGTTTACCGAAATCGAAAGCTTGTTTACATTAGTGGTCTTTGCTCTACTTACAATAAAATACCGTCGAACCCCTTTGACTTTACAAAAAATGCATGCACAACGAATTCATGAAGAATGTGATGAGTGGATGACGATTCAGCTTATCACAGTATTCTGCGTAGGCAGAGAAATCCCATACCTCTATTTAAAAATGATGTTAATATTACATCATATCAAGATAATAATATCTTATCTTTAAATTTAAATCGCCGTAACCTTTCGACCGGATTATAATAAAACGTTGGGTGTAAACTAGATAATCTAAATTATTCAGTATCGACGGGCGAGGCGATATCATAATAAAGGGCGGGCACGTGCGCAGGCGCATCCCGCACGCGCAAGGGGCAGGTAGGGCTAGCACCTGTCCGAAATATTGAAAAAAAGTTTACTTTGGGTCAGTTTTTTGTCAGGTAGTAAACTTTACACAGTGTAGGTAATTTAAGTAAGTACCTACCTATTTCATGCTGTAGGTTTCTTGAAAACTTTTTCAAATGATATTGTGGTGACATACAGATTCCTTTTCATGAAGTTTATAATTGGTACCTCCCTACATATTCTTATTTCATCTCGGCAATAGGCTAGCCGGCACCCCCAGCCTCCTCTTCAAACCTGTAAGTTTAAATCATCTAGATAAAATGTAAAGGCATATGCTTATTATCGAGGAAGTACCTATAGTTGAATGTCAGTTAGCGCCTGGTATCTTAAGCTCTCATCTAATAATCCTTTTCCTTCAGCCGGAAGGATATAGAACAGGATGCCGTGTGTGACAGCCCTGGCAGGACAGGTGTGGAGAGATTAATTAACGGCTAAACCAACGAAAATACCGTCCACAGCTTAACCTTACTTCTTAAGATCTGATGGACGACATATTATAGCCATTTTTAACATTTCAAATAAGCATGTTATTTCCGAAATTATTTAACAAAATGCGTGCGGCAAAATCAGCGAAAAAATTCTCAGGTCGATGGGCAAGCTAGTAGGTACTTATATGATGATGATAATTTGCTACACACAACCATCGGATTGAAATAAATTCACAGATTCAACACTCTCACTTTATGCTTGAAAATGTCACCAATTACAGCCGTGATATTAAGTTCCCTGCTATTTTGAGAGCAGTAGCTTGCTGCGCTCGTAATGAAGTCCCTTCCTGCGCGCTATTCCTGGACTGATTATGGTTTATAGGCGGAATCTGGCGGAGGACTGAGGGGAACTTGGAAATAGATATTGCATCAGGTCGTTGTTTGATTCCAGAATGACGCCCCCCATTTTAGGTAGATACCTATGAGATTTCTTTAGCGTGGATTCAATAAGGCCTTAATTTATAGTTAGTAGGAAGGTACCTCAGCTATTATAGTGTGTTTGACGTTATTTCACGGTGTTTCTATAACAATACAAAACGCTTATGTATAAAACCTCCTACACAGGGTGAGCTTTTTCGCTCAGAGGAGAAACTCTAAAAGATTATGATGTTGATATAGGAGCCACGAGATCGAGTTTGATTCTTCGATTCGAGTGGTAAAGAAAACATCTGTATATCAACATGTTATTGCTTCTTGTATTCGATTTTATTTAATATTCTGAGTCTTCAGTGTACTCTAATCACCATGTAATAACTAAAGGTATAATTTCTGTAAAGCCTACCATAGATCACGGCGGCCTCAAAGGGCCACGGGTGGTCTGCGACTGTATGGCCCACAATAAACAAAGCCTGGCCATAAATTTCCATACTTAAGTCGTAAACATGGACGCAAGTTAAGGCTTTTGGCGGTATTCTATAAGTGGTAGCGCTACATAATTAACTTCCTTGAACAGTGTAATTTAGGCAGACACTCATTACTATGAGGATTTTAGCATAAAATGGTAAAGTGTTATTCAAGTTGGCGCAGCCTGGGAACTCAGCCAGGCTGCGCCAGATTACCACGAAAGTAAAATTATTTATTGTAAACCAAAAATTGCTTTATTTGTTGAAGACTATGTTTAATATGTATATAGTCCTAGCTAGCTACTTAACGTAGGTCGTTTTTTTATTATATTAGTGTCTTGAAGCAGTCCCAGGATCATAAAAATATATCAAAAACCGAATCCCTTGTAACTTGCACCATTTACTAGTACCTACCTAAGTCCAGATTAGGTAATGTACTTCCTAAGTGTAAGTACCGACTAATCATTAGTAGGGCAATCAACAGGATCTGATTCTGTGATAAGCCTTAAAGCGATCCCAGTTGGCACCGAACGCATCAGTTTCGAATCGGGGGCAGGTGCGGATTCTATTATCATTATTTCAGCTTATTTCCACAAACTTTTGGAATAGCATAACTTTGACAAGAAAAACAATAAAATCAAGCATGCCTTAGGAATCAATATAGGTACTCAAGTGGCAACAACCCGTTGAATTTCATATTAAACATTTACCTTATAAAGTAGATGTACTTCTTTGAAGTATACCTCGAAAATACTTAAGTATCTACTAACGCAAACAAACTAACCTTAGGTATAATGCAGTGGCGTAGCTAGGTAGCCAAGGACCCTGGTGTAAAAAAAACTGGGGTCCTAACTGAACGGTTTAGGTTTTATCAAGTCAAAATATGCAGGGTGTGGCAAAATGTAAACGTATTTTGAATTTTTGTTAAAACTTACGATGTGATTCTTCATTTTCTGGGCTGACTGTAGTTACGTACATTTTTTCAAAAATCAAAAAATGCAGTTGTTTTTATTTTCAAAATAATCATACCTATAGTTTCCCAAGAACAAAACCTACCGGGCCCTCGGGCTCTGACTCAGAGTCCGAGGTACAAGTGTAGGAAGTTCCAGAAGTTGTTTTACACGAGTCTACTCTTTTAGATTTACTCTCTTTTAGGGTTCATGGTCAACCTCTAACTCTACATTCGATAACAGTAGGGCACTTTCATTTTTTAGTCCTAAGGCCATCTACACTCCCACAACGCGATTGATATTTCTATCTTGTCTTTCGTTAGATGTGCCCACGCTTGCTCTAAATAATGGTTTGAACGTTCTCTGTGACGTTATTAATAAAGTTAGTTATTAATAAGTAGTAGCTACGTATATCTATATACACGTAGCTACTACAAACGCAATAGCATAGAACTGTGTCTCTGTACAACTGTAATAGGCACATAATAAAATCTTGAATTAATCTTTCACACATTCGTTGCGAATAAATCTCTATACCTATTCGTATATGTAGATATTATAAAGAGTATGCAGTTTATAAGTTTTAATTTAGGAACTAGGACATGAAACTGCTCATCTGATAAAAAAAACATGTAGGTATTAAAATTGTACACAGGTGGAAAGCTAAAAGTATCACCTAATTTCAAAGGCTTTGATAGGTTAACACGAAACTGAAGTTGGAGGCAGGCACTTATTAATTATATTACAATTAGGTACCTAAGTTTAAACTTTCAATACTGGTAAGTATTGAAAGTTTAAACTTAGAGATCAGAGCAAATGAAAATCAGTGTAATTTGATAACGTCACCTGTCGCCGTAAGTGCCTGCGCCCGCGCAGAGCTGTCGATTCTCGCGAAGGTCCTAATAAAAACGCTCTCGCCCACTTTCCCCTAATTTGCATCGAAGTAGGGCTGCGGTACTACAGTTAACACATTGAGTGCGGATGCGCGCACTTCTAACGGACAACGGCCCGCAGACATGGTGTTATTAGCTCTTGACGTACGAATCAGACGGAATCCTTTTGTATCTTGTCAGATTTCAAAAATGAAAATCGCTAAATAAAAATAAATTTCAATTGTGTGAAGAATATACGAAAATGAGATGATGAAATAAGGTGTACGATGATTCAAGAGTTCTCTAAAGAAATTGATTTTACAAAATATAACAATGGTTAACATACGGTGCCACTAGGTACCGAGGCATAGTAGCCCTACCGCCAAAACTTGCGCCACAGACAACTGTGACATACGATACCGCTGCGCCCGCGCACCTCATTGTTTTCTATATTGCCGATACGTGTGTGTTTATTGTAGGTTGTGGGAACGAAACTATTTTATAGATGCAATGTGATTATGACTTGATGAGAGGCGTGTCTCGGCCTACGTGTCCTACGTGTTGTGATGAAACAAAGCATGATATATGGGCTCTATTTCGGAGATTGTAAACCTACAGATTTATTTACATGAACCTGAGTTGTTTCTTCAAGAGTCAGAACTAAAATTAGACTGAATATCTGATTGTCTGTGATATTACCGCATCTGCGATTGCGCTCATACCAACCGAAAAGTATCTAACCTTGCCCCTAAATCTAGTTACGATTAAAATTCAACAAGCATTTATTTTACAGGATCATTTAGAATAGGTAATTCTACGCCTTCTTTTTTGCGAGCTATTTCGTAAAGAAGTTTAGATATATTATTGTTATGCCGTTTCGAGCCAGCATGCTTCAAAGAGGCTCTTTCAGTGCACTGTCTATTGGTATTTGAGGTCTAGTTATAAAGATGTTCGATACAATTGATAGCTCACATCTAGAGCCACATACCGCACCCAACTCACTTATCGGCTGATTGCCTGAATGAGAAGATTGCCGGTCGGCGTCGGCAGTGCGAATAGTCGCCGGCACGCGAAATGTAAATAAACTTGGTTAAATGTGGCTAGCTCGCTCACACAGCTCGTCTAGGTTTAGTATTTGACTGGGTTAAATCCTGTAAACTGTAAAATCCTGTAAGTTTTATACACAGTAGATAGATAGATAAATATAAAATACTGTATTGTACCTACACCACAAGGAAATTACAAAAAACAAACAAAGAGCTGTGAGCGGTTTCTTCCAAACAACCTTAGGATGAACTGGATTAAAGGAAGGAAAAAGGCGGTGTAAATGAAATATGTTTCTAAAAATGAATAAATAAATATATAATAAGTATATAAATAATAAATATGATATGTTTTTGATGATAATGGCTGGTAAAACTCAAAAAACGAAAGTACCTACTTTTAGAGAAACAAGGAAGCCAAAGTATAATGCCCAGTCATCGATGGTTCTAATATCCTACAGAATATTAGTTTATTGAAAGGGATACTTATGGGTTGTAGAAGCCAAATAAGGGAGGGGTCGAAACGATTTGTAACCTCGGTCAGTGTTTGATTATCAGAAACCGCAGCTCATTAACTCGAGCTTACGGGTCAATGACATTGGAGTTTGCAGAAGAGATCAACAAACTTGGAGCCTCTCTGAGGGTTGTTGAATTGATGTCGATACCCTGAGCGACTCTTTTCACACTTGTCTCATGTGTCATACTATCCATTAGTAGGTAAATATTTGTTTCGCGGATCTCAACAGTAGGTAAACTATAGAACTACAACATTTTTAGAAACAACTTCTCTTATAACATTTGTTAGCATTCACGTAAGTTAGGTACCTACTATAAAAACAAGTAAAACAATGTATTTTCCACGTTTCTAAAACAGCACAAATCTTGCACATGACATGAATACCAACAGCATGACAACAATGACAGCAGTTTAGCGATGCAAGCATGACATTTATGCACATTTCGCAAGAATACATGCGCTTGCGCATCCACGGATCTGCGCTATATAGGGCACCTGTCGTACATTTTGCATAACGCTACAATAATGCCGTGGGTAAGGTATGCTGGCTACTACAAGTTGCTATAATATCAGACAGAAAAGCAAGTAGGTGGCATAGTATGTAAGGTTAAGATGAAGAAAACTAGGTATTTTATCTGTGGATGCATGCGCTCTACCTGTGAGATGCATGTGTCACAGCACCCATAAAGCATGGTTTCATAGTACTATCTAGTAGTACATAGTAGAGTAGACTTAAAACTAGAATCACCTAGTTTTAAGACGTATCAAAGTGATCCTACTGAATAAATACTTTTTGACTTTGACTTTGACTACAGTCGATCGCACACCAAACTCATTCTATTTAGTACCTACCTATTATTCCTCAGTGTACCTATATCACTCATAATTCCAAAAATAAAAGGAATATTAACAAGCCCAAAAGCAGAAACGATGTCATATCATGGTTCTCTCGGAGTGGTCGTCCAGCCGATTGTAGAACACGGTTCGAGCCGAGTCGGCGCGATTGCTATGCAAATCGCGCATGCGCGAACGACTTACAAGTTTGTTTATGTTCTTCGCTATCTCGTCCTGAATATGTAATGCAGATAAGAGCTCTATATTTGGCTTTGTTTCTTTTTGGCAATCGCTCAAAGGATTTTTATGAATTGTATGCAAAACTACGATTTGGAGTGGAACTACTGCTGGAAAGGCAGTCAATAGTTTGTTTATGTTCTTGGTACGAAACACGACTCTTTTTATCAAGGTTTATTTTACTTTCTTGACTGTATTAAACAAACACTACTTATAAAATCATTATTAATTAACGTTGTTTATCTCAAGGAAATTTTGCTTTATAGATTTACATACACTTACCAAGATCTAAACAAGAGCAAACTTAAAAAAAAAGTGGATGAAGATAACCAATAAACCAAAATATGTATCTTGTACGAGTATATAGCTGTATGTGTATCTGTGTTTACCTAGGTCCCGTCAGCGACAATAATGTAATTGTTCTTGTGATGCAATGCAACCGCAGTATCGTAATGTAAACAGCGCACTTTATTGCCACCTGATAACGACATAGCTGGCTCACATAACCTATTTATGAAGGTACTCCTAAGATAAGGTGTTTACGACTTTAAATATGCATACATACATAAAATAACGATGGGATAGGCCACAGATTTCCTCTTGCTTCGATCCTGGCATACCTAGTTAAATTTTCATCACTCTTGATCTCTAGCTCACCTGTGTAGGGTAGGCACCTGGACCACAGAATACAGAAAGCTTGGACCATGTCTAAAATTTTAACAGTTTGGTCCACGTTACGTAAAACCACCTGGATCAGTTGATATATAGACCATTGTCAACTATCCTTTGACAGTCTTCTGGTATTTGTTGATCTAAAAACCTGTTTCAAAATATTATTTCTGCCAGTGAATTATAACAAAACATTGTTCAACACAATAAAAAATCCGGTGCTTTCCTTAATTGATTTACTGTCATTATTTATCGAAGTCTGCTCATTCATTGTCCGAGTCATAATTGACGTAGCACTTACCTACGAGTATCAGTACGTGAATGGAATGGTCCCGCTGATTCCATTGTGTTAAGTAGACAATAGTTCACTGATGAGGTTCAACGGCTCATTACGTCAAATAGTTGAACTTTGGGCCAACGTTTGTGGAATGTTTTATGCCTACACTATACATACCTACTCTAAAAAATATGTAAAAGTCAAAGTCAAAAAGCATTTATTCAGTAGGACCGCTGGGATCACATTGAAACGTCTTCTACTCCTGGTCCTTCGCGACCAACACCGTGAAGAACCAGGTCAACAAACACAGTAACAACAGTAAATTCTCTACGTGAGTGTAGATCTTTAATTTACAAGTGAAGACGATTCTTATTGAGAACAATAAAAAAAATATGAGTTCTCTAGATTACGAGATAACTCAATACCTACGTTAGAGTTAGGTAGGTAGGTACCTAATTTAGGAAAAGTAATGCAAATATTATTACAAGTTTACAACTGCTATTACAGCTTGTTGAAATTGCTCGTGAATTAGTTAGCACAGACCAAATAGATCTCTATCGATTCAGTGTTGAGACGTTAGTTCACTAATTAGGTCTGCCATCTGCAGGCAGCGCATGTCGAACCGCATTGAAGGAGCAGCCACGAGCAAATTCGTTTTACAAAGCACTTGAGTTTAATTGTAGGGTTATATTGTGAATCTTACGATCAACTGTGTGAATCAAATGCCATCGCAAGAAAGGTTGCTTTGTTTTTTTTTACAAACGTTTATTGTAAATCTTTTTCAAAGAAGAGTACTCGTTAGGTACCTCGTTAGTTGATGACCTCTGTGGCGCAGTGGGCGAATGTCCGCCCGGTGACGCAGAAGGTTGCGGGTTCGATCCCCGCCGCGGGACAAATGTTTGTATGACCTACAGATATTTGTCTCGGATTTGGGTGTTTCTATGTATAATATGTATGTTTTTCGAAATAAAAAGTATATAAGTCATTATCAGTCATCTATGGGTATAACACAAGCTCTGCTTACTTTGGGGCTAGATGATGCTGTGTGAAAAGATGATGCTGTGTGAAAAGTCCAGCATTTTTTTTTTTATTATTTACCTACTTACCATTCTTTATAATTCAATTTTATCAAAATAGGCATAAAATGTGCTTCAGTACCTCTAGGTGTCTGCTATCGGTATCAATGAATTAAAATTAATTATAGGTTAACCTACCTGTTGTGTCACTCTGGGTAAAGGATTCCAAAATGTTCCAATAGCCCCTATTATTCTAATCAGGCAAATGATAGCACTAACATTGGGCAATGGCAGACAGGTGGCAAATCATCTGGTGCTGACGACCTTCTGCCGAAGCACCTGGTTGAACCTTTTTTACGTTTTAATTTAAAAAATAAAAACTTATTTTAACTGACTCTACAATCTTAAATTAAAATTGACAATTTAACAATGGAAATTTGTATAAACATACTAGATTTTAAACAGTTTAAAGTTTGAAACATCACACGATTGAAGTCGAAAGCGGAAGTCAGTATTTATTATTTTTTCCGCCCATAAACGACCATCCTCAAATCATAAACTACAAATTATTACTTTACACCCCAATTTGATAATATCTACTACAAAGTTTCCCCTAGGTAGCACCTACATAGTTTCCCCTAGTCCAAAGTCCCCTAGCAAGAAAAAGTTACAAAGTATTCTGAAAGTATAAAATCGTAAACAGGGGAGCGACTGTGACCAATCGCACTCAACCAACTATTATGTTGCATTTTACTGCTTTTGGCTACGGTTCGGAAAAAGACGTGACAGGACGTCTCAATTAAAGTTATTTTAATAGAACGTGTTGTAATTTTGAGGCTACAACAAAGAGTACGCAAAAAACCAATCATTGAAATAAAATTACAGTTATTTACACAAATGTTTATCCACCAAAGAGTCTTACTGAATACTAAAGTAACGTAACGTTTGTGTCCTCTTTTACGCATGTTGTTATACCCTGTAATTATGGGAACATTAACCTAAGACATTTTGTTTTAACTCTTGTATGTAAGGTGTACACCCGTGTTGGGTATCCTTAATAAATAAAATAAAAAATAAAATAAAGTAACGAGTCCATACACGATTGCAAGTTTAGAAAAGTTGTGAAGCCATTTTACATCCAGCTTGTCTTGACCTTGTCGATGTTCTGAATATTTTCCTGTCTCCATCCAACGTCCTCTCGACAAACATGACAGCGGCGTTGTCTTTAGTTTACGTCGTGTAGCTTGTTCTTGGCATTCCTTGAAATATCTTTTCTTTTTCTTTCCTTCAGGTTGTTAGAAAGAAGGAAAATAAGGCAAGTCATCCTAGTAATCTCAAATACTTGTCTATCTGACCGAATGGAAATTAAATGCCCTAAATGCCTTTCAAGCTATAGTATTTTTCACAAAGGAACGTATCCCTGACACATAGAACTTTTAGTTTCACGCTGTACGGCAATGAAAATTTTTGAAATAAATGAAATCTAGTGATAATACTAATGTGTGACATACTGACTGGGTATGCAAGAAGAGGAAGGCCGAAGAAGAAGTGGTTGGATTGTGTGAGAGATGATATGAATGTAAAAGGAGTGGATGCACAATTGACGAGTGATAGAAGTGAGTGGAAGAAGAAGACATGTTGTGCCGACCCCACTTAGGGTGGGATAAGGTCAGGGAGATGATGATAGTGATAATTAATAAAAGATACAACTTCAAAAAAAATATGATTTTGTCTATTTCCTTATTAATCATTTCAGAAAAAAGAGCGTTGTCACGGAACTGTTCCAATGTGAAAAGGACTTTAATAACGAGTTTTTATTTAATAAAACCACGGACATTGCTTACAGCTAGATGATTTTCTTGTTTTTTCACCACCTATGAAGGAAGCATGTTTGAAATAAGACTATTTAATAGCTAGGATCGATAATTTAACGTGCCCTTCATTCAAAGCACTTCGCCGATCTATCGAGCACGACTACTAAGCTACATGAGGAGCGCTTTGACTGAACTTATAACACAGTCAGCAGTTACTAGCCTTCTAAGAAAAGGATTTATACGTATAAATTAATTTCTTAGAAGTCCAGACAGTAACCTGCCCGAACTACTGGGAGCTCAAGTGTCTAAAATAATAAAGCAATCAGTTCTGTATACTATCGGATGCACAAGACGCGGGTGACGGAGTATTTCTGTCGCCGGATAGGGGACTATTTCTGTCATCTCACCTATGTGAGGTATATGTGCGAACACACAAGCGCTCGAAAGAACCAAGCTCACAGCAGTGACATACTGGACAATGGCTATTAAATAAGTAAATCTTTTGGAAATAAATAGACATCAAAAAAATACAAAAAGATGAGTTACAATTGGTTTTCAAGGTTTTCACAAAATGATGACATGTTTTGTTAATTGTTTGCCTAGCTAATACTTTTCTATAGCCTCTCATACAAGTAGAGTCCAATTTCTGACTCACAATCTTTCATGCAACGGTACGCCACAATATTTAGCTAGGGGTTCATCGAAAGTCATAAGACGTAGTACCATTTGAGACTGACTAAATATCAGTCATCTAGCAAGTCAGCTTATATGAACTTACCGATCATGAGCATCATAACATATTGTGTATTGTATTCGCGCAGTGACTCAGCGTACGTCACAGTTGAGTCAGCGATATAGAAATACGATTTGGCGTGTACCGACCGGGTTTGAACCCGCACTATTTGCGTGCTGGCGCCGTGCCAGCCGCCTGACTGTTGACCTGCTTCCTCCACTGGTTATCGTGCTTGCACAAGAGCTTTATCTGTTGCTGATGTTTGGCCAACATGGCCTTGAGTTAAATAAAAGATTGTAGAAATGAGAACATTTTTGGTAAATGTTCTTTTAGTTTTTTCGTTTATCTTAAAAAATATTGTAAAGATTACAGAACAATTTTAAGGTTTTGTGTCGACTCTTACTTATTAAGGACACAACAAGTCTTTTTATGAACTAACTTTTTAAACATTTTTCTGGTATAGGTACATACATTGGTTACCTGGGTACCTTAGTCGTAAGGTTGAAAATATAGCATAAAGTTGTAACCATCAAGATTTTGTAGTCAATTTTAAAATAGTCAATATTGTACCTGTATTTAGCTCCAAGGAGCTTCAAGAAGTTCCAATCAGCTGGAGTTCGAACTTATTCCTGTTTACTTACTCAACTGGCAGACTTTATAAACTATAATGTTTCTCCCCAGGATCCTGGTGGGAGCACCAGAAGACGAGCCAGCAACGCGTTTCTACAACGTGACACGACCGGGAGCCGTGTACTCCTGCACGCCGGAGTACCGCGACTACGCCGGCGAGGCGCGCGGACTGGCACCGCTGCGTCATTGCCGCGAGATGGTCTTCGATAGGAAACATGGTGAGTCTACTTGCTTCAGCGTACGCTTAGATTTAAGGAAAATCATTGAAATCCCTTAAATCTTCTTGAATCTCCTGAATTATCTGAAATACATCTCTAAAACATCTTGCACCGTCTACGCTTCTCAATACTATTAGGATATAAAATGTTCGCGGTTGATAGAGCAATGCTCTGCGCAGTCATATCTGGATAATTTACCAGTAGCGGCAATAATATCTGAGAGGCGTTCCGTGTTTTGAAGGAAGCTGCTGTTCATAACTATAAAGTCGTTAAGACATTACGGAGGCCTTCCATCGCTATCGCCAGCGTTGACCACATAGGTAATACTTACCAATTTGTCAGACTCAAAACAATTTGAAAAATAAAAGTATTAATTAGAAAACGTCTACCAAGGAGCGAGCATGTTGACCTAGCGAATGTATTATTAGTGAAAGTTATTTAAACATTAAACTCAAATGTTTTATTACATCTGAATGCTCAGGTGTATCGAACCATAAAGTATAGCACAATATTTATATTACTAATAACTTACTAACTTCATAAAGTTGACGGAGAGTACTAAAGCTGTCACATATTGAGCAGAATGATGGACTATAAATATAATTATTAATAAATACTGATAAGCGTATTTGCAATGGACAAGGTAGCAGTCATAGATGATGGATGGCGTCTATTTCCTTGATGAAGATGGAGGGCTTTCTACGGTAGTTTTATGAGGGCGAGGAACTGTCGAGTTTGCTTTTGAATAAACATCATACAACATTGTAGTTTACGTTCGTGAATGTACTACAAAATTTGATGGATTTGCAATATTGTGAATTAGATTTTTGTGCGTTACCCTCGAATCGTTTATTGTTTCATGTTTAAGTGGTACATGGTTACAATCGATGAATAGCCAAGTATGTATTAACTTTTTCTACCTTCTCTACTTCATAGTTACCAATGATATCATTGATAGTTAGCCATGATCTGATGTTTGTGGGTACGATTCTTCGGCTTTAGCTATTTTGTTAATGGTCAAAAATATTAAGACTTTGTGGTATAAAATCCTAGAGTTGCTTGAAGAACCCACCCTACTTAAGTAGGTTGTTCTAGGGATAATTCATATAATATACCTACCTAAGCTTTTATTAAAGAGACAAAGCTTAATGCAAGTCTTTCTCAACAAAGCAAGCTTTATATCATTCCCATCTTTTACATCCATCTGCAGTCACTGCACAGGGCTGTATTCAGAATTTGAGGACCGTGACATGAGGGATGACGCGCGCGTGGCATGTCATGCATGATTCTATTTATCAAATTTCGCGATGACATGTTGTTCACGTCACCCTTCTACAACTTGGTTGATAAAATAATTATCAATACACACTTTGAAGTCTACATTGTACATAGTTTTGTTTGTATATTTACTTTGGTAAAACACTTCTTGCTCGATTTCCAATTAAAGAACATGTTAATAATGATGATATTATTAGAAATACTTGCTTAGTGTTATTTTCTAAAACGATTTATTTACATTAGCTACTAGATTATGTTATAAGCTGCTACTAGAAAGGAAGATGTGCTAAATTTCTAGAGTCATACTCACAGTGCGGCCCTGGCAGCAGTGGCACATGTGAATAAATCACGTGCGCGTGTGCATGACGTCACGCCGCGTCGTGCTACTCTCGTCTCTAGCGCATGTCACTCGGTTCACAGTTAGGTGTACAGAACAGAAACATTGCAACCTTTTTGTGTGTTACAAACCTAAGGAACTTAGTTGGAGATGTGAGCCTGCGTATAAGTATGTAGGTATACTCGTATTACATGAGCCTAGGTTATGAAAACCCTTCGTCAGCAAAATGCTACTAAAGCTTCATAAGGAGTTTCAAAAAACGGTTAATTATAGTTTCAATATTGCCACTGATTATTCGACACTACTAGGTATTATGAATGCCAGCTCAGGAGTTTTCAAAAACATCTGGGACTTTTATAAGAAACCTAATTATCCTGGGATGTAAATACTTAATATTCAATTTCGATTCGGAACCTCTGCAATATTGAAATGTATCTTTGAACGTAATTTAACTCTTCAGGAGTAAAAAACGATAGCCATGGCAGCGCGGTCGCTTTAGCACCTTTTGTGTCGAGCAATAAAGTAAACTGTGATCCAAAAATGTTATTTAAATTGCCGAAAATAAATAAAGAAAGACGAACAATACCGGGCCGTGAATCACTTGGATGCTGTGCTCTTAAAATTCCACAACCAGCTTTAAGGCCATCTTACAGAGATAAGCGGAGAGAAGGGAAAAATACGAAATAAATAAAATTATTTATTATTTTCATGTTGTGCCGACCCCACATAATGTGGGAAAAGGGCAGGAAGATGATGATGATGATTTATTTTTTTCAATTTAGTTACTTAAATATCTGCGTTTTCCTAAATAACTGTGATTTTTAATAAAAAGTTGTTTTTGTCCAATCGATGACAAAACTTCAAAGTCAGACCATTTGAACGAGTTGAATCCTCCTGTATAAGTGACAGCCCCAGCCCAAATGCAGACAATGGACGGACGCACTACTAGCCGGGAACAAATTGGCACATGCATTCGAAATGCTATGCATATGTCTAGAATTACTAAGCAGTATTATAGGAATGCCACCCGTGGTTACTCATTCTAGCGAACTTCCTTTAGCAATAAAAGCATCCTATAGTGTTTATTTGATTTTTATTTTTATTTAATTGAATAGTGCTAATAAGCACTCATCAATATATGATACTTGTATGAGTTACCCGCATGCATGATCTCTAAAGTTTAGTAGTTTTCTGTGAAGAAGTTAAAAACATATCACATACCGACAAACCTTCGTATTTGTAATTTTAGTGTAATCAAGAGATATTCTTCAACGAACATTCAATAGCTCTTAAAGGCACTGTAATGCCTCGTTTACTGTGAGTATCTATAAAATAAAAATACTGTCTAGTGCTAACAGCTAAACTTTCAGTCATAAAAAGACTCAATGTCTCGATCGATATTTTTACGTCTTAATATGCAGCTTGAATTGTCACCATTGCTACAAAGGGCGTATCGAAGGCATGCGCGGGCGCAGGTTACCCACGCGCGCCCACGCAGCTTCGGGTTTCGTAACCGATTGCTAATGTGTCGGATACAGGTCAGTAGTGTAATCGGTATTAATCGGTTAAACTTGGGTTTTAAAATGTTGAACGTCATTGTTTGGTGGTAATTTGATAAAGTAACTTAATGGCGTGTGTTTGGTAATGAGTCACGACTTAGAACTACACAAAACGACGTAACATAAAAATTATGTATAGAATAACTAAATGGACTAAAATCGGAGACCCTCAGGTGGACTGTACCTACCCTCCAACTTAAATTTATAAACACGTCACATTATTGACATTCGTCATGTTACGGCTACGTGACTTGTAAAACAGGGTCTTAGGGGAAAGTGGAAGTTATGAGATCATCGAAGAGGAGCTTAAAGCCATGGATAATTGCACATTTGAGATGCGCTTACTCATGATGACGAGGTTCGAAGAGTGTCAGTGCATTATGAGGGCACAGTTACTTGACCATCTGGCCAGTTGATCAAAGTGACTAGATCACAGATGAGTTTATTCTGAGTCAGCACTCACTAGATTCTTACCTCAAGCATCAAATTTTTGACAGCTCTCTATGGCAGTTAAGTTCAAAGAGAGACTCTTACCTACCTACGAAAGGGAACATAATTGTTTTTATTGAAGTAATGGTTAAGAAGAATCAAGTTATAATCTATAAGTGAGTGATTGGTCGCTTAAAAATATTGTATTGTTCTGTCATAAAACCCATTTTAAAGTTGCTGCTGATGATGCATATGACATTGGAGGAGACCTTTACCCAAAAGTGTTACTAGCCGCCAAAATCCTTTCATTTTGCCGACAAAGGAATACATTTCGTATTGCCGACAAAAATGTTTATTACATAAGGTCACCAGGGTCGGGAGGCAGGAAGTAGGGAGATAAGGGTATGCTGTGGTAAACCTCCTAATTTATAGAGATACGAATCAAATGAAAATGGAAAAATTAAATAAAAAATGGTCCAATAAAATATACCAATAAATAAACCATACAAGACAAACCACAACATCTCAGAACGATAACTAAAGCATTACATTATAATATGTTTACAAAGACAGCTAGCAATAAAACAGTAGCAGACGAAAGTAGCTGGTACTTAAAGTTAATGCTCACATTGCACACAATGAGGTACTAGCAGATAAATCTCACGCGAGGGGTCGCCACGGACTAAGGAAATACAACAGAGACCAACTAGAACACCAGGTGAATTCAAATTTATCAATCTATCGTTACCGCCTCCAACTAGAATTGCATATGGAGATACAAGTAATAGAGTTCATTCTGCTCTATAGATTTGTGTTACGTGAAAATATTATTTGAGAAGAATAGTAGGTAAGTATAGGTAACTTGAGAAAGTTTGAATTTTGCGACGGTTACAGTTTAGCAAAGAAGCGCAAAAGACTTATGATTGGCACTATGTTGTCCATCCTTTTGAACATCTAAGCAAGCAAAAGCGCTCAGTTCCATCTTTTTGAGTAAGAAGTAGGTACCCATTTTTTTTATCGTGTGTACCTCTAAAGCCTTCATGGATCTTACGCCTCCTAGAAGCAAATAAAGCACGTTGTACATGAGAGCACGATGCCGGGACACGGCGCACGGCGGGACAAATCGAGCGGTATCGGCCATCTGCGCCAAATAGGCGGCCCACGCGCATCGCTCGCATACTTAGCTTGCATTTGAATGGTGTTGATCCGTTGATGGATGCTCTTTGTGTTACAAATTCGGAGAGTTTACAGTTTGTAGGAAACCTTATCTTTTTGGTACTAGCCTTAAGTTTCGTCTAGTATAAATAATATGCCAAAGTTTTACCCATTTCGAAAATGGCAAATACAATATTTATGGCATTGATTTTCTATAAAATCGGCGAATTCAACTATCGACGAAAATATTTTTTAACGTGACAATACAATAAACATCTGCGTCGATTTCTTCTTATTTCCAGAAATTAAAATGACTATCATAGATGAATCAAAATAAAATAGGGTTCGAATCCCGTCTGAATTGAATTTTTTTTCATTTCTCAAAAAGACTTTTCATTTCTCAATCATAGAAGAATGTTGCATGCCGTTTTTCAGTTGCACATTAGGTGCACATTGCACAGGCATCTTGACATGGTAATAACAAAATGTATTTGACAGAAGGTAGCCAAGTGCTTATTAAATCGTAGGCCTGAGATATTTGAGTGAGTGTGGGTGCGAGGTCGGGCGTGGGTTCGATTCTCAACAATATGGTTACGGCATTATTCAGCTTTATTGGATTGTAATATTGTTATGGATTGGATAGGACAGGTTGTGTGGATACTTTGAATTGTATTGGACTAATGGACTTCAATTTGTGAGGTTTTGGTATTGTGGAATTGTGACATTATGATCATTCTTTGTGTTGTTGGTTTGCATAGTTATATTAAGACCTCCCAAAGATAAACATATTGGCTTAGTAGGGAAATACATCTCTTGGTTGCAAGAGCAGTGTAGACATACTCTGCTGTGTAGCTTTACATAATCATATTATTATTTAATTTTTCGAGTGTTTCAACCAAATATAGTGATATTTTGAAGTATTGTTATTAAACGGACTAAATTTGAAACCTATTTTGCTTAGCACTATCTTTTCCTACTTCATTATAAATTTAGATAAAGCTAACTCTACAGAAATATTAAAGGTTTGCCGAAATTCCGGAAACCGGTCCAACGGCTTTTAGCTAACTTTGTTGTCGCTGCCCAAAAACACATTTTGCTTGACACCCACGAGCGACAATCAAATGTGTACACACTATTCTTCTGTCTGTTTGTCCATCGGCAAATTAACCTGCGCAGGCGCGTCATTTGAGAACAAGCTGCTTCCGGCGCATAGAATACTAACCACTAAAGATATTACTTAGTATACTTAGCAGTTACTATACAGCTTTTAAAGCGCTTATACCGCTGAGTTTTGTTTTTGTGTGGGATTAAAGTATTTTTTAATCGATCGTAATCGATTCGTAAATCATTGTTGGAGATTATGGAAAAATGCCAGATAAATTCATTATAATTTACGCTTTCTCTTTGTATTTCTATAAAATTGAATAAAAGTTACACAGATGTTAAAATTTTTGGTTGTTTTGGCGGATGGTTATTTCTTTGCCAATCACTAGAACTACTAATTCGAAAGTTTGTAAGTATGTCTGCAGCTGAATAGTCTAACAGCTAAACGTTTTAGTATTCAGCTTCAAATATAAGTCAATCTAGAATCCTAGAGAAGCTTATGTTCCATGTACTACGTAAACGAAGCCGTGAGCGGAAGCTACTCTGTCTATTCAAGTTGACAAAGTTATATAATTGTCCTCAAGTTGTTCAGTTCAACAAACCAACAACTAGCAACTGTTTGGGGAATGGACGCGAATTAACCGGTCCTAGCGAAAGTACCTATAATATTTAGACTCATTAGGCTATGATTTATCCCGGAACATAATTTTGTGGTTTATGTTGGCACACGTCGATGCAGTTTCAGTAGACCACAGCCACAGCTAATTCAACAGTTAGTAAGACACGCACAGCTTATTACATAGTTTGTATAACCACAGAGTTCTAATTACAGACAGGCCGTCATAAATGGAGATAGAGTTTCTACCGCATTCGGGTCGCGTGTGGAAAGTCAATTTTACCAGCAGCCATATTGTCTAACTTGAAATCCATTCCCATTTGTCATCCCATTAAAGCTCAACCAATCACATAATAGAATAATGACAATTGAAGTCCAGAATGGGTTTCAAATGTCAAAATGAAGCCCATGTCCATTGCCAGTTGAATTACACAATAAGGCCCCAGTAGTGGCTCGTAACTTTGCCCATAGGTAAAGCGATAGTAAATTGAACTCCGGTTCAAGTCCCGCATGGGTGCAATTTTTGGGATGCATTTTAAAATTAATATTCCATAATGATACAACTCTAGATAGGTAGATATTTTTATAAAGAGAGCGGGACCTAACTGGTCCTCAAAGGCTAGATTCTGTAGAGAGACGTGGAACGAAATGGGGGAGGCCTACGCCAAAGAGGCGAATACTGCGGGCGAAGTAGTAATTATGAGTAGTTTTTCATAGTTTTAGAAAGTGTTTAGTTTTACATATTTTGTAAAAATATCTGTACCGAGTAGAAATAAAGGCTTCTTTTATTTTATTTATTTATTTATTAACTAGCTGCGCTCCCGCGGTATGACCCGCGGCCCCTCGGGATTTTTTATTTTTTTCGGGATAAAATGTCCTTCCCTGGGATACACCTTTAACTATGCCAAATTTCAGCTTAATCTGTTTAGCGGTTTGGGCGTGAAAGCGTAACAAACAGACAGACAGACAGACAGACTGACAGACAGAGTTACTTTCACATTTATAATATTAGTATGGATAGTATGGATTTATTTATTTATTTATTTATAATTTGTTTTCTTTACTATTAATGAAATCGAGCCGTATACACGGCACAAATTAATAGAAGCATCCATGATGCGTCAACTTATAACTCTACGTGCTTGCCCACAGGGTTCATAACCTTTTCAGTTTCTGAATCGTCTCTTAGGTAGCCTAGATAAAGGGACTTAACCTGGTAGTGCTGGGGGTTTTATACCAAGGTAGATCACAAGTCAAAAGTTACGTCTTTTTATTGCTGAAAAGCAGAAAAATCTGTAAGTGTTGCATTAGAGCTGAGTGCCAGTCGGTGTACCGAGAGATCGTGACCGCAATCTCGCGATCGCTGCGTTAACGCATCGTTCTGATAAACGTAAATCAATGCATGCTATCGTAGATGCATTTGCTTCGAGTAACCATACTGTAAGATATAATGGGATAATAGTATTTGTATAATAGTTTACTTCGCATCTGGTTTAGAACAAAATGGGGTTTCTTATTCTTACTGTACTTACTGGTAGTTCTTCTTTTTATCGTGTCACTAGTTCTTTCGAACAAGTGTGGTGAAAGGATTTTAAGTGCGCCTCAAAGAGGCTCCTTTCGTGCACTTGACACATGTTTTCGAACTTTGTAGGTTCTACGACATGCCGGGTTTTCTCACGATGTTTCCTTCACCGTTTTTACTTACTTTTCTGGTAGTAAATACCAGTAAGTACTTTGTATATAAATGTGAATAATTGAATTAATAAATTACCTACTGATATAATTTGGTTGCTACTCAACCATATATTCCATATGTGATTAAAAGAAATCTTTTAAACATAAATAATACTAAAATTTTTGGCATACGTTTTTTTTTATTTAAATATACATATATCTGTGTAATTTTCTTTTGTGCCAAATAAATATGTATTTTGAATTTTCAATTGTCTCAATGCGATTGATGTAGAGTCAATAAATTAGTGTGATTAAATTAGTTAGATGATAAAGTTTAAAGTTAAAAAATTAGACATCAAAAGCTTAAAAATCATGGTCACAACACAGATCTTTGTAGGAATCGTAACGCGGTCGTCTTGCTCTTTCAGGAGCACCATTTATTTCATTTGATGCGCAAACGCAGGGTCAACGACCGCAGCACATGGCGGTGCATAAATGCACTTTTGTTTTCAGAGGAAAACAACGAAAATGATTTTTATGTGCTGCTGTAATCCTCAGAAATGAACTTTGTTTTGGATAACTTCGAATAGGTCGGTATCTTTTGACTGACTCTAGAAAAGACTATCATACATTAATCTAAAAATATAAACTCAAACTTAGCCTTTAAGTTGAAAAGTATTCTTAGGCACAACTGAACTCGCATACATATTCTATTCTATTCTATTCTTTCCAACAATAACAGCAGTTTCAAATTAACTAAAACTAAAGTTATGACGACCTCTGTGGCGCAGTGGGTGAAAGCTCGCTTGGGACGCAGAAGGTTGCGGGTTCGATCCCCGCCGCGGGATAATTATTTGTACGATCTGCAAATATTTGTCTCGGGTCTGGGTGTTTCTATGTATAATATGTAATGTATGTATTTACAAATAAAAAGTGCATAAGTAGTATATCAGTTATTTGGTTCCCATAGCTTTGCTTAGTTTGGGGCATGATGATGCTGTGTGAAAATTATGAAAATGTCCAGCATTATTTATAAAAAATATTTAGGTTAGTAATTGTTTTGTAAGTATAGGTAGGTGGGTGCACATTGATTTATAAAAAGATACTAGAGCTAAAATAAGTACTCATTTCCGTACTAAAAGTAATAACTAATCTAAAATCAATAGGCGATAACTTTTGAATGTCAAAATCATGGTCTAAGAGAAAGGGACATTTCGTAATCAAGAAGTTATGGCCGTCAAAAAGAATCTGTCGTAAATTAATCTGGAGCATCTCATTCATTAATATAAAACCATTAGGCCCCGTAACGAAGAGTCATCAATCTGGCCGAAGTGGTCCATCGTGGCCATACTGACCACTGTCCCTGGAAATAGGGTTGGCATAAACTAGACCCAATCGTGTTTGTTGCCTTTTCCCTTGGTACTGGTTACAAAGAAAAAAGATAGGTAGTGAAATCACAACTAAATAAATCAAGGGCTTATCTTATTAACTTTTTTATTAATTTATTTACTAAAATAAGCACATATTTAGCATAATATTGTGCCTGAAAACCATAATACATAATAACAATAATATACAGACCTCTATTTTTTAATTACCAAAAAAATTTTAAACATCGTCTCGGTGTCTGTTACTGATCATATTTAGGTATATATTATATATTTGAATTCTCATTCAAACTATGCTCTCGCATCATCCCCAGTCAGTAAAACCGCAGTAACTATTATAAATCCATGTCTGGCTCGTCTCGCCTCCTTTTTTTTTTTTTTTTTTTGGTGGACTCTCGTCCGTACGCGATTGTGGTCTGTAGTACCTACTTATTTGTACAGTTTTAAAAAATATTTGTTCAGTTTTGATTGACTACAATCCTCGATAACTTTGTGATAGTTCAATATAAAAAAAAATCTGACCATGCTTTGCTTGCATTTTCTGCATCTATATTATCTATATACAGGGTGTAAAAAGACGTCTACAGAAGCCGAAAGGGGTAGGTACAGCATCCCAACACACAGCCAAATCCAAAAGGATTTTCCAAAAAAATCATTATATCCGGAGAAAACCTACCTCGCACAGCTGGTCGAGCGTATGTACTGGGCGCGTTTTTATCCGTAGATTGCTGGATTTTGAGTTTTATTTGTTTTTTTCTTTTACAAATTAAATAATTAGGTAGGTATGGCCTTATTATGTTGTACTACTACTACTAGTAGTAAATAACTTGAAAATAAAATAAAATGACGTAGATAAGTAAAAAAATTTTTTAAATCGCTAAATACATATGTTCAGAATCATGGTCTGATTGAAACCCCTCAGTTTTCGGTAGCAGTCTTTTTACACCCTGTATATATCTTATATAGTCACAAAATAGCGGTGTATAATGTTCTCCATAGGGACTACCTATTTATAATTCTATGTCTTCTCCATACTGGCTTGTCAATGGCTACACTTTGATTATCTTGTCAAGCTTTCTTATTTCTCGGTCATCGATATGACTTCCGCTTTTCACTATAATTAATTTCAAGTAGATTTTTTTTCTTTTTACATTGTGACAGTAATATTATGGCAGCCCTGTGCTTTTGCCACTTGTCGCTGATTGGTCAAAGTGGTTGATAGCGGTCCGCTGATTGCTTGATTGATTCGACCACGTTCCCCAGCTTCCTCTGGCAACACTGGCCTTTGCCTAATTGAATTGTATATTTTGTGGACACACCATTATTTTTATGGACTGTTTATGATGATTTGTTACTGAGGACAAGGCATTCGAGAGAAAATACTTAACCCATCACTTGCCAAAATAAAAATAAGCACGGGTACGAATGCCGCCCGGCGGCCAGGCTTGGTAGAGGTTAATATAATAAATTATTGACCTAACTTAATGACCTACCTAAGCTAAGACGAATGTGAGTGCCCACTCAAACCTATTATGGTTTTCAGGAACAATAGTAGGTATGCTAAAATGTAGATTGCAATAGAATGCAGTTATTTTAGTAAATAAATTAAATTTATCCATTGGCAAAGTAGGTAGGCCCAAAGAACCAATATTTGCTCTACCGTCCCATGGATTTAATTTGAATTGAGTTCATCAACTTTCCACTCGCTTTTCAACACACTTCAAGAAGCCACTACAATTCCCGATTCTATTAACGTTTTACCTATTATGTGATCACGTTCCGTCCGCACATATCGAGTTATAAATACCACAAGTCCTCGATTACAAAGTAAACAACATATCTCAAGAGATCGGGTAAACATCGGCTTTATTCGACAAGGAATCGGGTTTTTTAAACGATTCGAAAAAGAATCGAGTCGGAGCGTGTGTTTGTGCCACTTGACATCATAAGACTGGTTCTATACAAACAATTGTGTTGTTTTAAAAACTTAAAGTAGGTACTAGACTTTTATTGATTAATTGAGGAAACTATTTGTTCCTACATGCATATATGACTGATAAATCATTATTTATGGACACTATTTTATTTGTAACACAATACTTTTCCGGACTAAGCCTGGCCCACTTTATCCAATAAGTTCATTAGGTATACTTACCACCTAAATGATAAATCGATACTCGCAATCAAAATGTTCAATAATTATAATAAATCACATCAATTTATACTTTCCTCTTTGTATCCAAAGGGTTGTAAAATGCTAACAAATTACAGTTTCCGGCCTTTGTTTTGGACAACAAGATCAAATAAGTAACTAATTTGACCTATAGGTATAAAAGTAGTTACTAGTTAGAGAAAAACGTGAACATTTTAGTATCTTGGACAATTCTACAGTCTAGGGGTACCTAAGTACCTATATAAAAGAAATTGTCTAAAAAAACAGAGCATCAGATTCTCACAAATGTAAGTCCAAGGTGGGGTAGACAATAATTGTCTACCCCACCTTGGACTTACATTTCGAACGAAGTTCCTTTTCGTATGGTATCGAGGAGGGCGCTAAAGGAAAAAAACGGTCGATTTTACCGTCACGACACATACATAGGTCAAAACGTCACAGTGCGAAGAGCGCAGTCGCAAAACAGTCCATATATTGTTACATTGTTGCTAACAATCAATCTCTCTCAAATCAAATCTCGGAAGAGCGTTTCTAGGATTTTAAATAATTTATTTGACAAATGCCAAATGTCAAAGTTGAAACTTCGTTCCAACCCAGTGTTCCACAAAGGTTCCACGACACTTACGTACTTTTTTATTAATACTTGATTGAATTTAGATAATGTGTGCCATGTCAATAGCCAGTAACTGTAAAAGTTCTTGCAATCAGAGGTCAAGCCCTCAGAACGACTGATAGTTTTATTATGAACTTGCATGATTTTATCTAGTTTTCGACCGGAAACCTTCGGTTCTTTGATCTTCATAAAGGGTGCTATTATTAACCGATACTAACTTAACACTTCTCACTAAGATCTCGAGATTTTTTTTGATTTGATTAATATGTAATTGCATTTTTTTCAGTTACATTAACATACCTACCAGTTTTTTTATTGTGTGTTTTTGTAATGAGATTACATTTTGCTTTCTTTCTGTTCCCATGGGCATCGCTGTCCCTTTCTGTCAGTAGGAAAAGATTACCTCTCTCACTCAGATTCAGGGCGCCCTCTAAATTACCTTCCTTGGTGTTATTATCCATGTTCCTGCACTCAATAAATGGGAATTTCCGTAACCACTGAAGCGGATCATATGTACTTGTAATAAACAATAAAAGGAAATATTACAGTTTGTAGGGGAACGGATTTAGGGGTTATAAGGGGATGGGTGATTTGTGGAACTTCAAAATGCTTTATAGTCACGATATGTTTTGTTGCCATGTGAAAATTATAAAGGTACTTTGGAGGGTTAACATGTTTTACTTTAATTATAAGCACAGGTGGGCTTCTGGATTATGCTTAGGTACCAACTGATCAAGTTCCACAGATTTTTATTCAAATAATAGCCCACTGCTGGACATAAGCCTCCTCTCTCAAACGCCACTCTAATCGGCCCTGTGCTGATCTCATCCATCAGTATGTATGGACGTGATTATTTTATTTGAAGATTATCCTGTGTAGCTCATTGAAAAGGGTTTCTTAAGAACGATTTTTACCTACATCGAAAGTAGAATAAATCTAAGAATTATTACTAAGCAATAAAGCCATAAGTGCACATCAATAAATTGATAATACCCCATTTATATTCCTCACTGACATCGGACATAATCGTCCGAGCACCGTGAAGTCTGTCGGAAGACGAACGAACATTATTGAGCCGTCAATCTTACAAAAAACTGTCCAAAACCATTTACCGTCCAATAACACGCTCCCAGTTGCCCATATCTTTGACCTCAGCCCAATCAAATTAGACTTTACGTCCGTCTTCACGATACTAACCATAAAAGCAGCTTGCTAGTTACTGTTTTTATGTCTTAACTGCAAAACGGCTAATTATGGATCATACGTCAATCATTGATATGTCATGATTACACCGTTTGTTTTCGTCGACGTATCATTTCGTCGTATAGGACTGTAATTTTGAGTGTGATTGTCTGGCGTATAAGGTATGACGTATAGGCCATTAAGGGTAACGGGGGAGATAAAAATCGAACAGTTCGCTTTTGGAAAGCTTTTACGATGAGAAAACAAACATGGGGCGGGTAAAATAAAGATATATTGTGTGCGGTATTTACATTGTAAGCTTGATTGCGAAATGTCTCAATCATGAAAGAACATTTTAATTACTTATAATTTTTGGGTTGAAGGTTCAGTGATTTATTGTATGTTGTACAATATGTACCTAAAGCAGATGTTGTTTCTTGATATACATTGCTATCGAATAACCTTATTTTTATATAAATCTTGTTGTACCATAATAGTCAAAGTAAAAATTCTTGGAGAGTGACTCAAGTATTTTTAAAATTCAATTTAAAATTCTTCATTGGTCCGATAAATAAATGCTGAGTGTTGTGGTCATTATTAGACCATTAAGTGGTCACTAATGCTTAGACAAAAAGTAAAAAGGTCACGCGAGATTCAGAAGCGGTAACAAGACCCATCCATTATGGTCACATAAAGAATTCAAACACTTTGAAAATAACAGTAAGTTTATTGTATCTTTATAGTTTACTAGCTGCGCTCCCGCGGTGTGAATTTTTTCATTTTTTCGAGATAAAAGGTAGCCTATGCCCTTCCCTGGGATACAACCTATAACTATGCCAAATTTCAGCTTAGTCTGTTCAGTGGTTTGGGCGTGAAAGCGTAAACAACAGACAGACAGAGTTACTTTCAGATTTATAATATTAGTATAGAAGTATGGCTATTATGGAAGTATGGATGGATACCAACTTCGATTTCGCTCCTAGCGGTAGGTATCTCGCTAAAGATCATCTGGAATTAAAGAGGTTTAACATGGAAAGTAACTGCAGTAGGTTCAGAGGTTACCTTTATACCCAACATATGCAGGATTATTGAAAAATAAACTAGAAAAGATGATCAAGAAAATCGTGGGTCTAAATTAATGCAAAGGTACTTACCTATTAATGTAAAATATTAAGCTTCGCTAATAAAAAACAGTGTAACTGAACCCTGAACTGTTTTAAGCTCTACCTAATGCAATATTAAAACTTACGGAATTGAAAACTCCTACGACACAGACATTTATAAATAACTCAAGTAAATCAATGCGGTTGGCGATAATATTGAACTTTGCTAGTTTTGCCCCGCGGTTTTACCTTCGTTTCAAAGATTGTTGCAGCAACTCAGTAACCTCGTAGCATAATGCAAACCTTAGCAAGTCAGATGGCTTTTTAGTGTCTTTATAGTACCTATAGGTAATTCCACAAAGTCACGAAAAAATGTACCACCTAATGTGTGTGTTCATTTAAGGTATGAGTTACCTGTACTTATCTCATTTTCAAATTAGATTCAAATCAATTTCACCTGAGTAATCAATAATTGTCAGTCCAATTAAAGCCTAAGAAATAAACATACACACTTGCAATAAGTGTTATGTATAACATTGTATACCTATCCCCTTTTCTTATCCATAGCCAACCGCAGTCACCGAGTTCATTAGCCTTTAATGACTCTAGATATTATGACACGGTTGATCTATGACGATGTTTTAAAAAAATATTTAGGTTGCGCAACATAATTGAAGTAAGTATTTGTTAAGTAATTCTAGGGCCTAATATTAATGATATTCTATACTAATTTACAGAAAGTAAGCTACTACATATTTACATATATTTACAAAATACAACAGGATTAGTCAAGCTATCTAAGGATAGTTAGAAACGATCTATAGGTAGCTCAACTGATCCAAGTCACTGTCATCAGAAGCGTGCCCAAAACACTGGCGGCATTACCACGCTGGATGGCAATGCTGATCCTTTGAGCCAAAAATGTGCCAGCTCTCGGATCACGCGTCGCTTCGACCAGACGCCCTGAAAGAATTTTGAAAACCCGAAGGGCTCCAGTATATACATATTACCAAAATCTTGCTCACTCAGTTGATCACCGAAAAACTGCTCTGATTATTTATGACGCTAAAGAAGAGTAGCGTAACTCGCACATTTTGCAACGACTTTAATTGGAAAGTCTTTACTTACCAACATAAATCGCCAGAAACAAATATCACAGATTAAAATCAAACCCATTATTAACAATCCACGCATCCCATTAATCTTTTGGACGATAACTGAAATGACCAAGGAATAATTAAAAGTAATGGTTCTTTCTCTTTTCATATTAATTACTCCTGTCAAAATTATGTTTCGCCTGCTTTTTGACATACGACGGGTTTGATGACTTTGCCACGCCCTGGTAGCGGCTCCATTGTGATACTTACGGTGTTTTATTTATGCTCTTCTAGCAGTTTTGACTGCTACTACTTTGGAACAAGTCTTTCCAATTGCGAAATAATTTTTGATACCTATTTATGCAAATAAAACGAGTTATTTATTTAGTTAAACAATATATATTTGATATAAGTATGCCTCAATCTAAAATAAAAAACCATTTCTGCGACTATTATATTTACTGCGTGTTTGTTCCTGGATTTTCGTAAATCTGTTGTAAAAAAGTGTTAGAATGTGATTTCAATTTGAAATTTCATTGTCATTGTTGAGGTACAATCCAAAAAATCATGCATTTAGCATTTTTGTCAAAATAGATGATTTTCTAGGGTGCAAGAAAAGATAGCCGGATTCGTTTGCCGCCATCTTATTTTTTTTAACTTACAAACTTTACCTTTTCATACTCGGAGTACTTATTAGTTTACGTTGTTATTTTTTATCAATTATTGCAATAATACCCACATATTTATTGGATTTCAGTTTTACTTTAAAAGGTAAAATAAAAAAGTAATTATATTTGTCCAAGCTCCCTTTAAATTGATAAGTTTTAATACCGAGATGTAATCGTCGTCCCAATAAAACGTAGAGTTATTAATGTTTTAACATAAAGTGTGAATAAAACTATAACTTCACTCGATGGAGATATAATATCTATTCATCTCACATTATCAGCTTCTTTCATTTATATTGTATCAAATAACATACAAAAGGTTGTAAATATAAAGGTTTAAATATCTTGTCGTTTTACTGTATATTAAGCTGCGTCTTAACTGTTTCTGAAATCTGATGCTTGTATCTTTCTTCTTATAGACATCTGCGTCTAATCGCAAGCACTTAAAATGTGTACTATCCTGTTGCAGGCATAGCAGTTCTCATGAACATAATAATGTACCTACTGCTATGTCAATATCTAACCATTGTGTATATGTTCGTTTCTTTCCATCCAAAGGTTGTCAGGAAGAAATCGCTTCTAAGCGATTAGACCGCCTATTGTACATTATCTCATTAGGTTATATTAATTCTTATTTTGTCGTGTAATTGTTGTGTAGAATAAAGAGTTTTTCATTCATTCATTCATTCATTCATTGTAAAAATACTTTTGCTTAGTGTTTAAAAAAAACATGACGTTATTAAAAAAAGACAAACACAAAAGATGTCCTAAATATGCGATTTTAAATAATAGGTCAAGAATGAAATCATCATCATCTTCTTGCCCTTTTCCCACATTATGTGGGGTCGGCACAACATGTGTTCTTCTTCCATTCTCCTCTATCAGCCGTCATCTCAACACTCACTCCTTTCTTACTCATGTCATCCTTTACACAATCCATCCATCTTTAATGAAATATGGGTTGAAATAATTGAAAAGAAACTACCATGTTTTTTTTTTAATTTAGGTACCTACCGTTTTTCAGCAGCAGTGGAAACAAAAGCCACCAACATTTATCATTCCCGCCATTTTCCCGTTATTGAATCCGGTGATAAACGAGCGTCGTCCAAAATTAAGCCATTACAGTCCATCTCACTGGCATTGAATGTACATGGCCATATTCCTGGCCATATTGACCATATCAGCCATATTTGGTGGATAATAATCGTTATTTATGCGGCAGACGTTTATGGCTATAAGAGTGCTCCTTTATTTTGAGTGATGTATTATTTGAGAATACAGTAATTTGTCGTTTTTAGTTACTGCGGTTTAAGTTGTCAGAAATCTTGGAAATGAAAACAATTTACCTCCAGGCGTGAAATGAGTTATTTTCATCAGATATAGATACCTATTATATTTCATCATATTTTTATACGAGTAGTATCAAAAGAAGTTCTTTGCAGTTTTTTTATTTAAAAAAAAAACTTCGCAAAACAAAAACATATTATTTTTGTCAGATGATAATAGAATATCACAAATCTTAGTACCTAAGCGATAGTCATTTCAGATTGAGCTTTTTTAAAACTGGTACTTTTTTTTGTCTACAGGCAACAACATGGACACGCACGGGCACCAGATTGACCAGAAGTCGAACCAGTGGTTCGGAGCCACCCTCGCCAGCACCGGACGCAACGGACCCATCGTGGTGAGTAACTAGATTGAAAAGCTAAGTGCCGAGTTGGTCACTAACTCATACGAACTTACGCCTAAGAGAAGTTTTAAAGGAGTACCCAGAAAGCGGAGGGTTACCCTTAAGGCCAGTTTTAACAAAATTTGAAGTACCTGGTTTCCGTTTAAATAGTGTTTTCAGTGATAAATATTGTGGTGACAATAGTCATGCATTAGGAGTTGTTCGATGAAATACCTCAATTTTAAAAAACAAACTTTACAATCCACCTATTTTATTTTTCATGCCAAATTGAATGTTTAAAAACAGAGTTTAGAACAGACGAATTGAGAACCTCCTTTTTTTTAAGTCGGTTGAAAAAATAAAGGTATTTGTGTAAAGCTGTGGAAAAAAGCGAAAGAATGAATAAAACCTGTCTAAGTAGGTAATACAGGTAAGTACTATAAATTAGTACTATCTTTGTTCGTGGGGTCACCTACTTTGTATCAGTGACCTATAAAGTTTACGAACGTCTTGATGGCGGCCCACCCTTCCGGCTACACCTTCATCGACGTAATGTCACTATAATGTCGACGGCAACACAGGATTCTTTTTAAATTGTATTCTGTTCGTTCATCGTTGGAAATAAAAAAAGCACACGGTGAAAAACTGCAGCTTTACAAAAGTAGTTTTTTTTTGTAAATAAAAAATTGCATCGATCGTACATCAGCTCAGTTGGTTAGCGCATCGCTACAGTTCGACAAGGTTGTGGTTGTGGGTACTCGTAAAGCAGGCATGGCTGAAACTTTTGCATTTCTTATAACCTCAAATTATATTTTTGGATAGATATTTAAAAAAAATCTTCGTAAATGACCCAAAACTCCATATTATCAACCCTTTTGTTTTATATGCTAAAACTCTTTGACTAACGTTTCATTGTCCCTTTGTTCCCGCCAAATTAGTTTGCCAAACACCAACCTGACCCGAGACAGTTGACATTTGGGCCAGTGAGGGTCACCTCAAGGCCTAGGGTTGAGCCCCATTAGGTCAGAGCCTTTACGATGTACAATCGCGTCTGGGAAATGGGGTTATAGGGAAAGCTATTTAGGTCACTGTATTCTGCAAGGTGATACTTTATAAGAATGTGGCAGCTATTCAAAGTACCTACTTAAATTGGAAAGTATTGTTGAAGGAAAATATTCAGTAAAATTTTCTTTACGTTTCAAATGTTTGAAGATATTAATAAATTATGATGCATTTGACGACGGACGAATTCTGCAAAGTAAGTACTGAGAGATCTTTCGAAATCCATTATCCAGTGGATGATTTCTGTTTTATGATCGTTGTCTGTTATTATTATAATTTTATTGGCCATCGCAGCCATTACTCACGCCGATACAAATATATTCGCGTCTCGGTTTCAGAACGTTTTTCCCGCTCTTCCATATTTGAAATCACTCGGCAAAACCGCCATCCTCTATAATGTTGCCAGCTTACTTCTTGATTACTTAATTCAATTATATTGGAAGGCTAGAAATAGCTATATTTCCACTGTTTATCGAATATGGCAATTTTATGTTATGGAAAATGGTTATTATTTTCTCCGTGTAACATATTCATGCCTAAAAATAATACGATCAATACTATTAAACATAAATTAACTGAAAAGGTTTTTGTAAAACTTGCCACGATTCTCCACGAACTGTCTCAGCTGGCAACCCACCGCTTCTTCTCTGAAGAGCTCCCAAGCGGCGACGTTCAGAAACGCGTAACTTTTTGTTGTCTCCTTTATAAGGAATCGGAATTTTTATTTCGGAATGCCGAATTAGTGCAAAAAGCGAACTCTCTCAGGCCTGTTGTGTCTGCAATTTGTTTAGGCATTTTGTTCCATTTGCAATGGAAGGGCGAGGCATGTTCTGAATCCATTATGCCCCACTCTAGCTCATACCGATAAACGACTGATAATTTTAATTGCGATTTTATTGAGCTGGTCAATGCGAATGAGAAATAAATGAATGTTAGCGCAGTGTAAAAAGTATTATACTCCTGTTTTAATAATGAGTCTGTCTGACAATAACGTTTCTACCCTAACAATACCGTTAAATATTTAATTTTAAATTGCTTATTACTGACGATAAAGACATTGAAATGAAATGAAATCGTTTATTTGCTAGAAGCATATGGTGTGGTGTGTACAGGCAAAGACAATATAAGTACAGGATAGGTAACCATGTAGGTAAGTAGGGACTTAGTTAATATTTTTATCTCAATTTCAAATTGAGATATGCATCATGTAAAAGTATAAAAAGATCATAAAACCTAAAAAGATCGGAGAGAATTTCTACCGCACCTTGGGGATACAGTCGTGAACCTGTTTGTAAAAGTAAAACTAAATCAGTTCTGGTTCTAGTCGAAGAAGCCACTATTTAGAAAATAGGAAAACTGTACCTACAACACTCAATGTTGTTATTGTTATGTTTACAAACTTATCCACAATGCAATTACAAAGCGTATGGTCCATAAAGAATTTATATTATTGCGGGTGGTTAAAAAACAATTAATTGAATTTAATTGCTATGTTTAATAGCGCGTGTTTTGCTACGATTTATTTATACTTAACAGCCGTATATAGAATTGTTTTCTCGGGTCTTGGTTAGCATATAATGGGCCCTCTACATATATGCCGATGATAGACGAATGTCGACGGTCACGAACGTGTAGCGAGCATCAGCTTGTATTCGCTTGTCATCGTCTATCCTTCGGCAAACAGTTCGGCGAATGTGTACAGCGGCCGTTAAAGAGCTTAGATCCAGTCACCATGATCAAAAATAATAGAGCTGCCAGCATGTCCCGCTTAGCTATTTTTAACCGACTTCAAAAAAAGGAGGAGATTATTATAACTTAGTGACAACACAAAGACATGATTCTGCTTGAACTTTTTGCTACGTGAGTGCACATTTTCTGATCACTACACTTTGTAAATTATCCGATGCAATATTCACATGTTAAAAATTTATGTACCTACTTTTTCTACTTATCTATAGCGTACACCTTGTAATAGTGTCAGGACAAACCTTAGTGGTTTTTGGATTCTATATTATTTAATTATAAGACTTACTAGCTGTGCTCCCGCGGTGTGACCCGCGGTCCCTCGGGATTTTTCATTTTTTCGGGATAAAAAGTAGCCTATGTCCTTCCTTGGGATACAACCTTTAACTATGCCAAATTTCAGCTTAATCTGTTCAGCGGTTTGGGCGTGATAGCGTAACAAACAGACAGACAGACAGACACACAGACAGACAGATAACTTTGACACTTATAATATTAGTATGGATTATTGTTGAAATGGATAAACAAATACTTACTTTTAATTGTTTTTTATTTATTAGTTTCTGTAAATAAATGTTATTTAACTCGGAACATTTTCTGGTACATTATAATTGCAAATAGATACGCCGGATAAATCGCTAGATATCCTGATCCGACGTACCTGCAGTTGACGTTCGCTGCATGCGCATACGCATCTCCCTAATCACAACGAGTAACGAACAGATGGACCTTGCAATTTTGATTGAACACATTTTCAAATTGATGAAAGTATATCAGTTATTGGTGTAGGTTGTAGTCAATATGTGCTCTGAGAAGCAGTCAGCCAGCCTCTCTGTTTTCAACTACTTCTTATGCATATCTTTATAAAATACATAGTAAATTATCTATAAGTAGGAATCTGATTTTCATAGATATTTATTTATTTGCTTAGTTCACTTTAGTGATGCTACTGCAATATTTATTTCTAAATTATCTTGCAGATAAACAACTTTTTAACTTTATTCAATTGGAAAGTTAAAAGGAAAACTATTAATTTGCAATAAAACAAAAAACAATTTATGAAATGTCACTACCAAGTATAAGCCTCGTCTGTTTTTTGCCTCATCTATGCTCGACTATGTAAGGAATAAGGTATCGAAGTCTTAGATTGATGTAACGATAGCCAAGGCACAGTTACTTATTCCATGGCACCACTTCTTAGGATATTTTCTTCATTGTTTGCTTCGGATATGGTGCTGGTGAATATTTATTACCTGATGGTATGCTTGAGAGGAATTTTCAGGTTTTAGACACAAAAACTACATGCATAGATTGATGATTGTACAGGTTGCACTATTTTCTTTAGTCAAGAGAAAAATATGTCTCTTGAGGAAATGGTAAAACGTAAACAAAGCCACGATGTTATTCTAATAAAGAAGACTTCAAGCTTCAAGCATTTTTACTGTAGGAGTTGTCCCCTGACAACCCCTCAGCGCAAGTCAAAACACACTAAATTTTGCATTATTCTATTCGTAGTTGCTTAAGTTCCATAGTGGTATGTGGCGAGCTGGTCTGTATTTTCAATATTTTTTGTAATAAATGAAAACGACTGTTTTATACCAACCGCTTTTTTCAACCGACTTCAAAAAAGGAGGAGGTTCTCAAGTCGTCTGTATGTTTTTTTTTTTTTTTTTTTTTTTTTGTATCTTGTTACGCGATTGCTCCGCCATTTGTTGACCGATTTGCAAAATTCTTTTCATGTTTGAAAGAGTATACTTCAGAGGTGGTCCCATATAAATTTTATTCCTGAGGGATTGATAGTTTCCCCGTAAAACTCTAAACACCTTCCCTGCTAGCCATGTCACAAATAGAAATCGAATCGACAGCTTGACGCCCTGAGTCACACCGCGTTTCGAGTCAAACATTGAAGTCGGTTTTCTTTTTAGTATAAAAACGTAATTATTACTCTGAATGGCTGGCTTTTCCTCGATTTGTTTTAAGAACATCAAGCGTATAATAATTTATTATCTAGAAACGTAAAGAGCAGCCTGTGAATTTTCAGCTAAATAACAAATTGTCCGGTGATTTGTCAGCGACGTGAAACTTTCGTTTTTGTTGCGCGCGCGCACCCTACATGGCCGCCGGCACTTGACAGCTACACCACAGATTAAATACGCTGCACCCGTCTTTGGTTCTACCTCCTTTTATGAGCCGTAGCTTTTATTGTCTCCATTTGTGAAGTATTTGCTTTTTTGGCGGCAAATTTTCGGCGTGCCTGGTTTATTGGGCAACGGTTAACAGAATATGAGACATGTGGCAGGTATTGGCTAGCGGCCATGTTGGGGAAAATGGCGGATTTGTTTTTTGGCTGTAATTTGTGGTTAGGTCAGATACCTAAGTAAACGCTTGTGTTACGAGGCGGACTCCCTTTTATTCTACTTTGTGAGTAAATGACAGTATTTAGTTTATTTAGGACATTTCGTTTCACAATCAGGTTGGGTACCTAATTACCTATACAACTTGTTTAAGTGGCTAATTTTAATTTGTGTACATGTGTTGTTTGGAGTCATAACTTGTACTTATAAGTCTGACGACATATGAATGTCTTTGGGCAATCAAGTGGAACCATGCCAATACGTGTTTAGCTGACAAAGCCGCATACTAATTCTTGATGCTTTTCTGGTGAGTAAACAAAAATAAAACTTTCACGAAGATGCCATCAATGAACAAAACGTGGGAATTATGCCTAATTTCGTTTACTTTACTTCTATTTCATTTCTTTTCAACCGACTTCAAAAAAGGAGGAGGTTCTCAATTCGTCTGTATGTTTTTTTTTTTTTTTTTTTTTTTTATCTTGTTACGCGATTGCTCCGCCATTTGTTGACCGATTTTTTATGTTTGAAAGGGTATACTCCAGAGGTGGTCCCATATAAATTTTATTCCTGAGGGATTGATAGTTTCCCCGTAAAACTCTAAACACCTTCCCTCCTAGCCATGTCACAAATAGAAATCGAATCGACAGCTTGACGCCCTGAGTCACACCGCGTTTCGAGTCAAACATTGAAGTCGGTTTTCTTTTTAGTATAAAAACGTAATTATTTTTGAAATAAAACTCTTGAATATTTCTATCGTGCTTTGGAGATACCACCCGTTTATGTTTAAAATTTTCTAAAACAATCTAACATAGGCCAGGCTCCTTTGACTAGCACATGATTAATTCAAAACAGATACATAAAATTAACGTAATTAACTTGAAAAGCTAAATGAAGATGAATGTCCAAAAATCAAAAAGTCAAAGTTAATCACAATGTGAGGCAGACATTAATAACACGCTCCTTAGTATCCCATTATCGTTAAACTAAGGCAGAACAATTATCTGGAATCAGTCACGCACGAGCTGTAAGACGACAACAGATGTAGACACAGATGGTTCTGTAGGTAAAAAAAAAACTACTAAAACATAATGTAATCTATGTAAGATCTGAAAATGTTGTGATGCTCAACGTGAACGCTAATATCGATGTCGATTTTGCTGATGCTGACTAAAAATAAAACTCAAAGTGATTATTTTACAAAGTATCGTGTCCGTGAAAGTCCATAATGAATGACGATGCAAAATGTTCCGGCTGTTAATTCTCAATAGAAACGAGAAATACATAATTTTAAGAACGATTTTTTTATTTGGAGAAGAACTCCAGATAAAACTATTAACATTTTTGGGCTCCCTTCATTAGAGCCCATTCATTATTCTACTATTAAACCTTTTTCACGGTTCACTTCAACTCGATTCAATTACCGTGTTTTTTGTAATCTTCGGAGTGGAAAATAAATATTTTTATTTTGATTTGATGAGTCTAAAAAAATGTTGTATAAGTATTATAGCTAAAATGGCTCTGATTTGTAAAACATCAACATGGGCTTACTGAAATACTTATCGTTTTGGATTTTGTCATTATTATTATTATTAGCCTGTGTTGTCCTACTGCAGGGCAAAGGCTTCCCTTCCCTTCTTCCACTCTTCGCGATTTAACGCAGCAACAGGCCAAGTTCTCAGGTGAGAGTCCAGCTCGTCCCGCCATCTCATCCTAGGTCTTCCACGTCTGCGCGTCATATTTTGTGGGGTCCACTGCGTGGCTCGTTTTGCCCACAAATCGTCCGACATGCGACAGACGTGTCCGGCCCAGTTCCACTTCAGGCTGGCGGCTTTGTCGCAAACGTCAACAATTCTGGTTTTAGAGCGCAGTATACTGTTCCGCATGCGGAATTTGTCATTGCCTGATTAAATTTCCAGATACGTACATATAACTTTTTATCTTTAAATCTTTACAGTATAATTTCACCGTTCATGAGAAGAAATTTCAAAGAAATTTTATTTATTGAAAAGTTGTTCAAAATTATTTGTAAGCTTTGTCCACTTAAGCAATTTTAATAAATAGTTGAACAATCTAGTCGCATTATTAAAAACTTACACTTGAACTTTTACGGCTCAGTAATAGTGTAGATACGTTATATTCATTTTACTTCAAAAAGAACAAAAATAGAGTCTAATGGAGGTTCCTTTTAAAAGTAACTGGTCTCGTATCGGACATACCATCGCGATCCGTCTCAGTGGCCATTTGCGGCCGGCACACTTTAACCCGATACAGATCTACAGTTATCGCTCTATCATCACTTTGTACAACTAGCTAGCATCAATGTAAATGATGCTTTTAAAAAAGGGAATAAAATATTAAGGTGTAAAATGGAGTCCGTATCAACCGATTTGAAAAATTCTTTCACCGTTAGAATCCTACACTATCCCTGATGAACATAACCTATTAATACATAAATTTATCCCGAAAAAGTGAAGGTTTTCCGAGGGAACGCGAGTAACACCGCGACGGACAGCTAGTAGATGATCAAGCGGCGATGGTCTTGCAACCTGGCACCGTATGGAGAGCTAACTCCTGCATTTGGGCATGTGCCAAATGCAGGAGGGGATGATGCCAAATTGAAATTGGTATTCAGAAAAGATCTGAAAGAATGTAGCCTCTTGGGGTATAGTGATCGTCTGATTATGTTTGTTTATGTTGAAAAAGGTCGCGTTGATGTAATTTATTTGAAACAAAAAAATATTCGCCTACGATAGTTTCGCAAAATCTTTTTTTAAACACAAAACTTTATTAACCTAAACGGAATGTCTATTTGTGATATTTGCATCTATTAAATTAGACATTCGCTGTAACGTTTAATTATTTCTGGACCTAAGTAGTAAAATCAAATGGCCCGATTTATAAGTTAGCCGTCGACATCAAAGACTTTCAATAACGGCTCTAGACGGTTGCAATTTCATGATAGGTTTTCGCAAATAGATTTATTATGGACTTCCATAATACCATCGTTTCCTGTCCGCGCCATCGATATTATAAATAGCGAATGAGATGCATTTCCTGTGAATTGTGGTACACGCTGTAAGAGTGAGATTATGAATGGAGATTGACGCTTTTCAGAAAGAAAAAGTACGAAAATGTGAAGGTTATTAATTGTTAACTAATTTGTTCCCATTAGTTTGTGCCTTACGGTTTTACCCGCGGTTTATCACGGGATAAAAATGCGGCATGTGTGTTAACAAGTTACTGAATGGATTTGGATGAAACTTTGCAAAAGTAGCTGATAAGCTGAATCAACGCATAGGTCAGGGCAAGCTTTGTATGTACTTACACAATACATACATTTTTTATCCCAAAAAAAATTCATAAGTAATCACACGAGATTTCAACCGCGGTTAATATCACCGTGTATAACTTGAAATTAATAATCTTGGTGACTTGCAAAACTTCTTTGATGTTCAGCTTCGTTATCGCTACACCCTGTTACTTAGAGCTCGGAAACACACGAGCGCAGTCGTGGCGAATGCTGTAACTAATAAACACCCTATTGTCCCCCGGCGATCCGATGGCGAATGGCTGATAGGAATCGCACATGCTTGATTTGCTATTGTGCTGAGTTTCGAATTAAGCTCGATTTAGCTAGCACTTATGAATATATAAGTACCTACTTGTGAATACTCGTATGTATGAAGCTTGTGAGGCTCGCATAGGCACATAATACAGATACGATGGTGAGTTGAGTGACGTTCTGCGCGGATGGGTGGCCACTAAAAAATACAATACAATAAAATTTTATTTCTCGACAATACACGAGTTTTATGTAAGTACATAAACAATTAAGATGATAATTATCTGTTCAGCTATTTTAATATGACTGGAGTTTTTTTAATACTTATTATATGAAGTAACTTGCTATTATTTCAAAGCCAAAAAAAAATATTTCAAAGTGTTCTTATAGGCGGCGATGGGCTTGCAACCTGTCACGTAAGGAATACTAACTTCTGCAAGATGTGGGCATGTATCAAATATGTGTTTGGACATGCCTCTGATTACCCCCATAAGACATCTTCAAAGGATCTGGAATAAGTAAGATCTGAGAGAATGTCTACGCACCTTGGGGATACAGTCGTGAACCTGTTCAATACCAAGTATTTCAAATGCTATATACAGGGTGTAAAAAGACGTCTACCGAAGCCGAAAGGGGTAGGTACAGCATCCCAACACACAACCAAATCCAAAAGGATTTTCCGAAAAAATCATAATATCCGGAGAAAACAGCGTTTGAAGATTACTGTTTGCGTATGTACTGGGCGCGTTTTTCTAAGTAGATTGCTGGATTTTGAGTTCTAACTGTTTTTTTCTTTTATAAATGAAATTATTAGATAGGTATAGTCTTAATATGTTGTAATAGTAGTAAATAACCGGAAAAAAAATAAAAAAAATGACATAGGTAAAAAAAATTTGCGTTTTTTTTCCGCTAAATATGTTTAGAATCATGGTCTAATTGCAACCCCTCAGTTTTCGGTAGTAGTATTCTTTTTACACCCTGTATGTAATATGTTAACATCATTCCTGTTCCCATTTACTTAGTACTTTTACCAACACACAACCGTTTGTTGAACGGTAACTCCAAACGTAGAAGTGGTAAAAACGCATTAGTCCAATGCCTTAGCTTCTAGGGATATTATCGAGGGTAACGGCTTTCTACAATTAGCAAGGACAGAAATTAATACGTAAATACATGTACATGATAACTAACATAATGTTCGTATGAGTTACTGGTCAACTCTAGTGACCGAGTTTTTTGGCCGCCTTAAGGTCTGCGTCATAGCTTAACGACTGTATAGCTAGGTATTTCAAAAATATTGTAATCATAAGACAACGGAAATAAAGTAAAATAGTTTTTTGAGCAATGGGCCCCATACGTGAGTCATATCATCGGTGGCGGATTTTATAAGTCCCCATTGTGCTTAAGCTTTATTTAGCCGTGAGCCACAGACAACCTTTAAACCCCGCACCCTTAAAATACTCGTCCAATTCTTATAAAACTTTCACACAACAATAACTCAACTTATTGGCGTAATTCAATGGCGAAAGTGGCAACATTTAAAATCGATTACGTGCGCGTGCGCAGATAAGGGCCCATTTACACGGGGTATAAAGTGGAATGCGCTGTTCACACGGCCCGCTGCCTCCGATTTATGGAGTGTTTACATTGCAGCGATGCTTTATCGATGGTGTGAACTCGGCCGATAAAACAGAATTGATGGCCATTACAATTCAATTTTACCAGTCTCGAAGCCGCAAGATACATGAAACTTAACTTCAATACAAGGATGTCCCAAAAATTGCGTCGAGCGCAAATTCCAGATATAGAATTCAAGACTGACGAGCGATGAGCGACGACTGACAAGCTATGGTGCCCTCCTGCCCTTAAACGTACCTACTGGGGTCAGTCTCATTTAGCCTTGCAGTTTTCGAGTTTTTTTGGTCTGGTATTTCTCAGTCAAACTGCATCCAATTAATAGAGGCCCGTCTTCAAATACCTTGACGATCTATACAATATACATCAACCTTCCGACAATTCAGATCAGTACTTTTCTAATAAAGGAATCGAAAGAAAAATCCAACTGCCTACAAGCTTAACGGTCCCTCAGATGTTTCTAACCCATTACCAGCCATCAAATCCGCTTCAAACCCTTACAAGGGCCCGGCCCAGGGCACCGTAATTGCAGTTTTTTCTTCACCTCTCTAAATAGCCTGGGTGCGCTGGTTTTGCGAATCAACTGGACTGACAGGCCACCAGATCGGGAGTGGCCCAGATTGTGGAACCGTTGGTACGAAATGGGTCCTGCTGGTACTTATAGTTTCTTGATAGGTTGATACGCGGGATATTGTCACGTGTACTTGAATTGACCAATTACAATACTCGAGTTGAAATTTTGAGATTTTTATCAGCAACTTTTTATTGGATCATGACCTAAAATGATAATAAGTAGACAAAATAGCAATAGCCTGTACAAAATAATTGTAAAATTTTACTTGTGTACCAAACAAGTGTGCCAAACAAACACAAAATAAGATGCGAAACGCTTTACACTCGTTCTATGTCCCCAGTTCCGTAATGTCCACAGCACAATAGCTTAGTGTCCAAAACGATATAGTCAGAGAGATAATTTTAACATATCATACGTCACAGCATGATCGACTGGCTCCCCACTGGAGCTTGACTGTTTAGTTTTAAGATCACCTAAAATAATGCTAGGCCCCAAACCTTGTTTGTTGCCCGGATTCTTCTTTTGACTTTGACTTTGACTTTGACGTCAAATGAAACATTTTAAGTCGATAAGTCTTTAGGTGCTCTAAAAACTATAAATCTAAGTACAAAAAAAAACCTAAAGCGAAGCATAGAAATTGCATGGTTTTATTTATTTTCTTGTAAACTTCCTCCGAAAAGCAACTGCCCACTACTGTGAAGTTGAAATGATTGCATGTCACGTACATGCACTAGCTATAATCGGATCGTATTGAAGCTTTCATAAGCAACTCTTCAGTCTGCTTGAACTATGTGACGTGAGAGAATCACCACAGGCTCTTACTACGCGTCACAGTCAAATGTCACAGCGCGTGTCGTAAATCAAATAACAATGCGGCTAAATAAAGTTGTTTGACATCTTTCATTGCGACTGATTTACAGTGAATGGGCACGTATTGGGCACGTGCTTTTTGGAAGAGTTTTTGGATCGTTTAGGGTATGAGTTATGGGGTCGGACATATGGGTGTACGTAGGCTGTGAAATCCTTTAATAGGTTATTGGGCTCTAAAAAGATAGTAAGTCAATAATGACATAACTCTTTTGACCTACTTCTGGGCAAAAAAGGCCCTTCCATCTATTGTCCTAATCTTTATTTGATCCAATAAATTTGGTTAGTTTTTAAATTGGTAAAACTTTACCAATTTACTACTTTTTTACTACCAATTGGCATTTTCATCATTTTACTGCAAACTGCGTTACACAATAACCATTTCCTTTCCCTCGGGCGCTAGTGACCGATATTTTCTGACGCAGATTGCGCTGTAGTATCTACCAACATAGATAATCTTGTAAATAGGCCGCTGTCAATTGCTACAGACTACCTACCTATGGAAGTTTTGTGATTGTTGCCACTGTGATGTGTGATGCCGGCTTTGGTTTACCTACTAAAAAATAATTTTAAATTCAATGAAACTTATAGATCATCCTTTCGGTTCATTTTGATAAAGTTCGTTTTGAAATATTCTATTGTTTGGGATTTTCAAGCAATGATATTATTTTAAGTGAGTATACTTACTATATGTGCGATCATGTAAATGTAATCACAATCGGGCTCACGCACGATCTATAGCCCTGAGACTATATCAAAGTACAGTCAGCATCAAAATTTGATAAACTTGGGAAATTATTATGGACTGAGAGTTGATCATCAACTATTTGTCAAAATTTTGATCATGGTGTTACGGATTTCAGAAATATTCTGATTTTTGGAAACTTCAAATGTTAATCAACTTTTGATGCTGACTGTACTTACCTACTTGGTAAGATTTTTAGAACCATTGATAATTTTTTTTACCAACATGTATTTACCAAGCAAAACTTCGTGAGTAAATGTAATTTTAAAATTAGGGCCCGGAACAGTCAAAGACCTTATTTTGTGAGACTTATTATGACTAAGAGATCCTCATTTCTTAAGAACTCTTTGTTGACCAATCTGTTCGTAATCGAGCAAATGCACGTGACTCACGCGCATGACAAACAGTCTGAATCACCTCACCTTCACTTATATGAGCTGTCATATTTTTAGCTTTTTAAATACCTTTGACCAAACTGACTAAAGTAGACCAAACGATCTGAAATTAACTTAAGTTTAACTTAGTAATGATTTTTTTTTCTGGAATTTTTTAAGATGAAATTGATGAATTGATTAATGAAGGTGACTTTACACATTATCTCCGTTTTTTCTCTCGTTGGTAGTTTCGTAGTACCTACGAGTATACGATTATTAGATTGGGGTAGACTATTTGTATTTCCCACAACTTTGTCTAAATAAGTTTTGTTAATTATAAAATTATAAAAGTTTCCGGCAGATGGCGTTGTTTTGGTACCGGATTATCTCACAGAATTACCTTCGAGCTGAGCCAATGCGACTGTTTTCTTTCCATTTCGGAGATGAAGGGTGTTTGATAGGGCTGTCGATATTTTTGACCTTTGACATTTTATTTTAAAGACATTTTATTCATACTGTGTAGCCAAAGGAGATGACAGAGTATTTCGTACTTGGGATTTTGAAGTAGTTTATAATGTCCAAGATTTCAAAAAAAAGTAAAGGCCTGATTGTATATTTGCCTGAAACGATCTAAGGAATCAATTTTACTTAAATCTGGCTTGATTTTACTTAAATCTGGAATGAGCATAGTTAATCTGTTAGTTATGAGTTGATTTTAAAATAACTTAATAATAATTTAAGTTATTTTTCCGTACGTAATAAAATTGGACCCGTTTGAACATATTTTTTTTTTGGGTTCGAGAGAGAGTGGTGGGAAATTGTCAGAGATAGGGACGTGTGGAAAATTTTGGGGGAGACCTTTGCCCAGCAGTGGGACACCATAGGTTGATAAAAAAAAAAAAAAAAAAATTGGACAGTTTGATTGACAACCCTGAAACAGATTATAACCTAAACTTTGGCGCGTGTTATGTTATAGCGTCGGTTAAAATTAACCGGCAAACGGTTTTCAAGTTCATTTACACCATATTTACTACAGTTTATTTTTGTAAGCTTCATGTTAGTGAGTTTCTTTGAAAAGAGTGATAGAACATTTTATTTATTTATCGTACTAATCCCTGTTTGTTTAGGGATGGATCTGAAAATTCAGCACTGATATAAAAATATGGTTTATGAAAACTATTTCGAACTATTGTTTATAATACCTATCAACTTGTTATGTTCAAGATAATGCTATCTGCACTGCATAGGTATTTATGCCGTGTAGGGTATAAAGAGAGAATAAAATGTCTATTTTGTTTTGATATTTTTCACATCAAACTTAACTACCAAGATTTGTCTATAACCCCTATTTTTTGTCTCCAGGCTTGCGCCCCACGCTACGTGTCTTTCGTGTCTGCGAAGCTAAACCTGCGGGACCCAGTGGGCACCTGCTTCGTCGCCAAATCCTCCAGCTTACAGGATATCACTGAATTCTCGCCCTGCAGGACTTGTAAGTTTATATTTAGAAACAAAAATATAACTATGCCAGCTGTCGAAAAATTTGCCATTAGGTATTTGGTACTTATGCTTACTTACCTAAGTAGAAAAGAGCCTACGTATAATACCAAGTATCATATGGTCATAAAATTCCTACGTACCTGTTTCTAATTGAAATATAAGTTATTTTTACTTATCGTAGTGTTTTTATGCTAAATATCATTATTCATTATTTTTATAGACAGGTAGAGTTTAATACTGCTACTAAAAGTTGTTTTACGTGAATAATATTTGCGATTTATCTTGAAATAAATTTAACAGTCCTTAGTAATATTCCTTGAAAGCTCATTTGACAGCTTTTATCATAAAACCACAATGGCGGATAACAATGGCGTCTGTAAAAGCGCGCGAAACCGGCACTTCCGCCGGTAATGGCGCGCACGGGAAAATTGCCATGACGAGCGCACTAAAGTTTGATTTACGATGTAAAAGGATATTTTTTTAAATGTAACGTTACCTACATCATAATTATGATGTAGCCAAATTTGGCTATGTAAAATCTCGAAATTGAAATGAACTTCCTAAATGCAAAAATAATTTGACATGCAACTAGCAATAAATTCAACCTTAGTTAGATACGTGACGGCGAATCGACGAATATAATTTTCCCATTAGTGTGTCTCATATTTTTGAACCTATGTAATTTATGTATTTTATGATATTAGTATTTCGTACTGAGGATGAGGGTGAGTTTAGAGCGGTGTGAACACTGTAGAGTTAACTAGAGTTATAGTACAACATGCACTGTATTTTGTAGGTATAAGTATTTATTTACTAACTTACACGTCTATTTGTAAATAAAAGGCACAGAATTTTAAATAAATCTTATTGTATGATGTCCATAGAGATATTGTAAAATCTTTGATGATAATATCAAACTTATTTATTTTAATTTTCAGCTAGCTACGGGCAGCGTAAAACTGGTGTTTGCCAAGCTGGATTCTCTGCTACTATGTCAAAGGTTTGTTCATACATAAGTAAATTTTTTCTGCACATATCGGTATTATTTTTGTATATTAAAGAAGCTGCAATTTCACCACGATGCATGAATAAACCGAAAGTTCAATTGAATAAATCTCAAACAATAATTTATTAAATTGCCGTAATAACAGCGTTTACTCCATTATTATTCTTCAAAAACAACAATTTGTAAGTGTTTATGAATTCCCATTTCCATTTAAAATGAAGGTGGTCAGCCGTTAAAGGTAAAGGAACACCAAAAATGTTAATATCAGAGTCTGTAATATCATCGTAATACTCAATAATGCTCAGTATAATTTCGCCAATTGAAATCGACACAAAAAGAAGGCATTTATCATTTATGTCACGCCAATTATAATTCGATACGAATCATTTCGAGAGAAGATCGTAATCGTTTTAAAAATAATTTTGGCGACACTGAACGGTACGGGTTGTTAAAGTAATAATATGTTTTGGGAATTTATTTTGTTTTTGCACACTTGCAATTCAGATGGTGATTGTGATTTGATTGTTATTAATTTCCGCTGATTGAGGTGATAAAAATATTTTTACTTTCTTCAACATTATGCCTACACATGTCGGAACTTTAATGATTCGTATTTTATCCTGTTATTCATATTATACTAGATGGCTTTCTCAGCTTATATTCGATGACATAACGCTTGAGGTGCGAGTTCGGTTCTTGCGGTGGGTCAAGATTGTATGTTCTGAAAATGTTTATTGTTGTGTCATACCATAGATTAAGTAATTTCATTCGTAGTTTCATCAATACTCACGATGCTGGGAAGCCTAGTGTAAGTTATTGGGTGTTAAAAAAATATATTGAAGATTGTCAAAAAACAATACCTATCTAAAAGGTCAAAAAGAGGTCAAAATCAAAATCAAAAAGCATTTATTCAGTAAGACCGCTGGGATCACTTTGAATCGTCTTAAATCTAGGTGGTTCTACTCCTGTTCCTTCGCGACCAATACCGTGAAGAACCGGCCAACAAACACGGTTTGGGTTTGAGCTAGACTAGACGGTAACAAATTTTTTATCAGCCTATCTTCTAGCGTTATAAAAAGTGTCGTCAAAAACGTATCGAAGGTTTAATCATAGAACCGTGATTTTACGATCGTGGGAAAAGAATAATAGGTGCTCCACGCCAGTAAGAGTTATCTTCGCGATCGCATCGAGCGCGTGATCCGAATGCGCCCGCGCACAACGCTTATGAATTATTGAAACGTTTTATTGTTCCACGCGCAAAAAATAAAATAAAACGGCGCACAGCGTTCCTATTTTGAAAATAGAAACTGATTTTATTGCTCTTTTATCTGTGACTTTATTTGGGAGACAATTGAGGTATAATCCGCTTTTGAGTGCGGCCATTTTTTATAGCTGCGATAAACATATATACATAAATAATTATAAATATGAGCTCTCATTCAGTCAATCTTGTATTAACCTGTACAATTTAGTTTAACAAAGCAAAATCATAACATAAATATATTTTTTGCGTTTTGGGTATTTTACGACCTCTAGCACTTTTTCAACATTGATAAAGACGGTAAAATAGATAAGAATGAGCAAAATGTGGGCAAGATGCATCTTGTTCCTCGAAAGGGGAACATAATACTATTGTGTGAATCGTGGAAATGTAAATTCTGGTACGTGCCTCGATTATTAATTTGCATCGCCATATTATGCAAAATAGGTTTTTTATACAGAAAAAAAATTCTAATATAAAAACATGTGTCTATGATTTTGTACACCGCTTAGAATATTATGTTAAGTTTTATGCGGACGACCAAATTGACCAACATAATTAAATTTTATGTACCTAAAAGAATGAGGAAATAATTATGCAAAAAAACTATAACACTCCTACATGCTATAGATTCTTCTTATCAATGATAAACAGCAAAATAAAAAGGTAAAAAAATATTGAGTGTAGGATATACCTAGACCAAATATCATTACCTAGACCATATGCATTGAAGAAGCATTTCGAAATGAGCTCAAAAAGATTTGATTTTACAGACCATAGATTCATGAAGGCGCTTATTGGGATTGACTGTAGGTACCACTGGTACCACTAAGCAGTGTCAAAGTTCAAAAGCACATAGAAGCAATTCTAGCTGGTATTTAATTTATATAGAAATGTCTACTTATACTGGCGAGCGAATAATTTGTCGTCGTTTTCTATTAGCTGTGGTAGGTGTGAACAGCGATTCATTATGAATTCATTGGCACTAGGCGATTCTGAGGCGATTCAACTCTCAATAAGGCAATGCTTAGGACTGCTATACAACTTTCTATAAATTGACATGAAATATATTTTCGTTAGATGAACGATTGGTTGAGAATAACTATGACGCAATTTATTTAGCTTTGTGCTTCAATCATGCTTTGTACTACAATATCTTTCACTGGCAGAATAAAAAAATAATGACAATAAAACCTCCTCTAATAAGCCTCTTTGCTTTTTCAAAAACCGAATCGTCCAGTTTTCCAGAAATTCCCATGGCATGCAACCTCAGATTCCAACCGTTCCAAAGAGGTTCCAAACAAGGTTGCAGTACGCATGCGCAAACGGCAGCCATTTGCAGACAATGGCAGTGAAGCCCGCGCATTTGTCGCAGAAATTACGATTTTGTATTCGTATTGAAACAACTTGTTTCGATGTTATTGCGTTCTTTTATTCAGTTGCTGTATATCTTTGACTGATTTCTCTACGGCTTGTATTCTCAGGTACCTATACGTACGCTTACCTTATTGTATTCCACAATTATCATATAGGTGACTTATCAGTAAGAGAAGAGCGTTTTTACATTATCCGATCCGATATCGGATATCGGACCGCTCTGACTTACTACGTTAGATGTTTTGTTTGAAAAAAAAACACTGGTTACACAAAAGTCATAAACATAAATCGTGACGTCATGCAATTTTAATTATTATTTTGTTTGTTAAACATCACATCATAAAGTTTAACATCACAGAACTATAGTTTCAGACCTTTGATAGGCATGCATGGAGCCGAAGCCAACACACAGAGGCCTTTTTGACAATTTTGATCTTGTGTGATGTAGACACATACCGGCTACAATCCCTTCAACACTCTATAAATGCATTCAGGAACAGTCTCCGAATTATTATTATAATTATTGCAATAAAATATTCTTATTGCATTTAAAATATTTGAGTTTGAGTTTTATAGCGATTGTGCAAAAGATGCATTTGCCTAACTTGTGCTCAAAGCACATTTTACTCTAGATATTTTAGAGTCAGGGTAGTTATGGTTAGCAAGCTTAACTAGCATATAAGTAGGTAAAGCAAGCTATTAAACTCGTATGTGGAAGCTGATAATTATCTTTATGATGTAAATATCATAAAGATTCGTTACGGTATGCAACTTAGCTTATCCACGGTCGGATCCTAGCTATAACATATATCGTAGGTCATAGTGCAACGCCTCCTAAAACTCCACCTTGTTAAATGTTCTGTATTTTATAGGTCTTCAGCAATGATAATTTGATATCAGCAAATGCCTTGTAAAGCCACTTTTCCCGAGCTTTTATTTTATGCTATATTCGTAAAACCTGGTCAAATAACATTTGTGAGGTACCTTTAACTCGTACACTGTACAGTCAGCCAAGTAGGCAACTGGCTGGCCAAAGGTTTTGAGAAAATTTGAATGGAAAAGGAATTTAATATTATAACTAAAGCGAATCAATTGAAACAAATCGATTTTCCCCCAAAAGCCCTTATTACATTTCGCAGAAACATTAATTGATTTCGCAATGTGCATGCGCAGACTTAAAAGCTTTATTCCATTCGTTTCACCTGTCTCCTTTTCCACACCGTGTATGCAAATTATATGGGGTTTAAAACGGTCCCAGCTTATGCGATTTTAATTGAATATTCAATTATTCCACGCCGTAACTTTAGGCTTTATGCCTTCATGCGAGAACCCAAGAATGGCGAACGACTCAGGTGTAAAATGAATAGCATTTTACTGTTAAGAAGTGAGTATTTAATGACTGAAAAGTAACTATAATTTTACACAAAGAACACAAGAATAACTAGCGAGGAACAGTTACTGCAGCAAACAGCATGTCCACACATTATTGTACCCACATATACTTAGTTGGGGAAATGTGTTTATCTGCGTTGTAAACCTTGTAAGCTTTTTGTTCACGGATTAAACTGAAAATCGGTATAATGTTTTGAAGTACCTACGAGTAAGTATTGAATTCTTCTTGTGCCATTCAATATTTTACTGAATTTATATTTTACTCAATATCTCTATTAAAGCCTTTAAGTACCTCGAAGCTTTCATTTCTAGTAGGTGTAGTTTTGTATGTACCTAAGCTGTACAGTTATTGGAAGAATTTCTAATCCATGATAGTCTTGGCAGTCACGATCTGCTCATCCCTTGTCCACAAAAGTGTATTGTATTTGCGACATTCTGCCCCACGTGACGTGGAAATGGGGCGTGCGCGGCGCGCATGCGCGGTGCTTGTCGCGCTTTATAAGGCGCATGTCGATGCGCGCGCGCTTATTTATTCATTGCCCGGCATTTGCTTGCCAGGTTAGTATCTAGAAGATTGTTTTAAATACTGTTATGATCTGTGTCTCTGAGTAGGTATCCCCATTTTCAAGTTTAAGCGAATGTGTAAAATACTTATACCACCCTCTAGAAATAATGTCGTGAATCTGATTAAGATTCTATGTGTTCTACAATTGTTTATTTATTATTTATATAAAAACTTTATTGCACAAAATTAAAAAAAATATTGCACAATTGGCGAGCATAATGCCAAAGGCATTTTCTACCTGCTGACCAACGTGTTATTGGAGAGGTACAAATGGCGTGCTCACATCTCTTATAGGGGTAGGCAGAGTCCACGGATTTCCACTTGCTACAATCCTGACACACATCTTTTGCCTCATTTACTTTCATCTTCTGTCATCATTTTCCTGCCCTTATCCCGATTATGCGGGGTCGGCACAACATGTTCTCTTCTTCCACTCTCCCCTATCACTCGTCATCTCCGTATCCACTCCTTTCTTACCCATATCTTTTTTCACACAATCCATCCATCTTTTCTTTGGTCTACCTCTACTCACATATCCATCCACATTCATTTCCATCACCCTTTTAATTACGTGACTTTCATCCCTCCGCATTACATGCCCATACCACGCTAACCAGTAGTATGAGCAATAGCTCATACTACTACTTTCATCTTCTGTAAACTTCTGAAACATTTTTTTATGTAAATCGCTGTAACTTAGATGGGGTTCATTGGACCCCCTTTCTACAATACCTAATTTTGTCCCTGCTTCGTCCACCGCATGCTGATTCAATGGTAAGTCCGCCATTAACTTATTTTAGGGCCGCTACCTTCTACGTCCGAGCATATATCTCAAAAGGCTACTTTTTCAAGAATTTGTATACAAAATAGGAAAACTCGCCTAAGTGAAGCAAGTTTTTCTTGCTATAACTTGAGTTATTTGTAATTTGAAATGTCTACCAGGAAGCTTCAAATCCTACTTAGTTCTTTCAGCTTTGGAAAACTAGTTTCATATGTTGCTCATAGCTCGATAGTTTGTAACACAACCGTTTTTCAAATGTTTTTTCACGAAGTTTCTCCATGGTCTCAAACAATCATGCTTCATTTCTCACTAAAATCTTCACGATTTCAGCCACCGACGGTAATTCGTGGCTTATAACTTTTCAAACGAATATTTTCTTCCACTTCGTAGTAGTTTTTAAGCAAAAACTAAAAATTAAACTACAATTATAGAGCAAAACATTTTCATAGCAAGTTGCAAAGTCCCATTATTTCTCCGCAACAACAGTGATGACACATGCAATCGGGAGCAGACATCGCCAACACATGTTAATGCTTTGAGACGAGTAGTTTTTGTGATAAGATGTAACTGGAGCCATTTGCTTATCTGTCGTGTTCACACGGCGCTGGCGGCTGTCGTCAGATCTGTTGTCACGAGTCTGAGAGTGGGCTTTGCAAGACTAAAACCACTTTGAGGGAAAATAGAGACAAGAAATATGCAGAACAATATTCTCTAAACGCACTAGGTTAAATTGTTTATTTTTTGTTAAAACTGAAAATTATGAAGTTGTTCAGCCATGACGGAGACTAAATAACTTTTGTCAGCAGAGAGAGTTGACCTTTAGCTCGTACGAGCTTCCATATAAGAATCTTCAAGCTGCGGTGCGCGCTTAGTAGCCACAACTAAAATGTTACAAGTGTTATCAAAAAGAACGTTAACTGTACATACTTTCAACACATAAACAACACATAATCAGACTATAAAAGGACAAAAATGTCTCTTAGGCCAGTTTATCAGTCCCGCAATTAGAGACCTTTCTCTGCTTTACCATAAGTGCCCTCATAAATATATTGGATCAGGATAGCTCGTAAAGATCGTTTTTAAATAAACAGCCGTGACATGTTGTTTCAATGGTTTTATGGCTTGTGGGGCATCTGGTGGCTCTCGTCGTACTTTTTTTAATGATTAAAAGTAAATTACAATCAAACGTTTTTAGGTTTCATTTATCGCAGAGAAGACGACAACATTATTTTTTTACATGAATTTGATTTTGATACAGAATCGAGAAACAATTTGAATGTTGATTGCCTTATTCAAGGGATGGCAACAGTTACAAGTGCAACAGAATTGTCATAGCTTCAGACACAGTATGTTATTTAAACATTTTTTGTTTTTTTTTCAGGATGGTGAAAGGTTGTTCATGGGAGCACCAGGCAGCTTTTACTGGCAAGGTACGTAAAAAAGACACTAACAAAATAACTCTTAGAAATGTATCACCACGAACATGTATCACCATTTGGTGGATGGTAACGTCTGGGTGGTGAAATGAATGAATCATGTATATTCATCACCATGTTGTCATTACATGTGTTAACTGTTTTGTCAAAATCATCGATCAAGAATAGTTTATGAAGTCCAACGGACAAATCTTTGTAAAAAAATGAATTCTGTTCAAGATGGTTTTAAATTGATCTGTTAAAGGAAAGGATATAATCTCTATAGCAAAGAGATGTAGAGAAAGAGAAGAGTAAGTATGATACTGACAATTTACTCCCGATCCACAGGACGAACGTTATCCATAGACTCAAATGAAAAGTTCTTCTACTTTATGCCGAAAATACCAGAGGAAGGTAAAACCAACGATTGACCATCCTAATTCATAACCGCAATAACATAGTGACAGGCTTACATCGCCTAATCCTGATAAACCATTAAAATGCAGTAATTCAAATGCTATTTATAATCATGATCAAGTATAATTGAATTTATACCAGAATCCACTAAAACGATTACCGCTTTAAATTAAATACGATGTTTCTAACCAATTCGCTTTTTATTAATAAACTAATTAGGTTTCTTTACAAACTTACAACAATCATTAATTTTACAAAAACATTTGATTCGTTTGACCAAAACTATAGGTAAGTACCTGAATAAAATGAACGACAAGAGTTACAATTATATTTGATCATGGGGAAATACATTTCAATTAGCGCTGCAATTTCATTTACTGACTTCAACGATAACGGTCAAGTCGTTGATTTCGTAGATGGATACATCATTAGCGATCCTGCTAAACATGGTTTATGATGGCAACCACTAGATGCCGAACCTTCGTATATACTCCGACACCACTTGTTCAATACACCCATTAGCAAACCCATAGAAAGTAGCAGTAGTTGAGAACTGAATGTCCGTGCACGAACACTTCTAGATTTCATTGTCATAGATTATACCCATATCTGTGCTAACGCGTATGTGGATGATCTCATTATTTCATACTCGATGGAATGGAACACCCCCATTTGTTTAGATCTTTATTTTCTTCACCGGTGTCGACCCCTGGCCCTTCCGATTTCCGATTGTAAATAGGAATGTCGTATACTTCGTCATATTTATTTGGTAAATCAGGTTTATAATGCTTTATATTGTAGCACATTGTGTTACGCTTCAGGACTAATGGAATATTCAAAAGAACTCATTTGGCTTTCCGATTAATTGGTCGGGGATTTGGTAATAATGATCTAAATGCTTTATCAAGTTGATATCCAGTACAAAATTTAATTTTATCAATAAAACGTCATCAAGCTATATTGTGGATATTGGTCTTGATGATTTTCTAATATCTACCTACTGATGCAAACACGACATCAGCAATCAGCATCATTATTTGCCTTTAATTTTTTTTCAGCTTTTCATTAAATGTTCGTCATAACATAAAATGAGATGTTCTTATTTGGATGTTGTAATTTTTTTACATAATATACATATGTTGATTCAATATGACGTCTTAACTTGAAAGAGTATTTTGCAATTATTTATAAGCTAGGAATAAAAATAAAACGAAAATTGCCTACATTCAAATGGTTGCATCTCTACAACCTACATTTTCCACCAAACTCAAACCACTTACTTTTTCTAGGTCAGCTGATGTCTCAGACCCTGAATGGTAAACCAGCGCTGGTATCCACGCCTGAAGCTAGCGCTAGGTACGATGACTCTTACATGGGCTACTCCATCACGGTTGGAGACTTTGCCGGTGAGGGCATTCAGAGCGTTGCTGTCGGCGTTCCGAGAGGTTCTGACTTGAAAGGATTGGTAAGTCAAATCTTGTATTTCCTTTTGTTCTGACTCCTCCCACTCTTAGCTTATTTTTGCACTCTTCTCTGGTCCCCGAATCAGAATTTTGGTGTCTTTATTTTTGCTTATTTCAAGTCGATATTTTAGGTGATCCTTTACACCTGGGAACTCCAAATCATCAAGAACATCAGCGGCTCCCAAATTGGTGCCTACTTTGGGTACAGCCTCGCCTCTGGGGACATCGATGGTGATGGTGCGGAAGACGTTATTGTTGGCGCACCAATGTTCACCAAGCCGAAGAGCGACGGATACGAACATGGACGAATCTATGTTATATATCAAGGAAAGGACAAGGTTTGATTACCATTGCTTAAACATTATGTTCGTTTTATGATTCTTATTTTCTTCTTGAATTTTTGAATTTGAATTCCGGAGTTTATGTGACATTGTGACACGTATCAAAATGTTAAAAGTTAGCAATTTAAACGATTGCTGTTTATTTTCAGAGCTTCAGAAAAACACATTCTCGTACCGGAGAAATATCTCAGGGAAGGTTTGGGTTAGCTATCACATCACTTGGAGACATCAACTACGATGGATATGGAGGTATGTACAATTTGTCTCTAGCATAATCTACTTTAGTTAATCAGTCATGAATCGCAACAAATCTGTGGACGATTTGGTACAGACCTTCAAAGGTCACAAAACTCTAGACAAAATATGAAAAAGTAGGTAGTAGTTAAAGACCATAAGCTTAAAACATCAATACAGTGGAAACTAGTAATTTACCTGAATTATTTCAACTTTCAGATATAGCGGCAGGCGCCCCATACGGCGGAGAGAATGGTCGTGGAGTGGTCTTCATTTATCATGGCAGCGCAAACGGCATCCTTGAGAAGTACTCTCAAGCCATCACCGCAGAAGAGATCTCCCCTACATTGACAACTTTCGGCTTTTCGCTCTCCGGAGGGGTTGATTTGGATGACAACAAGTACACGGATCTTGTGGTTGGCTCTTATAAGTCAGACAGTGTTGTATTTTTAAAGTAAGTTAATGATTTTTAATTTTTTATCTGTTGTCTGTAATTTGGCTATACGGAGAAAATTTAAATGATCAGCGATTCACATGTTTTAAAATATCAACACCGAGTTGATTATTTAAAATCATAAAAAAACTCTTGAGGTAATAAACAGATACACCTTGTTTGAAAACGGTACAGGTACTTCAGTTACAGAAAAGCAAATTACTTCAATACCCATTGTAAGTTTCTTTTGCAGCTCTATCAATGTTTGTCTGAGTATTATTGTTGCTATCTTCGATTCATGTAAATTTTTCCTATCTGTTTTCAGATCTCGTCCTGTTGTAAAAGTAACTGCTGACGTCAAATTCATGGGTGAAAGTAAGCTCATCTCTCTGGACGACCGCAGCTGTACGCTCTCCAATGGAACGAAAGTCGCCTGCGCCCATCTTAAGTTCTGTCTCTCTTATGATGGGATCAATGTGGACCAACAGATTAGTGAGTTTATTTTCTTCTTTGATTTATGATTTATCTTCATCGTTTTCAATTTTGGTCTCTACCATAACACTGATTATTTTTTCTACTTTCTACTGTTTGATATCTAGGTGTGATGTGTGTGATAATTTGGTTGTCTCATTATGTCTTTGCGTGTTTATCATTTTTATTTTGGTGAAAAGAATATGAATTCTAAATTATTTTTTTCATTTCTTAAAATTTAAAATATTTGGTTGTTTTACATCTGCACGATGAAAACAATTTTATTGAGATATTTATTGTATTGTTTGTTTCCAAGCGGAGGGATATATCTGCTTCTTCGGTGAGTGGGTGGAGTAGATTGGAACATTTCACCAAAATGTACATAAACATTATTGTCCACTCTGTAGCGAATTGATGTTAGACCACTCGTCTTATGTGTTAGCTGTGTATCTAGCAGCACTGTTTGTGTCATTTAAATATTCATGTCTTCGTCATTAATTATAGCTATCTTATGAAGCTGATTATATAAAACGACAACGGTTATTTCAAAGGGTCCACAAAGTAAGCATAAAATGCGAATAATAAATAAAAAAAAGACGTGTGGCACTCGGAGACTGCCGCGGTAAAGCTATTGCATAGCATTTTACTGCCGGTCGGAGTGGGGGGTGTTAGGTTATTTTCGTTACGGAATTTCTGGATTCGGTCTCCACGCTCAAGGCCCGCGATAGAAGCTATGCAATAGCTTAAAAATGCAGTAAAAGTAAAAAAATCAATGATCAATCAGATTAGTTGTGGGAAAGATAGTATTTTGGTTGTTGAAAATCTTTGGTGTACCTACAAAAGTATACGTATTTATAGACACGCCTATAAATATCTATTATTTATAATGATGTATGTTTAACTTAAAACGTTCTCATGCCATTTAACTGATTTTAAAAGTTCCGATATTTTAATATTCTAATCCAACCCATCAAACAGACTTCGAGGTGACCCTGGAGCTGGACTCCCGGCAGAAGACCAGCAAGCGTCTGTTCCTGGCGGAGAGTCGAGAGACCATCTACACCACGCACATCCTACTCACACGTCGGCAGAACGAGTGCAAGGACGTCACTGTTTACTTGGATGTAATGCTCTTCATTATATCTGTCCTTTTTCCACCAAAACTATTTTGACACCAGGTTTAAAAATAATTTAAATGTTACACTCATCACATTAATGTTCCTTCTCCCACATGAGTAGGGTCGGCTCAAAATTTTCCACTATCACTCTCTGTATTTTTATTATGTTCTACGATATTTGGACATGCCTCTGACTATATTTTGGACATATTCTATGGATCTGGATTACATTATAAAAAGATCTGTGAGAATGTCTACCGCGCTTTGTGGACACAGTTGGGGTTACAGTTGTGAATGTGATTCTGTTTTGGTCCTCAGGACTCTTATTAAAATAATCTTCAATTCAAGACTCGTATAAAAGAGATCTGTAACCAATATAACTGTCCCTTGATGTGATTTAGAAGGCTGTGAATGAAGTTTTTTTGTTTTTTAGGCAGCAATACAAATTCTTCTTACAGGAGGAGATACGCGACAAGCTGACTCCCATCGAAGTGAAGATGACATACAACCTGACAAGCCAACCTTCCGGCAGCGTAGTGCCGCCAGTCCTGGACCAGACCACCGGAATCAGTCACGCAGACTCTCTGAACATACAGAAGAACTGCGGTGCAGATAATATTTGTATACCCGACTTGAGGATGGCTGCTACCACGTTAGTACTTTGAGCCTTCTGCCACTTCTGAATTCTGTCTCAATTATTACGTGGCCTTACGTAGCCTTCTGCTGGAAAAGCTTTTGCCATCATCCACGAATTAGAAATTCTTCTTCAAAATGTAGGCATGTGCAGATGTGGTATTCGGACGTGTCTTTGATCACCCTTTGATTTCTTCAAATGCTGTGTCATATGTGTGTTTACATAGTAGTTATCTATACTGTTTTTCTTTGAAATCGTTTTTCGTTTTTAATTTCATGCTATCTACTATAGCACAAAATTGGTTGTACTTACACACTCTAAAGTCACATACCACCTTCACAGATCTACAGTCAACTACGTCCTAGGATCCGGTGAGAACGTCCACATCGACGTGAAGGTCATAAACTCGGGAGAAGATGCCTTCGAAGCCGCATACTACCTGAAGATCCCGGCTGGAGTCACTTATGCCAAGATGGAGAGACTGGATAAGGATGCGGAGACTCCTATATATTGTTCCATCTCTAACCGAGATGGATCTGGGAACAGTTCTCTGAAGTGTGACTTGGGAAATCCTATGGCTAGTGGACAGAAGGTACCTAAAAATCATGATTCTGTTTTTAAATGAAACCCTTATAAAAAAGAGTAACTTATACACTGAATGCATGAAATATTTAATGAACTTACACCAGAAAATAAAATAATGATTGTTGTTTGAATAGGATGTTCAAATATACATTTGCGACTAACCGTGCTCAAAGTATGATTAGGACATCGATAATGTCTCAATGACATCATCATTAGCTTGTACTTGTATATTAAAAACCTACCATAATCATATTTTCCAGGTGAACTTCCGAGTGATCCTGGAAGTGGATTCCCGAGTGACGACCCTGAACTTCGAGATGGAAGCCAATTCCACCAACCCTGAGCAAGGCACCGACTACGATAACACTATGACGATGAACATAGGAGTTGTGGTCAAAGCGCATCTTTCTATTATTGGGTAAATACACCATTTATAAATTAGCTAAGATAGCTACGTTGGTTTGAAATATTCGTGATCGCTAATTTCCAAAATGTTGTGTTCAATTTGTCTAAAACTGTTATGCATGCAATAATTGAGAAAAAATCTTTACGAATCGACTCTGTGACGTTTTATTTGTCGACTTTATATCGATCGAACTCTGAGAAAATTTCATAGTTTTTAGCAAGGAATTTCTACCTAAAAGGTTTGAGTTAAAGTCGCGGCTCAAGGTTTTGTGATAAATCATAGCAGATCATTTTATTGGCCTTGCTCATGGTCAAACTCATTTTGACCTCGATTTCCACTAGTCATTTAAGCGTTTAAAATGCTCCACCTTTCTAACAAGTTCTTTTCCACAGCACCTCAGACCCTCCCGAGCTGCACTACAACGCGTCCTTGTACGAGACCCAGGACATCAAGGATGACACTAAACTTGGACCTCAAGTCATACACAAATACAATATCAAGAACGAAGGACCTTTCACTGTTGAAGAAGCGGAGATTTACGTCATGTGGCCGTATCAGACTCTTGAAGGTACGATAGCAAAAACAACACTACCAAACAAAATTCTAGATTAGGTAAATGTGATGTCTCTTATGCACACTTCTCAACTAGTTTCAGACGTGGAATGAATTTAGTGAAAAGTAAACTTTGTAAACTTAACTCCCATAGAACTATAAAAAGTCGATCGTGCAGTTTCTCAATAGGATATGTTGAAGACGCTAGATCAAATCCCGGATACGAAAGATTATCTACACATTTTTGATGAAATACCTATCTGATGTTTTTGACTCCCGCAAAATGAAGGCATGTGCTAAACATAACACATGCCAAACCATCTTACATATATCCAAAAGATCTACTGACTACTGACTATAAGATACAATGACTAACTCAGATAATGTCTAAAGTGTCTTAGGGAGACAGCGGTAATCCTGTTGATTTTACCTTCAATATTTTAACTTTCCCAGGCGAGAACCTAATGTACATGCTGGTCCAGCCACAATGGCTCGGCGACGTGAAGTGCGACGTTGCTCGACAAGTGAACCCTGAGGGACTCTTCGTACAGAACCCGTACGCCTTTCTGCTGTCCAAGGAACGGGAGGCCATGAAGAGTAGTGAGCTGTATACTGCCTCGCAGATATCTGGTGGTGGCGGGTATTATGGTCAAAGTGAGTATCCTAGCTTACTAATATTTTAGTCTGAAAGTTGTTTTTTTTTTTTTTTTTTTTCAAAATCAAAAAGCATTTATTCAGTAAGACCGCTGGGATCATTTTGAATTGTCTTAAAACTAGGTGATTTTACTCCTGTTCCTCAGCAAAAGTGGGACATGATAGGCTGAGAGAAAAAAATGGAGTGATTTTACTCCTGTTCCTCAGCAAAAGTGGGACATGATAGGCTGAGAGAAAAAAATGGAGTGATAGATTTAAGTGTTATTATAACAACGTTATAAAATTATGGTGAGATGTTTTGATCAATAAATAACTCTTTGGATCAATAAATAAATAAAATAGTTCACTATGTAACTATCTAGTCACAAACGGTGAGGGAAAACATCGTTTAAACCTGAAATAATGATTGGGTAACAATTACTTGTATTTTTCAGCATTCTGGGAAGAGCAATACACAAACAGCAACGGCGATGTGACGTCTCAAAGCGGAGGAAACCGCTATTCTGGAAACCAGAACATAGCAAACCAAGGATCTACCAGCGGCCAGTTCAGCCAGAGTTCTGGTCAATATGGTAGCCAAAGTTCTAGCAGTCAGGGCTCTGGCCAGTATGGCCAGAGTTCCGGTCAGTATGGCAGCTCTGGTGGCCACAGTCAATCTGGACAGTACGGCCAGAATGGCCAGAACGGAGGCTACAGAAGCCAGTATAACAAAACCTGGACCAGCACTGGCCAGGGTCTATCTGCCGAAGAGCAAGAGCAAATCAGGAAGAACCTTCAGAACGTTGCTGGGGTCCAGGGACAAGAAAATTACCAAGCCACCTACAATCAGGGAGGATATGCGAGCCAAGGTGGTCGTGGTGGAGAGATTGTGAGGGTGAAGAATAGGACCATAGTGTTTGATGAAAACCACAATATCATCTCCCAGACGGAGACTAGCACTGAGTACGGGTCTTTGGGACATGAGGGAGAAGCAGGCAGCTCTTTCAACATGTAAGTAGCAAACCGCTTTTCATTTTCTACATCAGCTTTAAAGGTTTTCATAACGTATTGTTACCAACCAAAGTTAATAAATCGTAATCTTTTTAGGCATGCCAACAGTCAAGGAAGCAGTCAACATTCAGGTCAAGCCTATTCCGGCTCAGGCTACGTCCGAGGATCCCAAAGCTCGCAAGGTGCCCAAAATGGATATCAGGGATCCCAAAGCGGTTACTCCCAAGGGTCTCAAAGTGGTTACGCCCAGGGTTCTCAAAACGGATACCAAGGATCCCAAAGTGGTTACAGTCAGGGATCACAAAGTGGATATTCCGGTTCAGGATACAACGCGAACAGAGTTCAGGGAGGATCCCAGGGTCAAGGCTTCGTTCATGGAGACTGGGCAACGACAGAGACAGTCAACGCTGACGTCATGAAAGCAGCATCCTCGACCTTCCGCGGAGCTGATAAAGTAACCGTAGTCGGTGATGAAGAAGAGGATAAACTTGAGGGTTTCGGAGTGTACGCGGCCAGTAACCCTAACAATGAGTTCAGATATGGAGTCGCTGATGTTAGTGGCAGTGGGTCCAGTCAAGCGGGAGTCAGGCAGACAGGATCAGCTGGGTCCTACTCTGGGGGTCATCGATCTGGTGGAAGTTCTCAATCTGGAGGCAGTTCTCAAGCTGGTGGTGCGAGCTACCAAGCTGGAGGCTCAGGGTACCAGAGGACTGGAGGGTCTTACAGCAGTTCTTCAGGCAGTAATGGAGGATACTCTTACTCTGCACGATCAGGTAATTTGTTTGCTATTACGAAGTCGACATTTTTATCCATTTATTTAATTAATCTTATGACAGGTACAGGCGTATTATAAAAGACACGAGGAAGAGTTGAAATTATAATTCTATGATCCATAATCCATAAAAAATCACGTGGAAGAGTTAAAATTATGATTCGTTTAGCTTATAAGTACTGGGTCCAATTCAATGCCTACCTTCACCTCATCTCATTATAAATTGTTATTTTCTCAGGAGGATCTTCATACAGCTCTCAGACTGGTGGAAGTTTCAGCTCTTCAAGCGAAAGTCGCGAAAACACGCGGCGTAGAAGACAAACCGATTCCCAGGTACGAAAAAATATCCTTTAGATATTCTGAGGGTACAGGCAATACAATCAATTTGTCATCCCTATTTTCAAGACTCTTTTATCCTTAGCTAGTCTTCACAACTTAGGCCTTTTACATCTATATTAGATGATTTATACAGCGTCAGGAGGCAACCTATGCTTTCACTTAACGGGATGCTGCAGTACCTGGGACATTGTTTGAGATGGAATAGGCTTGCCCAGCACCTAAACCATCCTCTACTCTATAAAGACGACGTCCATACGTGAGCTGACTAAGCTGCGGGTTTCCTCACCGTTGAGAGCTAGCTAGTCTTAAAGATGGTTGAATAGCCCCATTTGTGATTCCAGGTGGACCAGCAGCTAAGGGAGATCTTAGAGAAGTGCCAGGAAAAGTACAAGTGTGAGGTTCTCCGCTGCACTACCGGCCGCCTGCTGAAGGGACAGGAAGCTTGGCTCGCACTACGCTCGCGGTACAACGCTACTGTTCTCAGTCAGGTAAGACTTAACATGTTTCTTGTAACTCTTTGCTCCACAATGTATTGCGTTCTTCTTTGTAAAACCTCGTCTTTTCAGTGGATAAAGAAGAGGTTTTACAGGTCAGACACGTACCCAAAACTGGTAAAAAAATATATTTGCTGATCTTCAAAGACCGTTCTGTATCCGTTTTGAGCGTGGGCAGGAATCCACGCTCAAAACGCAGAATCCTTGAAACCTTTCTATAGATAGATCAACTTTCAGCCAAAAACGTGTACAAAACTGGCGGCATTCAAAATCTATTTTTGTAAATCTCCAAAGACATATCGGCTTTCATAAAAATAATTTAACTTGCAGATCTCCAAAGACCGTCCCGTTATTTTATCCACCCTCGCTGCAACTCGAGTCTCCCGCCTCCCCATGACAGAACGTCCCAGCGACCCTTCATGGCACACCGCGGAAGCTCAGACCGTGGTCACTCAACAACTTGAGGCCTTGGAGAACGGATCCATTCCTTTATGGGTGGTGGTGCTCGCAGCTGTTATAGGTGCTCTGTTGCTCTTGTTGCTGATCTTCGCTTTGTACAAAGTGAGTATAGAAAGGAGTATGGAGTCTTCGAGATTTTGTCCCGTAATATCGTGATCAGAAATCATTCGCACTTGATCATGATTCAATTCCTATCCCAGGATCACATGAGAAAACTCCGTGATCAGGATCGTGTGGAAGCTAGATACTAGTAGGATACTAAATGTGCTGACGCGCAATTTTGTGCGGTGCGTTGTCAGTCGGTACTCCCTGAATGAAAGTTGATCACGGTATCAGACATAGACCTCTATTAGTTAGGTACCTTCTGGAAAATGTGTTCATGTGTTTCTTGCTATCCTTTTTGCTATACTCTTTCTGATTCGATGACATCGATCACAGAAATTGTACTTACGTGTTATTCTTTCCAGTGTGGTTTCTTCAAGCGCAACCGTCCCTCCGACCACGCCGAGCGACAGCCTTTGAACGGTCGTGACGAACATCTTTGATATCCGACCACCGAGATCGGTGTCACCAGTGACACTGGGGGTACCAGCGACCCTGGGGGTACCAGCGACCCCGGGGGTACCAGTGACCCTGGGGGTACCAGCGACCCCGGGGGTACGAGTGACCCCTCGCGATCTTCCAGCGAATCCACCGACGCAGCTAGCGACATCACTAGCAGAGACTCTACGAGCTTAGATAGATATTGATGACATTTCTGTTCTGACTCATTGTGACTGTTTGGACTCCCGAATGATAACACGTTCCCAGACGTCTCGATGTGGGACGTCGTGACACGCCGCGTGTGCGTTACGGGCAATGGGCGTGAATGAAGGGAATTCCGAAAAATAAAAAAAGCTATTTTTGTCGTTCGTAGGAAAGACTCGTTGAAGATTCTAGATAGTGGCGTTTGAAAACAAAAGCTGCGTTGGCTGAAGTGTTTGTGCACGTGAAAAGTGAATGGTTAATGTGAGCACTAAAATACATACAGGGTGTAAAAAGACGTCTACCGAAGCCGAAAGGGGTAGGTACAGCATCCCAACACACAACTAAATCTAAAAGGATTTTCCGAAAAAATCATTATATACGAAGAAAACAGCATTTGAAGATTACTGTTTGCGTATGTACTGGGCGCGTTTTTATACGTAGAATGCTGGATTTTGAGTTTAAATCGTTTTTTTTTTATAAATGCAACTATTAGGTAGGTATGGTCTTATTATGTTGTACTAGTAGTAAATACTTAACTAGAAAATAAAATAAAATGACGTAGCCAAGTAAATTTTTTTTTTCGCTAAATATGTTCAGAATCATGGACTGATTGAAACCCCTCAGTTTTCGGTAGCAGTCTTTTTACACCCTGTATAAACAGTATAAACAGATTTGTTGCGTCGGAAGTTTTCTGATAATGTAGTTTGCAAATGTAAATAAGTTTTGCAATATTTCATTAAATAAGTTTGGGAAAATAGTATATTATATTCACGCATGTATCAATAGTTTTTACCTCATGACTACCTACACGAATATAAAAAACACTTTAAATATTTTTAATTAGAAAAATATTAGAAGGTGTTATACATTCTTTATTTGTAAAATAATTAGTAATAACATTGTAACATAATGACTAGTCACGTTACATTAATTACATAAAATAATGGTGCGCCATATTAAGAGTTAAACGGAAATTAATTAATATTTAATATCCAGCGTTTATAAAAGCTTGATGTACTAAGATTAAATTTACATTAATTTTGGTACAAACTGGGTCGTTATTACCATTAGCCTAAGAAATTAGCCTAAGTTTAGATCTAAGATGGATCACCTAAAAAAAGCTAGGCCCCAAACCGTGTTTGTTGCCCTGATTCTTCACGGTATTGCTCGCGAAGGAACAGGAGTAGAATCACCTAGTTTTAAGACGTTTCAAAGTGATCCCAGCGGTCCTACTGAATAAATGCTTTTTGACTTTGACATCAAAATTCAAAATAATATTTTTATAAAAAAAAAGTTTTTACCACTTAAAATTTTTGTGAAGTGCATAAATATAACCCTCTGTGTACCAAATAATGTAAATATTTTTATAATCATGTTTTTAAAACGCAGGTACGAACGAAAGGTTAAATCTCGAAGTGTGATACTGTAAAAAGTGTGTCTTAATGTATGAGAGTTGAGAAATGTGATCTAAGTTAATTAACATAGGTATGTTTGGTTAAAACAATGTTATTTTATTATTTGTATTCAGGGAACACGTAAGTAGGTAACCTACTAATAAGCTTAATTTATATAAAAAATAGTGTCACCTAATGTTTAAATTAGATATTTATAAATCTCTCATCCCACACCTGTAAGATTTTTTACATGCATCCCAGTAAGTTTGCAACAAAGCAATCAATTGAGCTAATGGACAATCTAACTAAATTTAAAATCATCGGTAAATCAAAGCGATATCTTTTTTTACTACCCTGCTTTGTACAAACTGAAATAATACTTATATGTACTTAGACCTCGACTCCTTCGATAGTGGTGAAACCTATCAAAAGAGAGAGATGGTTGGAAAGAATTGGGGGAGACCTTTGATCAGCAGTGGGACAGTATAGGTTAAATAAAATAAAAATGGTAGGTACCATTGGTATCACTGATCGGCAGATTCTTGGGTTAAAATCGCGCGGGATGCAATTCTAAAAATATCATATCGTAAATCGTAATCTTATCGTAAATGAAATCGCAAATCAAAATCCATCAAAGCTAATTAGTTTCAGCTTATAATTTTTTTTCTCCTCCTTTTTTTGAAGTCGGTTAAAAAGATCAAAAATAGGTTAGCAGATTTTAGAAAATAAGTATTGAATATCAAAATAAAGGTGCCTTAATTAAATATTATGCAATGTATGCTTTTATATGAATTTTAATACAATAATGTGCCTTCTGAAACTGCCAGTTACTAAATAAATTGTAAATATATTTAGGCTTATAAATTATTAAAAAAAGACATTTTTTCACAGAGTCGTTCTAAGCTTATTAATATTATATTTTTGAGGTTGTTAAATATTATTTATTAAAGATGTATGTCGACGTAGCTGATTTGTGAAAAAAAACCTGACGTACTTAATATTTTTAAGCTGTTTTTTGTTAATATAGAAACATAATTATCTTAGTTTCGTAACGACATACCTATTTATAAACATCTGTGAAAAAATGTCATGTCCTAACATTATAAAGTACATTTTATAATTATTTATTTACAACTAAGAATAGCGCTTCTACTTATTGATAATTAAACTAAAATAATGATAGATGCCATATACTTTCGTAATGGTTACATTTTGGTTGTTTTTCTCTCGGTAATAATTTTGCATTTACCAAAAAGAACTCTTAATAAATTTTTGTTTTTATTATAGTTTTTTAATCAGTCCTCTCCATTCTTGATTCTCCATATTTCTTTGGTATCTTTAAGAGTAATTAATCAAACAGAAGATGTCTAATGTGCTCTCCTAGGAATTTTTCCTGTAGGTCAATTTAGCGGTAAAGATACCTGCTCTCACTGCCCCGTCACAAAAATCTTACCCTTTACCTGTTGGTATTTATTATATCGTATCTCGCACGGTGTACCTATCAATCTCGCACGATAGTTCAATAACAATCTACTCCATATTGACCAGACACCTCAGTATAATTATACGATAAACAAGCTGTGCCGTGTTCGCCTTAAATTGGGTAAGGAGATAAATTGGCGATTGCTCGCTCGGAGATTAAATTAACTATCTTAGATGTAGTGTTCGCAAATATGATTATCACTAGCTGCATCCCGCGGTGTTACCCATTGTCCCTAAGGAGTGCTTCACTTCAGCTTCACACCAGGATAAAAAGGAGCCTATACGTTTTTACAAGGTTTAAGTTACATGCATAACAAATTCCATCTAAATCCATTCTGCCGTTTCAGCGTGAATTTGAGCAACAAAAATCTAGGTATTATTCAATTCATAATTTGGAGTTTTTTATTTTGAAAGAATATTTAAAATATTTTTAACCCCTGACGCAAAAATAAAGGGGTGTTATAAGTTTAACGTGTCTGTCTGTGTATCTGTCTGGGGTATCGTAGCTCCCAAACGGATGAACCAATTTTCGTTTAGGTTTTTTTGTGTCATATTTTATGAAAATCTATTCAGCCGTTTGAAGATCATCAGATCTTTTCTAGTTGATGAGGGGATCGGACTTACTTCCTTTATGTCTAATTTTTCTAGAAGTGGCGGTGGTTTTTTCGTAGCAGGGTCTTCGGGCTTGTTACGAGTACATTATTATCCAACTCCGCTGACATCTTCCTATGTCCAACTGTGGGTGGAACCGGGCTTATTAAAGATAGAACTCGATTCTACTTACATTGTGACCAAAGTTTCAATGTACTGTTTTGCTGTCGGTGATCTTAGATTCGTAAATCTCTAGCTGCTTTCCCGACGTCTGTCTGATCGAACGCCAGAGAAAATGAAATATCTACAGATCGAAAACGTTCTCTTAGAATTGGATGGTTTATCTTAATCTATATCAACTTGAACAATAGCTAACCTAATAATATATCACTAGAACCAACTAGAACTAATTTACACTCAGAGGAACATCCGTTCCGTTAGTAAAAGTTTTCTGTAGAAAATATTGGTAGACGTTAGTGACTCTTGACATTATAATTATTAAGTTTTTGATGCAAACACTTTAAGCTATTTATATCCAGTTATACGACTTTGACTTGAATGAAGTTGAATGTCAGTCCATATCGCAGTTCGAAGTCTACTTTGATTACATCCAAGAACATTCTTAATATAGTTACTAAGATTCAAAATCATCATACACAGACATGTCTCTAGGCATATCTTATTTTATAAAATAAAATTATCTGAGAATGCTTATGGGATCATGACTGTATTTATTTCTAAGCAAGGTGAGACACTCTTCCTTCGAAGTTACAAAAATAATTTAATATAAATAATTTAATGTAAGATCAGTTTTGAAAACTTACGGCCTTACTAATAAACTTGGTATAAAGTTATTCCTGAGTGTAAACTGTCAAAATGTACCATACATTTTGACAGTTTTTTATTCATATTTTATTCCGAGGAATAACTTTATACCACGTTTATTAGTAAGGCCCTTAAAAATTTCCATAAAACTAGGTAATGTGATTCTACTTCAGTTTCTATTACCTATTACCATACCAGTTAGGTAACAGGTAGGTTTACAGGTGTAAAGGGGACATTTTAAGTAAGTTGTAAAGAAAAGACATTAAATTTCATAAAAAACATTCTTGACTCGTCCCTAGCCCCCTCAGCTAAGAACGTACACAATTATCCGCGAACATAAACGCAGGCCACATCGTTGCTTTGCGGCGGGCCGCGTCCCTAACAGGGTTAATTAATCCTTCGAGGGGTAGTAACCCTTTATGCCTTGTTTGGATTTGATTACAGTATAAGGTAGCTTTAGAAAGATTTCAAGAAAAAGATTACCTACTAATCGTTATAAAATTAAAACATGTACAATAATATTATGATAAATAATAAATGACCTAACCTAACATTACAACTTTAGGCATTTAGGTAAATACATCTTCATGTACGCACCTAAGTATGTATTCGATGTAGATGCTTGAAAATGTGGAGACCATAATATATTATGTTATAGTTTGTTTTGACCTTTCCTTTCCTACTAAACTTGCGTTTCGTATGGACGATAAAGTGAAGGTAAGTACAAAGTACTTTATAGGCACGACAATAATCCCCAATCATAAAATTCCCGAACTCATCGAAAACTTGGCACTTATAAATCTCGGCGACGCAGGTACCGGGCACCGACGGCAAAACAATGGCTCGCCAACCTTCATAAAGTTGTCACAGCCGGCGCCATGCAAGACACGAATCCACTATAAATCATTCGTATTGGAATACCGTATTGACGATATACTTTGGCACGTATGATAAACAAAAGTGTAAGATAGTTGAGACGAAAATAGATTATAAGTACTAGTTATTTTTTTCTCTCGCAAATAATTACAGTAAATTAAGTAAATACAGAACAATTAACAGAGTACAGTTCTTCCAACGGATCTAGGCATTCGTGAAGTTAGCCGTTTGTCTGCGCAGAACACAATATTGTATGAAAAAGCGGTCACTGCGCAGACAAACGGCTAACTTCACGAATGCCTAGATCCGTTGGGCGAAGTGTACAAATCAAACGCATTACATATTATTATTATTATATTTACATTTACGCATGTACATTTTTATCTGGTTTTTCTTTTGTTTTAATTTTATTAATCATCATTTGCCTTATCCCGTTTATGCGTGGTCGGTACAACATGTTGTCTTCTTCCACTCTCCCCTATCACTCGTCATCTCCGTATCCACTCCTTTCTTACCCATATCTTCTTTCACACAATCCATCCATCATGTTTTAATTTTATTAATGGTGTGCAATAAGGAATTTTCATTCATTCATTCATTCATACAAACGCACTTCTACATCAAAGTTTATGTATCTACGTGCTAATCAAGATTGTAACAACATAATTTGTCATAGAACTATTTCAGTTGTCACGCACTCTTGCATGAACATCTGCAGCTGCAGCATCCGCTTCCGTGAAGTTATCATTCAAATTGTTCTGAGGATGACTAAGTCTAACATCTATGAGACCTACTCCGTCTTCGACCTTAGCTTCTGTGTTCCGTAATTCGACTATTTCCTTCTTAAGTTTCTCAATCGCTTCATTGAAAGCTGCTTCGGTGACTTTCCTCGTACCATCTGGATTAAATAGTTTTTCCATCGTCTCCTTAATAAGTATTGCCTCTGGGTTTGGTGGTTTTATGGTGACTTCTGCTGGTGTCTTTTCGTCACCTCCTAGTATGAAATTCTTTGCATTCTTTAGGCGTTGCAACCAGCGGTTGTACATGTTCCAGAGAAGTCCACTGTCATTGGGTATTTCTTCAACTTTCCAGATTTCCTCGTGAAGGTAGTGTATTTTCTCGTGAGCTGAATGAAATATACCTCCTATAAATCCTCTTTCTGGCTCCTTATGTTCTTCTGTTTCAGTGCCAGGTAATACAAGTCCTTTACCGTAAGACCAAGCATTTTTGACATCAATTGTAAGGCCGGTAGTTGTGTTTTTGATTCTTTCATAAACTCCGCCTACAAGGCCTCCTTTGCTTTCTACCACTAGTATCAGCACTACAACACTTACTTTTAGATAATTTAAATTCATTTTGTTTTCAGCTGTTTAGTGCCTATGATCACGTATTTACCAATAGGTACTGGCAAGAAATACTACTGACATTGGTTATTTAAATACTAACTTATCTATTGACCCTTTGACTCATGAGTCATTTTGTAAATTTGAACTTTGATTGGATATAATAAATCCAACTCATATAATAAAGCTGAAAGTTTGTGAGTTTGTTTAGATGTTTGGATATTTGGATGTTTGTATGTTTTTGTAAGGATCAGGCCCAAACGACGTAACAGTTTACATTGAAATTTGGTAAGGTGAAAGGTATAACTCCAGAATAGCAAATAGGCTACTTTTTATCCCGAAAAACGTTCCATAAAATCAAAAATTATGTAAAAGGACAACGGGTATATTGCATAAAAACTTTAGCAGTACTGTGTTTGACACAAAGAGCACTGATCGAAGGTTGCCATGACAACCAATAACTTTTGACGTCGTTTCGTTCTACTTTGCTTTGAACTATTTTAAAGACAGCAAATCCAAAAATGAATTCAGCTGAGTTTTCATGGGTTGAATTAGAACAAGGTAATTCTATCGCTAAAGTTTGTTTGACTAAACAATGCGCAGACGAAGTCGCACCCGGGTCCACTAGTACAACATAATTATGCTGATTGGAATGTCTCATTGCACTATTTATGTGTCATTGGATAATACATCTTGTTATTTATTAGGTCAATACGTCATGGACAACTTTACTACTGTCGTCGGTACAAACTACAACTCGATAAAGAAGTAATGCCTATTGTATTTCTTATCTTTAAATGGCGTAAAAAATACGATTGGCTTAAAACGCGGCTAATTAAGGATATCATTGTACTCACTGTTTCAGGGTGACGTCACCAGCATCAGCTCCAAGCTGGAGGATTCGGAAGTCTCCAAAGAAAAAGGAATGAAGAATTGCGAATGATGACAAATGACTGATCGGTAGGTTATAAGTGTTAGCGTTTTTTTACCTATTTAGTAAAACTTTTTGGTGATACCTAGGTAAATACTCCTTGGTCAAGGTCAGGTCATAGATAAGTAATATTTTGACAGTGACAAGTGGTGAGTTATGCAATTGTTTTTAAAAATAAAGTCAAGCAAGATCATTGTAAATTGGAAAATGGAAAATAAAACCATTCTAATGTGATAAAACTTGTTTCTCTATTATTTCAGAAGTGGGATTTACGAAAAACAACGCCCCAAACATCGAAATAAGGCGAGAGTTACTGAGCTTCGGTGTTCGTTGGTGGACCGGACACCATTGCATTGGCGTTTTGGCGGCGCGGCCGGCAACGCAGCGTGGCGATGTAGCAGGAGGCCTAAAGGAGGCCTACAGTATGCCAGTAGAAGTTGAATTCACGCACTAGGTGAGATTGGTTAGAGAAAGAGAAAAAAAAAGTATAATGATGAAAATGTGAATGGATACTGCTTTGTTTTTTTTTTCTTGTTTTAGGTCGGCCTGTCGGAGTGAGAATGCTGCCGATAGACGACGCCAAGAGACCCCAGAGCTGCCGTGGCGTGTAAGGCATAGAGTACTATTTGGTAGTGGATGTTGAAGTGAGAGTGCGGTCAATGGCACACCTAGCATGACCTCGGGGTTAGAGGACGGCCGAGGCGTGTGATAGAATGAGTACTCTGCCTTAGTAGATGTTGAAGCGAGCGCTGTCAACGGTACTCGCGCGACCACGGAGTGAACAAAGAGAGATATGAGAACTAAAGTGAACAAAGAGATATGAGAACTAAAGTAAACTAAGAGAGATATGAGAACTAAAGTGAACAAAGAGAGATATGAGAACTAAAGCGAACAAAGAGAGATATGAGAACTAAAGCGAATAAAGAGGGATGAGAAGTACAGTAGCTGTTGGGGCGAGGCTACCAACACTTCTAATGAGAAGAGACATGAGAACTACAGAACCCTGTACAAACGTGAGTAGATGCTGCTTTGTTTGGTTATTTCTTGTTTAAGGTCAGACTGTCGTAGTGAATGAGCTGCTGAAAGATGTTGAGAAGAATAAGCTACGGACTGCAGTGAACGTTGAGGCGAGTGAGCTGTCAACACTTCTGATGGGACCTTCTCGCAGCCAGTGGCTGCTGATGGCAAGTGAGATGAGTCCACAAGATAGAGCCAGGAGAAGTTGGATTTATGAACTCGGTGAGATTGGTAAAATTAAAAATGATAATAATAATGAAAACGTAAGTGGATAGATAGATACTTAGATAGATAGATATCTTTATTTCTCAGAAAAAATTAACATTCATTATTTAGTAGTGTTTTTAAGCCTATATTAGGTTTGTCTAAACACTACGTTCTCGTTGATAATAACATGTTTAGTAGGTATAAAGTTTGAGACATCGAATAATAATTAGGGTAGGTAAAAATTAGTAAAAATCGTAATTATGAGCAGACGCATAGAATGATAATGGTTGCACGAACACATCCAAAAGAGCTTGCATATTTTACTACGCTTGTGTGTGTATGCTTACTAGAAAGACTATGTATTGGATGCTCCATTTTATTCCAGTTCTATGAGTTGTTAAAAATTAATCTTGATTTCGGAAATTTTGTTTTTTAAGTATTATATTAATGTTTTTTGGTGTGATTTTATTTTTTTAATTCTAATGGAAATTATTAATAAGATGAGGAATTAGGTATTGTGATGTTCTTTGCCATATTCATTTTGAAACTTGGGTAACTGTAATTTTCCATGTGTAGGTAATGCTTCTAGTAACTACTCGTTGCTGTTTTCGAATTTGTATTTCAGTACGAAAATATTGCTCTGCAAGCAGATTAAATTTAACTTTTTTTATGAATAGGTATAATCCCACAGTACTTGAATAATCCCATGCGATCATCCGAGAATTTATTTTGTATCTTAGTAGGAACTATTAAATTAAGAAGTCTGTGCTGAATATTGAAGATCTGGTCTAGATAAGTTTTGTACAAGCGCCCATAACTGCTTAAACCATATGACAATATACTTTCTACCAGAGATTTATGTCAAACGGTACTGCTTATGTTATGCAGTATGCTGCTTTGTTTTTTTTATGTTTTTGTTTAAGAGCGGACTGTCGAAGCGAGCCTGCTGCCAATAGACGACGCTACAAAGTTCCAGAGCGAGCGAGCTTCTGAAGGCTTACGAGATGAGTCCATGAGTCTGCAGCAAGGGAATGAGAGCGGAGCTGACAAGAACTTCGAAGAAAGCGTGCTGCCAATGACTTCTAGTTATTAGAATAGAATCATTTCAGTTCTACTTTAGTACTTATGCTTAGTTGAGGACAAATATTGCATTGTTAGCATACAACTTGGTTTGTCTGAGGTCAGCCAAAGTTAGTCAGAATGGCCGAATGTTAGCGTTTTTTTACCTATTTAGTAAAACTTTTTGGTGATACCTAGGTAAATACTCCTTGGTCAAGGTCAGGTCATAGATAAGTAATATTTTGACAGTGACAAGTGGTGAGTTATGCAATTGTTTTTAAAAATAAAGTCAAGCAAGATCATTGTAAATTGGAAAATGGAAAATAAAACCATTCTAATGTGATAAAACTTGTTTCTCTATTATAAGGAATTTTAAATAAGTTCAGGTAGGAATTTTAAATAAGTTAGGTTCAGGTAAACAAAATGCATTATAAAATAATATTTTAAAATACTTGTGTCTTAGTAGGTACCTACAACTGCTTTTCAAATCAAAACTTTGGAGCAGTCACAATAATATTAATAGGTTCAGAGGTCGCTAACGCGTTCGCTGCCACCCATTCTTCAACAAGAAGAGGTTTACATATAAAAAAAACCGGTTCCGTACCATCTATAAATACCCTCCTTAAATATTTACCTTCATGAGCGGGTCATCTTTAAGCGTAAAACATCAAAGTAGCATAAGACCTAAAACGCTTATTGTCTGATTAGTAAATTACCTAAATTTAATTTTCTGTTTTTTAGTATTTGTTGTTATTGTAATTCAAATTCAAACAATAAAGAAATTTGAATTTGAATTTGAATTATAGCGGCAACATCATCTGTGAAAATTTCAACTGCCTAACTGTCACGGTTCATGAGATACAGCCTGGTGACAGACGGACGGACAGACAGACAGATAGACAGGTAGACGCGAAGTCTTAAAAATAAATTTCCCGTTTTACCGTTTGGGTACAGAACCCAAAAATTACATTGCTGCGCAAGTGAGAGCAGCTGCAACTATTCGGCTAATTATCTTCGAATACCAAAACTAGGTTAATAAAATTAGAATTTTCATATTATGAAACACTAGCTGGGCTCCCGCGTGTGACCCACGGTCCCTCGGGATTTTTTCATTTTTTCGGGATAAAAAGTAGCCTATGTCCTTCCCTGGGATAATAACCTTTAACTATGCCAAATTTCAGCTTAATCTGTTCAGCGGTTTGGGCGTGAAAGCGTAACAAACAGACAGACAGACAGACAGACAGATAGACAGACAGACAGACAGAGTTACTTTCACATTTATAATATTAGTATGGATTACCTAACCTCACTTAGGTTAGGTAATGGACGAAGTAATGGACACTAGCTCATACGATCTCACATTTTACTCGTCCAATCTAGCCTATGAAGCAAGTTCCATCATAGTGGTCAAATTAAACACTAGACCAGTAGTTCTCAAAGATGGATCATGAGTGAATATTGGGTGGGCCATGGTTAGATTCGTTGAGCGCATTGTACAAATAATAATAATAACAACGCTGGACTTTCCACACAGCATCATCTAGCCCCAAAGTAAGCAGAGCTTGTGTTATGCTTAAAATTATATTCATTTATTTATAAGAGTTAGAAGTAACATTACAGTTGGTATTATAGTACACTAGCTTCCGCCCGCAGTTCGGTTGCGTGTCACCACTTATTTCAATCACTATTTATATCCAATCTACATCTACTATCTAATTTTAATCTACATCTAAGTTTCATCCAGATCCGTTTAGGTAACCGTTTCAGCGGAATTGAGTAACAAACTTCCAATCATCCATTCAAACTCGCTTCTATTAATATCAGTAGGATTGCATTAATATGCGCATTTTTTTATATTTTAATGTTTAAATTCACTTATTAGTTCCAAGTTGGTTAAGGCTTATTTTATTTTCACAATCTTAGGGAAACTAACAGAGGTAACTGATGAATAGGCATTTAAATTTGTAGTATGTAGCCAGCAGACTAGGTATATAGAAAACGAAAGCTAATTAAAAGTTTCCACGAAAATACCTACATAGGCAGAAAGGAAAATAGCAGACAACGAAATAACTTAGTTGGTCAGTAATTTAAAAATTAGATTACATAACACACCAAGAGGCGAGTAAATTAGGAACGTTTTGTTAGATGCTTCGCGGTCCGATCAACTTTGGGAACCAGTGCTAGACTACAGCCTGGCTGGACGCCAGCGATTGCTCCGACACGTATTACTAACTTGGGTAAAGTTTACTGGCGAAACCTCTGTTGTACCTACTCTTGTATACTGATTACGGGAATATAAATTGAATACTGAACCCATAAACACTGGGCACTGCGCAACTAATAAGGTTGGTAGATATTTATTATGGTGAAATGGTCCATACTTCAACGCCGCGCACGAGTTCGAATCTCGTAGAAGGGACTAATACTTGCATGTTATTTTTTAAAACACCATATTTTTGACGTGACTACGTCTTATAATTCGATAGAGCCGGCTGCACGCACGAAAAAACAAGACGTCATGCGGCGTTACCTTCATGCGGCGTTACCTCGCTCTGAGAGGCTTGAAGTGCAAGCGAGAGCGCGGAACGAGCGACAAAGAAGCACAATCGGCCTTTGCGTTCGGCAGCGTTCGACATCCGTCTCTCTCCAACTTGAGTGAGCGATGCGTAGACGTTGTCACGTTCAACTATCGTCAGTAAACCGACTTTACAGACAATCAATTTTTTTATCTAGATTTTTCTCTTATAGGTGTAGGTTATAAGTCTTGTAGGTACCTACATAAATGCCTGCATCTTTTCAGAATCAATATTATTTTATTGTTCTTGAGATCGGGTAAAGCTAGGTAATTCACACTATTATTTTACATCAAAGTTTACTTTGATGTTTACTACCTAATTGAGTTTTGAAGTGAATTGGAATTTACCAATCATTCGTTTACAACAACGAAAGCCAGATTTTATTAAAACTGCATAATAACAACCTCATTTCACGCAACAAACTCATTCGCACATCATTTTATTATCACAACATATTCCAAAATTCAATTTCATTCGTTATTACCACCGCAGTAGCACATCATACGAATGAAAACCACCCTTATTGCTATGCAGCTAAGATATAATACTAATATTTGGAAAGTAAATCAGAAATAAGTTAGCAGAAACCATTTACTGAATTCGGGCGATATCATAGAGAGGTATTATTAAGCGCTCGTTTGGGATTCCGCTTGTGTTGTTCATGGTTGGCAACTATTTCCACTGCACGTTTACATTATGCTTCGGAATCTTTACACCTCTTAAAATAAAGTATCACCTACCTTTACAGGCGCGGTCCGAGGGTGTCACAGGGGACATGAACCCACCCCCCAAAATTGTACACGTCCAATTGAAAAATTAAAAAAATTACAAAATAAAAATCGTTTTAATAAAGTAAAGAAGATAGATTAGAGACCCCCCCAAAATTTCAGAATGCGACCTTTATGCCTTTATCTAGGCACTCTACCTTATACCTTTAGCCCATAACCCTAAGGCAAGGTAAACATTTTAATCAGACAGATATTTTTATCGAATAGGTAAAAAGCGTGGCCAATTAGATGTTCTATTGGCACACCGATTTAGGTATTACGATACGTGCAAGCTAGTCGACGCCAATAAAAATAATTTGGTTAAATCCATAGAAAATACCTATATTACTAGATGATAAGCAGCGTCATAAAAAGAAATTTATAAAAACATATGTTTGGAGCATAGCTCTATATGGGTGTGAGACGTGGACAATAACAAAGAAGGATCGAGAAAAGTTGATGGCGTTTGAGATGTGGTGTTGGCGTAGAATGGAAAAAATCAGCTGGACGGAGAAGATAACCAATATGGAAGTTCTGCGTAGAGTCAACGAAGAAAGATCGCTATTGCAAGTTGTCGAGAACAGAAGGGGAAAGATGCTCGGCCATCTTATACGACATGACAGTTTCATTAAGAACATTATAGAAGGGAAAGTGGAAGGAAGAAGAGGAAGGGGAAGACCGAGGATAAGCTACATGAGCCAAGTGAAGGAGAAGGTAGCTGTCATGTCGTATAAAGAGGTCAAGGAAGCAGCCCTGGAAAGAGATACATGGAGAGGGATTCATCAGTTGTACCGACAAGGAGTAAATCCTTAAATAAGAAGAAGAAGCAGCGTCAGAAGGCAACCTATGCCTTCACTCAACGGGACGATGTGCCTGATAGTGGGGTCGTTGATAATAATGGTCTTGATTACAATACAAGACCAAGACTAGGTTCCTATATCGACTCTATTTTTGTACACCCTAAGCTTTTTGTTAACTATCGAACCGTGAATGTTTTGTTCTGAGGTGGAATGGAAACAAGATGTCACACCATCATCGAATATTCGTGTCTCGCACCCCGTATTGTCAATATTCCGGCGGCCACCAAATTATGATAGCGGTATTAAGAGAGTTATTAAATAAAGAGGTCCATTCCCCGGCTCCGTTCAACGCATACTGATCAGACAATTTGCGGATATGGATCTTGGGAATGCAGCTAATTTTGACTTCGACCAATGATCGAAGAGTTATATACACAAATATCTTCATGTTTTCTGCTGTTCTATGTACCAAAGTCATGGTGTTAATGGCGACAAAGTCGAAATTACTCTTAGTAGGTAATTATGTCAACTCGGTGTAGAATCTCTGTGGCTTCCAAACGTTTGGCTAAGGTTAGGTTAGATTACAAAAGATTGTAAGTAGGTAATACTAATAAATAAATAATAAACATTTTTATGAAACACCATGTCTTTTGGCAATTCACATTTATACAGAAAATTTCAGAAACATACTTATATTGGAGACCATAATACGCCTGAATCTTTATGGTTGGTTGGCTGCGAAGGAACAGGAGTAGAATCACCAAGTTTTTAAGACGATTTTATGTGATGAAGCAGGTCCTTATGAATAAATAAATGCATTCTTATTTTGACTTTCCTCTGATATGAGTTGTACCTACACTCTTATTAAATAGTCAGTAAGTAGGTACCTATATTATTGAGCGACTCTATCCAGAAGTCAATTATTGAACGTAGTCGTGACAGCTCTACCTACCTGGGTACATCTAAGTTAGAAGTTCCCCGTGTCTTGCACTGTAATTAAGCAACAGTCTAAGTTAAGCAATCCTTCATACAGACAGGAACTTAGTTGCTTCTGCTTATGCCACATAATGCAAACTTAGAATATTGCTAAATTAGTTTGCGAGACAGTGTTCTATCACCATTTTGCACCAGCATTTTGATACATAGGTATTAGAGCATAGGTACCTCTCCATCGTATTAGTGCAACTGAATTTTATATCAGGGGTCGTATTCGCGTTCTTATTTTCTTTCGTTTGATGAATATTCGGATGTTTCTTACTACGATTTCCGACTTCAAGGGTAAATTTTTCGGCTTGGAATATTTGGTCCTAAGTTAGGACCGTGTTTTATCGTTGATCTGATCGACTGAATACAATGTAGCTCGTAGTAAAAAGCATCCGAATATTTATCGAACGAATGAAAAAACCAACGCGAATAACCCCCCAGTGCATTTAACTTTTTAATAACCACAAAAAATATGTCAATACTTAGTAGTTGATATCGTATGGCCAACTTTAGACATAGTTTTAAGTCACCTTCATCGTGTCTATATAAGTTAACAAGGTTCACCGTTGACGAACACGTCAAGTAGGACATCATCATCATCATCATCGTCTTTATATATATTATAAATAAGATGAAGTTAAAAGAATAAAGTAGTAAGAATAAATTTTATAGCTATTATCCATCAACGTAAAAACCAAAGCATCTCCTTAGGCAAGATAAATTGCACCCTACACCACCGACACCCTCCAATCATGGGTGCCTAGGTGCTTATCTACTAGTTACTTTACTACTAATATAGTTGCAATTTTCCTCAGGGTAAAAAGTTAAAAACTTTTAAATGAAAGGGTTTGTAGCGAATAGTGAACGGAAAATGAATAAAGCTAAATTGTGTAGCTGAGGGGTTCCGTATATAAAGTTTGAAAAAACAAAAAATATATTCGTACCTACATGACAGGACTAGGATTATAAATAAATAAATAAATTACCTTTAAATAAAAACTACAAATAGACAAAATTTCACACAGTAGACATTTCAGTTCATGTAGTTTAAACTTTCAAGATAATTATGTGACTCGTTCGGAAAAAAAACACAGTGTTACATGATTTGGTGTGACTCGTTGGCAATCCACCCTCATTCGTTGCCAGAAGCACGCTTAAATGCTAAGTTACCATTCAATACATGACAGATTGCAAGACCATCGGCGCCGAAACTGAGTGGATTATAAATTAAGTTTGGCTCCACGGTACCCTAATGGAAAAACAAGCGATAGGTAAGTGAAACGGCGCTGGCCGCCGGCAATTTTCCATGTTTAACGAGTTCTGCCTGTTAGCTGCTTTATTTTAAAACTAGCACTTTAATAAAATAACTTTTTATGTAGCTGAAAATCATGCTATCAAGTTGTATTTAGTTTCAGAGTGTGGGCATGACATGTCTGCCGAATGTGTGTGTCCCGCTATGTACCTACCTACTACGGTACTTAGGTACCTTCTTATTTTAAGGTTTTCTTAATTTGGTTTATTTCCCAGGGTGTGTTCGATGGGTCTTTCAAAAATAATTCGATACTTACTGTGAGTGATCCGTTTTAATATTAAATCTGTGATGAGTACATTTTTATCAGACGTAGTATGACGTAGTAGAATGTAGAGGCATTAAAATGGTAAAGATCGGTTTTTAAATATTTTAGAGTGAGCATGTCTTGAACTTTTGTGTGAATAATTTCGACCGCACAAGATCCGTTTCGACCTAAATATTTCCGCCTTCCAGCCCAAAGCTCCAGTATAGTTATTCATAAAACCAGCTCAGAGCTTCTATAATAACATTTTTATCCGTTTGACCGGGTCCTGGGTAAATATACCCGGATCAAGGCGCAATCTTGTGAGTGGAGATGTCTTGGGGTCGGATTTGAATGTTGTAGTATCGTGTAAAGCTGGGTGAGAGGTAATGGTTAGGTAAATATTAGGATTTTTTATGGAAGAACGCGAGTGTTGATCGTAGGTAAGTATCCTATTTGTTTGTGGTTTGGGACAGATATAATTACGTTTTAATACTAAAAAGAAAAGCGACTTCAATGTTTGACTCGAAACGCGGTGTGACTCAGGGCGTCAAGCTGTCGATTCGATTTCTATTTGTGACATGGCTAGGAGGGAAGGTGTTTAGAGTTTTACGGGGAAACTATCAATCCCTCAGGAATAAAATTTATATGGGACCACCTCTGGAGTATACCCTTTCAAACATAAAAAGAATTTTGCAAATCGGTCAACAAATGGCGGAACAATCGCGTAACAAGATAAAAAAAAAAAAAAACCTCCTTTTTTGAAGTCGGTTGAAAAGAAACCTTGTCATGGTAAGAAGTCCTTATTTTATTTTATCTGGTTATGGTGATGGTGGAAATGCTAGTGATTGTAGGATTCCCACCATCGAGTTTAGAGGGAGTCTCTACCATGGCACCACAATAACAAAATCCTTTATAAATTATTACAAATCATACGAATTATGTCCCGTCGCGAGAATCGAACCTCATCTCAGCTGAGCATCAAGGTCATAAAAAATCAAATATATTTTGATAGAAAGTGATAACGGGAATCCCCGATCTATTAACCCAAATAAACGTTATCACCGAAATATAAAGAAAAATAGCGCCTCAATTTGGAGAAGCTTTGATTTTCTCTTCGATATAAAGTCGGGATGGCCTCTTCATAAGGCAAATAAGATTCCATCTTTACGAGTGGCTAGAACATCGCGATATAAAGTGCAATAAAATAAATTGGACACGCCGGGCAGAGATAGCCACTGCTTGCTGATAAACGGTGACCGCTATGTGAATAAAAATGCTATGGGTACCTATTAGTAACTTATAGTAGGTAGATATTAACCAAGGGGCTAAAGCAAAGCAGTGTATTATGACATAATTATGACATAATACACTGCTTTGCTTTAGTGACATAATTATGACATAATACACTGCTTTGCTTTAGCCCCTTGGTTAATATCTACCTACTATAAGTTACTAATAGGTACCCATAGCATTTGTCACGGGTGCGATATTGAATCCGAGCGGGACTCCAGTACTTTGACTTCTGGGGATTAATCAGTTTGGGGATAATCCACTTGCATTTTGTACCTTTTCTTCCGTTTCAAACTTAGGCCTTGCCTACCTTATTATTAAAAACTATCTGTTAGTGTAAAACGTAGGTACTTTAGCTAAGTATTGTGGCATCTTTTTGTAACTTATCAATAAAATTATGTAGATCATACTTATTTACCTACCTCAAAGACAATATCCTACCTTTTTCAGTCTTCTTCTTCTTATTTAACGATTTACTCCTTGTCGGCACAACTGATGAATCCCTCTCCATGTATCTCTTTCCAGGGCTGCTTCCTTGACCTCATTATACGACATGACAGCTACCTTCTCCTCCACTTGGCTTATGTAGCTTATCCTTGGTCTTCCCCTTCCTCTTCTTCCTTCCACTTTCCCTTCTATAATGTTCTTGATGAAACTGTCATGTCGTATAAGATGGCCGACCATCTTTCCCCTTCTGTTCTCGACAACTTGCAATAGCGATCTCTCTTCGTTGACTCTACGCAGAACTTCCATATTGGTTATCTTCTCCGTCCAGCCTTTTTCAGTATTGTTTAAAATAAAAGGTTTATCGTTTCAACCCTAAGGTTTGCCTAGGCAAACAAATAAGTTTGTCTATTGACTAGAATCTTCATAAAAATACACAAAAGCATCAAAGATAACCGCTAAAACAGTAAAAGCTAAGAAAAATACATTTTATTCAACAAAGATGGTGTCCGTTTGTTTTCCAGCGCAATATTATATGAAGCTCTTCATGTTCTGGGATTAGCCTTTAATTAGATTCCTTAAAGGTATTCTTTTTATATTGAAAATGTATATTTTTATTCCATACTTAGTCATAATATTTTCTTAAATTTATCTATTGAACAGCCGTAATTAACAGGATCGTGTTGGATGGCACAAGAAAGGGAGGCCTATGCCCAGCAGTGTGCTGTGGATGATGATGATGATGAAAAATGTTACATAAAATGCGGTATGGGCATTTGGGCATGTCATGAAGAGCGAACATGTGACGAGAAGGAGTTAGGTTTGAATGGACTTGTAAGAGGTAGAGGGATACTAAAGTAATGGTGGAAGATGATAAATTATGGGATTTACCTCCCATAATTTATCTTGATTGAATTGGATTGAATTTGCAATTAAGGTAGATAGCGGCAGAATAAAAGGACGAGAATAATCAAGCTCTTAGACTGGTATTAATTTATTGAATGCCTTTGCTTTATTTTATTATTGAATGCTTTGGTTTTGATTCTCTCAACGTCTAAGTCGGTCGAAAAATATCTCCTCAAACTTTATTATTATTGAATAGCGTAGACTTCCCATAATTTTTGATTGCAAATAACAGTTTATGCTTCCTATAAATTAATATATTCAGTAGGTACACCTGGACATAAAAGAATAGCAAATTCATTAGCTTTACCGCTACAAAATATAATTCGCACGTACGTAACCCATGTACGAATTTCCATACCAAAGGGGTTAGTTAGGCTCAAAGGTTTTTTTATTTCAGTAATTGTTGCGTTTGTAGAGCAATCGACATCACAGCGGGAGGCTTATAAATATTCGCACTTGGCTTTTGGTAGAGGTTTGGTTGAGTTTTTGTCCATTGTTGATCGGTTTAGCGCCAAATAGGCTGAAATAATCTTTCTAGCTGATATATGCTTTTCCAAGTTTCATCTACAGCAGTCTATATAATTAAAAACAAACACGCATAGGTACTTACACCCAAACAAACTCACAAACTTTCGGATTTACCTACTTTATTAGGTTTCAAAGTAATTGGTCCCACTCGACCAAAGCTGTAGCCTAATGGGAATGAATTATTAATACTTAAGAACTTAAACTTGGATAGGTCCTAGTAACCGAGTCGTAAAGTCACAGAAATACTAAGTTCGTAGATGTGTGCACTGTTGACTCACTGCACACTGCAGTGAGTCAACTAAGCTCATTAAATTTTTATGACTAAGTAGTTCTAGTTTTCAGAATAACACGGTTAAACGATAGTTCCATGGACTTGTGCGCACAAGTACCTACCTCACCTCCTGGCAAGCAAGTGGCTTGATTTACGACGTGGCCCCATTTTATCCACATTTGGCTCGAGATGCCTGAAGAGGCTGAAGAGCGTAGGATATGGAATTCCTCTCGTTTACTGAATAAGATTCGAGTGTTCTTAGATACCATTTATTGGATCTCTATTAAATTACAAATGATTTTCGTGTTATTCTGTTGTACCAAATTATAAGATTGATCGCCATCAGCAAATAACGATTGTACGGTCAGCGACAGAAGTTCATGAACATTTGATGTATTTGAATCTTCAAAATCTTTGAAGTTCGTAGGGTTTTAGATAAAAACTCACCTTACATTGGATGCTTTGCCTTGCACCATTACTATTTATGCAAAAAATAGGCAATTTTCCCACAAATAATGATGAAAATAAAGCTTTAAAATCTCCAATTGTTCATAAACTTCTGTCGCTGACTACCTACTACACATTAGAATTAAGTCTGTGGATATGTTTTGCTTTTATTAGATATCATAAATAAATATTTTTGTAACGACATAATTATATAAGTAATACCAGTACTTATAGATAGCGCAAAATGCAACAAAACCGCAAGGAATTAATTTAAAATGGAATTATTTTGTTTAGTTGTCCCACTAAGTAACATAGAAAATCTGAAAGTTTAGATGTTTGTAGAAAGCACATTAGAAAGTTCAGTTGGAACAATAAAGCTCTTCAGTAAAGCAGGTAAGCTCTGGCTAAACAACTTATTCAACTCGTTTACTAATCGACGTGATAATCCTTTTTCAATAACCGAAAAACGAGAAAAGTTGCGCCTTCGAAACACTGAAGGCTGTTAGCAAACCAATATTTCTGATTAATGCAACCCTCGGAGAGCTGGGAAAAATCTCTACCTCCTACCCCTCTTAAAATAAATCTTATTCCCGCGAGATAACGTTTCTTTTACTTTGGCTGTTAGCATATTCTGGGGTCGCCACTCAAAACTTTTTCGTAATGAAAAATGTAAGTTGGTGTCGAGTTCTACTCCGGAGGGTACTTGCCGAGTATCGCATGGTGAATGACAAATGACCGGACTCCGGCCCTTTTGATCCTTTGAGTCTTAAGAAGTTTCTTTAAGAATTTTATGGGTAGCTTTGGAGCGAAAAATGTGACAAATTCAGGTGAGCATCAAGTTTTTGCACAAGGTTTTATAGGAAGTTTACTTGTAATGATTAAGGTTATTCTGCATATTCGTGCATGTTTGAGTTGAAGATTAATTTAAAAAAGCTTGTTAGATACCTAATGCAAAAACTTAGATTGATTGATTTTTGCTAGATAAGTCACGCCGGAAAAACTGCACAGAAATAGGTATTTTTCGGAAAATTTACATTTAAAATTACCTACCTACATTTAAAATTCTCAGTTTGCATCAGGAGCCAAAATTAATTGGGTATTTTGGCTCTTTGGTTTTAAAACAAAAATTATATTCTACTAGCTGCGCTCGGGATCGAGGATAAAAGGTAGCCTATGTCCTTCACTGGGAAATTTCAGCTTAATCTGTTCAGCGGTTCGGGCGTGAAAGCGTAACAAACAGACACGACAGACAGACAGAGTTACTTACACATTTATAATATTAGTATGGATGCTCATGAATATCTACCTTCTTACAGGAATGATTGAACGCCTTCAAGTAGGTAAACGAGGCAAAGATATTATTTCGGATGACTTGTGTGTTCCGTAGTTATCGGATCGTCCATTATCCAAGACAACAGAACCCTAATTAATGATATGGTTATTGCTTACTCACTTTGAAAGTACAAAATCGAATATATTTACTATATTACGCAGGTAGGTAGTATTGTCACGGGTAATTTAAAATGCCGTGGTAACTACTGATGTATTAGTGTACCTAATGTACACTATATAAACAAAATCTAAACGATTTTATTTTATTAAGTAGGAGGAAACGAAGGGAGGCTTTTGCCATGCTGTGAGACATCACGGGCTATTAATAAATAAATAAATAAGTAGGAGGTATTAGAACTAGAGTTTGGATGGCAATAAAAATGAGTTTCATAAAAATATTAAATTTATTTCTGATATGTTAGTTCGCTTACTACATTAACAGATGACAATAAACACAATCTACTTAAACTAGATTTAAATGCGCTTTTTCTCATTATAACAATTTATAAATCACATTGTATATAGGTATATAAGATAACCATTTATAAAGTAAAATATATAACTTACATAGAGAGCATTTCTTGTGATGAAACATTTATTAAAGCATTATTTTTTAAAATGTCAGTATAAAATTTATAAAAGCGAGCTATCTGAAAAAAAGGCCAACGACAACTTCGAGGAATAGCATTATTATACTTAACTTATTTTTGCTCATTTTGAGCTCATTTTATTATGATCATATTGTACAATGTCTTGGGAATTCAGTCGTGCTCCTGATTTCGTGTTAAGCATTTAAACTTCTATTGTACGGTCTAACGCAGCAATACTTTGCATTCACCGAAGTATTTATTTAAGTATTTAGACTTTTTCAAACTTTTACGCGCACTCCTGTAAAATGTTCAAAAGTGAGTTACTATATTATTCCTTAGGAGAGTCGATAGTATTTGTTGTAACGATATAATCACGTTTTTAGGGCTAAAAAAACCGGCTTCAAACTTAGCTCGAAAACAATGAGCCATGAAGTTAGTTGGGTATTTTGACTTAAAACTCGTCTTTCCTCCGCCTCTTGAGCGCCAGGTCATCATGTTGGAACCAGGTGGAGTAGACCCTCAGGGGGTCGGGGGAGGAGTGGCGGTGGAAGGACACGGGTCGGTCACGAGCTAACACCTCCCTTGCGTAGTCTTGTGGCCGGGCCTGTAATATGGACAATGGTTATTGATATATAGGGTCTTTCATTTTAAACTAACTTAATTCAGGAATTGGGTTCAACAAATAAATTAAAAAATATTGATGTAATGTTTTTTTTTGTTTTGTTATGAAAATCCCGAGAAAATCGATAAAGACTATCCTTTCAATTGATTGTTTCTTCTTGTATAACTTAGTCCATTCGTGATGTAGCTGCGCTGCGATTGGTGGAACGTCTGTACTCCTTGAAAATATTATACAAAATTTCAAAAAAATCAATAAAAAAAATAAAAAAAAATTTTTAGTGAAAAATAAATCGGCTTAGGAAATAAATTGATACGGTCAAACGTCTATTTACAACCCAAAAATGAAGGTTTTCCTTCAGTTCCCCTTGTCAGTTTGTGTAGATTAAAATGAAAGGCCCAATATATCAAATGGTAGGTAAGTATATATAACGTGCTCTTCTAATTTTTATATTAGACAATACAAAAACTAAGGTATTTTATAAAAGGTGTTTCATTTGCATCTACAGTAAAACGAGTTCCCGTATAATATAATTTTAACAAGGGTTTTTTTATTCAATGAAGTTTTGACACCGCCAGCAGCGAGCCCGATGTAGTCATAGCCTGGATAGGTATAGTATCACTAGTGAACCTATCACCGACCTGATTGAAACGGCGGCGAGTGTGTGAGCGTGACTTGACGCTGTCGAAAGCGCCGCCAGCAGCGAACCACTGCTGAGTATTAAGCTTTTTTCTTCGGTTAGCTGAACCAATGCTTACAGCTACTATTTTAAAATACTTCCTAGCACTGACCTGATGGAACAGCGGTGGGTGTGCGAGCGTGATCTGCATACGCTGCCAGCAGCGAGCCTAATGACCACCACCATAATTTTTCCTAACCCTAAAATAGTATCACTAGTAGAGAGCACTCAAGTCTGGCCCCGCCTTCCAATCGCAAGGTCGAGGGTTCAAACCCAGTCGTGCACCAATGAGTTTTTCTGTCATAAAATTTATATGCACTGTGCCAGTGCTCTCAAACGGTGAAGGAAAACATCGTAAGGAAACCGGTATGTCGTAGAACCTAAAAAGTTCGAAAACATGTGTCAAGTGCACGAAAGGAGCCTCTTTGAGGCGCACTTAAAATCCTTTCACCACACTGGTGCGAAATAACTGGTGACACGATAAGAAGAAGAAGAACTAGTACACTTATCACTGATCTACTGACTTAAAAAGTTATATCACTGACCTGATGGAACAGCGGCGTGTGAGCGTGACACGGCGGCCAGCATTGAAACCGATGTCATAGCCTGGATATAGTATCTCTAGTAGTATAAACACTGACCTGATGGAACAGCGGCGAGTGTGTGAGCGTGACTCGTCTTTGCCTAGCGCACGCTCCGAGCGTCATATCATCCGGCGCGGCGGCGGCGCACGCACACGCCGCCAGCATCGAGCCCGCGCGCACGCTCAGCACCGTGCCGCCGCCGCCAGTTATGTAGTCGTAGCCTGGATCATACTCGTCTTTGAATATCGCTGGCTTTACTCTCTATTTTAGTCCAAAATTGTCGAATTTCTTTCATTATAGTGTAAAATACCGTGAAAAAATAATATTATCAAGAGATAACATTTGTATGTTTGTTTGTAATTGTAACGACGTACAGTCAGCAACGAAAGTCGATTTATTATGTTTCACAAATCTGAATATTTCCGAAATCCGTAACATCATGACCAACATTTTTACTAATATTTGAAGATAAAGATTTTCTTAGTTTTCGAAAACAAAAGTCCAACTGTTAATCGACTTTCGTTGCTGTCTGTACATATACTGAAAAACTATTGACTGAATATATTGAAAAACTGACTAAAAGATATATTTTCAACGGAAAAAGTAAACAGATGTGTCTGCAAAAGCTTCGAAAACGATTGTTACCTTTAGCGGCAGTCTCCTTTTTTCCGTATCCGTATCCGTAGCGCTCGCCGAGCACGGTGACGTCATCGCCGCCGCGGTAGCAGCTCAGCACCTCGCACAACCTTTGGACACTGTACACAAAGGCCCTTACTAATAAACTTGACATAAAGTTATGTCATGCATAACCTATGAATAACCATACAAATTTTTAGTTTATGCATGACATAACTTTATGTCAAGTTTATTAGTAAGGGCCAAACTTATTAAAGTCAAAAAGCATTTCATTCAGAAGGACCGCTGGAATTAATTAGAACACATACCCTAGTATAGTATCATCATCAGCCAGGAATATCCACTTGATATGGGGCATGGTCCGTATTTGTTGCACCGCAAGTTTCAAAATCGTCACGGTTTTGGCACAATGTCCTGTCTTGGAGTTTGGCACGCCAGTTCGCATTGCTGGTAGAGATGGATCTACACAAAACAAACTATTATGGGTCAAGGACAGTAACAAGTAATAGGTACAGGAACAAGTGAGCACCTAGACAAAAAAAGTGACTTGCCACTGTTCATCGTTTTACACTTACTTGCTTGTACTTGTTACTTGCCAATAAAATGCCCATCACTGGAAGAAGGTCAAGTAGAAGTGGACCTGCCTTCCGATCATAATATCTTCATTATCTCCCTGACCTTATCCCACGCTAAGTGGGGTCGGCACAAAATGTCTTCTTCTTCCACTCACTCCTATCACTTGTCAACTGTGCATCCACTCCCTTTACATTCATATCATTTCTCACACAATCCAACCACTTCTTCTTCGGCCTTTCTCTTCTTGCATACTTGCTGCCACACTCATATTCATAGCTCTTTGGGTAACCTATTCCTATATATAACCTATTTCCGATCTTAATATCTTGTGTTCGAAATTGTATGTGACCAATCATTCAAATCAGTGAAGGAAAACAATGTGAGGAAACCGGTATGTCATAAAAAAGGTTGAAAAACATGTGCCAGGGAAGCACGCAAAGAGCCTCTTTGAGCCACATTTTCAATTCTTACACCAAACTGTTTTTGTACATACGCGAGGCTTATTGGAATACTGACCATCTTTATCGCTGTAGAACTGCAAGTTCGTGACATGCCGTCCCCAGGTCTTCTTGACAACCCTTGCGCGGGTCTCATGGAACCCACTCCAGGTCTTCACGGCGAAGAACACTGACTCCTCAGGAATGGCACTGCCCTGCCGAGAATCACGACCTTTGCATTTTTTTTCAATTCTTTTGGTCTTTTGGCTTTTTCAGGATGGAAAACGCTACCATTCTTGTAAAAGCTGTCACTGATACTGTTTTGGCAACAGAGAATTGGCAATTTATTCAAAGGGTTTTTTCTATTTTGAATACTCACACATGTGTCAAATTGCTTAGGATATGTGGCACAATTATCTCCGGAGACTATGCAGAAGCTGAGGTCTGGAGTCAACAATGGTCCAGGATCTGATGCGTCTCCGTACACCAGCTGAGCAAGCTCGTACCCTGGGTCTATGGAGAACTCGGCTTCGAGTTTCCGCTGGCCATTCTCTATCTGCTTCAAAAGCCTGTGATTGGATGTTTCAGCTTTAAGGTGGAGTACCCTATCATATTTCTGACCAGGATTTTATCATTAAATTAGTACATTGATCTCATTTAGTCAAAATATTAATAAAAACCCTTGGATTACTTACTTCCTGATGAGTTCCATCCTCATAGCGAAGCCGCTGGCGAGGTTTGGGTACACGAAGCCACCTTCTTCCTCCAGCTCTTCGTAGATGCTGAAGTGGTGGATGATGGTGGGTTCTTCGTCTGTGAGTGGATAGCCTATCCACATCGTGTCCTATAAAATATCTTAGTATGACTCTAAGACGCCTGGTGAAGTAGTATCAGCTGACTTTATAAAATAACCCTAAAACTTTTACTGTTAAAACGACAGGTTATCAACGTATCTGCCATTGTTTAAGGTCTTTTTGACTAAGCATGATCTCAGATATCATTCAAGAAAATGGAATCGAAAAACATGCCTAAGAAAAACATTGAGAAAGTTCTTGAAGATCAGCGCCACACAGTGTCACCTTACTCACGTTTTGCTTATCAGCAGCTTCAAGCGCTTCAAGCAGCCTGTCACAGCGCACAGCAGTGTGGGCCTCTACGAACAGCGCCCACCGCACATCGTTGCCATACCTGGCCGCTAAGGGAGCCAGCAGGGGGAGGATCGCCCATGCGCCGGGGGAGGGGAAGTCTTCGTGTGTCAGGTGTAGAATCGGAAGACGCTAAAAAACACATTCAGAAAAATTCAGCATGGCCTATTTTGTCACCTGCATAGCCATACTTCAGCGGAACGCCTGCGACGAAACCGTGACGAATTCGATTACTATACTTAAATACTTTGGCCTGCTCATCACACCAAGGGAGAATATAAGAATAAAGATATATTTCGTGCCGAATATGTTCTGTACCTATTTTGTAAGGATGTCTCAAAGGTCTTGTAAACTGACCTTCTCCAGCTGCATAACTTGAGATTCGATGTCCTGCTTAAGTCTCGCTGCGACGCTGGCATGGTACGGCTCTGGTTGGCTTATTATAGTGAACACTACGTTTCTAGAGTCTGCAACAAATTAAAACTACTTTTACGGCATCCCACTAATTGTACCCGTGCGGAATTTGAAACCACTATGTCGATCTGTGGCAACGCTCTTTCGACTGAGCTAAAGATTCAATGAATTACTATTGAGCTTAACATAATGAGGCGCCACGGTTCTGTAGTGCATCAGGGATGTTCGCAGACGCACGCACTGATGACTTTTATGCGATCATGCGAAAAAGAACGGCGTCCCTGGTGCGTCGGTTGCGTGGCGCCTCCAATGGCCTTCTAACCATTGTTGCGGAAGATCTGTGCTCGACCTACATGAGACACTGGCTGGCAATACTGAAGCCAGTCACTTGTTTAGTGTCTCAATAATTTTGTAATTGTGATGAGATTATTGTTGTTTTTTAGGTTAAGCTAATACTAATCTAGTTTATAAGAGTAAAAATACTAACAAACCTATGGATCAATGTAAGGTCTGAAATAAACAATTTTTTTTTTTTTTTTTTTTTTTTTTTTATTTTATAATTGAATGGCTGTGAATGTGGTTGATACACCATCTCTAAAGAAGTACTCAGCTTATTTAAAGTTATGAGTAGGTAGTAATATGAGTAGGTAGGTACCTAACAAACACTAGAGCCGGTACTAAAATGGCGTATAGTAGCAAATTATAGACGCTTTATCCCGCCTGGCATTACATTAAAGCGATATCATCGTTCAGCGCACATTACAGTCAAGCCTAACTTATTTGCTTATACAGCCATATAGCCATCAATCATAATGCTATCGATATGATGTAATAAAGTTATCATGTCGTGACTACAAACTGTGACTAATAGTGGGTTATTTGATAGGCTTGTTCGCTTGCTGTGTTGACCTAGTGGGGTTTACTCCTGACTTTCATAGATAAACAAGAAGAAAGAGCAATGTCTTAATTCACGGGCGTAATGTTGGATCCCAATTTGTTATTTTCGAACAAGTAGGTGGTATTAAAATACCTATAAAATTATTTTTGTCGCGTCACAGAAGCTAAAAATAAAATAACCATATTTAATGATATTTTTCGCATGATATTAAAAAACACAACAGACGGTTATGCTTTATAGTTGATTATGGAATTCAAGATTTTTCAGACATTCTATACGGCGACGGCTTGCATCGTTGCATATTAAAATACCGGTTATTTATAAATTTTTACGACATAGTAAACATCTCAGCAGGTTACAAGTTTATTAAGCTATCTGCACACGTTCACATCAATCAAAGATGGTGTTTGTCCTCCATACGGGACTGATAGTTACGATGACGTCATTGCTTTGTTATACTGATTTATGGAGCGAGGGCAACTGATTAGACATGTACGACCATGTCAATAAAATGTTATATCAATTTCTATACGGCTATTGCTTGTATGATGAGCTCAGTTCTGGTGACGGAGTTCGAAAGCTGCTTGAAGGCTTTTGGCATGACTTGACGACTTTGTAGCCCGCATTATCCACCGTAGCATAAAGCACTCATTATTGGTTATTGCTGCGGTCACCCATCTATGTTATGACAACGCAGAAGCTTTGGCGATCTATCAAGAAGGTTTTCACAAGTTTGAGTGACAAATGAGCATGAGAATGGGTATTTATTCAAATCAAAATCTTATTTTCATCTACTGGTGAACGTTCACACAAAATTCACCTACAAATCTTGTCTCAAATCTATATGACGCCAAAAAGCCACACTTGGTCTAAAAGCTTTTAAAAATCCAGCGAGTAAACAGCATCGAAGTGGAATATATCTAGAGTTCATCGTGGAATAAATCTCAGAAAAAGGGAGGTTATTCGCGTTCGTTTTTTCATTCGTTTGATGAATATTCGGATACTTCTTACTACGAGCTACATTGTATTCAGCCAATAAGATCAACGTTAAAACACGGTCCTAACCTAGGACCAAATATTTCAAACCGATAAATTGGCTATATTAAGTCTTGGCTATATTAAGGCCATTAAGTCAGAAATCGTAGTAAGAAGCATCCGAATATTTATCAAACGAACGAAAATAAGAACGGGAATACGGCCCCAGGCTCAAGAGGCGAATCTATTCGGGAATAAGCTTTCGTTATCATGCGGTTTAGAAAACGAACTAGGTTGAGAGTTTATTGATAGTGACTTTTCAATGGAAATGGAAGATGCTTACAGCCGGTTTCTAGAACGCTTGGTCGAATGACAAATTTGACCAATGATTAGAATTTTGAAGATGATTTGCGTTCGAGAAACCGGCCGTTCGTAGGCACAGATCATACTTGAAAGCATGCACGACTTCGCATATTTTTATGAAAATCAGTCTTCGTGGGCTGGCTGTCTTTGTACCTACTCGACAGACATACAGGTCCGTGGTAATTGGCACCTTTGAAGTCGATTTTCTCGTTATTTTTAAAAATAACTTAACACACGTGGGCGTGACGTGGGTAGGCTGAGACTACGAGTTTCCACTTGACTATGATCCTAATCAATGTCCCAGGCACTACAGCGTCCCGTTAAGTATAGGCATGGACTGCCTCCTAATAAGGCCTAAGTATGATCCTAATATCGTTCGCCTATTCACTCTTATTAAAATCTTCATACAAGCCGGTATGGTACCTACATTTGACCTGGCCATTCTTTCAAATATCACCAATTTCGAAGTATGTCTTCTCAATCGAACCGCCCCAAACATAATCACCTCATACACCTATTTTGTTAAACGACTTTCATTTATCCTCGACATGCCTAAACCATCTCAACATTTTTCGAACCTCATCACTTCCCACTATTATACCTACCTCAAATGAAGATAACCCTGCCAAGTTCGGAAGGCCATGCATAATGCAGAAGCAGATCAGATGTGAGACATTAAAACCTCATTCGGGGGCTTCACGGCCCCCCCGCCCGGCGCGAGCATGCCTCTGCGATAATGACAGTTAGAGGGTTCCCGCCATATTCGATAAGTTGACATATTTGCGCGCAAACGAGCTATATAGATTCAAGATTGCGACAATGTTTTTGGAGTTTTTAACGGTGATACGCAATGCTAAGCGGGTTGCGCGCAAGCGAGCTATAGATTTGAGATAGCGTAAACATTTTAAGGAGTTTTTATTTTAACATATGAAATGTCAATGTCAGACTCAACATTAGTTTATGCAAATGTATAGATTATTTCGATTGTTATGAATCGTCATTTTGCTAAATTCATCGTTTGCGTCGGTAGTATGCAATGTACGTAATATAACATGCTTCTGAATTACTAGTAATATTTTATCATTATATTTCTACAGTGTATAATTCACAAGTTCTACAAAACGAAATTACTGACCAGACGTGAAAGTATATAAGATACCTAGCAAGTTGAGCTCGAAATGCTTTCTGTTTTGAAATCGCAACTTCTATCTTCAGTAAAGTCTTGAGGCATCCTTTTACTCAGCCAAGACTTCTGTAATTAAATAACTAATTAAATTAGTTCCTTGCGTGCGCTAGAAGCGAATTCACACTGCGGGAATTTATTGGTCTGAAAAATAAGAAACTGCGAGATTAAACAAAAATGCAACTACCAACTGAAGGCCTCGATCATAGCTTTGTCCACTTACCTTTATATAAAATAAATAAAAATAAATAACCATTTTTTTTTTCAGGCAACACAACATATTATACAATTATTAGGAGGCCATACACTTTTAGTCTTTTTATCGAAAATGTGACGTACCTTCCGTAACAAGGAGATATATCCTGTGGCCAAACAGACCGTCGCCTTACTTCGATGATATATATCTCATATATATCTTTTACTTTTAACGATTTATCAAGAAGCAAGCTACAACCACAAGCTCTAAGCTAGAATTTTGAATGAATGTAATACTTTAACCATAAACAAAAGACGAGAATTCACAGAAAAATAAGTAGATTAGCCAGCCATTTTACCTAAGTGGAGATTGGACAAAGTTTAGACTTTGAACGAAGTACGAATCCTATGAATTTCCTAATTATAAAGATGGTAATTATGATGCGAAAAGATGGCTTTTAAATAAAGTGGTTTTTGCTGTTGGAGTAAGTGCATTATCTTATCATTAGTTTTATATAAATTACAAAATTGAGTGGGTAAACAGAATCTCGCTTGATTGATAGTGTATAGTCCTGTTATTTATAGCGCCAGTACATTGAACAGATATAGAAAGGATCAATCGATTGCTCGAAAATGACTCAAAGAAAAGTTAAAAATACTGTTTATTTAGTTGTGTGTGTAAAAGAGCTTGTTTTAAAATTTACATTAAAGAGAACGCGAATATTTTTGTGTAAAAACCTATTATAGTCTTTTAAAATATTTTCATCCCTAAATTCAAAGGGAAGATACAATCATACTTTGCTTTACCAAGCTGCAAGAATATTCTCACAGATATGAAGCATTTCTGTTCATCTCAATATTCTGTATCTTTGAAAATTATACATTCAACTTCTCCAACACTTCGAATGATAAGCCGGCACGTGTGTAGACTACAATCAGTTGAGGAGCAGAACAATTCGGCACGGCATCACGTATGCATGCGAGTGTGAAAAGCATCAGGGTTCATCTATAATTCGGAGACCTGCAAATGGACTGCTTCTGTCGGAGTCCTCAGGGACGCGAGACGCGAGGAGCCAGATGTCTCTGATATGTTTGTTTTTTTTATCGCCGCACACACAGTTTGACGGTAAGTTTAAGTCAAAAGGAGTACAAGTATCATATTACGTTTTTAGTAAAAAAAAAAATGTTGCGGTAGCGCACAACAAACTTTTTCCTTAGAAGATTTTGAGCAGGAATGAAATGGATTAAAATATAAAAATCCATTACTAAAAAGTACCAACAGCTTCAATGGGCTTGAGAGAAACTTTTGTTCGTAAGGTACCTACAGTGGTGTGTCAGTGCACAAGAACTGTATAATGTAAACATTCAATTTGCGAAGGTCAGCCACCCTGGAAACCAATTTGCTAAACGCGAGAACAAATGGAAATGTACGTACTGTTTACATTGTTACAGGATATTTTCAATGCTTGAAAGACAATGAGTTTTATCATACTTTGAGTTGAAGTTAGAAAAGATTCAGATCATTTTGGTAGAGCTTTGTTTGCCAGGAAGCTTTTTGATGTCTCCTTGCAGGCATTAAAATGTTTGTGCTGTTGCATTTTAAGAAACTCTTTGTGCAATATTTAGCTGAGAACTTCCGTCGAATCGGTCATCAACATGCTGAAGAAGCATTCGGCAATACTCGTACCAGCCTTGAAGCCTTCTCTTGCCTCTTAAGTTATTAACATCACTCGGTCAGCCATCAGTTTTGCTATCACGCAGAACATCTCTCGACGATATATCACGTAACAAAGCCCACAACGCTCCACTAAGGGAAACAGAATAATGGCATGGCCATCCATCCTTGACGAGTCTATACTGTATTCGGAACATGAACCACTAAGCTGGTGGCAATGCGATGCATCAGGGTCAGCTGGCACATGCATCAAGTGTGATTGACGCGACAGGCGCCTACCGATTTAGAAAAGGTGCCATTTGGACTATGCTATAAACTGTTTCAAGAATATAATCATAAAGGTAAACGTAAACAGGTTCACGACTGTATCCCCAAGGTGCGGTAGACATTCTCTCAGATCTTTTTATGTTACTTACTTATTCCAGATCCATTGCAGATATCTAAAGGGGTAGTCAGAGGCATGTCCAAACACATATTTGATACATGCCCACATCTTGCAGAAGTTAATATTCCATACGTGACAGGTTGCAAGCCCATCGCCGCCTATAAGAACACTAACTGGTTTCCTCACGATGTTTTCCTACACCGTTTAGAGAATAGAATCCTGAATGTATTAAAATACATTATGCTTAACATTACGCTAAAGGGAAATGTTTTAAAAAAGTTTCTTCGGATATAAGAGTCATCACGACGACACATCAATGTATTATTACTTTCATGCAGATTATTTAAAAATCTGCAATTATTAGTAAGGGTTCACATTCGTTTTGTATTCTAGGTATAAAATATTTACCGAAAATATACAAGAAAATAAATATGAATTCCAAATGCTGTTGCCTCTATCGACTAGATAGCCGGTCTTGCCATTAAATGGTTTTCAAACCAATAATATTCAATTTATATTAACCAATCCGGAATTGGAACGAGAGTGTCAATCGGGACTCGTTGGGAATAGGAGATCCCATCGGCTGGGAGCTCGCAATGTGACCTGGAATTATTGATGGGCGCCTTACAGCGGTAGAGAGAGTAATGGAAATCTCTTTGAAATGTATTGAAGATAGATTTGGTGTATTTGTAGAAATATATGATTAGACTAGATAAATAAATATCATTTCCTAGTGAAAGTAAGAAACATAGTGCACGTCAGCCGTCAGCGTGAAAGGCAGAGTACCTATTCGTCGAGTCTACAACTGTGCGTAACAGTAATCATGAAATAACGTCATTATATTGTTGGCCAAACTGAGTTCCAAGGGTTTGTGTGATTTGTACTACAAATACGTGCGTCTAATTGAAGCAATACTACTTAGTACTTTACATCTATATTAGATGATTTATACAGCGTCAGGAGGCAACCTGTGCCTACACTTTACGGGACGATGTAGTGCCTGGGACATTATTTGAGATGGAATAGGCTTGCCCAGCACCTAAACCAACCTCTCAGCTTAATCAGCCTGGCCCACAGGAAAGACGACGTCAATACGTGTGGAGCTGACTAAGCTGCGGGCTGCGAGCTGCGAGCTTTCCTCGTGTTTTCCTTCACCGTTATGAGCTCGTGTAAAAACGCATATAAATTTTTCGAAACGAAAAATCCAGTGATGCATGGCCGGGATTCGAACCCACGACCTTCGGATTGAAAGTCGAGGCACAACCCCATTCGACCAACACGGCTGTTGAAGCAATACTTCTGTCTTATTTACAGGTATTCTCCACTGAGCTATTACTAAGTAATAACTCAATAAGCAGAGCTGTACCGGTTTGTGGCCAACTAGGACATCCGAAACTATCATAAAACCATGCGTTACCTAAAAATTCCACCGCTAAGTTTGCCACTATCTGGCAAACTTTGCGCTAACAAAACAAAACTTTTATCATCTACGCAAGTTTTTGCGATATTGATCTTCTATCTCTATCTAAAATCGCTAATCGTGTCTGTTTGTAGCGATTTTCTTTAGGTATTTCTTTTTTTTTTTTTTTTTGTTGATGTATACAGGGTGTAAAAAGACGTCTACCGAAGCCGAAAGGGGTAGGTACAGCATCCCAACACACAACCAAATCCAAAAGGATTTTCCGAAAAAATCATTATATCCGGAGAAAACAGCGTTTGAAGATTACTGTTTGCGTATGTACTGGACGCGTTTTTATAAGTAGATTGCTGGATTTTGATTTTTAATAGTTATTTTCTTTTATAAATGCAATTATTAGGTAGGTATGGTCTTGTTATGTTGTACTAGTGGTAAATAACTAGAAAATAAAATAAAATGACGTAGCTAAGTAAAAAATTGTTTTGCCTGTTTTTTCGATAAATATGTTCAGAATCATGGTCTGATTGAAACCCCTTAGTTTTCGGTAGCAGTCTTTTTACACCCTGTATATCCTATAATAACCTATCTAAAATTAACTTGAAATGGTGAATTATTATTTTCGCATATGAACGGGAGCGCGATAGACGTGAATTATTTATCGCATAAATTAAGTTTCTACCATAATATAAATTAATAAAATAACCTAAAAATGTATTGCTGGATAAACAAATGCTTTTTTAACATAAAAGTAAGATGATTCTTAAGATTATTTCTGATCTAAAAGATTATCACCGCACCTCGGGAATACGTCAGGGAATCGTGATAATGCCTGATTTTTAACGTAGACTTTGACTCAAATAAGGGTAGAAAACCACGTGCAAAGCCAGAGCGCGCTGCTAGTTATTTATAAATGTTTCTTTGTTATTCGTTCAGTTTTCATCCGTAAGCTCTCCGCTCGACGGAATCAAATCTCCAACAAAGTTATGTAGTCGAACACATCTTATCGGATTTAAGTTTCAAGTATCGACGGGATTTCTATCTGTATTGGTGTTGCCAGCTTTTAAAAGCCATTTTCGCCTTTTGAAGGAAATTTTATGTAATTACATTATTATTTTACAGGACTAGATCATTTTTTTTGAATTTTTCAATATTCTTTATTTAATATCCTATTTTTACATACATACATACATAAAACAAAACATGTGCACAAAACTAGTGGGAGAATTAAACTAGAAATTTCCCAGCTGGCAACACAAAATACAGATTTGATCTCTGCATACAAACGTTTCTGTACCATTTTCCTGTTGTATTCGCTTTTGACAATGTCCGTGGTACGAAATGTACGGATCGAGACAATGCTATTTGATACAGATGGTGGAAAATTGGTATTGGTTTAGAATACGTAATATAATTTAACAATTGTATTGATTGGAAATTGTGTGTGATGAATAGAAAAGAAAGAAAGAAAGAAAGATTTATTTATTTGCCAACAAGAGAAATAAACATGTTTTACACACAAAAAATACAAAAGAGTAAAATAAAGCATTTAAAAGAAAAAGTATATCAAATAGTGGTGGCGAAATATAATATAATATAATATAATAGCTATATTGATAGTAAAATTACGACGTGGCTACCCGAGCGAAGCGAGCAAAGGCTTGTCTTATATCCTATTTTTAGGGTTCCGTTCCAAAGGATGCCTAGGTTATTACTAACTATGCCTCCGCTGTCTGTCTGTCCATCCATCAGTCTGCCTGTCTTTTAATAGAACCTACTCGTAGACACTTTCACAAAGAGTGTTATACAATTAACAGTTGTATCAATTCATTTTCGATGTATTTTTGGTTCATTAAGCCTATTCAACTTACACTTAGCCTTTTGTTAAGCCTGTTTGTCGCTTGATGACTGTGTTATGTTATGTATCACGCGTTTCTCAACTCAAAAAAACAAATACTATGCGTAAAAATATTCTTAAAACGGTATGAATAACCCTATTTATATCGGTGAAGTTATCGCCCGATCAATAGAAATTATACATTCATTTTTAATTTAGCTGACAAAACCAGTTTGCACAAAATTAGCATCGTTATTTTGAGGATATGGTGACCGGAGCTCATTATAAAACCATGTTGCTGTTTGACGTTTCATTTGGCTGCGAGAAGGTATTAAGCACTGGTTTGTGGCAACAACACAATGCGAGTTCTATCGCCATTTTTGAAGGAGCTAGTGGCTCTGCTATTTTATTTACTTTTCTCGTGTTTTACTAGGTTTTATTATGTAATTTCGGTGGCATTTTACTAATGAAGCCTTGGATTACGTAACAGGAGATTTGGTAAATGGAATGGGGGAGTATTCAAGTAAATTTCTCATTTGACGAAAGATTTTCGTTGGAGTTTTGAAATGACAAGCCGCCATGTTTTTTCAAAACCAAATTGACGTATATACATATTTGAGAGGTGAAGATACTTGACATTGGCAGAATTATACTGTTAATACAGTTTACATTTAGTTGCCATTAATAAAAAGAAGAAGAGGAAGAAGGAATAAAGGGAGGAAGAAGGAATAAAGAGAAGAAGAAGCCGGGGAATGAAGTGAAACCAAGAAGTGAAGTGAGAGAGAAGAAGAAGAAGACTGAGCCAAGATGTTACTGATTGGGCGGTATAGTCGCTCAGCGACAAAGCCCTTTTCTTTTTTGTTCATATAAATAAATAATAATAACACAATGCGAAACCGGCGGAAAAGCCTTTGATATGGAAAAAGCACAGGAAAAAGGGGCAATCAAACCAAAGTTACTACCTACGGTCAATGGTACTAGGCATTCGTTTGTTGAGGGCAATTCGACCCACGTTACACTATGGTTACTGGATATTAGGCATCAGTGAAGATAGCGTACTTACATTTGTAAGGTTACTAACTAACTTCACGAATAATGATCTTAGATCCGTTGACCGTGTTGTAAAAACAAACGCTGTGAAATAATAATTTTTAGACTTGTGCTAAAAGCTTAGAGCAAAATGTATTTTAGTTTAGAAATCAAATTGTGTATTGACGGACTTAGCAGATAATTACTTAGGAATATCAGTTAATTAGCTGGGACTCATAACATTTGGGTATCGGATTTTGCTTATGCACTGTGTAGTAAAAACTAACACTGTGGAATAACTCCATTTTGTTACGAGTAATGACAGTCATCTCTATAAGGTGTCTAGAGAGAGTTTTGCAACTGACGAATCCCACAACTGGGCAAAAACCTCTCAACTCCTGAGAATACTAAAATTAATAAAAATATTAAAACGTTTTTTTTATAATAGTCTTGACTTTTAAGTGCAGGAAAAGTAGGTAAGTAATAATAATTTTAATGGCCCAAGTCTCTACAAAATGCACAAAGACGCAATAACTGAAAACTTCCCGTCTTTTGTGGAATTATAAAGTTGTTAAAGTGGGCGAAGCGACAAGACGTCCACTTTACGCTCTGACAACATCGCAACGCAATATGGCAACAATTGACTGAAGCGGAAATTAAATTAAAAAATCTTGAAATAGGTACAGAATAACATTTAGCACTGTGAAGCTTGAGAAACATTATGTTGGTCAGCTGTTTCCTATTAGGTTTATTGAATTATTAGATTTGCTATAACAAAAGACGGCAAAATAAGGCTCGATAGAGATATTTACTCGAATCTATTATATCCTTAGACATCTTCAAAGGATCGGGAATAAGTAACATAAAAAGATCTGAGAGAATGTCTACCGCACCTTGGGAATACAGTCGTGAACCTGTGTCTATTTAGAATTCAAGATCCATTGGAAAGTCTCAGGGAAAATAGTCAAATTTATATTATTTCAAAATAACATTTTTGTTTAAAGAAACTAAGCTACTACATATTTACATATATTTAAAAAATACAACAAGATCTAAGGATCGTTAGAAACGATCTATAGATAGCTCAACTGATCCAGGTCACTGTCAGTCGGAAGCGTGCCCACAACACTGGCGGCATTACCATGCTGGATGGCAATGCTGATCCTTTGAGCAAAAAATGTGCCAGCTCAAATATAATAATATATATGTATATGTATAATATTATTTTATTATACGTCCAAATATAATACATACAATAGGTATTTAACACATGCCCACTTTTTGCACTTTAGTATTCGATTCGTGACAGACGTTCAAGCCCATCGCCGCAAATATTATCTGGTTTCCTCACGATCGTTTTCATTTCATGATAATTAATAACCATAATTAACTTACGTTTTTCTATAAGTAACTGTACCTCCATGAAAACGCTTTCATAAAACACCGGCGATATACTTATTAAAGTTAAGTTGACTAAGTAAAGGTAAGTTATACGATGCGCACGTTTGAGATTTTAAGTATGCAACTTGTCCCTTTTCTACTTAAGTTGAAATGAATTCACTTTAAACTTCTTTTGGGTAACAAAGCCTGCTTAGTTCCAACTTAGACACTAAACTTTAGCACGAAAAAGAGTGAGAAACCAACTTAAGCTTGAAAAATGTTTTTGGGAAAAATATTTCAAGTTATGGAACCTAGTTCGGGCAAGACGTAGAATTTGTTTGTAAATCTGTGTATAATATTAATAGTGATATAGAAATTCAGGGCTACAAAACATTTTCATGATTGCATAGTTTAGTTGGTTTTAAAAACCAGCACTTAGTTTTTTACTGCCGGTGTAGAATGCTAGGTTTATGTATGTGTATGAACCTTCTAGAAAGTTATGTTCTATAAGAAAACGAGAGTAATTTCCATACGATTAGGTTCATTTCAACAAATCAACCAGAAGTTTATTCAAAACACGCTCGGCAGCGTAGAAGCATGTTCATTCAAGTGCGATTTCACGGCGCGAAGTCATACGAAGAAACGGAAGAGAGCTTTTCAGTATAAATCGCAATAATACAGACTTTTTGTCTGAAACATAATTTTTTAGATACTTAAAGAATGAAATTATTATATTTTTTTTTAAATACCTACCTAAATGTCTGGCCATTTTTAACCGCAGTGGGACAACATAGGATAAAAAAGTCTTAAGTGGATGTAAGTAAACTATTCCTGGATTATAAATGGATATATGAGTAGGTACTTCTTCAAATAAACTGATCTATAATACAAGTATGTAGAGTCATGTATGTTTGGCATCTCTACCGACATATTATTGTGAAAATTCACTTTTTTGTTCATCCAAAAAAGCATGTTTTCCGTGTAATGAGGACTATATCAGCCAAACCCAGAGGGCACAGCTAGTCGTAATGAATTTAATATCAAAGCAGCTCCAATCGCGCGTATAAATCCAATCGGCCAAGTGCGAGTAATCGCGCGGAAACGCTTTGAGATAATGAGACTTCAGACCAGCTTCCTTTTTTTTAAAACCTGCTATGGCGACAAATAGATGTCTACATAATTTTGTCACTTTTTTTAGTTTAGTTAAAGGGTAGTAAACACGGGTAAATTAAAATTTTGTAGTTATGAAATACAGAGTTAATATTCTAATACCTTCTAATATTTGTACAATAATCATGGCTTACTCCTACCATTTTACTCATAAATAAAACTTACCAAAACACACTATGCAGTGTACGAAGGCGAGAAATAGCACCAATTGTGAAACTGAAACAAAAATCATACGTGAGCACAGAAATAAATATTTAATCGACATTTCGAATCCGGAATACACAAAGGAAAATGTCTACTGTGCTTTGGGGATAAAGTCGCATGTGACAATATTATTTTCCAAACGCGTTATATTTCATTTTAACTATAAGAAAGAAAATATGCGGTGAAAGGATTTTCAGTGCGTTTGAAAGTGTCTTTCGATGTAATAAAATATAATGAAATTAAATCGCGGTTTAAATTTTAGAAAATGTTTTTTACCTCTCGCGATCATATTGACGAAAAGTTGCGAGAGCCACGCGTGCACCACCCCTGCCGTTCAGATAAGTACTGACGGCGCGCTACGAGCCTCTACGCCGTAGAGCTACGGAGCTACGAAACCACTACGAATTTTACGCGCAAGTACCTTGTCTTAGTTTGAAACTTTAAATACCTACGTATTTTATAAACTTATAAGTTTTAGAGTCTATGAAGTTTTTAATATGTTAGATATAAACTCTGGAGTTTACTTACTAATTTATTAGTATTAATTATTTTAGTACGGTCTCACGAATGATGGTTTGAGCGGTTTGATATCAATATTATTAATATAAATTATACTTTCATTTTTGGATTTGAGACCAATCAACCATAAACAAAATATTGGTGATGAACATCATCGTAAGGATGTGCCACTTGTGCCAGTGCAATAAAAACACAAAACTTCAGACAAGAAGTGTTCGTGCCAAAGTCATTATTGTTAATTTGTTGAATCGTCACCTGGTAATTGATATTATATTGCCATGACCCAAAATAAGATTTTTAATTTTCCTATGTTTTATTTATTTGTTGCCTGTGGGTCTCTAGTTCACTTTAAAATAGCTTTAATTAACTTGTGGTATGTGCGAACAAGCCTGAGTGGTCCAAAAAAATGAACACAGTTTTCAATACCCTGTCAACAGACAACAAAAGGTAAAAGTATAAAATCAATCGCGCTGATTGGACCATCCACAATAGCACCCTGGTACAGTCGCCTACAGAAACTGGTGAAAAAATCTGTGGAATTTTGCATAGTATGGACATGTGAAGTAGATTTTTTTTTATTGAAATCTATTTATTTAGATATTGTCACATGTAGGTAATGTATTAACCCTGCCCTGGCTATATCTACCAAACCTGCAAGATATATTAAAAAGCTTGTTAGACTAATCAATTATCATAGCTTTTTTTTTTTTTAATTAAATAGGTCAGCATTTGACCTCCCTCTGCCTGATGTTAAGCAGTAGTGAGGTCAAAGATGGAGCATGCTTTCCTAGAAGGAACCTATTTACTCTTGATTTAAAGACCCCTATATTGTACTTTTCGGGAAATACGGTACCCGGCATGAGTTCCACAACTAGGCAGTGCGTATGAAAAAAGTGGACTCAAAACGCTTTGTACGAACTCTGGGAATATCAACCATGTACAAGTGGCGTAAAAAAAGCTGTCTTCCTGGTAATACTCGTAGTATTGACTTTTTTACAACTATATAACTTTTTAAACTTTGTACAACTAGTAACAAAGTAACTGATCCAGTACCTAGTTACCTACGTTGACTCACTTTTGTCGCTGAGTGTACAATTTTTCATGATGCGTTCAATAGGCTCTATAGGAATTGAATAGGAATTGAAGGGGAGACAAACAATTGGAAATATTTTTGTCGAGATTCCATATAACAATAGTTTGTTTCGTTTCGACAATAATTAGCAGCTAGTTACTTCATTTTATCATATTCATCCGAGTAAATCAAAGTAAATGACTGAATTTCTAGGTAGGTTAAAAAAATACTTCCTAGACAAAACAAACATTTGCCTAAATCTTAAGCAAATATTTGTTTTGTCTAGGAAGAGTCAGTGGTATATCTGAACACACGTTAGGCACGTACAGACATCTTGTAGGTGAGTCAGAATTCTACAAGTCGCAAAACCATCAGCACTAGTAGGTACGTACAACTGTAGGTAGGTAAGTATCTATTGTAACTGTTGTATATGATGTGGAGAATATAAAACTTTATTCTATTCTATTCTATCTTTTCGGACGGTATCGAGGGGGCTAGAAGAAAAAAAACCGTTCGATTTTACCGTACATAGGTCTAAACGTCACAGTGCGAAGTGCGCAGACACAAAACAGTCCATAGATTATTACATTGTTCACAAATTCCAAATGTCAAAGTTGAAACATCGTTCCAACCGAGTGTTCCGCGGAGGTTCCACGACACTTTTTTTAATTAAAAAACTCTACACATAAAAAAATCACTAACAGGTAGGTATGTAGAGCGTACAAACATATTCGAGTCTAGTTTATGTCTTTGTACGCTAAAAATGTTTGTGCAACACGAAAATCTAGGAATATTTACCGAGCTAAAACTTCCATGCTACGAGTATAATCAGGGACGTGAAAACAAGCTTCAAAAAGCTCAAAAATTTTACATTTTACCCTACTCTGTTAGTACACCGACGCATTCGCATGCGAATGCGAACCCACGTCTAACTCTAGCACATAGCTAATGAAATGGTGCGTCCTTGTCAGATGCGATCTGTCGCATGCGAATGCGTCGGTGTACTAACGGCGTAAAAACGAAATTTCTGGCTTAAAATTAAGATCTGAAACTTAGTTGATATAAAAGGTATTTAAAGGTAAGTCGTTTTTAAACGTTTCAAAGATTTTATTAAATCTTTCTTCAGCATTGAGTTAATAAAATGTTCCTTGCAGAAGGATATGGATTACGTACGACGAGCACCGAAAAAAAACATTTATAATATAATATCTGAATAAAACATTTTTTTTTAATTATAGTGCCTTTAAAATTAAAATATTTTATCTTTAAACCGAAAGTGCTAACCATGGCACCCTATCTCTACAGTTGGTAGAAATAGAGTCACAGTGAAGTTAAATGCATCTTAAGCAGGCAGAATGAAGATTCTAACACGAATTTTTGGGTCAACTAGCTTGTTCCATTTTTCAGGAATATTCCGCTCCAAAGGATATTCTAAGATAAGATGCACATCTACTGCTACAGAGACGAAATAATTTATTTAGAACACACAAAACCCAGTTTAAGTTTAAAAACTTGCGGATTAGGTATTTCGTAGGTAATCATTTTTTGGCGTGAAAACGTGATAGGTAAGGTATTTATGCTATTTTTGTTAGGTAGTACTTACTTACGTCTGTGTGGCTGTCAATATCTGGTTAGGTAGGGTTCTCATAGCACTGGTGGTCTTGTGGTATCGACCGAATCATCGTGCACCAGTGAATTTTTCTGAAAATCTCAAACGGTGAAGGAAAACATTGCGACGAGGGAACCGACATGTCGCAAAACCTAAAAACAAGTGCAAGTTACTAAGTCTCTTTGAGAAGCTTAAAAGTGCTCTCCTTTCACCACACTAATTCGAAACGACAAGAAGACAGCTATTAGAATAAGGTTAACCAATTACGAAAGTCCAACACAGCTACGATCATTAATTAAACAATTAGAAAGTAATTTACGTAGATAGTAAAACGGCCGTGTTGGCCGAATGGGGTTGTACCTCAACCTTCATTCCGAAGGTTGCGGGTTCTAATCCCGGCTGTGCATCAATGGATTTTGCGTTTCGTAAAATTTATATGCGCTTTAACACGTGCTCTAAACGGTGAAGGAAAACATCGTGAGGAAACCAGTTAGTGTTCTTATAGGCGGCGATGGGCTTGCAACCTGTCACGTATGGAATACTAACTTCTGCAAGATGTGTGTGTGTGTGTATGCATCAAATATTATGTGTTTTGACATGCCTCTGACTACCCCCCTTAGACATCCTCAAAGGATCTGGTATAAATAACATAAAAAGATGAGAGAATGTCGACCGCACCTTGGGGATACAGCCGTGAACCTGTTTACGTTTTAAAACGGTTTAATTGCAACAATAACCCCACAATCACCCCTTTTATGTGAAGGGGGAGCGGGGGGTAGTAAAGTACTTCTATTACTTGTAATTGAATAGCTAACGTGCATATTGCATTCCTCCATTTCGTGATTGGCTTTTAAGTCCACTGTCCACTAAAGAATAGAATAGAATAAAGTTTTATTTTCTCCACATCATATACAACTGTTACAATAGGTACTTAAATCTACACAATTTTATGTGGGTGAAAATACGGCTACCCCTCAGCATTTAAGACGGGCGAAACAGCATCACGACCGACTATATCTCCAAGGCAAAGTAGACAGATTAAGTCACACAAGATCCTTTGAAGAGGGGTTCATGCTATGAAACACCACCTATATTTTTAAGATCTTAACATCAAGCAATAAACGTTTTGAATTGAATTGTCTAAAAAAGTGAGAGCATGTATCTAATACATGCATTTTCCAGAACGAAAAACTATTGATGTACTTCATCATCATCATCATCAGCCTATGGCAGTCCACTGCTGGATATAGGCCTCCCCTAGTGCGCGCCATTGCGCCCTGTCCTCAGCTCAGATGTACTTATCAGGATTAATATAATATTAAGACCTTTGGATCCAAATTCAAGCAACTATGCCAAATATCTTAAGCGACAGTGATGTCAAGTCCATCAAACTTGCATCGGTTAGATTGTAGGTACCTACTACCGCTCCTCCTTAAGTTAATAAATAAATAAGTAACATTATTTGAGCTATAGTGGATAAGGGCCTTAAAGTCTCTAAAGTGCAGTTTTTATGGTGTAAAGATAGTCCTTTTATTTGTTTTGAAATTAAACCTAGATTAACTGAGAGAATGGAGAGAAAATGTTAGCAAATGGAATCACATCGGGAATTTAATCCATATTTCATTTGTTCCACAACATGAATTTGGATATTGGGCAAAAATCATTAAAAACATGTTCAGTAGATCGCTTGGATCACTTTCAATAGTCTTAAGAGTTAATGTGTGGACTAGCTTCAAAGTAATCCATCCTTTAAATCTGAAAAGTCAAGTTCCAGTGCCAATTAATCAAGCGAGACTGGTCAAAGTATGTTAAGTTGGCACATAGCTTTAAATGGATAGAGTAAAGTTCTGGTTTAGATCCTAAAACCATATTTTCAGACTTAATACTATTCTATTTAATACATTTCTGAAGCACACATTACACGCAGAAAACCGCCCTTTTAAAATGATAACATGAACAATATAAGTACTTTTACTACAAAATAAATACTTAAACATGTAGCTTAGACAAATTATATTTAACTTAGAGTTTTATAACTTTACTTAGTGGAGGTTATTTCAACAAGAAAAATTTTAAAAGTACCGTTTACGCATTATGTTGACTTACCACTATTCATGGTCGAAAAGTAGGTGAAAAACTTGTTTAGTAGGCACTTTTTTACTACTCTAAATAATGTAAAATAGAAAAGTTCATAAAAACACAACAACGAACAAAAACATTACCAAACAGAAACAAAAACCAGCTGATCGAGGTGGTGAACAAACTTTTGTAAGTAAACTAGCAGATGACAGCGTTGACAGTGGCAGACGTGACAGTACTAAAACCAAACTATTTAACACATTTTGAATTGCCAACATCGAAACCAAAATACCCCTTGTAATAAATTATTTATCATCATCATTTTGAGTAGAAAGCAGCATTATAAGCATTTTGAAATACCATACCCCTTCTATTGTATAGATATTCACCTGTCAAATGATAGCATTTCAAATAATTTACTGAAGAATTTAGCAGTAGGTGCTTGTTTGTATCGTTAAGCGTTAGTTCGGTAGTTTAGTTGGACGTGGCTCTGACTAGTCTGAATACCACAACGACAAAATGATCGACCGACATGGTCAACAGGCGAGTTATCCAATCCATAAATGCACTAGCTAAATTATTACAATTATTTTTTATATTTGTCTCGGGTCTGGGTGTTTCTATGTATAATATGTATGTATTACAAACAAAAAGTATATAAGTAGTTTATCAGTCATCTAGTACCCATAACACAAGCTCTGCTTACTTTGGGGCTAGATGATGCTGTGTGAAAAGTCCAGCATTATTAATTAAGTATTTATTTTAATCTCGCTACGTCCTAGACTGTGGTCCATAGGTGTGCAAAATTTTCCCATGTTGCCGGGTGTACTGTTTGATAACGTCTTGTTTGTCCCAATTTCTCCCTCCCCACCCTCATTCGTGGTTTTTTTTTTGTTTTGTTTTGCCTACTTTCTTTCGTTTCGTTTTTAAAAACACAAAACTTTGATAGAATTCAATTTCACTCTGTCTGACTTTGCCGGACCATTTTAAAATAGTGAATTTATACCTACTATCAGCCTTATCACGACAATTCTTATCGTATTTAACTGATTTACTGGGTACCTATCACTTACCAGTTCGTGAAGTTTGCACTTTGTGCTAAAGTACAATTATTTCTTTCGGTGTTGGGTACAATTCGCATAAACCACTTGAAATTCTTTAGTTGTGAGTTAGTTGTCTGTTGAATAATGTCTGCACCAAATCGCGTATCCGATGAACAGCTCAAGGAGTACTATCCAGACTTGCCGTCAGGTCCTTTGGATAGATACAGGAAGAATGCGTCGTTTGACTGGCGGCGATTGAAACTTGTTTACGAAAACTTGAACACAATAAAAGTTAAAGTAAGTGATCCAGGATTTGATAAAAATACAGTTCAGGTACCTAAGTAAGTACACTGCAAATAGTGCCCACCATGCCAAAAAGTAATGTCACTTGGCAAGTGACACTTGCTCCAATACAAAATATTTATTTTATTGATATTTAGGTAGGTACTTGATTTATTTTTATTAATTTTTCTAATTCCTGTGCTTTTACTGTAATATTATTGTGTAATATGGACCTTTGAGTTGTCTGAAATAAAAAAAAAAAATTACTTATCTATATAATTGCCATCATCATCATCATCATCATCCACAGCCTGACTTCACCCACTGCTGGGTATAGGCCTCCCTAAGCTTGTGCCATCCACCACGAACCTGCGCTAATCTGATCCCATTGACGGCCTGCGACGTGTACAATATCGTCTGCCCAACTGGCCGCCGGACGTCCTACGTTCCTATACCCAGATTTGGGCCACCACCATTCAGTCAATACTCTACTCCACCTGTCATCACCTACCATGAAACTAAAGTGTGTTTGCTGAGGAAAGTAGATGAGCATTTTGTTACATAAAATATGCCTCCCATGTCATAAAATCTCTCACTCAAGACCCACCACTCTCGAATTACATCTATAATAGATGATTTATACAGCATCAGGCAATCCATGCCTACACTTAACGGGATGCTGTAGTGCCTGGGACATGGCATATTACTATTGAAGTACCTATTATATTTTGTATTCTAACTCTTACAGCATGAGATCTGGAGTTTCATGGAGAAACATCCATTGTTCCAACACACGGAAGCTACTCGGTCATTGGATGAAGAACGAAATATCACCACAAAGAGAATGTACGCTATGTTCAATGAAAACTTTATACCGATGGAGAAGGTAAATAAATAAGTATCTATTTTTATAGTGTTCATAATTTGGTACTGGTGTGTGAAAAGAGTAAGTGTGGTGATGAGTGATAGAGAAAAATGAAGTATAGCACAATTTAAGTAGGTAGGTAAAAAATGTGTGGCTGTTAATGTCTTAATCCTTAAAGTAGGTTTATTTTTGTTCTCAAGATTAAACCCAATGCTTAATTTTTCTTCCTTTGCGTGGATCCGACAATGGCGAACCTGGCTTGTAATAAAATTACTTATTTTCGGTTATGAGCCCGAATAGGTAGGAAATAAAATACCTACTTAACACCTGATAACATAGATATGATTTAAAATATCTTTATCTACTTATCTTTAAAATTCAGATATTAAATTAAAAATTAAATAATTAATTAATTAATTCTCATTTTATAATGAGAAAATTTAGTAAAAAAAGGAGATAATATATTATATTTTTATTAAATGTGTGAATAAATCAAGTTAGTTTTTCGAAAAAATTAAAATTTAATACAAAGATGGGAATCAAGCATGGGAGACTACAGTTTTTTGCTTTTAAAGGAACTATTTCTATAACATCAGATAGGTAGTTGATGTTGTAAAGAATAACTTCTAGGCAACTTTTATTTAAAGGAAAAAGAATTACCAATTTACCATTCCAAAAAATGTGAATATATATAAACAAATCAAACGCTTGGCTCACCATCCAAATGAACTTGTCACTCAACTGCTGGACTTACCTAACAGTGCGGCAGCTGAAGAGAAGGGATACCCTATGAGAGGAGAAAGGGCTGGCTTCACTCTTGAATGCCACTGGAATCACTCAAGGGTCAGAAGACCGATCGCAGATGAAAATGGGAAAAAAAATTGAACGAATTCTGTGTATTGCCCACAGAATTCGTTCAATTTTTTTTCCCAATTGTTTCATAAGTACCTACTTACAGGAGGATTGTATACCAAAGAAGTGCAAAATCTTTATCTTATCCATAATTTTTCATAAACTAGTTGCCTGCTCTTGACTTTGCCTACGTGGTACCAACATGGCCTTACTACATACTGTTATAATTTTACTATCTAAAGATTTTAAAGGAAATATTAAAATTGGCGGATCAAAGTATATTTGTAATTTTTACGACCTCTGTGGCGCAGCGGGCGAAGGTCTGCCTGCGACGCAGAAGGTTACAGGTTCGATCCCCGCCGCGGGACAAATGTTTGTATGACCTACAGATATTTGTCTCGGGTCTGGGTGTTTCTATGTATAATATGGATGTATTTACAAACGAAAAGTATATAAGTAGCATATCAGTTATCTGGTTCCCATAGTACAAGCTTTGCTTAGTTTGGGGCTAGATGATGCTGTGTGAAAATGTCCAGCATTATTTTATTATTTAATTAGCTGTTACCTGCGACTTCGTCAGCGAAATAACATACTTATTAGCAACGCCATCTGTTGCCGTTAACTGGATTTACCAACTCCCCATACAAACTTTCAACCCTTATTTCACGCCCTCCATGATTAATATAGAGATTTTTTCTGTCATAAGAACCTTCTCCTGACAATAACAAACACAACAAAAAAAAGTAGTGAAATCGGTCCAGTCGTTCACGCGTGATGCCGTGACCAAGAGATATGGGGATTCATTTTTATATATAGAGATAAGATAACTACGTAATTTATTTTTTGTAAGTAGATAATTGTATAAAAACGTGAGACATTTTATTTTTGATTGTTTTAGGGGACAATGACATTCCATTCAGACGTCTTTGTATTTAAATGTTGAAAGTCAAATAAAATGCACTTTAAGTTCAATGTAAAGGTTAACTAATTTATTAAATGATCATTCATTGTCTGACTGAACGCAGAGACACGATTAATTCATTAAAATATAAACAGAAAGATAGTACTGTCGCCTTTATTCTGAAACTTGCGGGTTCGATTCCCGACCTAGCATCCATATAAGAAAACACCTAGCTCTAAACTCTACATCGAAACAAAACATCACGACCAGTTGGAATTCTTGTTCTTCTAGTTGGCGATAACCTTGGAATGTTGCAACATAAAACACAAAAAAATACCTATTTAAAGAATCTCTGACTATCCCCATAAATATATCATCTTTGTATATAATCGATCGCTGTGGAAATCAATGAGGGAGGTCTATGTTCAGCAGCGGACACTAGATGGCCGACATGATGATGATAGTGATACCAATACCAATTTTAATCCAACAAGTCAAAAAACACAAAAAATGATCCAGCCGTTCCTGAATTAAATGGTGGCACAATCTCTCTGAAGTAGCTGCGCAGAGCCCATTTTTGATGTCACCTAAAATCGTGCTATCTCGCTTACTCTACCAAACCTGCGCAATCGTCTATTGCACCTAATTTCAGAGAGCTAAAGATCCGTTGTGCTTAGTATGCCCGCTTTTGCTTATACAACTTTTCACTTCCAGATAGCAGATGACCCCAAGGTCTTCCAGGCGGAGAACGAAGCCATGTTCATGTTTGACAGTTCGCTAGCTGTCAAAGTGTCACTGACCTTCCGCATGTTCAGTAACGTGATCCAAGGCAGCGGCCGCAGCCATCACTACCATCTAGTGGAAGATGCCGCTAAAGCTAAAATTGGTAAGATTATAGTTTTAAAACCATCTTTTATGAACAGAATCGCAGATGATCAAGATGCAAGATTTTACTGCCTTACTTTAAATCGTATCTTAACTAAAAAACCCTACAAGGTTTTCTAATAAGGTTCTCACTCGATCAGTAATTATGTTGCTGTGGATATTTAAGGGGTTATTCAGAGGCCGTGTATATGATTTTGGTATCACATGCCCAGATTTTGCAGAAGTTGGCATAGCCTTTGAATACATTCTTTTACACCTGTCTACCTATATTCCCATTATCATCATCATCATCATCATCAATAACCTATTAATACCCACTGCTGGGCGTAGGCCTCCTCTCTAACCCGCCACTCATTAAATAAATAAAAAATAAAAGCTGGACTTTTCACACAGCATCATCTAACCCCAAAGTAAGCAGAGCTTATGTTATGGGTACTAAATGACTGATATACTACTTATTAACTTTTTGTTTGTAAATACATACATATTATACATAGAAACACCCAGACCCGAGACCAATATTTGTAGATCATACAAACATTGGTCCCGCCGCGGGGATCGAACCCGTAACCTTTTGCGTCTCAGGGGGCCTCCGCCCACTGCGCTACAGAGGTCAAAAAATCGTCATTAAATGGTAGGTACAGTCAAATATTTGTTTATTAGATAACTTTACACCACGGCTAATTGTACTACTATTTCCAGGTGGATGTTTCGCCCTTACTGAACTGGCTCACGGCTCCAACGCTAAGGGAATGCGCACCACCGCCACCTACGTACCCGAGAAGAAACAGTTCGTGATGCACTCGCCTGACTTCGAAGCTGCCAAATTCTGGGTCGGGTCTTTGGGTAAGATTGATAACAAAGACTTTACATAAAATGCTTATGGTTTAAATAATAGGCACCTAAATCTATGAAAAGAATATCTAAACTGACAAAAAACAATAGAAAGAAGTACCAACGGATCGATTTCGTGATGTTAGCCGTTTGTCTGCGCAGAACACAATTTTGTATTAAAAAGCGGTCACTTCAGACAAACGGCTTACTTCACGAATGCCTAGATCCGTTGGGCGAACTGTAAAATTGGTAAAATAAAGATGAAATTCTAGACAAGTAAATGAAATACTTAACAAATACTAATAGTTACTAACAATATCTAAATTAAAATGTATGCTAGTCTAGTCCTACACTATTTTACTCTCAGATATTCGTTCACAATATTTTTTGAAACGAAGTTCCTTTTCGGACGGTATCGAAGAAAAACAGGCTGGGGCTGGAAGAAAAAAATCGTTCCATTTTACCGTCACGACCGTCAAGTCACGAACAGTCGATAGATTGTTACATTGTTAGTACGGAAGAGCGTTTGATATGAATTTGAAATTCCCAGTATAGAAAAGTACTCTTTGCTTCGTTCCAACCGAGTGTTCCACGACACTCACGTACTTTTTTTTTAAATAGTTATTTAATAAATTACAGGAAAATGCGCAACCCACGCCATAGTATACGCCATGTTGATATCGAAAGGCAGGAACCATGGTCTGCACGCGTTTGTTGTCCCTATCCGGGATCCGAAGACCTTGAAGCCATACCCTGGGGTGCTGGTCGGAGATCTAGGAGAGAAGATCGGATTGAATGGAGTCGATAATGGGTTAGTTTTCATCAACCTATCTTCACACTGCTAGGGTGGGAGCAAACTTTTAAAAAATTCTCTATCACCCCAAAGAAAAAATCACCTCAAAGTCTTCATAACGTGTAACCAGTTCTTTCGAACCAGTGTGTTGAAAGGATTTTAAGTGCGCCTCAAAGAGGCTCCTTTCGTGCACTTGACACCATGTTTTCAATCTTTTTAGGTTCTACGACATGCCGATTTCCTCACGATGTTTTCCTTCACCGTTTGAGAGTACTGGCATAGTGCACATCGTTTTTTTCGGCTGATAAACTCATTGGTGCACGACCGGGATTAAACCCATGACCTTACGATCGGAAGGCGGGGCACCAGTGCTCTGCAGACAAAGTAAAAAATATTATCTAAGTAGGACTAGTTTGTCTTTAGAGATATATTTTATTACAGGATTTTATCGCGTATTACCTTTATTTAGGACTAGTTTGCTCAAAAACTAGGTGATGCGACTCCTGCTATCTCTTGACGACGTCGATGACTTGAAAGAGTAAGGCTTTCGGTCATCGAAGTCATTTAGCCAAATAATTGCCAATAAAAAAATTCATTCAAGGTTGTCTGGAAGAAATCGCTTCTAAGCGATAAGACCGCCCATTGTACATTATCTCATTAGGTTATACTAGTTCATACATAAGTTATTGTGTAATTATTGTGTACAATAAAGCGTTTTTCATTCATTCATTCAATCGCCGCTTTGCAAATGGCTTTCTCCAGTATCGCTAGTTTGAGTTGTGGTGATGGAGAAGTAACATCAGAGAAGGTGGTGAACAGCATTCAAAACCAGAAAATGGAAGATGATTTGACATCTTAAACATGACAGCTTTAATACTTATTTTTTTCAGATTCGTGATGTTCAACAATTACCATCTATCGAAAGAGGCTGCTTTGGACAAGTTGGGAGGAGTCGACGACAATGGCGACTACCAGTCTCCCTTCAGAGACCCTAGCAAGAGGTTCGGAGCTTCACTGGGCATTTTGTCAGGTAAAAATCGTACATACACACACCCACTCACATTTCCCACACACTCACCCACTCACTCACTCACATGCCTCGTACATACAAGCAAACACCCACTCACATTTCCCTCGCATTCATCCACTCACTCACTCACGTTTCCCTCGCATTCACCCACTCACCCACTCACATTTCCCACACACTCACCCACTCACATTTCCCTCGCATTCACCCACTCACTCACTCACACGCCTCGTACATACAAGCAAACACCCACTCACATTTCCCTCGCATTCATCCACTCACTCACTCACATTTCCCTCGCATTCACCCACTCACTCACTCAAACATACACACATGCTCACATTTTATCGAGCGTTATTTGCTAGTTTATTAAATAAAAAACACAACATGCATACATAAAAAAATCACTTCTACTTTCGCATTTTAAAGTTTGACTTTGTAAGGGCAGCACAAGGCTCCCTTTTCTCTCATTAGCTTGTTACACAAATATGCACCTTATGTTCCAGGCGGTAGGGTGCACATAATGTCTATATCGACGCACTACCTGCTGAAAGCCATCGTGATCGCAATAAGGTACTCCGCGGTTCGGAAACAGTTTGGGCCCGAGAACGCGACCGAGGAGACTCCAGTGTTGGAGTATCAACAACAGGTGAAATAAACATTTAATTATACAGGGTATAAAAAGACTACTACCGAAAACTGAGGGGTTGCAATCAGACCATGATTCTAAACATATGTAGCGAAAAAAAAAAACGCAAATTTTTGAGTTAGCTACGTCATTTTATATTATTTCCGGTTATTTACTACTAGGGCAACATAATAAGACCATACCTACCTGATAAAATCCAGCAATCTACGTAAAACAACGCGCCCAGTACATACGCAAACAGTAATCTTCAAACGCTGTTTTCTCCGGAAATAATGATTTTTTCGGAAAATCCTTTTGGATTTGGTTGTGTGTTGGGATGCTGTACCTACCTACCCCTTTCGGCTTCGGTTGACGTCTTTTTACACCCTGTATATCTACACTTAGTATCCAGCTAGGGATATAACACTTTTCCGGGATAAAAAGAGGGTAGTCAGAACGGCACGTCCAAAAACATTTACGGCCTTACTAATAAACGTGGTATAAAGTTATTCCAGAGTGTAAACTGTCAAAATGAATTGTTTTTTCCTATTTTATTCCGAGGAATAACTTTATACCACGTTTATTTGTATGGCCATTAGCGTTTTGCGTTTTGAAATTCATACGTAACAGATTGCTAACCCATCAATTAGACTATTGACTAGTTATTCTCGAGATATTTTCCCGAGGAGTGACTTCTGATATGACGGGTGATAGAGGGAAATGGAAGAGAGAAACATGTTGTGCCGACCTCACTTAAGTGGGATAAGGGCGGGAAGAAGAAGAAGAGAAGGTCCGCCTGCGACGCAGAAGGTTGCGGGTTCGATCCCCGCCGCGGGACAAATGTTTGTATGACCTACAGATATTTGTCTCGGGTCTAGGTGTTTCTATGTATAATATGTATGTATTTACAAACAAAAAGTATATAATGTAGTATATCAGTTATCTGGTTCCCATAGTACAAGCTTTGCTTAGTTTGGGGCTAGATGATGCTGTGTGAAAATGTCCAGCATTATTTATTATTTATTTATTTTCCTTCACCGTTTAAAGCTCGTGATAAAATACGCACTCAATCATAATGTTGAAGAAACGGTAATCCCATTGATACTAGGATTCGTTCCCATCTCGGATTTAAAATCATCGCTCTACCCTCTCAGTCAACACCGCTTATAGTTTGTTTATATATATTTGCAGCAAATAAGACTGATGCCGTACCTAGCGGCTACCTACGCTATGAAGATATTCTCCGTGTGGATGTCCCAAGTGCACATAAATATGACCATACAAAATATGATGGGTAAGTTCCACCTAGAATCGTATTATACGCACAATCGTTCTTTAGCTCTCGGAAGTAGATGCGCAGAACCTATTTTTGATGACGCCTAAAATCGTGCTATCTCGCTTACTCTACCAAACCTGCGCGTCTTAACTTAACTTCAGAGAGCTAGAGATCCGTTGTGCTTACTATAATTCAGTAATTCGAGCCTGGATTGCCAAAGAATTTCTAGCTTTACTACAAATTGTAAGAAAAACAGTTTCATTTAAATTTTTTGACCAATCCTACAATTTGCTTACTTTGGAAAAGTGTTAAAATTGTTCGGAAAGCTCTCTGGGGCCCTATTCGCGTTCTTATTTTCTTTCGTTTGATGAATATTCGGAATATTTGGTCCTAGGTTGTTTATGATGCTAGTAATACAGTTCTGAGAGGTTACCGGTGTTTTACAAATAACCCTGTATACTATATTTTTACGTATATTTTTTGGTTTTAAAAAAAAAATGGTGTATTAGATTTCACTAAACCTTGACGACCTCTGTAGCGCAGTGGGCGAAGGTCCACCTGCGACGCAGAAGGTTGCGGGTTCGATCCCCGCTGCGGGACAAATGTTTGATTACAGATATTTGTCTCGGGTCTGGGTGTTTCTACGTATAATATGTATGTATTTACAAACAAACCGTATATAAGTAGTTTATCAGTCATGTAGTACCCATAACACAAGCTCTGCTTACTTTGGGGCTGGATGATAATAATAATATAATAATAAATAAAAAGCTTTATTTAATTCCATGCAAATGTTACAATTGATTACTTATAATAAAATAATAATTTGATTCTTAATAATTAGTAATAATTTAGTTCATAATAATAATCACGGATAAAAAATATAGTAATTGTTCATTCATTTGAATGGACCCCTTTCGGGTAAAAGCCTCCTCCAAGGACTTCCATCTCTATCCACAGCTGTGTCTATCCAACTGCGACCCGCCAATGCCACTATTAGTCATCTGCCCAGCCCATCTAGCGTGTGGCCTGCCTTTCGTTCTAGTGCCTGGAGGACCTGGCCATGACAGTTCTTAATTTCCATCTTTCGTCGCTGTATCTTGCTAAATGACCTGCCCATTTCCATTTTATTATATGTATCATGTAGTCAACGTCTTCGATAATATTCTCTCCTAGTCGGCGGACTTCGCTCAATTCTAGTATGTCGTGGTTAATGTTTTGTAGTGCCGTCTTGAGCTCGGTAAGTCTTGCTTCTGGTTAATGTTTTGTAGCGCCGACTTGAGCTCGATAAGTTTTGCTTCTGATGATAGTGATCTTACTTTGAAAGTACATATGTTTAATTTATTTTTCTTTAGCATTGGTGCTTTCCTTGGAGGGTTTTGGTCGAACTCTCCCGCGGTGACCAGCCGTACTGGGAGCTGGATGATGCTGTGTGAAAAGTCCAGCATTATTTATTTATTTCTATCGTCCAGGTGGAGACGAGAACGCGGCGGCGCGAGGTATAGAGCTACACGCGCTGTCCTCAGCCGTGAAGCCGATGTTTGGCTGGAGCTCGCGGGATGCCATCCAGAACTGCAGAGAGGCTTGCGGTGGTCATGGGTACTTGAAAGGTAGAATAGAATAGAATAGAAAAACACTTTATTGTACACAAAAACACATTACAGGAAATAAACGAAAACAAGTAAGTAGGTACAATGGGCGGCCTTATCGCTAAGAGCGATCTCTTCCAGACAACCTTTGGATGGACTGGAAAAGTTACACAGAAAAAACGGCGGTGCACAATAAGTACGTTAAATAAAATAATAAGAATATAGTACTTACACATACTATTAAATACATATACCTACATAAATAAACCTCAACATAAACATAAAATAAGCACATGGTCATTTTAGCATTGTAGCTGACATGGACAAAAAGTGTTCATAGAAAGGTACAGACAGAAATGAAATGAAATGAAATGAAATGAATGTTTATTCAGAAAGGTCTTAACTTACTAAAGTAAGTAACAATCTTGTATCGAAGTAATGCAAGGGGAAGAACTTACTCGCAGCAAAATTGCTGTTTGTAGTTCGTTGTTCCCATATAACATACGGTGTAGAGACCTAGTTATAGATTTTGCTTTGAGCATCTCGTTCTAAGTATAAGACTTGTATGTAGAAACGAGTGATCGCTGCTTCGGCTAGTAGATAGGTAGGTTTGAGCTTATTGTCGACTTTGGAGAAAGTACATATTACTAGTGTTGATTCTATCGAGATATTTTCTTACAAAAAATAAAGCACTTCTTTTCTAACTTTTTAAACTATCATGGTTATAAACACTATTAACGGGATATTCTTAATAGTTATTCCGTGATCATGGCGTGTGCAACTGCGCAGAGATATCGGGAAACTCCAAATAAATTGAATCACTTCTCTTCTCACTCTCCTGATTGGACCACATTAGCTCACAATAGAGAGGAGTGGAAGAAACGAAGGGAGGCCTTTGCCCTGCAGTGGGACATCACGGGCTATTAATAATAATAATTCTTATTTTCTGTCCAAAAATGTGTGCAAATACATTTTTGTTATATTATGATGCCTCTCAAACAATGAAGGAAAACATCGTGAGGAAACCGCGGCGGTACTTAAAAAAGTTTGAAAATGACAATGTGTCTAGAAAAAGGAGCCGCTTTAAGGAGGATATTTTCACCACACTAGTTCGAAGAACTAAAAGACAAAAAAAGTTATAAATAGTCAAGGAGACAGATTTTTGGTTTTTAATTCCTATCACTTATCATGTTCTCTCGCTCTGAACGCCGCCATTTCAGATTCAGATTCGCCAATACAGTAAACTGCCAGTTAATAAGAGTTAGTAGAAACGAGCTCAGATATTTATTGCAAAAGTTCACCCCTAGCTTCGAAGTACGTAACTAAAAGGGTGTTGGAAATGGATGTGGATGGATATGTGAGTAGAGGTAGACCAAAGAAAAGATGTATGGATTGTGTGAAAGAAGATATGGGTAAGAAAGGAGTGGATACGGAGATGACGAGTGATAGGGGAGAGTAGAAGAAGAGAACATGTTGTGCCGACCCCCGCATAAGCGGGATAAGGGCAGGAAAATGAAGAAATGATGAGCTTCGAAGACCATTGTAATTTTTCTTCTTCTTTCTAGCCGCGGCATTAGGCGACCTTCGCAACGACAACGACGCAAACTGCACATACGAAGGAGAGAACAGCCTGCTTCTTCAGCAGACCAGCAACTGGCTGCTCAACGTGTGGCCACGTCGGCAGCAGCTGCGGGCTGAAGACACACCACTCGGTTCCCTGACCTTCCTGCAGGGGGCTGATCAGGTGCTGCAGGAGAAGTGTGCTTGGAACACTGTTGAAGAACTAATTGAGCCTAAGAGTAAGTTTCTGACAGGTGCTTTGAAATGGTTGAAGAAAAGGCTTGGTCTAATAATCCCCTTAAAGATTCCCCTGCGAAGGGGATTATTAGACTTTTTGTCTACAACTTTAGAGATATATTTTGTAACAGGATTTTATCGAAGATTCTTGCCAACGAAAGACAATATTACAAGCGAATGATTCGTGAGGCAATTGAAATCAAGAAGTACCCAAATTTCAATCGTGAGGATGGTTTCAAGCTCCCAACTGCGTGGAATCCCGTGATTAGTAGGTGCAAGGCGCGTCGTAATGTGACTTTTCGGTGTGAAGATACTGTTAGTGTAGTGTGCCGTGGTGGACGTGCGGCCGATCTTATTTCTGAAGATTAGTGGAGGGTAGTTCTATATAACTACCGCCACTTTTCGTCGGCTCCGCTGACCTACCTCCAGTTCACCCGCGACCACGGTTGTTGCAATACAGCCGAAACGTCGGGAAATAATAAAGGTAATACGCGATAAAATCCTGTTACAAAATATATCTCTAAAGATGAATTGTGATCGCGAAAGTTTAAGAAAGACTTTTTGTCTACAAATCCCCTTACAATCGGATTTAGCTGAGGCAGGGGATTATTAGACAAAAAGTATGGAAATCCCCTTAACCGTAATTTATGTTGGTGGAATGGGGTTATTAGATAAGAATAAACAAATACTTCTGGCTGTCTGGTGTGGTAACTCCATGAGGATAGGAGTTGCCTAAATCCAAAAGTAAGCTTCAAAGAACTTCTCTATGACCTAGCCTAGGCAGTTATTTTATTTTCACAATCTTAGGGAAACTAACAGCTAGGTAGCTGATGAATATGCATTTAAATATGTAGCCAGCAGACTACATAGAACGCGAAAGCCAAAAAAAGTTTCCACGGATAGATATTAAGAAAAATACAGGTAGAGAGGAAAACAGCAGACAACGAAGTAACTTAGTTGGTAAGTAATTTAAAAATTTGATCACATAACACACACACATACAAAAAAAATAGTGGATTAAAGTCTAAGCACTTAAATACTAATTCACTTCCTCAAAGTATATATCGCTAAGTAAGCGTTTGAGCTAACTTGTACTAGTGTTAAACAGTTATATCTTTATTAATTCCAGCCAATGAATTAAAAGAGCTAGAAGCTCTAATCAGAAAAGCATTCTGATAAGAGCTGTTCAAATTTGCTGAGTCTTAAACTCTGACAAATAAATTAAAGTCTGACAGATAAATTAGGTTGAAAGAAAGAAAGAAATATTTTTATTTTGCAACATATGAGTAAATGGGTAGGTACACAGAGTTGATATAATATAATAAAAAGAATGAAAAGACATGTTGCATAACTAATGGCTAGGTGATGCTGTGAAAATGTCCAGGATTATAAAAAAAAAAGTGCACCATTCGGCTTAGTTTTCCTGAGAAAGGCACAAAGCAAATTGCAGTTAGCTTACAAACGTGAATTTTCTTATACAAAGATTCCGCACTTAACCATGACCGAATAATTCAAAGCTTCCTATGTTCAATTCAATTCAATTCAAAACGTTTATTGCTTGTTATTAATTTAATTTAAGTTCCTTTTCGGACGGTATCGAAGAAAAACAGGCTGGGGCTGGAAGGAAAATTTCGTTCCATTTTACCGTCACGACCGTCAAGTCACGAACGTCACAGTGCAAAGTGCGCATCCGCGAACATTTCATAGATTGTTACATTGTTAGTACGGAAGAGTTTTATTTAAATTTGAATTTGAAATTCCCAGCATAGAAAAGTACTCTTTGCTTCGTTCCAACCGAGTGTTCCACGACTTTTTTATTTATCTGTTTGTTCTTTCTAGATCTGGTTCATATGTACAAATGGCTGACGGCATCAGTTCTGAAGATGACGAGTGAGAAGGTGGCTCGACTGAAGGCTGAAGGGAAGAGCGGCTTCCAGGCCAAGAATGACTCACAGTCTTACAACGCGGTTACACTATCTATTGTGTATGGCGAGGTGAGCTTTTAGTTTTTATTTTATCAATAGATAATATAAATAAAAAAATAAAATAAAGGCACTCCGGGAGTGCCAACAGAAGTGAAAACTTGAACGATGGTTCTAAAATTAAAAAAAGTAGAAAAAAATCAAAATAAAAAAAAAAGTGCAAAAAGTTACTATCCCACTGGGATTCGAACTCGGGTCAGTCACCCGAGACGGCCACTCTCACAAATAGACCATTGTGAAGATACAATATGTGACGAAATTAATTTCGTGTTTCGTGTCGTAACCGGTAACAGTCACGTGACTGAGTTTGATATTTTTTCCCCCATCTGAAAAATGCCTAACACGGCTAAAGAAGTTTTCATTTCAATAAACATTTGAAGAAAGGGTCGGTGAGAACTTCTATTTGTATGGGACAATCAGCGCCATCTATTGAAAATTGTTCATGACTAAAGAAACCACTAATATTTTTCCTACCAAAGATCTCTTCGTACATTTACGCCCTAGTTACCTACACAATTTTTTTGACGTAACTACGTCTTATAATTCGATAGAGCCGGCTGCACGCACGAAAAAACATGACGTCATGCGGCGTTACCTCGGTCTGGGGCGTTCCATGTAAGGCTTGAAGTGCAAGCGAGAGCGCGGAACGAGCGACAAAGAAGCACAATCGGCCTTTGCGTTCGGCAGCGTTCGACATCCGTCTCTCTCCTACTTGAGTGAGCGATGCGTAGACGTTGTCACGTTCAACGATCGTCAGTAAACCGACTTTACAGACAACCAATTTTTTTTAAATTTAATATTCATAAACAAACTAAATACACCAACAATGTCGATGTGTATAATCAAAAGTAACTAAGTTCGTATGAGTACTGACTCATACGAACAGTGGCCAACTCGTGTGAAGGAGTTTTTAGGCCGCCTGAAGGCCTCCGTCATGGCTTAAAGACTTAAATAGCCGGCACCGACATAACGCGCCCGAAGCTCGGAAGCGCTCAGATGAAAATGCCACTGGCGGTCACCTTACTTACGTTCCTCGAACGTTGCTATCAAGAACGACACGATCAAAAAGTGATTTTACTATTTGCTTTCAGAACTACGTATTGAACCACTTCTACAAGTCCGCGTTGGAATTCAACGACGCGGCTGGCCGGCGGGTGCTGCTCAAATTAGTATCGTTGTACGGAGCTTTCTTAATTGAGAAGCATTTAGCTACACTTTACATCGTAAGTATATTTCACTCTTGGAGTTGGTCTCGGCTTCTTATCTGAAGGTTGTAGGTTCGAATTTAGTTGTGGAAAGTTTAATGCAAGTAAATATCGTGAAGGGTAAGGTTTTGACGACCTCTGTGGCGCAGTGGGCGAAGGCCCGCCTGCGACGCAAAAGGTTGCGGGTTCGATCCCCGCGGCGGGACCAATGTTTGTACGATCTACAAATATTTGTCTCGGGTCTGGGTGTTTCTATGTATAATATGTATGTATTACAAACAAAAAAGTATATAAGTAGTATATCAGTCATGTAGTACCCATAACACAAGCTCTGCTTACTTTGGGGCTAGATGATGCTGTGTGGAAAGTCCAGCATTATTATTATTAAAACACGTGATGAATATGAAGTGTTTTTGCCGGTTTTGGGCATATTTTCTGATGAAAATTTTGCGAAGCTTTGAATGTCTCAATTTCTAAAGCTTTGATAACGTGTTGTTATGCGATATATTACATTACTAGCTGCGCTCCCGCGGTCCCTCGGGATTTTTTACTTTTTTCGGGATAAAAAGTAGCCTATGTCCTTCCCTGGGATACAACCTTTAACTATGCCAAATTTCAGCTTAATCTGTTCAGCGGTTTGGGCGTGAAAGCGTAACAAACAGACAGACAGACAGACAGACAGACAGAGTTTCTTTCACATTTATAATATTAGTTATTAGTATTTCGTATTTCATTGTTGCAAGTCTAGTGACAAGTGATTCTGATCTAATTACAGTACCTACACTCAACCAATCTTAGCTCTCTGAAGTTAGGTGCACTTAACGATTGCGCAGATTTGCGCATAGAGTAGGCGAGATAGAACGATGCAACAAACTAAGCGAGTGAGCGAGGCAGCTACTTCAGAGAGCTAAAGATTCGTTGTGACTATTGGATTTAATTTTATGTTTTGGATAGCAACCTTAGCCTGTTTAGTTTCTGTTACGTACCGCCAGACGGCGACATTTTGTTATTCTTTTTAGTCTGCTGTCTGTGGTAGTACTTATTGTCGCGAATTACTTTCTGTACAATGTGTGTCGAATAAAAACATTTGTTCAGTTTTAACTAGGAATCTTGTGTATTATCAAAACCTGAATAGTGACTACTGTACCTATCTTAAAAGTAATACTAACCGAACCTATTCACAGGGTGGCTACTTCTCAGGCAGCCAGGGCCTGCTCCTCCGCGATGGTATCCTCAGGCTCTGCTCCTCATTGACTCCTGACGCCGTGGCACTGGTAGACTCGCTGGCGCCGCCTGACTTCTGCGTCAAATCCGTACTAGGCCGGGCTGATGGAGAGGTAAGTTATTAATAAATAAATAAATAATGCTGGACTTTTCACACAGCATCATCTAGCCCCAAAGTAAGCTTGAGCTTGTGTTATGGGTACTAGATGACTGATAAACTACTTATATACGTTTTGTTTGTAAATTCATACATATTATACATAGAAACACCCAGACCCGAGACAAATATCTGTAGGTCATACAAACATTTGTCCCGCGGCGGAGATCGAACCCGCAACCTTCTGCATCGCAGGCGGACCTTCACCCACTGCGCCACAGAGGTCGTCAAAATAAACTAAACCCAATGTTCATTGCTGGTTCTTAACATAGGAGGTGGAAGGAACAGTAGCAGAATCACAATTCGTCTCCTCGTGTCACTGTTCTCGAATCGAACCACTGTGGTGCTAGGATTAGTGTGTCCTTTCACGCACTGACCACATTACTAACTTGTTAGGTTGTACGACATGCCGGTTTTCGCACGATATTTTCCTTCACCATTTGGGAGTGCAGAAGACCGTTGGAAGAAATTGGAGGAAACCTTTGCCCAGCAGTGGGATGACATAGGTTAATTTAAAAAAAAAAATTTGGGAGTGCACATAATTTTTTTGTGAACTTAAGAAAAATGTGGGCTTGTACCAAATATGTGTTTGTTTTTTTCGTTTGCCTTTCCTATCCCAATACATCTATGAAATCATGAATCCATAAACGTCTAAGAGCATGTCTACCGCGCTCGAGGAATACAATCGTCTAGTCTAGTTTTATTCAACAGTTCCTTTCTTCCCAGGCATACAAGCACATACAAACCAGTGTGATGACTTACCCGGGGTCATTGGCACGCCCCGAGTGGTGGAGGGACGTTGTCTTCTGGGACTCATACATTCCTTCCAAGCTGTAAAGGATCAATCATAGATGCGAAGCATTGACTACATAACAAAAGTACAATAAAATAATGATATAAAATACGAATAAATTAAATTTGACCAATGATAACAGGATACAATTCCTCTTATTACAAGAAGAATTGTAAGAAGAATTGTAAGAAATGAACCGAGTTTAGACTAAGAGTAACTAAAAACTGTCCCTAGAAAAACGATCTTTAAATACTCGTACAGTACGTTCAACCGATCTTTAGCTCTCTGAAGTTAGGTGCACTAAACGATTGCGCAGGTTTGGTTTGAAGCGAGATAGCGCGAAGAAACAAACTCAGCAATTAAGCGAGGCAGCAAAAATGGGTTCTGCGCAGCTACTTCAGAGAGCTAAAGATTGGTTGTGCGTACTGTACATAGAACGCTTTTCTGTGGTAACAGTTTTGTTTTGACATGTGTCAACATGGGGTTCAACTAAGGTTTAACGTTTATGTAATAAGCAGCTTATGTTCATATTATCTAAGTTTAAAATTTGAGCTTGGAACATGTGACTGTCACTGACAAAAACGTCGCTCTGTTTGACGCAACTGAAGTAAAAATTGTGCTAATAAGACAATTTCGATGTTTCTATTTCCACGCGCTTCTAACGTATCTACTAACATCATTGAACTTGAGCTTTTAACTGTTGGAAGCGGTTTTGAAAGAAAAAATCGTGAAAAGCCATGAAATGGTATCCAGCCAATACATATAATTATAAGTTAAGTAAAATAATTTTAAGCAACATGGTTGAAGGGTATCTTACTATTTTAAGTTTAGGTAGGTAAGCGTAATGAAAACAAGCAATGCTTTGATATTTTTTTCAATTATTGGAAAGCTGTTTTATTAATATTAGAATAAAAAAAAAACAATCCAACATAATTATCGTCTTCCAAATGTTAACTTTTATAAATCTTTTATTTCCAGTTATTTTTATACAATTTTTTACACAATTGCAATTATTTTTACTCAATGTGATATTTTTATTTATTAATAAATTCTTATAAAAGTTTGTGCGTTTTTATTTACAAGCAAAGCTTGCCACCTATGTTGGTTGGAAGAAAATACAAGTGCCCGAAAGTATCTTTATGAAATTAGGCTAATGAATTTTATATTAAACCAATTTGAAATTCTATCGCTGGCTAATTGAATAACGAATTATCCACAAATTGGGGGCTGTCTATCAAGCTGTCTTAAAACTAAAGTTCAAGCTTTATGTAGTTACACGGAAACTTGTTAGTTTCACAAAGGAAAAAAATGTTGAAGGGAATCCTGTTTTTTCTGATTTTCTATAGGTAAGATTAAATTTCATTCTCCAAAAAAAATTGTTCAAAAGTCGGGACTCCTCGCGACCTTCGGATCGAAAGCCGAGGCACTAAGGATGTGCGACCGCTAGGTGGTATTATCAACTGAGCACTTCCGTCCATGCTTCGAAGGGCACGTTAGGTCCAGCTCGACTGTTGACAAGCCATGACGGGCGGCCTAAGAACTCCGTCAGAGTTGGCCACTTTTTTTTTTCTTTTTTTCGGAGGGCCTAATACTAATGGCCTATGAGGCCGTTTTAGTGTTACCGGACAATGGCGGGCACTGAAGGTGCCGAGACGCCTAGAGAGAAGTTACGACAACATGCACAAGGGCACCTCTAATAGGTACGAACCTCGGCTTGGGCTGTTGCCGGAGAGAATTTACCTAGTACCTATCTATCATCACTAGATGACGGTATCACTTCACCATTGGCGAGAGTGATACGTCATCTGGATCGCCAAGAACGTTTCTTGGCCGTCTGGGGGTGAACACGAACTTCCGCCTATTGCGGGCGCCGACATCGGGTGGCAGAGTTGGCCACTATACTCATACGATGTTTTTATAGTGCTAAAGCCGATGTGTCTCCAATTCTACACTCCTTGCACGAGAGACGAGACCTCGAGTATCTCCTCATCGATGTACTGAACGTGGTGACGCGTCGTCACACCGATGACGTCACATGCGCGGCCATTATTTGTGACTCCGTATACCTGAATGTGTTTGAGGGGGTTCTGTTTAAAAGGACTTTTAATTTGCCTTTTGTTATGGTAAGTTTGCTTTTTGATTCAACCTAACAGTTGGTGAAGCTGACAGTTGGTTATACTTACCTACTACCGCTGCATCAACATAGGTATCTAGGTAGCTCTGCAACTGTCCCTACCTGCCGTGATTTCCCACCACACTCTTTCAACAGACATCCCTTCAAACAGCCAATAATTTTTCCAATTTCTATTTAGACAGTGGTCGAAGATCGCGAAGACTTGTTATCTCCCAACTTCCACACCCTGGAGTCGTTGCGAGAGGTGAGGAGAGCTGGGTGCAACGTCTACGTCATACTCCTCGCCAACGGCTACCAAGCAGCTCGGCTGCTTCAATTCGGAGACAAGTAATGACCTTCTTACTTAGTAGACCTACTGATATAAACAATATCTTAGTGAACTTGAGTTATTCTAGTTCTAGCGAATGTTTAGTTCGTGTTTATGGTTTAAAACCCTAAAAGCCCTCGTAGGGCTAGATTTAGACGTAGGTACCTGCAGGCAAGTCTAGTTCCTGCCAGCTAAGCACCTGTTGTGAACCTACATAGGTACCTACACAATAAGTGCGTGCCTACGCTGTAAGAAGTCCCTTGGGTACCAGCCAAGGCGCGCCTTCAACTCCCTTTTCCTACTTCCCAGAACCAACCTATAAGTAGCCAAGCCTTTATTATATGTTTATACATACAGGTACAGAATTCTAGACACGCGAGCCAAGTTTATCCTCCACCACGACTTCAGACTGTTCCACAGCGAGCTCCACTACCTTTGGAAGCGGATAGTCAACGTAGTGTTTCTCAAGCAGCATAGCAAAGAGGCTGGCAGGGATAGAGCTTGGTTTGACTTGACCACCGTGTCGTTTCCAAATCCTATCAAGGTTGGTACGTCGTAGGTAACTCACAGTGAGTTAAGGACTCTAATGTAAATAGATAGATTTGATTGCTGGCCAAAGGTCTTTAATGTCTCTCTAGCTCTTTTCCTAGTCATCGCACACGACATAGGTACTCAACTCACCTAAACAAGTTAAGCTGCTGGATACTTACCTACTTAAATAAAACAACTTTTAGGGAGTTCTAGTCCCAAGAAGAATAGATATCTGGCGTAACGGCAAGTTCCACTACAACCGACCGCTTTTCAAAGACAAAACTAGCAACCTTAACGGGGAGACGCTGAACGTTGTCTACTTGGACCATGTGCCTTCCGTAGTGGCTGTGAAGAACAACGCTACTAGTAGGATCGGAGGAGTCGAGATTGAGGTTTGTTTTAGCACTGTTCTATGGACCTTTTAAGGTAGGTACCTATAGATATCGAATGATGAACAAATTGAGAAATTAAGTCATGTTGTGTCGACCCTAGACATGGGCAGGGGGACATGACGATGAAATAAGAATGCTCCAACCATAGTTTAAGCTCAACTGAGATGATAAAATTGTTGACTAATTCTTATCGCATGTGCCACGCAAGACTTATTACCAGTTTCCTTGCAGATTCTCAACACACTATCAGAGAAAATGAATTTCAAGCCAAAGCTTTATCAGCCCCCAAACGCAGAGCTTCACAAATGGGGCAGCAAGCAGCCAAACGGCTCCTTTTCTGGTCTTCTCGGCGAGATGGTGAATGGCCATGCAGACATGGCTTTAGGGAACCTGCAGTACAACCCTTACCACTTAGAGCTGACTGATCTGAGCATTCCTTATACTTCTCAATGCTGGACCTTTGTGACTCCTGAAGCATTGACTGATAACTCGTGGAAGACACTCATTTTGCCTTTCAAGTAAGTTGATGAAACGGGAGGGTTACACAGACAATATAAGGGTTATTTATAATCACGGATTGTTACCACTAAATCCGTGGTTATAACCCATTTGAGATTTTGAAACTCTTCGAATATTCTGTTGACTTTTTATATAGAATATTTTTAATGATTGGTACGTTTCAGGCTCTACATGTGGATAGCAGTTCTCCTAGTGCTTTTGATAACTGGAGCCATATTCTACGGCTTGGCGAAGTATTACGCAACGTTCGAAGATTACAAGAAAGACCACGAATCTGCAATGACCAAGGAGTTGAAAGAAAAGGACGTGAAGTTTGAAGGTGAAAACTTTGTCCTCTACCACACCTCTACGAAGTAGATTGTTATTAAGCTACTAGGTTGTAACCTTGGACTTGTCTGTGACCACACTCCAAGACCTTCAAAGAATCCTCAGTGCTTGAAGACATATTTATCTTAGCAGTGTACCTAGACCTACCTAATAACATTTGTAAATCTGTTACTTTCCAGTTATCGTGAGCGAGTCCGTTGGTGCATGACGCACCAATGGACTCACTCACAATAACTGGAAAAATTCAAAAATACGTCAACAAAGCATCCAGTCATACATACAAACATTATCTTGATGACTCTTATTTCAAGGTCGCTAAAGTTGAATTTATTTTTGCAGATGCGAAACCTGTTGGGCTCTACATGTTTGGCGAAATAGTAAACAGCATTCTTTACACCTATGGAATGTTGCTCGTCGTTTCTTTGCCTAAGCTTCCTTCAGGCTGGTCTATAAGACTCCTGACTGGGTGGTACTGGTTGTATTGCATACTTCTCGTAGTATCATACAGGGCTAGCATGACCGCTATCCTTGCCAACCCAGCTCCCAGAGTCACCATAGACACTTTGAAGGAATTAGTGGATAGCAAAGTTACTTGCGGTGGATGGGGCACGGAAACAAAGACGTTTTTCGTAAACTCCTTAGATGAAATAGGACAGAAAATCGGAAGCCGTTTCGAGACCATTGACGATCCTATTGAAGCTGCGAACAGAGTAGCGCAGGGCACTTACGCTTATTACGACAACAAAGACTTTCTGAAGTATTTGAGTGTTGTGAGAAGAAATGCATCTGTTATGGAATCTATCAATAATTCTACAAACACAAGCGCAGTTGTAAAAACCGATTCAGAGAGAAATTTGCATATAATGTCCGATTGTGTCGTACATATACCGATATCAATTGGATATCATAAAAATTCTCCATTAAAACCTTTAGCAGATGTATACATAAGACGAGTGGTTGAAGTTGGGCTTGTTGAGAAATGGATGAATGATGCAATGTATCAGATCAGAACTTTGGAAACAAATGAAAATGAAATCAAAGCATTGATGAATTTGAAGAAACTTTACGGAGCGTTCATAGCTTTAGCCATCGGATACACCTTGAGTTTCATAAGCCTTATCGGAGAGTTGCTTTACTGGAAATTCATAGTTAAAAGAGATCCTAATTATGATAAGTTTGCAATGGATCTGTACTATACTAAGAAAAATAAGAAGCATTGGTAATTGAAACTAGTGTATTAAAATATTTACATGATTATGACAAACATCGATAAATAAATATCAAAGTCATTGTTTCTTACTTTTTAGACATGCTCAGAAACTTGAGAAGGCACTAGTTTAAATTCCTCATAATTATAAATTATTTTGTGCAGGAAAAATACCACCAAAACAATAATTAAAATCTAATATTTTCCTAAATTATGCAGTCAATCCATGGCAGTTTCACAAGTAACATTCGAGACAAGCAATCCTATGTAGTTTATTTAGGTTCTGGGTTGAAAGCAGGAGGTATGGCTCCCTCTGGCGCATTCTCCAATATCCAAGGATGCTGCAGCACACTGGTCAATGGCAATCTCTGTTCCGGATTGATAACCAACAGCTTCCCCATCAAATCCTTTGCCCTTTCAGATATAAAGTCGGGGTACTTGATTATCACATACCTAATCTTCCTATAAGTCTGGTGCGAGTCTTTCGCATCAAATGGTGGCAAACCTACAAGTAGCTCGTAGCATAAAACCCCAAGACTCCAGATGTCTACTGCGTAACTGTGTGGCTTGCCTTCAATCATCTCAGGAGATAAGTAATCTAGTGTTCCACACAATGTCATTCTTCTTGATGACGGTGAATGTACCGACCATCCAAAATCAGCTATTTTCAATTCCATGTTGTGGCCGATGAGTAGATTCTCTGGCTTGATATCTCGATGGATTACTTTCTTTGAATGGCAGTAAACCAAAGCTTTGGTTAAGTCTCTGACGTAAATTGCAGCAGTTTTTTCATCAAAGCGCTCGCGTTCTTTCAGTAGTTTATACAAGGCACCGTGCTTCGCGTATTCGAGGATTAAATAAATACGTTTCTCATCGTGAAAATACCCATACATACGTAGGATGTTAGGGTGACGAAGACGGCACTGGATCTCAACTTCTCGTCTCACCTGGTGTTCGATTTCTGAATCTAGAATCTGGCTCTTGAAGAGAACTTTCAAGGCGACTACATAGTGCGACTCTTTCTCGCGAGCTAAATAAACATTTCCAAATTTACCTTTGCCGAGGGGACGTCCTAAGTCGAAGTCGGAGAGCGACCACGACTTTTTTTTATCATCCTTCTTGAGTTCATTAGTGGTGGAAGACACTAGATCCTTCTCGTTTGTGTTCGCTTTAGTGGTAAGTGGGCGCGATGGTACTGCAGGCACTTTGAAACCTTCCATGGGCATAATTGGCACGTTTGATATGCCAGCCTTGCTGGAGCATCCACAGTTGGACCGGCCAGCGGTCGGAGCACGATTTTCTTTACAGCCGCATTTCTGTACATTCATTTTAGTAAGTTTTTACGTTAAGTTCTGGTTTTCCTGCATATATCTTACAAATTACAATGGAATGGAAATTCAATCAAAGATTTCAAAGCCGTAACGAACTCTCATTTCGCGACCGTACTCTATTATTTGATTTGACTGACAGGACTTGATTGACATGACATAACTTAGATTGATTTGACATTTAGTTAACTTTTAAACCTACCATAGACTACAGAAACTCCACATTTTGCTGAGCCAAGATGTTACTGATTGGGCCATTATCTTAGATAAGTAAGAGTTACTTATTTAAGGGCCATATATATAGGATGTAAAGGTACCATGCTAAATCTATGGATTGGGCGGTATAGTCGCTCAGCGACAAAGCCCTTTTCTTTTTTGTTCATATTAATAAATAAATAAGACTAACGCGTCTCTACACTAGCACTGGTGCTACTATAACCGACAAAATAGGAGTATAAAATAAATTGGATTGTGACGAGAAGGGTTCCGTGGCCGAATGGTAAGGTATTCCGGCTTTAGAAGGGTCGTCTGACTGTTGCGGGTTCGAATCCCGTCGAAATTGAAACTTTTAATAAGACTTTTCATTTCTCAATGAAAAGCACTTTCCGTGCGCCCCGGGCAAAAAAATAGGAACAGTCCATTGTAAGATAGGTAAATTAAATTTTAACTTGAATTAATAATCTTGAAGCTTTATTGAAATAATTTGATATTTGACGTGTTTTCCACCAAATTATTTTTACCATCAGCCCCCTTAGCATGGCGATTGTCTAAGTACCGGAGAATAGATAAAAATAATGCTGGACATTTTCACACAGCATCATCTAGCCCCAAACTAAGCAAAGCTTGTACTATGGGAACCAGATAACAGTAATGACATTAGAGTGTAGATAAAAGAAGCTTTTATCCACATTATACCCATTTTATCCACACTCTGATGTCATTAGGTACTGTAATTTTTATTTGGTACACAATCGCCATGCGAAGAAGGCAGAATCCAGTTCACGTCACGTTATGACGTCTGTCAAGCACACGCAAGTGTCACTGTCGAACGCGAACGACGAGCAGCTGTTTCGTTGTTCGTTTAGTGTTTTTGCAAATTTTCTCGCGAAACGGCGAAAGAAAAGAAAGCTAATTAGAGTTTACAAATTTGCCAAATACAGTTTGCTGTAAGCTGTGTTTCTAATCGGGACTTTTAAACTTTCCTTACCTATTTATTTCATCTTGAACGATTTGCTGTCAAGTCAACAGTACTCAGAGATTTGGTAAGGGACTATCATTTTGGTATTATATATATATAGCTTACAATCTTGTTTACAATTGTATTTCTAACAGTAATCAACATTTGCGAGCACAAAACTACTCAGCTTTATGTCTGTTCTTTATAAAAAAAACAATAAATATATTTTGAGGTTATGTATACAAAACAGTGGGTAGGTATAAATGTTCTTGGTTTTCCACAGCATTCTATATACTACATAGTAGTTTATCATTTCTCTGTGGTTTTCAGAAAATGTCTGATGATGCTGAGCAACAGCTAGAGGAGATCGAAGTCTTAAAGTCTATTTATGATGGAGATGAAAATTTCAAGCAAATAAATAATAATACCTATCAATACAAGGTAAATAAACATAATTTTTCTTTCCACTTTCTCCGTACCTTGTATTTACTTACTTAAAATAATAATGCTGGACATAAGAATAAGAATAAGAATAATTTTATTTCAAAACATATAAGGTACACATTCTTTGCACTATTTTTACAAATAAGTTAGGACAGTTTCTATGTAATTATAGTTATGTGCAAAACCGTACCCTCCGTGCTAGAAAAATTCACACATAAACATCTAGTCCCAATCTAAGCATAGCTTGTACTGTGGGAATCAGGTAACTGATATACTTATATACTATTTATTTGTGTAAATACATTCATATTATACATAGAAACACCCAGACCTGACATTATACATCATACATTGTATTTATTTATGTAACATCTTTATCATCACAGTGTTATAAAAGCTGGCTTAGTTAAATTTTTTGCTTCACCTAACAAAATATCACAAACTAAGTTTGAAACCAATACATTTAATTGAACTTATCTATTTTAATTTGATCACTTTTTAAACTCACACAATTTAAACTCATTGTTGTTTTTTACACGATCTCGTCCCGTTAAAAACAACAATGTATTTTAATTTGTTTCAGTATGTTGACGGAGAAAAATCGTTTATCCTTGAAATAGGATGGGGGCCCACATATCCTACAGATAAACCCAACTTCAATTTAGACATATTTTACAATCAAAACTTGTAAGTCAACCTATTAATATTTGTTCCTCTGATTGTTCTGAATAAACTATTGTAACTCATAGATTACAACCAACCTATTATAATCTAACTCACTGCTGGTTGCAGACCTATTCTTTATTACACCACATATCTCAGCCATCCCTATCCATTGTCATATTTCACACACACTTTCCAGAAATAGTCCATCCACTATTTCTATAACTATTTTTATATCTTTCCAGATTACCATCAGTCAAAGAAACCATCCTATCAACAGTGAACACGGAAGCAGACCAATGGCTGGGATGTGCAATGACATACACAATCTTCGAATGCCTAAAGGAGAAAGTCGGAGAGATCCTGGCTGAGCAGACTCAGGAGGCGATAGTGGCCAGGGTTGAAAAGATTGCTATAGTAGCCGAAGATGAGGTACCATTTGGAATAATGTTATCAAACAGTCAAAAATTTCCAAATTAGCAGGAATTTTGGATGAAGTTTATTTATTTAAAGAACACCAACAGCATGTATTTTATTACACATTTTTCTTAGGTTATTATTTTGCTTATTATAGGCAAACACAGCACAGAAGTTTATTGTGAAAACAGAAAAACTTTTTGATTGTGTAAAGATGTAAGTAAAGATAACTTAAAATGTATGTGGAGTAGAAAAATCCTAAGGAGGCTTTGGTTGCATCCTGATGCTTCATAAATCTACATCATCCAATAAAA